>CM044441.1:117837876-117866243 GCA_024363595.1 Xenopus borealis | reverse complement strand
CGCAACTTCGCCTGGCGTTAGGGTGCGAAGTTGCGCTAGTCTATCTACTTTGCTAGTGAAGAGTCCGTGTTAGTGAATTTGCAAAGCTGTGAATTGACGTCATGCTGGCGAATTAGCGCTAGTGTTAAATGCTTCGTGCTTTAGTGAATTTGCCCCAGAGTCTTTGAAGAGTAGCCTATATACAAAACAAAACTCCCAATTATCTGAAGGTTTGGTCTGCTTGGGTAGTCAATGGGCCCACACCACAGGTATGAATTATGTATATGGTTAATGTCTAACAGAAACAAATGTCCAACAAAGTCATAAATGCATTACCAACATTTACCTACACCAATTTTGTTTTGAACTTGAAGGCTGAAAGTTACTCTTCTTCTTTTCTTTCTCTTGTTTTGTGTTTTAAATCTACTCTGTAATTTTGTTTCAAGAACACCTTGCAATATTGTAAAGCTGAGAATTCTGCTTGTTATTGTAAAATAAAAATTGTCAGTTACAAAAAAAACAAAAATCTGGTCAGATCGCAGCCACATCTGTTCGTTGATGCGGTCCCGTGATCCACCCGTATCTCCTCTTTTGTTATTGTAAAATAAAAATCACCCACCCCACCTCAAGGTGGACATATCGGGGAGAGATCCGCTCGTTTGGCCACCCTAAGTTCCTATATATGGCTGTGCCTTCTTATAGGCAGACATTGTATTACAGCTTTCCCAATAATTATACTTTCTGTATATAACAACAGTAATGTTAGTAATCAACACTAAGCCTAAGAACTTTAGCAGTAATATTCCATATGATAGCAGTTTTAATATTGTCAGGAACACGAGCCTGAGAAATGTAGGACAGGTATGGGCCCTGTTATCCAGAATGCTTGGGACCTGGACAGATCTTTCCTTAGTTTGGATCTTCATACCCTAAGTCTACTAGAAAATCATATAAACTTTAAAGAACCCCAATTGGCTGGTTTTGCTGCCAAAAAGGAGTAATTATATCTTAGTTTGGATCAAGTACAAGATGCTGCCTTATCATTACAGTGAAAAAGGAAATCATTTTTAAAAATGTTGATTATTTCCATGAAATGTTGTCTACATACTGTAGGAGCTTCCAGGATAATGGGTTTACAGATACTGGATGGGATAACTGTACTTCTGATCTCCAATCTCCAGGAAAACAGATGCACCTCATCCTCATTGTTACAGTACATACAGATAGAGTCACTTGGATTTGTAAGTTAAATGCGTCGTGACTCAGCATTAATTGAAGAAACTGTGTTATCTAAAGTTATCTTAACTCATTTAATGCATTTCACCTTTTCATTAGCATACCAAAGCACCATTGTTTTCAATGGTGAACTCTTTAATTGGATGGGATGCTGTGACACAATATTCTGTGATAAGTGGGATAAATGAGATAAATGAGTTAAGTCGCGACGCATTAAACTCACCATCCAAAGTGACTGCATCTGTATGTGATAAATATATAACATGAAATTACTGGAGAAACAGTTAAATATTCAGTGCTATTCCATATGTAATGGTCTCAAGTGACTCCAAAATGCATTTCAGTCCAACAATAGGAACCACTGGTGATTTGTCAATCTGAAACGTATTATGGCTTGTGTGTTATTTCATGTGATCAGCAGCCCTTTACAAAAGACACTTCCACAAGCCATCAGAAAAGTGCTTCCCTTCGAAAACAATGGGAGGAAATAGCCGGCCTTATGTTTTCGAGAGGAAAACCATGGCAATATCATTTCCCCATGGGCTTTGAATGTCTGAGCAGAACTATAATTATACTAAGAAGGCAGTTGGGTTGCAGCACAAATTGTTACCATGGTATGGCTCTCATTCTTATGAGACATTATTTAATTTCCCAGCCATATTGGCTCGTTCTGGGTCCTGTTGTCACTCTAGCTAATTATAATAAAGCACAAGAAGAAATGTTTCTCTCTGTGCTTACCAGTCCACTAATCATTGTATTATAAATAATTGCACATAGATCAACATTACAGAGAGGGAGCAAAGAAACAAAAGCCTTCATGTTAAAAAGAAAAAAAAAATGTGTGGGCACAAAGTGTGATATTTACATCCCACACATAAATCTGCCACTCATCTTTTCTGTCCATTAGATTTAAATTGCAATATTGAAACTGCATTACCCCTATTAATTAACCATGAGAAACACACTCATTCTCCACAGCTGAAAAATAAATTATCCAAAGTCATTTCCAATTGAAATGTGTTACATTAACACACAATGTCTACATGAATCTACATTTCATGGGTTATTAGAAGCATGTGGGTTATCTCACATTCAAACAACCATGTAGAACAAAGGCTGACCGGACCTCAAAAATATTAAAACTTATTGTGTTGCAAAAAAGCCTCTGACATTCAGCTATTGGCATGACATTAATCCAGTGTTCCGCCATAACTACTGTACTGGAATAGGACCTGTTATCCAGAAATCTTGGGAACTGTTATGTAATAGATATTTCCGTAATTCGGATCTTCACACTTTAAGTCTACTAGAAAATCATATAAACATTAAATAAACCAAATAGCCTGGTTTTGTTTCCAATTAAGATTAAGTATATGTTATTTGGGATCAAGTACAAGGTACTAAAAATCTGGATTATTTGGATAAAATGGGAGACGATCATTCCGTATTTCTGAACTTTCTGGATAACAGGTTCCATACCTGGGTAAAGTTGTATAGAAACTATACAACTGACATACTATGCAGAAGGCAAAAAATACTGTAGATATTGACAGAAGATATTCTTGCTCTGTTGGGGGAATGTAATAAAAGTCGGTAACGGAAAAACTATTCGCAACGCCTTTGTACGAACAAATTTTGCTTTGCGCGAATTTATTATAGCTGTTTAGCAACCATTTCTGACAGTGGAAGAAAGTTTGCAAATGTTATAGTTGTAGAATTAATACAACTTCCTACTGAAAAAGTTGTTATTTTTGCTCCAAAAGATTACGACACCTTCAAGCACTTCTTAAAAGCGCGCAGTTAAAATTCGCAATGCGCAATCAAAATTTTGCAAGGCAATAACAGTCTAAGAAAGAATATTGCATAACGAGTTCTGAAGTTTTATTCGTATTGGTGCAAAATTATTTTATCTTTGCAAATTTTATTTCATTCCTCTTTGTGTTTCTTAATGGTAAAATGTTTTGCACTCAGAATGGATTGTCTGTGTTTATGGAATAAATTGTAACAAGATGATAGATTTAAAGGAAAGTTGCTAATAAATAAACTCTGTTTAACAGTTTTATTCAACTAAGGCTCATCCACTTGAAGAACTGTTCAAATCTATTATTTCAGTCTATTAGGGATAGGCTGGAATACTTACTTCAAATTTTGATAAACTGCAAGGTGCCCTGTTGTATTGCTGAACTGAACAACTCTGTTTTAGTTTTGTTCATCAGTGCAAACTGCTTTTAGAAATAATAGTTACTGTACATTGTAAGGGATGCTGAATTAATGGCAAAACTTTCCAGGCCCTCTCAAAATCAGTCACAAAAATGGCAAAACCAAAGTGCCTAACAGACCAACTCCCGATGTGTTCTCACAAATGTAAATAATGGATTCCAGACTGCAAACTAGATCAACCACTGCCGTATTTTATACAGGGAATAAAGAAGCCCCATTGTAAAATATAAGGATATCAGAAATTTCAAAGGAGTTCCATAATATTATAAAAGCATGAGGCCAACACAAAGAATTTTTATTTTTTTTTTATAAGTTTTGGTGAGCCATGTCCCAGACTCAAGTGTTATTGCACTAATTTGTGCAAAAAATTGCCCAGAAACAAGTGCTTTTTTATCCAGCTCTTGTGTTTAGGGCATTGCTGCACTTTGCACCTTTCATCAAATTAAAAATCCAGTACACCTTGCAGAGAACATAGCTGGCAGATGCAAGAAGGCAGCTCTTTACTTTCTGTCGGTTCTATAGTGCACGCTTTGTACCTTGCCCTTCCATTGCTAATGAACTCTTGTAACTCATGATATCATTAAGCACAGTTTATAAGTAGTGATGGGAGAATCTACCCAGTTTCGCTTCACCGAAAAATTTGCGAAACGAGTCGCGGCACATTTTTGACGTGCGTCGCGTCAACTTCGTTGCGTTATTTTCCTCAAAAACGACGCGTGACTTGTTTTTTTTCGGTGAATTTTTGTCAGGCGAAATTTCGCTGGCGTTTTACGAATTTATTCGCCAGTGGCGAATCGCGGGAATTCACTGCGAATTCGCCCCTGGCGAATAAATTCGCCCATCACTATTTATAAGGCCATATTTTATAGGATATCTATGGCTCTTGTGTATTATATGCAAAAATTATCCCTACCAATGAATCATTACTTTCAATAAGTTTTGTTAGGGAATTCCAAAAGAAATTTCACCTGACTGCATGTCGTCAATGGCTCCACTCTACTTTCTTCTTTTAAAGATGAGAAACAAAAACTAGGGAGAAAAATTTTAGGTGTGATTTCTCTAAGGCTTATCATAAGCAAAGTACAGTAAACCTGTGAATAATTATCTTTATAACTTTTCTGCTTTTATAAAAATATTCTGCACTTTTTAGTCGATTATTTCTTATTTTCACACCCTAATCTCCAAATAAATTAATGGCACCTCCCTCCATATGCTCCTATTAATGCTTTATTAGAAATTAGTCACAGTGTTTTTATCATGAGTTATCCTAATTGCCTGCAGTGACATTTTCTGCTACAATACAGAAAAAAAATATTTATTAAAACAAAATCTTGTGTTGTAGTGTTGACTAATAAGAGTGTCGTTTATGATATTTATTCCTAAAAGTATGACATATTTTCTTTAAATGCTTTCAAAAGTACATTGAAAATACAATATGAAAATGTGCATGGCATTTGTGTTTTTAATCTTTCAATTCATTCCTACATTCACTTGCACTTCAATGGCTTAATGGGTACTTACAGAATGTCATCTGTAATTTTAATTTCATCGTACGTGTTCTCTTTTCTCTTCCGTGAAGGAAGATTATGAGGTTTTTGAAGTGGGATTAAAGGTTCTGCTTGAAAAGTTATGTGTTGTATGTGTTCTAAAATATATATTAAATACTAAAACTCACAATTACTTGGTACAGAGTCAAATAAAGTGTTTATATGTAAAAGAGTTGTTTTTCTGATTTTCAGAAGATTTAATGAAGTTTACTAGTATTAAGGGGAGGTCAAGCCCACACATAGTAACCACAATAAATGACGTTCAGTCTTTTCAGATTGCAGCAGAAATGGGTTATGCATAATTCAATGAGAAAAACATTCAATATAGTACATGCCATGAGAACACATTCCAAGGTCAGTTGGCCATAATGGATGGAACTGGGTGATCTCTTTCTGTGTGTGTGTGGGGGGCTCTGACCAATACCAAGCATATTATCGGCTTATGGTACATGAGAACACATACAAAACACAAGCCCAGCTGGAATAGTTTTGTATTTGTTAGATGCATGACACATAGGGGCCTATTTACTAACATTTGGATTTCTTTTTTTTTTTTTGCACAAATTTTTTTTTTCCTCTTACAATATATGTGAGTAAGAATATGCATTCCTCCAGAGCTCCCGCTTCCTAATCTGAAAGATAGCCTGAAATAAGAATATTGGCCTGGATAATGGGAAATCACAAAAGGGTTAGACCCTTACAGTTTCTTCCACATGTGACTCGGACATGACTGAGGAGGATTAAAACAGGGCCGGCTCTCATGGTTCACAGCTCCTCTTTCCCCCTACATCATATCCAGCACATCAACCAGATCTTCTTACATTAATAGCTGCACTTCCCCAAAAAGCCAACCTAAAATGTCTGCTGGGTGACATTAAAGCAGTGCAGAAACAGGAAAACATATAAATCAAGCAAGATTTGGTTGCCCTGTCTGCCAGAATCAGCCCAGGAAGCTCAAACAGGCCTTTCCCAAGCAGAAGAACACTACTCTGCCAGAATTTCAAAACAATTTGGGCCAACAATCTATGTGCAAAAATCAGAGATTAAACAGATGGCTCTGGATCTCTTCAACAACCTCCTGAAAAGGAGAAAGAGACCCAGATCCCATGGATTTACAGGAATGGAGCAGATTTGTGAACATGGAGGACCTGATCCAACCTGTCCGAGCCCCTGCCGACTCTTGACTTTGGGAACTCTGGCATGCTAGAGTGCTTTAAAAGTTACTGCCCAACACTTCACTCTCACCATGTTAACCCAATAATGCTTTAATAAACCTTTAGTTGGACTTGAACTACCATTACTATATATGCAAGGTGCTTCAACCACTAAAGGTCTCCTTTCTCACCATTATAAATTATGGTTACTCATCATTAGATCCCCTTAGGGATCGATCACTCTAGGTAAATGAAAGGAACCAGTCTGAACCCTAGATAGCTATCATCACATCCCAAATTGACTCCAGTAGCATGGAGTACCTCAACATAAAACTACAACACAAGAGATATGCTTTAAGAGCTGAAGATTAGAATTTTTCACAAACTGGGCTATCAAGCTTACAGACTCACTGACATGATTACCTGGGGTTAATCAACGGTAATTACCGGAATCCCAAAGTAGATGCCATGGCATACCTAACTAACTTCAATGGCACAGAGCTTCATTTATACTTCACTCCGAAAAACAACTTACAAACCTTAATTGAGAATAGGCTGGTAAACCTCTCGCTCTCATTTAGAGGAACTGCCAAAGCACAATTTCCCTCAGCACCCTGCAATGTAAGGTAACATGACCAGGCAATCTTCCCAGTCTCCTTAACAAAGTGCACCACAGGCAAATACATTCTGGGACCACAAAATAACTAGTAACTGCACAGGTGAAGCACATGACGAACTCTGTGAAGGTCAAATTCCCATACTTTGACTTTTACTATTCAAAATTTTTCTTTATTTTTTAGCATATCTATTTTTTCCCACCTATGGTTTGTTGTTTTTGATTAGATATGTTAACAATGTTACCAAATCTTGCAACCTACAGAATAAGGAACTCGGTAAATAATAGCTTACCTTTTTTAGCCTAACTTTTTTAGCTACCCTCAAAGGAAGGGAGCTTCTTCTCCCCTCATATATTGCTCCTCTCTGTTCCCTACTTAATCTCGCAACCCTCTATTGTTTTCCCTTATCCTTGTCTTGGCAGACTGGTGCTCTGCTAGCTTTGCTCATCCATACAGATTAAAGTAGATACTGCTTAACATGTTTACAAATCAATAGAAAAAAACAGATTCATTCCAGATTCCAGAAATTCCCCTGAAAAAGAATACTTCTCGCCTCGGAATTGCAAAAAATTGTTCATACATGAGACACATTTTAAAAAAAGCCTGCACTCCTAAATGGAAGAACAGACAGTATCCAAATGTATTTTGTAGCAGGCCTCATCCCAATAAGGTCAGAGAGGTGAAATAGCATTCGCACGTAACTTCACATTTGCATTATTGGATAAAAAAAAAGCAACCCTAAGGGATGCTACATATTTATAAAATACACTTTTCTCAGACTACTATCTACAGTACACTAGCCAATCTGTACCTCCCTACCGCTGTCCAGGCTACTGAATTTGCACGTATCACAGACCAATTACTATCACTCACCAATGGCACACTTATTCTAGGATTTTAACCTCCCTATGTACCTGCCCTAGACTGCTCTTCAGACCACACCAGTTTACATTTGTCACAAATCACTAAACCTAAAAAAACTCTTGCACCAGTGAATTATCTTCAAAACTGTAAAAGACTATATTTTTTATTCCCATTAACATCACACTTACTCTACTACATACTCCTCTCCCATAACTCACTACAAGACATCCTCCATAGCCATTTTTTTTTAAACTTCTCCAAGCAGTCAAAGTCCCATATAAGTCAATGGGAGCTGTACAATTCCCATTGGACATTTTTAGCCATTCAGACTTTTAGAAGTTTTTGGAATTTTGCTTGTAATTGAAAACCCGATGTCCTGAGTATTCTGGATAACACTACCCATACCTGTATTATTAAAAATATACAAAAGCAGGACTGCCACACATACAAAAAAATGGTTGTCTGTATCAAATGGTATATGCAGTGTTTTTTTGGGGGGTTGTACTTGTACCCATTCATTAGGGGGCAGATTTATCATTGGTCGGATTTCGAATTGAAGAAAATTCGACCAATGATAAATCATTTACAAGATATTCATGGCTTTTGTGTATTATAAGTGGTTTTGGGCTTCCTCATACCATTGCTTGTATGTTATTCAGTCATTCTAGGGAGCGACAATAGGTGCACGACTATTGACCATTGCACTAAAGTTCCTCTTTTTACTAATATAATAACCTTGACTATTTTCTGCCTGAAACATGATTGGGTGGGACTTTCTCTAGAATACCGGTCAGTGCAGGACTCTGGCAGTGAATCAAGGCATGTAGCACTGATGCCCATTATTGGACTGCATCCGGCAAGAGCTAACTCTGTATATTCATTTGCAGAATTTGGATGAATGTCAGTGACTGTGATATTTGAAGAAGGAAATACACAGTAACACATTTAACTTTTTTTTATAACAATTTAATCTTACTTAACACAGTGTCTGGCATTTTTGCAAGCAAAAGCACTTTCTTTATATTAATTATTAAATGTTATTTACTGCATGCACAGAATACTAATCAGCCTTGAATGTCATTGTTGCAAAATATGTAGCAGAATCAATAAATTACTGCTCACAGATATGCCAAGTGTACAGGGAGAGTCTCCTTCCTTTATTCTGCTATGTCAAAAAAGTTTACAATATTTTGGGGGACGGGACTCTTTTGTCATGACATAGAAACCCATACATCTCTTGACAAAGGGACATGCCCCAAAAATAGGTTATGATATACTGGAAAAATATCACAAAAGATTCCATGTACACCTTCCATATCTTTGTTGGGTAAACTTTTTTTTTACAATCCCCAGTCGATCCTGTCATCAGCCAACATGCATAAAAAAACACAATCAAGGAAATAACCAAATAACCATAAAATTGTTGTTTTTCATTTTTTCTCTAAAACAAACTGTTGCTATAATAAAAAAAAATCACATAACTGTAGTGGATGCTTAATGTTTTTCCCCCTTTTAATCTCTGAGGTATAAAGGTTTATAAGTGCACTTCTTTTTACAGAAAACAGCTCAGCAATGTTGTGTGTCTGTGGTGCATTGCAGATTCTCAACTCAGCCAATGAGAGCAAGTAAAATCTGTCATTGACTTGGTGAAGGTTTTTTGGGGCTCAGAGGAAAAAAACATCTCAACTTTTTCAAGATTTATTGTACCCTAAAGCTGCAAAAACTTAGAATCTGAAAATACACCATTTCAAACCTGCCGAGGTCATTTAGAAGTGGTCATTTAGAAGTTAATGGCAGATGTGCTTTTACAATTTGAAAATATTGTGATCTGCGCTGGGATACGTCTGATAATCCAAAAAATGTGGGGGTTTTGGGGTGATAATCAAAAAACATCTAGCGATTCAGGCATCGAGTTTAAAAAATTGTAAGATTGGAGTTTTTTGGCTGATTCTATCGAGTCTTTTCCCATCCCAACTTTTTCAAGTTATTTTATTGATAAATAAGATAAAATAGTGGATGGAAGTTTGGTCGAGCTTGGTTTAAAGGAGAAGGAAAGGCTTGCTGCACTTGGGGGTTTGGGGTTTTTAGTTAATAACCCCCAATGTGTTGGTTGCATATGGAAATACATGCTAGGTTGAGGAATGCACAAATGCATAAATAACCATTAATACTATTATTGATAAACATTAAGTACAGTTTAGTGGATTTTATAGTAAATGCCCCCCCTTAATAATAAAAAAGCATTAATCTGATTTATTTTTTGGACCTTGTGAACAACTATTCCAGTGGTTTTCATTTTATAGTGTTTAAAGGTTTCAAATTATTAGCTTTTCAATTGTGCCTCTTTTGTTTGTAACTGAAAATGCAGTCTAGTTATCACCGATCTCAGGAACCAAAAAAAACGGATTGGGCGGTCATTAACACTGGGCAAATATTTCCCGATCGGCAGTAACTCATGGCAACCAGTGAAATTGTTGCATTCATTGTTCTACCAGCAGCTAACTTTAAAAAGCCAATCACTAATTGGTTGCTATGGGTAACTGCCCATAGGCAAATTTGCTCAGTGTTGATAAATGAGCCCCATTGACTCTTTTTTTATCATTTATCTTTGTTCGGGCCCAGTATTATTTGTCTTTCAATCTATCTATCAAACTGCTGCCTGGGGCAGGATAAATAGGCCATATAGATAGCAGTTAGTATTCCAAGCCTGAGAGCTGCAACAAATGTAAATAATTCAAAACCCACAAAAACAGAGAACGCATAACATTACCTATTTAAAAGAAACATACCCCTTTAAATTAAAGATGTAATTCCCCTTTAGGACATAAACAAGGACAGAATTGGATGGTTGACTGGCTGAAGTTGAAGCTACAAAGATATACTAGAAGAGGCAAGAGTCTGTGTGGCTACTGGTGGTATATAGAGGGTTCAGGCATCAGCTTGGGCCCTGTTTAAATATGTAGAATAGAATGTGTCTGTAAGACAATGTACAGGAATGGGATTCTTTATTCACAAATCCATTATCCAGAAAACGCTGAAATTACAGAAAGACTGTCTTCTTAATATACGTACATCAACAACATACTTAAATGATCATAGATACTGGGAGTTCAGCAAGGGCAATTTTATATTTGGGGTTGTCTATCTCACAAGACAGAGCAGCATTATATAATATAGGACATTAGAAATAAAATGGCATCATGGTCAGTAACAAGCACATTGTTCTTCATAAAGATCATCTATGGGTATAGGGTTATCCTTGTTCTGCCATCGTTCTCATCTTCAGCCAGCCACCTAAATAACACAAAGAAAAGTAATTACAAGGCGCCCCAAGTAATGGATATTGTAACCATTTACTGCTTTATTTCACTCCAACCCTGACACTAATTAAACAGATACTTATTAAACAGAAAGGCTTTTGTACCTGAAAATAATATGTAATATTACAGTTACGGGGAAGGGATTCACTTTGATTCGTAAAAAGTCAATAATTTTTTTCTGCTTACAAAGGGAAGCTTATTCATACTGCTCTGTCCTGTTGGATGACTCAGATTTCAGCTATCTTTATAACACAGCGGGATATTTGGCATTGATGAGATAGAAGGAAAAAAACAAAAAACTCTGCAATATGGAGAGGTCTTTATAAGAATTATGTAAAATTGGAGGAGGGAATAAGAGCGCTATACAATGACACACCCAAGAAAACAAAAGACAATATTTAAACCAGTCTGGAAATGATGTAGCACAGTATTTATAAATTGGGATAAACCCACATCTGAGATAGAAATTAATCCATCTACCACTTTATATTCCAACTTGCCTGGAAGAGACTATGGGGGCTATGCAATAAAAGTTTGCCCAGGAGCAGTAACTTATAGCAACCAATCAGCATGTAGCATTTACTGGTCACCTGTAAAACATCTTATTGGTTGCTATGGGTTACTGCTAGGGATGGGTGAATCTATCCCGTTTCGCTTTGTCGAAAAATTAGCGAATTTCTAGAGAAATTTGCGAATTGGTAAACAATTCAGCGCATCGCGTCATTGTCGGCGCACGTTGTGTCATTTTCACACGCGTCTCTTCTTTTTTTCATGCCAGCGAATTTTTGCCAGGTGAATTTATTCGCTGGCGGCAAATCGCGGGATTCACCGCAAATTTGCGCCAGCCAAATAAATTCGACCATCACTAGTTATTGCATCTGGTCAAACTCAGTGCCTTTTATTATATATATATTGACTGACTAGTCGAGGTGAAGAATAGGAGACTGGAAGAAGAAACATGAAAGGACGATGTGGCAAAGATTGGAAGAGAACAGGTGGAGGACTGGAGCGGGAAGGTGTGGACGAAGACTGGAAGAGAGTAGGGGGAGAACTGGAGCAGGATGGTGCAGGAGAAATTCGAACAGAGCAGGGGGTGGACTGGAATGGGAAGGTGTGGACAAAAACTGGAAGGCAGAGAACTGGAGCAGGATGGTGCGGGTGGACTGGAGTGGACGAGAACAGGTCAGAGTGCTCGACTAGAGCAGGGACAGGAGCAAGACTGGAGCAGGAGTGAGAACGAGAGACAGGACAGAAAGAATGGAACAGGGCTAAAAACTAGGAGGAGAGTCAGATGGGTGGAAACAAGGGCAGAAGGGGCCAGAGCGCAGGAGCTAGGGACTAGGTCACAGTACTCCAGAGGCAAGGACAATAATCAGGCACTTGTTGTATTGGCAGTAAGGAGGGCTGAGATTTTATAGAGCAGAGTTTGCCCTGATTGGATGACCCCACCCAACCAATAAGGCTATTGGGGTGATGCAGCAGACCCAGGGCAAAAGGTGTATTGCAAATGTGCACACACAGGATGCTCTCCTGGCCCAGCAGATATGGCGAGTAGCCAAAAATCAAGAGGTTCTGGGTTCAAGCTGCAGCAGATACTGACACAGTATGACAATCATTTCTATTCAGACAATAGAAGAAGTTTTTCACCATATCTAGTACAAGTAATTCTAAAACAACTGGACTTGCTGAGTAATCATTGAATCACTACATATCCAAGCAGCTTCTTCAGTTAAACCATTTTCTCACCATTTTGTACATACCTGTTGCACATAAAGACAATCTTTTCATTTGTTGCTATATTTATGATCTCGACCTTGTCTAAGAACCAGCCGCTCCCTGGATGTTTCCAATGGGGTAAAAGACAGACATGTAGATTAAAAGTAAAATTCCAATGCTACAAAACTTATTTTAATTGATATAGTTGTTGTTGTTTTTTTAAATACTACTAACTGAAGAAAAATGTTATATTTAGCTAATTTTTCTCTTGTATAAATAATTCAAAACCAGACGAGCTGAATCTCAATTACCTCTTGGATTGCTTTGTTTGATTCCAGTTAATTTTCTGTGCTGATAAATAGCAATGCTCGCTTGGCTGCCCTCAGCTGGATGTGCCTACACAATGGGCACCTTAAAGCTTATTAGGAAAATTATTTCCTTTCCTCGCTCGTCCTGGTTATGTTAAAAGTCTTTGAATCTGATTTTCACCTTTTGTGACATATCACATAAATAATGATGGCAGTTGCAGAGATGTCTGTGCTTTGTGCCAGTTGCAGAAAAGTTCACCCTAGGTTAGCTACTCAGCTAGGAAATAGCAATTCTTCCATTAGAATTCTATTAGAATTAAGCAAGATTTAGCTAGTAATTCAAGCACCTCTCAAACACCTAAAGGCATTTCTGAAGAGATTTCTTTTCTCACTATTTCCAGCCCGAAAGTTAGACAATTAGATGCAATGCTGTTTGGATTAATACAGGGCGACACTTTTTATTCCCCACTTCCATCGAACCCTTTTTATCCCACTCCCTATGTCCACCTATATTCACAAACTCCATCTTGTGGGATTATCTGTTGCTTTTTTACACTGCAGTTCATTTCATTCTTTGGAAATAGATTGAATTCTATTTTTTTTTATTTCTTATAATTTATTTATGGAAGTGAGAAAAATTGGATCGCTTTCCCTGATCACGTTTTAAAGCATAAATGGTCTTATTATTGGGATAAAAATACTTTATGGAAACCTGAAAACAGTCACTTGTACTTGATACCAACTAAGATATCATTAATCCTTATTGGAAGCATAACCAACCTATTGAGTTTATTTAATGCTTAAATTAGTGATATTCTGATATAATTGTTTTTTTATTTGTGGGCTAAGTATTTTTATTCCGCAGCTCTCCAGTTGTAATTTCAGTAATCTGGTTGCTATGGCCCACATTACCCTAGAAACCATGCTTTGATTTGAATCAAAGAGAGGCCTGAATATAATGATGAGTAATAAAATCTAGCAATTAAAGTAAATTTGTAGCTCCATAGAGGATTTGTTTTTTAGATGGGGTCAGTGACTCTGATTTGAATGCCGGAAAGAGTCAGAAGAGGAAGGCAAATAATTCAAAAACTTTATTATTCATCAAAATCCAAAAAATTCTCATAATTTTTGGAAAAATAGTCCGACCAAATCTGCAAGGATTTTTTCCTATTATTTATCAATTAATTTCCCTGAAAATTTCCTGTGCTGGAAAAAACTCAGATTTTTTCAGATTATTGGGCATAAAACACAAATCTTCCAATAACTGGGCGAAACCCAGGTTTAATAAATTCCCAAAAAATTGCGTTTTTTTTTGCCACTAAAAATTCAGACTTTATAGGAAAAAAAATCTTTTTTTTTAAGTTTTTGGCATTCGGAATTTAATAAATAACCCTAGCAAAGAAGATTAGTATTGGCCATTCTATAACCTACTAAAAGTTAATTTAAAGTTGAACCACCCTTTTAAAGGAGAAGGAAAGGCTGGAGGCATATGGGGGTGCCAAACGTTAGGCACCCTAAGTGATTGTATCTACCTTCCTGAACCCTGGGCCAGTGCTCCTATCAGCAGAAATCTGCACCGGCCCGGAGTTAAACAAGCGAACACCATGGAGTGATTTACTTCCATTTCTAACTAACGCATGCGCAGTTTAACAAAAAAGCCGCACAGTCGAGCGAATACAGAAGAAGACGAAAGTCAATCTCTCCGTGGTGCTCACTGGTATAACCCCGGGCCAGTGCAGATTTCTGCTGATAGGAGCACTGGCCCGGGGTTTCAGGTAAGTCAATACATTCAGTTGGGGGTGCCTAACGTTTGGCACCACTTAGTGCCTCCAGCCTTTCCTTCTCCTTTAAGACATGGAGATCCAAATAACGGAAAGATCCTTTATCTGGAAAGCCCCAGGTCCCAAGCATTCTGGATAACAGGTATATACCTCTAATATTTTGTGTTCACTCCCATCTCAATGAAATGATTTATTGTGTAATTATATAAAAATACTAGAAACAAAGCAAAGACTCACCAAAGCCCTTTCCATTGTGGCCTATTTCAATACTCTGTATCCTTCCCAAGGCCTTTGTTGCAATTTTAAATGTATCAACCTAAAAATATGAAAATATTCAAATTATTTATACATTTATTTATAAAAATGTTTATAGTTGTATATGGTAATAGCAAAAACATATAGATGATTGATATGTGGAAGTACTGGTGCTATAGCCAATTGGCATTGAGATCAAAGGAAAACTGTTCCTGTAAAGGTGACACAGAAAATCTATTTGGTTCTTCAGTGTATCTTATTTGAAGGATATTCAAACAACAGAGCAAAGGAATAGATAAGTAAACATGGATGCCAGAGTTACCTTCAAGGCCATATGAGTTGCTGAGAATTTATTTTGAAGGCATGTACTGATGGTGGGTAGGCATAAGCAAAGTTTTTTGCATAGAAATGTAAAAAAACTGCAGAAATTATTATTATGCCCCCATTTCCTCCATAATAACCAATGGGATTGAAGCCCTGTTTATTTATGAGTTGTCTAGGCTCCATGTTTGGAAGTAATTGGAAACATCGGAAGAAAAGTTGCAGCATAGTAACAAGGTAGAGCAATGTACATGCTATTAGAGAGCTAAACCACTTTAATGGCATTGGGCTTCCCATTGACTCCAATGCATTTTGGTGCAATCCAGGATGGCAGGGGAAACAGAATCACTTTAAAGGTCAACTATCGCTAAAAAAAAGTTACCCGCATTCCGGTTGGGGATAACAGTACTTTTTTTATTTTAAAAATGCCCCGCCAGCGCATGAAAACTCGCACTGGGAGTGAGCTCCTGATACGAGCTGCCATGACAGTGGACGCGCATGTGCATTAAGAAAAGCGGCCCCAAATAGTGACCGCTTTTCACTATGCGCATGCGCGTGACATCACATTATGTCCTGGTGCGAGTTTGCCTGCACTGGCGGGGGGCATTTAAAAAAAAAAAAAAGTACTGTTATCTCCAACCGAAATGTATGCTCCATCAGCCCACACCTTTGGCTGGGGGTAACATATTGTAAGTGTTCTTTCGCATTAATGAAAGCCTCTATGCGGGAGAAGAATGTAATTAGGAATATAAACATAAAAACTAAATCAATTTAGGCTGCCCTATATTGCCCACATTCATTTTTTAAGCATAGATAAAGGGGCAGATTTATCAAAATGTGAGATTAGAGCTCATCACAATAAAGCTATTTGATAAATATGATTCTAAAAGTCCTGTAGGACTGAAGAGAAAGTGTGTGAAGTTTTCTGTCATGATCTCACATTTTGATGAATCTGCTCCAAAATGTTCTGTTTTAGCATTTAGAATTCAGAAAGTGGTCCAAAACCAAAATTGTTCCATCAGTAGTATAACCGTTTGGATCATTCTTTATGTACTATTTGTTGAAATAATCTGGTTTTGTGGGCCAGCCTTCATTTCATTTGGTTATTATTTCACCTCTTCGGGGTTAAAACAGGTAGAAAGATAGTAAAATTGCTTTTGCTCGTTCAATTAATGCTTTGACTCTACATGCATCTGCTAAATATAGCAGTTGCTCATTAAAATGCAAGATCCTTGGGGATCCTAATGATGATCTCTTAGCTCTGTGGGGTAGAGTTTATAACAGCTGAGAACATGTGTCAAAAAGCCTGTTGCCTATACAGATATGGGATTACGAGAAGACCACCTCTCACATTCCATATGATTAAATAATTCAAATTTTTAATAATCTTTAATTTTTTCTTTGTAATAATGAAGCTGTAAATTGTACTTGATGGTAACTAAGCTGCAGGAATCCATATTGGTGACAAAATAATACTACTGGGTTTATTTACATTTTTAAATGATTTTTAGCAGACTTATTATGATCCAAATTACAGAAACATCCTATCCTGATAACTCAGGCATCTTTAGGTAATACAGTAGATCCTATACTTGTATTTGATTTACTCTTTAAAATAATATTAAAAAGAGTCATCCAAGGGAAACCTAGGCAGTCCCAGATCTGCCCAGGCCTAGTGCAGCATAAATTAGGGGGAAGCATACCGCTCAATCACACAGATAATTTGACTGATTTCAAAGCACTAAGAAATAAGCGTCAGTGCTCCAGTACAAAAAGCATAGGCATGCATACAATCCTGCGGGAGGGAGGGGGCTACGTTGGCCTACGGGCATCCTCGGGGTAAATCTGGCCCTGAACCTAAGCCAGTCATGCAAAAATAGACTGACTTTAGAAAAGTAATCTGGAATACAGTTGTGAATCTGCCAATTCATAAAATTTTCCTGGATTTTGACAACTTTTTTTCCATGCTAGGATAAATCATTCAACTGCAAAAATAAATTGTTCAATCCTAATGTGTGATTAATGTTTTATTGATTTGTAGTTATCATGAATGCTCAGTAAAACTTTCCAACTGATCTGGAAAACTATACCCCGAAAATGAATTTTTGAGCAACAGTTTATATCAAATTAAGTGACATATTAAAGAATCTTACCTACCTGGTATATGTATTTAAGTAAATATTACCCTTTTACATCTCTTGCCTTGAACCACCATTTGATGATGGTCTGTGTGCTGCCTCAGAGATCACCTGACCAGAAATATTTCAACTCTAACTGTAACAGGAAGAAGTGTGGAAGCAAAAGACACAACTCTGTCTGTTAATTGGCTCATGTGACCTAACTTTATAGTTTGTTTGGTATGTTTGTGTGCACCTTTGGATCCTAGAATCCCAGGAGGCTGTCCTTATTTTTTAAAAAGGCTATTTTCTATTTATGATTAACCAATGGCACATGCTACTAAAAAAGTGTATTATTATGAAAATGGTTTATTTACATGAAGCAGGGTTTTATATATGAGTTGTTTTATGCAATATCTGTTTATAGAGACCTACATTATTTGGGGGGTATAGTTTTCCTTTAAGTTTTTTTTCAGCCACATTTTGCACATACTATAATAATTTGTTTGGTTTAACTGGACCTAACATCAGATTGAGTGGAAGGAGCATTCTTTTTCAATAATACACAAGTTTCAATGCACAGAGGTGCGGAATATGTTGGCACTATATAAATACATGTTAATAATAATGTTAATAATTATGAGTTGTGTGACATAAGCTTATTATTTTCTCCATTAACCTCTTGTGAAGGATAATAAAACTGTTTAGTTCCACAACAGAAGGGATCCCCATCCTGGAGCAAATTTAGAGCAAATTTAGCAGTATTTTATTAACCAGAAAATTAAAAAAAAACAAGATCTTTAAATACTAAGCCATGTTTACCTTTCCTCTCTCAAAAGGATTTTGTTGCTCCAATGGATGAATAAGCTGAACACTTCCCGATGAACAATGATCACCGATTAAAACAATTTGCACATTGGCATCTGTTCCTGCTCCTCTTGCCTCCCCAGTGTACACTTTGACCAAGTGCTCCTCTTGCTTTTCTTCCATATCCTTCTTCTGATCTGGGATAAATGGTTTCTCTTGATTGAAGTCAGCATTTTTGTCAAGGATAACCTGGGAGACAAGGACTTCTTTCCGAATTTCCCCCTTGTTTCTGCTGATTCTGAAGTCACTAAGAACAAACAAATGAATTTGGATTCCATGTGGAATACTGTGAGAGGGAAAGCAAGGAGCAGAACCTATGTACAATAAAATAACACAGACGATGGCAGTTGTGACTAATTGCCCCAGTTCTCCTCCATGTTTCTTCTCTAATAAGGAATAAGGCACCATTGTATTTGCTGCCTATTTATAACAAGATTGACAGCTTTGTGAAAATGTACAGTTCACAATGATGTTCGCACTAAGCAATAAGCACTGCACTGCTAATTTTTTGCTGTGTTGCACCCAACACTGAAATAAAGTAGGTTTTATCCATTCATAATATTTATAATAAGAATTTTATTAGAATAAGTGGCAACTAATGTATATACTCTAATCTAAATGTAATATTACTTTGTTCCACTGAGTAATATCATTAACAACCTACAGCTTCAAAATATCACCTTAAGCCTAACAACCTCAACACAAACCTTGCACTTTTTTCATTATTAATAAAACTAGTTCAGACTGAATTAAATTTGGGGATCACCAAACTTCACTGGATTTCTATGCAATCCCCCATAGTTATTATATGTGTATTACATGCATAATGCTTGACACTTACCTATTAACTTCAAATATATAGAGATTGTTCCTCAAAGATTCCTTCACATGCATCTTTTGAATATGAATCTGGAGGTCTGCAATGCATATTAGTGAGTAAAATGTGGTATGGTTCAGAAACTGTATCTTTAAATTATGGAAATTGAGGTTCAGTGTTGATAAATGCAAGGCTATAAATATGAGTTATACACTAAATGTTGTTGGGGGTTTCCTTAACTGAGCAGGCTCTGGGGGTTTTGTAGATAACAAGTTGTCTATTTCCAGGCAGTGTCATTCTGTGGTCACTAAAGCAAATAAAATGCTGTCTTGTATAAAAAGGGCATTAACTCAAGGGAAGAAAATATAATTTTTCTTTTTCATAGGTCCCTGGTAAGGCCTCACCTGAAGTATGCATTGCAGTTGTGTACTCCAGTCCTAAAGAAGGATATAAGTGAGCTGGAGCAAAATTGGTTAAAGGGATGGAAGATCTAAACTATGAGGGTAGACTGTCATGGTTGAGGTAGCTTTCTCTAGAAAAATTATGCTTGTGAGGGAACATGATTAGTATTTACAACTACATTAGGGGCATTAGACAGATAGCGGGAGATGTTTTTTTTTTCCCATAAAA
This sequence comes from Xenopus borealis, assembly GCA_024363595.1. Classification (NCBI taxonomy): domain Eukaryota; kingdom Metazoa; phylum Chordata; class Amphibia; order Anura; family Pipidae; genus Xenopus; species Xenopus borealis. The sequence continues at coordinate 117,846,494 of CM044441.1, read as the reverse complement.
GGATCATCACACCAGAGGCCACCCCTTTATACTAGAGCAAAAGAACTTTCACTTGAAGCAGTATAGGTGGTTCTTCACAGTGAGGACAGTGGGGTTGTGGAATGCACTGCTGGCATGATATCTTTAAAGGGGATGTAAAGGCAAAAAATAAAACCCCATTTTTACTTTCTTTAATGAAAAAGAAATCTATCTCCAATATACTTATTTTAAAAAATATGTAACATTTTTATAAGAAACCTGAATGTATGCAGTGAAATTCCCCCTTCATGTTACTTGCTTTGACTGCTGTAGATAGGAAATTTCAGATGATCCCTAACTGCTCTGCAGGGAAGCAATCATACCACCACCTTACTTCCCTGACCTTGAACAGATTTATTTGTTTCCCTGTAAAGCAGCCAGCAACTGTGTAGAGATTTGTATCCGCAGACTCAATGCAGTCTGCATATTCTGATTATTAATCAGTCTTGCTGTATCGGCTTCTATGGCAGATATTATTTGTTGTTTTGATAATTTATGATTTATAATTTAAGTTGGAAGCTTAACCTCCCAACTGAAGCCCAGATCACACTGAGCATGTGCGTGGTCTTGCAAAGATGTTTAACAGTTACAAGATGACAGCCCCCTGCAGAAAACTTTGAAAACATAAATCTTTTGTTTTATTAGGCTTCTGGTACAGTAAGTTCATGTTTATATTTAGGATACAAAACACAGTATTTCTAGCATTATTCTATTTTAGGCTTTAGTTAACCTTTAAGAGGGACTTGGATAAGTTTTAGAAAAGTATACAATAAAATGGCTGTTGTGATACTAAAACCTACAATTAGTATAAGTATTGGTATATATATTTTATATATAAGAGTGTATGAATCGGTCTGTATACGTATGCGTATAAATGAGCTCTAGGGCTCTTTTGGAGGGGTTGAAATTGATGGACTTGAGTCGTTTTTCAACCCAAATCAACCATCTAACTATATGTATGGTAATATATAAGCACGTTTTAGCATTACTGTTTTCCACTCCTTTCGATCATATGTTGGCAATAAAGATTAAATAATTCCCTAACAGTAAACATTTCTAGATGTTTCTATTTCCATAATTAATATTACCATATAATTTAAGTATATCCTTGCACCATATATTGTAGAGGGATGTCACCCTTGGAGCTATCTTTTGAATAATTCAAAAGGTTATCTCCTAACTAGAGGACAGCTACCTTGTATGAAACACATAGGCATTCCTACATATCATTAGGGCAGCATTTCCAGTTAATGCTATGCTGTGGAATCAGCAAGATACTCATCCAATCTCCCTTGAAATTTAGTAAACAGGATTTATCTAACAAGGGAAGTCCTGTACCCTGCATCTTCTTTAAGAATCAATAGAACTTTTTACAGCATATGTTAGAACCTAAACATCTATTCCATACATTGGAGTCCCACGTTCTACACAGGGAGGTTAGTTTAGAGCAGTGATCCCCAACCAGTAGCTCGTGAGCAACATGTTGCTCCTCAACCCCTTGGATGTTGCTCCCAGTGGCCTCTAAGCAGGAGCTTATTTTTCAGTTCCTAGCTTGGAGGCAAAACAGGTGTACTGCCAAACAGAGCCTCAATGTAGGTTGACAAATCACAAAGGGGTTACCAAATGGCAAATCACAGCACTTATTTGGCTCCCCAAGAACATATTTCACGCTAGTGTTGCTCCCCAACTCCTTTTACTTCTGAATGTTGCTCATGGGTTCAAAAGGTTGGGGATCCCTGGTTTAGAGCATACAAGACCTACTGTGATAGTTTCTCTATGACCCAAAATAGTAAAACGGAATATGCGTTCCCCAGTATAATAAAATAAATCCACGTACTAGCTATTTGTACTGGGAAGGAAAGGTTATTGTAGGTTTCTGCAAAGGGTTAAATGAATGTACCATTGGTTGCTACATAAATACAAACATTCATTCTGCCATGTTAACTGCAAAAACACTCAAATATTAGTGTCCCCTGTACTCTTAAAATCCTAATTAAAATAATGATGGCTTCTTTGAGACGTGAAGTAGAATATAAATGTAGCGTACCATTTTTGCTGCTCATTGAAATGTCAGCATGATGCATTTCTCCAAGATCAACCGCATCTAATGTAGCTGTAAGTGGCTGGGAAGATACAGCAAGTGAGTTTATTAGACCAGGAGGAACATGGCCTTGTCGGCCTTACATCACAACATTTTAATGAATTCCACCATTAGTTACAAGTAATTGAATTTAAAAGAATTTGTAACACTTCACCTTTCATAATTTAAAGACATAGAGAAATGCCAGCTTTATGGTGTGGCCTCCACCAGTAAGGATGAATTAAATCTTAGTTTGGATTTTAATTGGGATCAAGTACAAGGTACTGTTTTATTATTACAAAGAAAAGGAAATCGTTTTTACAAAATTGGATTATTTGGAGAAAATGGAGTCTATGGTAGATGGCCTTCCCGTAATTCTGAGCTTTGTGGATAACCTGTTTCCGGTTAACAGATCCCATACCTATAGAAATCTTTGGTGGCTTATCCATACACACTGATAAATAAAAGAAGTATATAGCCATGTCTGCTACATGAGATAAAGGGCTAATACATTTTTAAGCTAACCTTATTATGTTATAGAATGGCCTACACTTTCCAGATGGTTTTCATTTTTTTCCCCAAGTTTTTTTTTATTGTTTGCCTTTCTCTTCTGCCTTATACAGCAGCTTACAATTTGAAATACTGTATGATTGTTGGGGGGTCACTGTCCCAGAGAGCATAAAACTATTGCTTTGCAAGGTAACAATTGTATTGCTACTGTTACTTCCAAACTGTTGAGCTGCAGAATTAAAAGCTATACAGATAAAAATAATGACCAACTGCAAATTGTCTCAGTTTCATTGTCTATATCATACTTAGGGGCAAATTTTTCAAATTTACATGAAAGATTCGAAATTCGATCTAATTTTTGAATGTTTTTGAAGACCACTTCGACCATCGAATTTTGAAAACCCTCGAAATTGGACCCTTAGTAAATCTGCCCCTATGTGTTAATTTAAAAGTTAAAGGCTCAATAATGAGTTGAAGCACACGTGCAAAAAGCTAAAAATAAAAACACTTGTAATTGCTCCCCAATGCCAATGCACCAATTCAGCCTGCACTAGTGAGTTGCACATGGGCACAGGGCACAAACTGTATAGTACAAAGATCCCAGACACAAAGGAAGCATGATATTTTACACCTGCCCTGAGCTGTTGGTAATTGCATAGATCCCTTAGATCAACGACTTTCCAACTGGATACGGTCAACCAGATTTGGCCCTCCAGAGATGTTTATGGCCTCTAGACTGTTTAAGAACTCCGCTTCAAAGTTGCTTGAAATTATGTTTACTTTTCAAAAAGCTTAAGTTATGTTTTTGTGGAGTGCCCCTTTAAATCAGTGGGTGACTTTCTAAGAGGGGTATTACAAAATTATAATCTGTAAAAGATCATGGAAATACAAGACTGATCCTACCAAACTAATTAGAGATGACATTTGCATATCACATTAAAGTTTTACTGACAATGTAATAAAACTATAAATGGAAGTAATAAAAGGTTAACAGAGAAAATCTGAGCAACAGGAACAATTCGGCTGAGCATTTGTTCTGATCATACTACTTATTAGTAAATGGAAGCAAAGATCTGATTGGTTGGATGGTTAACTAAACAGTTTAAAGGGGTTGTTCACCATACATTTTAGCATGAGATAAAGAGCGACATTCTAAGACAATTGCAATTGATTTTCATTTTTATTATTCGTCTTTTTTGTGTTATTTAACTGCTTATTCAGCCATACAGTGTTGTCTTGCCAGACTTACTCTGGGCCAGAACTAGAATTCACTGCATGAAATGCAAAGCCTGGGGGGGGGGCAGTGGAGGTGGATAACAGCAGGGGGCTTGGGGCTCTCCTTAATTATTGACTCCAATCTGGCCTTACAGCTTACAGATAATGTAATAATAGTTGGAGCATTGCACCAATCATCTTACTCACTAGCAGCTATCAATTTACTACTCCCAAGTTTGAAACCAAACATTTGATTGCTATTGCTAAATCTGGTGCAAACATTGTGATTTTTCCTGTATTTCCCATAGGAGTATATTATATGGAGGATGGGTATATATAAGTTTGATTACTACCTTAAAGGACCTCCATTCCAATTCATTTTTGATATATATATATATATATATATATATAAAAATTTTTATATATTTATATATATATGTGTGTGTGTGTGTTTTAAGATATATGTTTCTGTTTCCTATAAGCCGTTTTAGGCCAAGCATGTTTTGTTTACAAAAAAAATCTATTTGATCTCACTTAAAAAAAATGTTCTTACTCCTCCTTTTTCTCCTACTTTATACACCTGTTGATAAAACCTTGGCACCCAGGCAAAATCCCTCAGTGCCATGCACCCATTTACCTACTATGTTCAAATTATTGGACCAGGTGTTTCCATCTATTTAGAAGAGAAAATATTGCTACAAACACTTGCTAAGGCTATGAAAGACTTCACCATTAATTTGTGACTGCTCCAGCAATTGGGAACGTCTCCACATAAATTAGAGTTATATTCTTGTTAAAATTATAGTTGTTGCAAAATTACCTCATCTTTTTGTGCTTTGGAATTGCACCAAGTAAGTCGTCTGTCTCCCGTGTCTCCATTCTTCCCATGCAAACACATAGACATGTACGATCCATCTTTCCAGCTCAGCCCGTCAGTACAAAATACAGCTACAGTATATTTCACCACTGCAAAGGGAAAGGAAAAAACAAATGTTAGTTGGTGAAAGGCTAATCTTTACTTTTCAGTAAGATTTATTTAAACAGTTTTTGTTTAATCGGGGTGTACGTAATATATATATATAAATATAACCAGTTATCTAGGAAACCAGTTATCTCACAGGCACAACATGTGGAAAAAAATGATTATCGGATTACCAAGACATATATATATGAAAATCCTATAAATCCATGTTGCAAAATATGAGGATATTAGAAGTTACTTTGGCCTTGTGTTTTTATATGGTCATGAAACTCCTCGGTAACTTATAATAGCCTTATAAGTTCAAGAGGGGGTACTTTATTCACTATATAATATATCTTTCTCAATATGTGGTACCATTGATAACTCTGGTATTTACCAAGGACAGCTGTACCATTAATTTAAACATTTTTTAGTTCCTGTCTACTGCAAAGGATTGTAAATAGCCCCCAGTTAGATAGGAGACATCCTGAGTTTTTATGACGCAAACTCTAGTAACTATCTGGAGAGGGTCTTACATAGTGATGGGCGAATTTATTCGCCAGGGGCGAATTCGCTGCGAATTCCCACGATTCGCCGCTGGCGAATAAATTCGCGAAACGGGCAAAAAAATTCGCCAACAAAAATTCGCCGCGCAAAAACAAGTCGCGCGTCGTTTTTTTACGCGACGCGCCGAAAACGACGCGACGCGCCAGAAACGACGCGACGCGCGCCAGAAACGACGCGACGCGCGTCAAAAACGGCGCGCGACTCGTTTCGCGAATCGGCGAAAAATTCGCGAATTTCTCTGGAAATTCGCGAATTTTTCGGCGAAGCCAAACGCGGCCGTTTCGCCCATCACTAGTCTTACATATCAAAGAGGAACTGATTGTACAGTTGTTATTGGTAGAAAGAACATCTAAAGAAATTAGCTATCTTTCCTGTTTAACTTCTCATCAGACAATCAGAACCATTCCCCATTTGGGTAAATGGCATAGAAACAGTATAAAAATTGAGCTGTTTTTTGCTGAAGAGAGTGGAGGGAAATGGAGGAGATGGAAGAGGGAGAGAGAGAAAAAGGAAGTAAAAAGTACCCATGGGCACATTTTGAAAGACCTCTGTATCATTTGCTGTCTGGGCTGGATAATCTCAATAAATAATTTTATCTCTGGCAACCTCGGTTGTATCATTTTACCTGGCTGTGGTAAATTTGCAGAATCTATACATCATAACACTATACAGATACTCCACTAACAACACTGGTCCAATTAGAAAATAGCCCATTTACCACCACTCTTTGTAGTCTATGTTCTCTATCCAGGTACAAATACTATGTTCCAGGCCAACATTTCCTTAATTTAACCAGTGAACTTCTGTGTGGCACTGTACTAAATGCTTTAGCGAAGTCTAAGCAAATCACATCCACTGCCATCCCAGATTCAAGGTCCCTGCTCACCTTCTCATAAAAATAAATTAAGTTAGTCTGGCAAGATCCATTATGCATAAAACCATTGGCACAAACTCATAGTATTATGATTTGCTATAAAGTCCAGAATTTTATCCTTTATTAGCCCTTCGAAAAGCTTTCCTACTACTGACGTCAGACTTAAGGTGGCCATACACGGGCAGATAAAAGCTGCCGACAGACTGTGTCGGCAGCTTATCTGCCCGTGTGGGGGGCCCTCCGACGGGCTTTCCCGATCGATATCTGGCCGAAAGTCGGCCAGACGTCGATCGGGCAGGTTTAAAAATCCCGTCGGATCGCGGCCGCATCTGTTCGTTGATGCGGTCCCGCGATCCGACCGCCCATACTGATCCGAACGTTGGGCCCTAGGGCCCACGATCGGATCAGCCCGATATCGCCCACCTCAAGGTGGGCATATCGGGGAGAGATCCGCTCGTTTGTCAACATCGCCAAACGAGCGGATCTCTTCGTGTATGGCCACCTTAACTGGCCTATAGTTTTGAGGCTGAGAACGGGATCCCTTTTTGAATAGCGGCACCACATTAGCAATCACCAGTAACAAGGTTTGGCAATCACAGCTAAGCTCTCTAAGTACCCTGGGATGAATACCATCTGGCACCAGACCTTTGTTTATCTTAACATGTTCTAATCTCTTTTGAATTTCCTCATGTGTGAACCATGCATCATTAGTTGTATTACTAGAATAGGGACTATTAAGAAAGAAACCTTCTGTAAAAGCAGGCTATATTTTCATTGAAGACTTGCCTATGTACAGAGATGATGCACGATGGATAATACTATGCATTTTAGTAAAAATGTAGCATTATTTCAAGAAACGTGGATAAAATGAAGCACAGGAGGCTCAAATAAACTGGGAATATTTGTCTAGTAGTGTCCAAGGTGTCTGGGGAATGTTTGAATATTTCAAATGGATTTATGTTTTTGGTGACAACTTGTTTAGCTAATCCATAGTTGTCATACCATTTCTGGGGGGTCAGCTGTGCAGAACGCTAGAGATGATTTCCTACAGAAAACTGCAACCATCACAGACAGGCAATAACAAATGTACTTGGAAATGTATGCAACATCACTCTAAATATATAGCACTGGCTTCACATGGTTGTTTTCTTTATTAGTGGTGCACAGGACCCCTTATTTGTAAGGAACAAATGCACATTCATTTTTACAAGCAGGAGTTGTCACACTGCTTTCCTGAATGTGAAGCATCTGAAATACTGCAAAAGCAATGGTACCATAAGTTTATGGGCATTTTAACAAGGATGTTGCAGTAATATAAATACTTCATAGTACATAAATGGGACTTGTTATCCAGAATGTTTGGGACCTAGGGTTTCTATATAAGAGTTTTTTCCATAACTTGGATATCCATGCCTTACGTCTACTTACGTCTACTACAAAATCATTTACTTATTTATTAAACCCAAAAGGATTAAAGTGTCTCCAATAGAGAATAAATATATCTTACTTGGGATCATGTGGAAGGTACAATTTTATTATTACAGAGAAAAAGAAAATAATTCTTAAAATTCAGATTTATTTGATTAAAATGGAGTCTGTGGGAGATGGACATTCTGTTATTCTGACCTTTCTGGATAACGGGTTTCAGGATCCCATACCTTATCTGCAATAGCTTACCTTTTAAAAAACCCAAAAAACAAGATACATCCACAATGTGTTATGTTATGTTATGTTGATGTTCCTTGCTCTACATTAGTTGTATTAGTATTTACTGAATACTGAATCCTACTAAAAAAAAGCAGCTATACCAGAATACAATGCAGGGAAATATTAAGGATCAGCTTATTATTCTCTAAGAACAATTCCTCAGCATATGCACATTAAACACATCATATTTCTATACATTTATATTTTATGTTAGTTCCTTAATTAGATTGTATTTAGAACACCAAATGTGTAAAAATAGAACATGCTGCATTCAAAACAACTAGATAAGATACAACTGTGTTAGACATGTAGATGAGAACACTTGTAGGTAGTGATGGGTGAATTTATTCGCTAGGGCCGAATTTGCAGCGAATTCCCGCGATTCGCCGCTGGCGAATAAATTCGCGAATCACCTGCGAAATTTCGCCTGGCGAAAATCCGCCAAAAAACGAGTCGCGCGTTCAAAGTTGACGCGCCATGCATCAAACGCGTCCCGCGACTCGTTTCGCGAATTTTTCATTTTTCGGCAAAGCGAATCGCGGGAGATTTGCCCATCACTACTTGTAGGTAATAGGTAGAATATAATGGAATCAATTTGCTTATGTTCTTGGATCTCGAAGATGCATGCAACCTGGATCTCAAACATCCATGCAAAACAGCCATGTCTAAATTCTTTTTTTTTTTTT
>CM044441.1:117798583-117837866 GCA_024363595.1 Xenopus borealis | reverse complement strand
CATCACTTATTCAGTATTTTTATATTTGTTTCACTTGTTTTCAATACCATTTAGTGACATATGTCATATTAGATGTTCCCCAACAGAGGACGCTATACCAATGGACTATTTATAGAGCTTCCTCACGTACTGTTCCTCTATGCTTATGATTAAGAGGCATCAAGCCCAGTGTGATGTGCTCTTTCTTTTAACTATGGATCAATATAGAAATTACTTGTCACTAGTGATGGGCGAATCTCCTCAGTTTCGCTTTGCCCAAAAATTCGCGAATTTCCAGAGAAATTCGTGAATTGGCGAATAATTTGCGAAACGAGTCGCGGCACGCTTTTGACGTGCGTCGCGTCGATTTCAGCGCCCGTCGTGTCGTTTCCGGCGTGTCACGTCGTTTTTGTCGAGTCGTGTCGTTTTCAACTCGTTTTTTCTGCGAATGTTCGCCAGGCGAAATTTTGCTGGTGTTTTGCGAATTTATTTGCCAGTGGCGAATCGTGGGAATACGCCACGAATTCGCCCCTGGCGAATAAATTCGCCCATCACTACTTGTCACCTGTTTCAAAGCAAACATCTTATTGGTTGATATGGGTTACATTTATTCTTTTATTTATTACATAGGGGTTTAGTGCATTACTGCAATGACACTGGATTTTGGGGGAAAATACTGCAGTCTGGGGTGGGGGAGCTTTTTTCTTCGGGGAAGTACACTTTGCACTATAAGCTCTGCCCCTAATTAAGCCATCAGGCAAAATGTATGGAGCGGTGGAAAAGTACAATGGTAGTTGCACCCTGTTGTGAGCTATTTATTAATTTGATTGCATCAGATATACTTTAAATAAGAACTGTTATTTGTCCATTCCACCTTAATATCACTAAAATTGGTTACCATTATCCTTCAAGAGATGAATTCATTCTTGTGCAGAACAGGGCCCTGCAGTCAGAATTGTCAAAGTAAAGTTAACACATGGTTATTTTGTTTTCAACTGAAGTTTGCTATGTGTGTAGGGCCCAAATTAACTCTTGTGGCTCGAAGAATGATTCTGTACACCATTAGTTGTCTTCTTTTCTTGTCTATGCCCATGCTAGAATTTTTTTGTTGCCATCTGCTGGCATACTTGTTTGATTCACTGAAGCTATAAAAACACCTCCTTGTATTAAAGTATTTTTGGTATATACAGCTTTTTTTCTCCAACAAATTTGTTCCTTTGTTTGTCTCTTGAAGAGTTTACCTTACAGGTGGGGACATATTTGTACAAGACAAAATCCTGCTGGATTTAGAGACTTTTATGTTTGTCAGGGATTTGAAATCAATACTCTTCATCAAAGCACAGAACAGCCACTCACTGCCATCACTTGATCTCAAGGTTTATGAAAGTTTCATGGGCTGAGCAGTGACATATTTCCATTATATGTCCGTGCCACACACATTGATCTGTATCTTGTGCTCGGCTTCTGCCCGCTTATTGTTTTGATGTAATATCCTGACATAGATGAGCACAGTGATCCATTGAAAGATGTCTTTCAGCAATCAATCATCTGGTTTCTTTGGGTCTTCTTATTAACAGCAGAGGCTTTGGTTATTTACAGCGTACTCAGTGTGAGTGATTTTACTTTTACTAATTTTTATAGTTACATTATTTACTGTAGAAATGAAATACATACATTAACTCCTTTGGTCCCTGTTATCTGAGAATTCAGATCTCACTTGCATGTCATTGGATTTCACAATGGACTTGAACTCTGATCAGCATTTTAATCAGAAGAAGATGGAAAATATGAGCTTTCGGCATGAAATAAAAACCTCAGATCGATTGCATCTTCAACTTTTCAAATGGTCTTCATTATTTTATTTTTTTTTTAGTTTAATTATTTGCTTTATTCTGAGTCCAGCTTTGAAATAGGGGCCACTGACCCCATCTAAAAACAAATGCTCTGCAAGGCTACACATATATTGTTATTGCTACTTTTTATTACTCATCTTTCTAGTCAGGTCCTCTCCTATTCATATTCCAGTCTTTGATTCAAATCATGTTTGCTAAGGTAATTTCGATTCTAGCAACCTGATTGTTAAAACTGCAAATTGGAGAGCTACTGAATAAAACGTTAAATAACTCAAAAACTACAAATAATAAGCCAAAAGTTAACTCAAAGGTGAATAACACTTTTCAGCTGGCATTTATGTGTGCTGTTCTGGTCGTGTCCATTTGTACCTGGGTACTTAGCCTTAGCCAAAACATTTTTTGCCAATTTCTGGATTCGCTATATGGCTGAATTGATACTTTGGGTTTAAACCCCCATCCAAACATTACGGGAATTCATTACCTATCCTTAACCCTTTGGTGCTAAGTTGTAATACATGTTTTTAGCTTGCCATTATATATGCTCTTTTTGCCTAAGGAATAAAGATTTTGAACATAAACCTTGTTATAAACATTGGCTGAGGATTAGCTCCATGAATGGGGTTCTTTTTCTATTTTGTTTAATTATCCTTTGTCGTACAACTGAACATATTAGGGGTCAAAAGATTGTTGTTAAAAGCAAGTTGAAGTAACGGGAATCAATTAAGTAGACTTGGGGAAGAATCACGAGAATGTGCCCTTTAGTACTCATTCAGGAATCCCAAACAGAGCACATAATCCTGTGGCTATTCTTCAAGCCAGAAAGGAAAATATCCTGTCTTTTGCTTATTGCACACAGTTTTAGCTAAACAAACCTATAATGGCAAAAAAAAATTAAATCCCATTTTTACTTTCTTTAATGAAAAAGAAATTATCTCCAATATATTTTAATTAAAAAAAGGTGTATAAGAAACCTGACTGTATGCAGTGAAATTCCCCTTTCCTGCTTTGTTTGTTTCTCTATAAAGCAGCCAGGGAATGTGTAGAGATTTGTATTAGCAGACCAAGTGCAGTCTGCATATTCTGATTATTAATCAGTCTTGTTGTATCGGCTTCTATGGCAGATATTATTGGACATGTGTAATTTTGATAATTTATTACAATCCTTAAACTTAAACTCCCATCTGAAGCCCAGACCACACTGAGCATGTGCGTAGTCTTGGTCTTGCATAGATGTTTAACAAAGTTACAAGATGACAGCCCCCTGCAGCCAACTTTGAAAACATAAATCATTTGTTTAATTAGACTTCTGGTGCATTAAGTTCATGTTTATGTATAGGATGCAAAATACACCATATCTAGCACCTATGGATCATTATACACACCAAGGTGCTAATACCATGTTAGTTCCTATCAAGCATTATCCAGAATCTATTCACTGCTCCTAAAACACTCTTTTGTAAAACCATATCACCTACAGTTTATCCTGTATTCATTATACCATGAGTTCAAGTAGTCAAGCTCAATTCAAACTATTATTATCTTCTTAGCTAAAACAGTCTAAAGGCAAAACTATCTATAGAAATATATAGATAAAACTATCTATAGAAATATTTGCCTAAATAGAAAGAGTTAGATGTTGCCATGGCAAAAAATGCAGGTTAATGAATACTGATGTTGGCTGAGGATCTCCACTCGTGATTTACCTGCTATTCCCAGGATTCCTTGGCATTTTATAGCACAATATATGGCTGGCGATTGATCGAATTGTTACGGACCAGTAATTGCTAATATTGCAAACACTGAGTGAAACACGCAAGGTTCCTGCCATACATACCAGAAAGGGAGGATTTTAGTGGCCATTCCACTGGGAATTCAATCCATCTGTCTTCAGCAAATGGAAAAGAATGGTTTGTGTTGCAGTAAAGAAATGTATCCAATGTTTTTGTGTGTTGCATTTTAAAGTAATAGAAAGACAATGTCCCTTTGTCTTTTTCATTCTCAAGGCCCAGTCTCACTTTATATAATAACCCCAGATCAGATTCAAGATATAACTGGAAAAAAACACAAGTAAGGTATTTAATTTTGTTAGATGGTGAGTGATCTGCATTTGCTTTACTGTTTGGAAACAAACAGAAAATTCTGAAATTCTGTCATTTTCATTTCTCACGACATCCATATAATTCATATGCTTTATTTGTATATACAACCCCAAAATGTAGGCATACATGCTTGCAATCGTCAGCGTTTGGGGGAGAGTTTGTTAATGGACTGTAATATGCAGAATTTTCCCATTTGGGGTTTTCCAGTAATCAATTATTCCCAATATATAAATGCACATAAAATGCTAACTTCAATACTTAAATGGCTGCTTTATACCCAGTATTTAACATATATTTTTTTATATATTATGCAAATTTATAATAGTTTATTCACAATATGTTAACCAGCCAATAGAAGCAGTTGACATTAGATTAAATCTGGTATGCCTCAAAATCCATGTTTGAATACTTCCAAATATGATGTTTGTACCTTGTACGAAAGTATGCCTTTAACTTGAGAGCCTTCTTTTCTTTTTATTATAAAAGGTTTAGATTTGCCTTTTTCTCCGTAAAGCAAAATAACTATGTTATATTCTGCCGTTTCTGTATGTTCTTCGTTATTGAGTTCATTCAAGGAAATGTTCCACTCGCCATCTACGGCATTGAAAATTCAACAATGAGAATATTGCATATCACTGAAGATTTTGCCATTTCATAGAAATGTGCTACAAGGTTACAGAAAAAGATAGTTAATGCACAAAATATATACTACAGTGGTGTGAAAAACTATTTGCCCCCTTCCTGATTTCTTATTCTTTTGCATGTTTGTCAAACTTAAATGTTTCTGCTCATCAAAAACCGTTAACTATTAGTCAAAGATAACATAATTGAACAAAAAATTCAGTTTTTAAATGAAGGTTTACGTTATTAAGGGAGAAAAAAAACTCAAAATCTACATGGGCCTGTGTGAAAAAGTGATTGCCCCCCTTGTTAAAAATAACTAAGAACAAAAGTAATTGAGATCTATCAGTCTGGTAAAGGTTATAAAGCCATTTCTAAAGCTTTGGGACTCCAGCGAACCACAGTGAGAGCCATTATCCACAAATGGCAAAAACATGGAACAGTGGTGAACCTTCCCAGGAGTGGCCGGCCGACCAAAATTACCCCAAGAGCGCAGAGACAACTCATCCGAGAGGCCACAAAAGACCCCAGGACAACATCTAAAGAACTGCAGGCCTCACTTGCCTCAATTAAGGTCAGTGTTCACGACTCCACCATAAGAAAGAGACTGGGCAAAAACGGCCTGCATGGCAGATTTCCAAGGCGCAAACCACTTTTAAGCAAAAAGAACATTAAGGCTCGTCTCAATTTTGCTAAAAAAACATCTCAATGATTGCCAAGACTTTTGGGAAAATACCTTGTGGACCGACGAGACAAAAGTTGAACTTTTTGGAAGGTGCGCGTCCCGTTACATCTGGCGTAAAAGTAACACAGCATTTCAGAAAAAGAACATCATACCAACAGTAAAATATGGTGGTGGTAGTATGATGCTCTGGGGTTGTTTTGCTGCTTCAGGACCTGGAGGGCTTGCTGTGATAGATGGAACCATGAATTCTACTGTCTACCAAAAAATCCTGAAGGAGAATGTCCGGCCATCTGTTCGTCAACTCAAGCTGAAGCGATCTTGGGTGCTGCAGCAGGACAATGACCCAAAACACACCAGCAAATCCACCTCTGAATGGCTGAAGAAAAACAAAATGAAGACTTTGGAGTGGCCTAGTCAAAGTCCTGACCTGAATCCTATTGAGATGTTGTGGCATGACCTTAAAAAGGCGGTTCATGCTAGAAAACCCTCAAATATAGCTGAATTACAACAATTCTGCAAAGATGAGTGGGCCAAAATTCCTCCAGAGCGCTGTAAAAGACTCGTTGCAAGTTATCGCAAACGCTTGATTGCAGCAAGGGTGGCCCAACAAGTTATTAGGTTCAGGGGGCAATTACTTTTTCACACAGGTTTGGATTTTGTTTCTCCCTAAATAATAAAAACCCTCATTTAAAAACGGCATTTTGTGTTTACTTGTGTTATCTTTGACTAATAGTTAAATGTGATGATCAGAAACATTTTGTGTGACAAACATGCAAAAGAATAAGAAATCAGGAAGGGGGCAAATAGTTTTTCACACCACTGTATATACTATGTTGTACCTACTGATGCAGGGAACCCTGGAACTACTGCTAAGTCCAGACCAGAGTGAGGGTTCCCTCAGGGCCTTGTGTCAATCGCCACAGTTCAGATGCACAAAAGAATAGGGGTTGAATCAGATGCAATTTGCAACCATAATCACACCAAATGTTTGGTAAAAGTGCTATATTAAAGGAAAAAAACTAGGCAACTGCACACAAAGTTATACTTTCCTCACTACAATTGTGGATGTACATGTTGCCTTAGAGTACCTTTAATGAAAGTGGTGGTACATGAACTGACTGGCTAATATAATTTAATCTAATAATTAGATTATAATAATGGCCTGGGGAGCAATGTTTGCTTAGTGGGCTTCAGGGAAAGCCATTATATCACCATTATATTAAAGCTATTATTAAGCCAGATATTAAACTCTTTTTTACATCAATCATAATATTGCCTTTGAAAGCTACTTATAAATTTGCAAAAAGTATTTGCACAATGCTTTTACATTACCTGTCTGATGCCTCATGTTCCTGTATGTGGGGGCTGCCATATTTGTGCAGCAGGAGTCCATTAGTAACTGACAGGCTTAGACGGGACAGTCAGGTTTATAAACGTCAACTAACAGTTACTTACAAAAATAAACCTCTTTGCAAAAAATGATCAACATGACTTATAGGTAACTTTTAATGTACATTTATATTTTAAAAAGTGTTTTTATTGTCAGTATTACTTTAAAGCTTTTATTGCTTAGATCTTACTACATCACCATTTTGTGGCAATCTAATTTAAAATTAAAAACTCTAGTAATAATTACAATCAGTGTGACAGTGTGACAAAGCATTGCATTTTAACTGTTTACATAACCAGAACAAAGGTGAAATGCTGTTGTTCAAGATTCTGTCTTTCATCTCTTGCATGGTTTATTTAGGTATTAATTCGGTTGCCATATTAATATAATAAAAATGTGTGAATGATCGTTATGTTTAGGAACCAAACTAAAATGCACATCATGAAGAAAACCAATGAGAAATAAGTAACTATTATTATGAAAATGTTACCTGATGCCATACGATTGCTTCCGTTTAGCATTGCTGATGCGTTGCTTTGTTCTGTTGTTTCTATAACAATAGTCAGATGAACAGGACATTCTAATCAAACAGTTTATGCCAGAATGTAATGTGCTTTCCACAATCCCAGAACCCCCACAAAATATGAGGCTATTGGTGGGTAGTACTAATTAGTAACAGAGCAGTTAACATTAACAATCAGTTAGCATATTAGCTGTGACTAGTCAACAACACTTTAGCGAATAAAAGCAACAATCAGGTTTTCCTAAGGGTAAATGCATTGGTGAAATTTAGCACCATTTTTTGTAAATCATCCCCCACAAGCAAATACTAAATTATATTGGTAGTTATACATATCAATACAATGTAACATGGACATTTTATGGCCTAGGACAAACCAGTAGTGATGGGCGAATTTATTCGCCAGGGGCAAATTCGCGGCGAATACCCGCGATTCGCCGCTGGTGAATAAATTCGCAAAACGCCAGCAAAAATTCGCCAGCGAAAATTAGAAAAAAAAAAACGAGTCGCATGTCATTTTTGACGCGACGAGCGCCGAAAATGACGCGACGTGACGCGAAGGAAACTACGCGATGCGCCGCGATTGACGAGCGACTCGTTTTGCGAATTTTTTTCGCCAATTTGCGAAATTCGCAAATTTTTCGGCGAAGCAAAACGGGTGAGATTCGCTCATCACTACAAACCAGCCCTCGAAATACAGTGCAAACTAGAAACTAAAACTGAGTCACAGGTAACAGACTATTTTAGTAATTTGAATTGATTTGCAACCAATTAATAAAAAGTTCTCAAATATGAAAATCTTTTCTATAGAGATGTTAATGTTTACTAACCAGTCACTTGCAGAGTCATGGACATCATTTTATCTTTATGCTTCCACTGCTGAGCCATAAAGATGTATGATTTCTTCAGAAACTGTCCTTCCTCAACAACCACCTTTTCCAGTTGAAATTTTGTTTGTTTCTCCTGCTCTATTGTTATTTCTTGTATTTCACCAAGGTCAACAGCTTCCAGCTGAAATTCAATTCCCTAATGGTATTACAGGAAAGAAATTACATATATAACATTAACATTTGGGGATTACATATGTTTCCTTAAAGGGATACTGTCATGGGAAAAAATGTTTTTATTTTTTTTAACACATCAGTTAATAGTGCTTCTCCAGCAGAATTCTGCACTGAAATCCATTTATCAAAAGAGCAAACAGATTTTTTTATATTTTATTTTGAAATCTGACATGGGGCTAGACATATTGTCAATTTCCCAGCTCCCCCAAGTCATGTGATTTGTGCTCTGATAAACTTCAGACACTCTTTTCTGCCGTACTGCAAGTTGGAGTAATATCACCCCTCCCTTTCTCCTCCCCCAGCAGCCTAACAACAGAACAATGGGAAGGTAACCTGATAGCAGCTCCCTAACACAAGATAACAGCTGCTTGGTAGATCTCAGTACTCAGTGGTAAAAACCCATGTCCCACTGTGACTCCTTCAGTTACACTGAGAAGGAAAAACAACAGCCTGCCAGAGAGCAGTTCCCTCCTAAAGTGCTGGCACAAGTCACATGACCAGGGGCAGCTGGGAAATTGAGAAAATGTCTAGCCCCATGTCAGATTTCAAAATTGAATATAAAAAAATCTGTTTGCTCTTTTGAGAAATGGATTTCAGTGCAGAAGTCTGCTGGAGCATCACTATAAACTTATGCGTTTTGAAAAAAACATGTTTTCCCATGACGGTATTACTTTAACATATAGCTTTTCTATAAATAACAGTAAAACTAATTTGGTAGATTATTCACAGTGAAAATCTATAATATTGCCATACCTACAGTAAAAAGGGAGAGGTTAAATCACGGGTGTGCCAAATTGGTCCAACCCATGTGCAGTAGCGTGAAAAAGACAGCTTTTTGCTTCACTAATAGGAGCACCAGCCCAGTATATCAGGCAAGTAATTATAATTACTGCGGGGTACCTAACATTTGGCTCCCCATAGGAATTAACTTTTTCTTCTCCTTTAAATCCAACAATAGACATGAAAAATGTCAACTACAAAAAACAGGGGGGTGGGGGATCAATTAATGAATGGAAATGCATTGAAAAAATATTGCCTAGATTTTTTTTATTCAAAAAGCTACTTTAATTTTCTCTGACAGTGCTTACAGTAATTCAAGCACCTGCTTTAGGAAAATACTTCTTTGACCTCAGTCTCTCAAGAGTCCTGCACAGTAATCAGTAAACAGTGCTGAGAGGACAAGCTTTGTATGCAGGAAACTTCTACGTGAAGTGGCCTCGTGTACAGGGAATAAAAGGGGAACTATTGAGAAAATTTGATGTAAGCTTCATCGTACTAAAATAATACATTTTCTATATATAATCAATTAAAAATTCTGTCTTGTTTCTGAAATAATCAAGTTCTCTTCACTTTCCTCCTCTCAGCATCTGTTTTTCTTAAAGGGATACTGTCATGGGGAAACATTTTTTTTCAAAACGCATAAGTTAATAGTGCTGCTCCAGCAGACTTCTGCACTGAAATCTATTTCTCAAAAGAGCAAACAGAATTTTTTTATATTCAGTTTTGAAATCTGATATGGGGCTAGCCATTTTGTCAATTTCCCAGCTGCCCCGGTCATGTGACTTGTGCCAGCACTTTAGGAGGAAACTGTTTTCTGGCCGGCTGTTGTTTTTCCTTCTCAATGTAACTGAATGGAACACAGTGGGACATGGGTTTTTGCTAGAGGGCTGTTCTTAGATCTACCAGGCAGCTGTTATCTTGTATTAAGGAGCTGTTATCTGGTTACCTTCCCATTGTTCTGTTGTTAGACTGCTGGGGAAGAAAACGGGAGGGGGTGATATCATTCCAACTTGCAGTACAGCAGTAAAGAGTGATTGAAGTTAATCAGAGCACAAGTCACATGACTTGGGGCAATTGGGAAACTGACAATATGTCTAGCCCCATGTCAGATTTCAAAATGAAATATAAAAAATCTGTTTGCTCTTTTGAGAAATGTATTTCAATGCAAAATTCTAATGGAGTGGCACTATTAATTGATGCATTTTGAAAAAATAGTTTTTCCCATGACAGTATCCCTTTAATTTTTGTCTTCATACAGGGATCCTGTTAAGTCGTATCCATGCCCTTATCTTATCCCGTTTAGACTATTGCAGTCTCCTCTTAGCAGGTCATCCTGACTCCCATCACTCTCCCCTCCAATCAATCTTAAACTCTGCTACCAGGATCCTTCTGCTTGCTCCTAAAAGGAATCCTGCTCAACCACATCTAAAATCCTTAGTGTGGCTGCCTGTTAAGTAAAGGATAGCATATACAATCCTTCTACTGACATTCAAAGCCTTTAACTGCTCTGCTCCTCACTATTCTCTTGTCTCGCTATACGTTCCTGGTCATCTTCTCTGCTCTTCTCAGAGCCACCTTCTCTGTTAGCCTCCCATTCACTTAGACTCTAAGCTCTATGGGGCAGGGACCTCCTTCCCACTATGTCCCATTGCACTTAAGCTTTGTCCTTAAATTATTCTGTATATATCTATTATGTGATTTGTCTTCCCCATGTATACTTGTATATATTGTACTTTTATGCACTATACAGCGCTGTGGCTCCTTAACAGCACTTTTAAAATAAAGTTATACATACATAATAGATCTTTTGGGGGACTCATTTTACCTAGACACTGTATTAGATTTCTTTTAAAATCAACAGAAATCTTGTTTCCCTATGTGGATGTGTTTGTGTCAAAGTCAGTTATTTGGTAGATTTTGTTAGTGCTGGAGTTGGTTATTAGAGTGAGCTCAAATGCATCTTCTAGGAAAGGAAGCCCCCTCCCCCCCCCCAAAAGAGATATATTTGATCTAAATGTCGATGAAATTCTGACACCCAACTGCTGCATGAAGAGAGAATGAAGAGAAACAGATGCCGAGAGAGGAATAGTGAAGATAAACTTGATTATTTCAGAAACAGTACACAATTTTAAATTGATTGTATTTAGAAAGTTTATTATTTCAGTATGATTAAGCTTATATTTAATTTTCAATTTTGTGATAGTTCCCCTTTAAGCTTTGGTTGATTAACTAATCTTAATTTCCCCTTTAAGAACATAAGTTAAGGTACCTGAACTGAGAAGCTAGTTGTTTACATCGTTATATATTACATCTACATGTGTATACATTTTGTTGGACAACCAAATAGTCCATGGTTGCTCATTAATGCCCACTATATTATCCAAAATACTATCTGGACGAAATTGAACAGTAAATTCACAAGGTTGCAACAGAGGAGTAACTCCAAACTTCTTATACTCCTTGGTGTCTGTTCCAGTACCCCGTCCAAGGTACCAAATTTGTAATCACAACAACTAGTAGATGGAATCAGACGAGGAGAAGCGCAGTGCTTTGCTGCAAGTGATCCTTTTATTAAACACTACATGTTTCGAGCAAATGCCCTTTATCAAGTGTACACTTGATAAAGGGCATTTGCTCGAAACATGTAGTGTTTAATAAAAGGATCACTTGCAGCAAAGCACTGCGCTTCTCCTCGTCTGATTCCATCTACTAGTTGTTGTGATCCAAAATACTATCATCAGTCGCCGAGCCTAGCCTTGATTAATGTTACTGTGTAATCAGTCAACCAATGGCCATAAAGTTATCACTAATGGTAAATTGTCGACTGTTATGGCTGTTATTGCCTTTTGCTGTACAATGGAGGGGGCAATTGAAGTTATAGGGCCCTCACACATGGGTGTTTTGAGTTGCACTCCCTTGTGTTCCGGTTTCATGCGCTCAGCCTCAGGGATGCGCAGGAGTAAAAGCGATTTGGCGCTTACGTGCGTCTGTGTGAGTACAGCCACATTGGCAATAATTCAGTGCGTCTACTCCTGCACTCCCCTACAGTTGAACGCATGAAACCGGAACCCAGGGGAGCGCAGCTCAAAACTCCCGTGTGTAAGGGCCCTTAGATGACTAGAGACAGGCTTAATTATTAGAATCAAAGCTGAGTCAACATTGCTCTTAAGTACATTCTGCCTTCCATTGCCGCTATTTGGGAGCAGGAAAACAAATGCAAAGTGACATCATACTGTAATGAAAATGTACTTTACTTAACATTTAGAAATGGTACACATGACCAGAGCGCTTCCCACTACAAAGAGGCTTTGAAAGAACAATTTTTTTGCAAAAGTCTGTGGCAAAAACTGAGGCATATGGCCGGCGGGTCAGACCCTTTCCCATTGTGCTGGGCTATACCCAAATTATTTCTAAAGCCATCTACATCTGTATCTGCCAGTAAAACTTTTTACAAAGAACATGAACTGTAATGTACAGTATA
The DNA here is from genome assembly GCA_024363595.1 of Xenopus borealis. Lineage (NCBI taxonomy): Eukaryota > Metazoa > Chordata > Amphibia > Anura > Pipidae > Xenopus > Xenopus borealis. The sequence continues at coordinate 117,825,394 of CM044441.1, read as the reverse complement.
CATGATTAAGTTATGGCTGAATTATACGTTCTGATGTTTTACAGCTGGCAGTGAACAAAAATATTCTTTGCTTTGTCAAAGGTTTTTTTTATGCTCTCATGCACATCAACATTGCATTCATTTTTAAATCCTGCGTTTGCTACTCTGCTCTATACAGCTGGCTTGCCTTATAGCTGAAATATCGCAATCAATGCCAACGAGCTGCTGTGTAAGCATTGCTCAAGTATTTCTGAAATCTGTGGTGACTTTCACCTCCTATATTGACTCCTGAAGCCTACATTTTGTATTACAGGGAGGGCCAAAAACCTCCAAATGTTTAGAAAAGAAACAATCACTTTCAACATTTAACAACAGAATGAGAGGCAATAAAGTAGAACGTTAAAGATCAAGTTTTGCTAATATTTCCCTTTGAGGCTGCAGTTGCTATGGCACCACCATCGCTAGGTATAGTGCATCTAAATATAGGGCAGAATAAAAGATAACATCACATTAAACAAGGCAGCAAAAGATTTGAGTTTGCACAAGGAAATAATTGTATCTCTGGTTTGTGTTACCTCTACATTCTTTTCAATCACAAATCTACTTTTATTAATCAATTTGCTGCCATTTCTAATTGAAATACCATAAGTGCATCTGCTTTTAGGGGCTGACGTATTAATGAATGCTAAAAATTATTTTCACTCTGCAAAAAGTTGCCAGCCATTTTAATGAATTTCGTTCTGCATTGAAACAATTCCTTGTATCAGTTTACTAAATATGTCAATTGATTAAAAATGTTCCTCATTGTCAGCTGTGATAAATCCAAAAACAATTAATTATTGGAAACCTTTAATAAAATTGTCCATGTCTCTTAAGATGCCCATAGCATAATCCTTGATTTTTTTTTGTTTGCTTAATTTATGGAAATACAGAACAAATAATTACTTTCATTTGAAAATTAATTTGATGTATTTTTGAAACCATGATTAAACGATATTTCTCATGAATGCCATGCAAGTTATTGCAAAATCCGAATTGAAAAAGTACAAAACAGGTAAAATCACTGAACGATCAAAAAGAAAAAAGGAAAATATCTGTAATTCTTCTAACAATTCGAGTTTTTCAGAAAATTACTTGTGAAAAAATATCTGAAAACCTCTAAAAGTCTGGTTAAAAAAGAAGGTCCTATAGGATCAGTACAGCTCTCAATGACTTTCAGGGTCGGACTGGGCCGGGGGGACACTGGATATGTTATTCTTGTCACTTTTTTTACATTAGCAGTTTTAGTTTCTTTTGCCAATCAGAGGGGCAGATTCACTAAAGTGCAAAGCGTCTAACGCTAGCGCTAATTCGCCAGCATGACGTAATTTTGCAACTTTGCAAATTCACTAACACGGACTCGGGCGAATTTTCGCTAGCGAAGTAGATAGACTTGCGCAACTTCACACCCTTACGCCAGGCGAAGTTGCGCACTGACGAAGGATCGTAAACTCGCAAATTCACTAGGATAAGCATTTTCCTCTACGTTAGCACTTACGCTAGACTTTACTTCCCTGGTCAGACCAGGTCAGACCAGGCGAAGTTTTAATACAATAGATAGGAGTTTGAAAAAAAAAAGTCCCAAAAAAACGCCGGCGTATTTTAGCATAGGAGGGCCTGGGTGATAGTCTGAAAAAGATCGATAATTTTTTGGGGGGGTTACCATTCTTCCCCCCTACATTTCCTAACATATGGCAACACAACTATACGAGGGGGCACATGTAGGGCAATAGGACAACTTTATATAATTTATTAAAGGTTTCCTGGGCTTGTGCAGTGGAATGTAGTGGCTGTAACATATACTTCTATTATAACTTAAAGTTCCCGCCGTATGCAAATTAGGCTTCACTAGCGTAACAGCGCTCTGCCTAGCGAAGTAAAACTAGCGCAACTACACTACTGTTCGCCGACCTGAGCGTAAATTCGCACTGTAGTGAATTTGCGTAGCGGTGGCGAAAATTCGCCTGGCGAAGTGCGGCGAACGCTAGCGAAGCCAAAGCTAGCAACTTTTCAGATCTTAGTGAATTAGCCCCAGAGAGGTACAGATATGGAACATATTATCCAGAATGCTCCGGAACTGGGGTTTTCTGCTAACGTTAAATAAACCTGATATGATTGTTTTGCCTCTAATAAACATTAATTATATCTTAGTTGGGATCAAGTACAAGAAACTGTTTTATTATTACAGAGTAAAAGGAAATCAATTTTAAACATTTGTCTTATTTGATTATAATGGACTCTATGGGAAATGGCTTTCTTGATAACAGGTTTCTGGATAACATATCCTACACCTGGCTTGAAATACCGAAGTGTGCACTTAAACATAGCTTCAAGAAAGGTTTTACAAATGCACTTTAAATGCAAGGAACACTCTATATTTATTTGTGTGCTTTGTAGAAACAATACAATTTCCTTCTATTCATGCAGTTCTTTAGTCGTAACATTTCACTTTTATAAACAGGCCCTGTAGTGTCATCAATGCCAGAACTGTTAGTTAGATTACAAGATTCTATAATCCTCTGTCTGAATAAAATTCATAAAGTTTTCAGCCCTGCAAAAATATAATAATGGGTGTGATTCCATTTGCTGAATATTTGGATTGATTAAGTGAAATGCAATTTTCTTCTACTCAGCTGTAAATGTATTTTGTAGATAAAGACAATTATTCAAGAATTAAGCTGTGAGACATTTTTGTTTTCCCGTTACTGAATTGTTATATATCATTTGTTATAGGCAATAGGATTTGGAAATAAAGCAGAAATGTAGAATCACAACTTCCATGTCTTCCACCTATTTTTATGGTTAATTCAGAGACCAAATCGACGACATGGCTCAATAAAAAGGGGACACTTAAGTGTGACTCCAATAGATGTATTACTTGTAATTATATGCAGAAAACACAAACCTTTACTACGACTGTATCTGGGAAAACACATACTATAGAGCAGGGGTCCCCAACCTTTTTTACCCGTGAGCCACATTTAAATGTAAAAAGAGTTGGGGAGCAACACAAGCATGAAAAAAGTTCCTGTGCTGTGATTGGCTATTGGTAGCCCATGTGGACTGACAGCCTACAGGAGGCTCTACTTGGCAATTAAAACTTGCTTCCAATCCAGGAATTCAAAAATAAGCACATGCTTTGAGGACACTGAGAGCAACATCCAAGGGGTTGGAGAGCAACATGTTGCTTACGAGCTACTGGTTGGGGATCACTGCTATGGAGCAATATATTAATTGTAATTGCAAGAATGTTATATATATATATATATATATATATATATAATTACATATAAGAAATGCCAGTATGTTGGACATACAAGTAGGGCTTTGAAAGAAAGAATAAGGGAACAAATACTGTATATTAAATATATAAGGTCCGACATCACTGTGGCTAGGCACTTCACTGATTGCACTGATAGATCACAAGGGTCCGACTGGGTCCCAGTCTCTTGTGGGCCCTGCCAGCCCATTTCCGCACCCACAAACTTCTTAGTGCCACGACCCCGACAAAGGTGATTGGTTAATTACTCAAGACATTTAATTGGATGTATATATCCGCAAGGTGATTGGTGATTTTACCCTTAAATATTTCTTATTTTCTCTCTAGCCTATGATTAAATTAACCTTTAGACATGAAATGCAGAAGGTTATTATTTATATAATGCTTTTTCTTTAAACTTTTTTTTTTTTTAAATAAATCACTTTCTTGTTAGTCCAGTATTGTGCCAGCCTAATAAATGAAGTTTGCATTTTTTGCTTATAATGAAAGATGGGAGGTGGACTTCTGGGAGATGGGAGATTTTTGGATATCAGGTTAAGATGAGATACCATGTCAGTATTTATTATGGTAATAATGAACAGAGGAAGCCCTGGGAAACACAAAGGTTCAGATCAAACAGGAAAAAAAATATTGATGTCACGGTTGGCACCCTAAATTCAAAACCAATGCCAAGCACCCTGTTCCCAGCTTTTGTTTTTGCCTATAACAGCTGCCTTTCACCTCGCCTTTCGGCTCGAATGCCGCCAGGTCTTATTAAGAGAGATGCAAAGGGGCAAATTCACTACAGTGCGAAGCATCTAATGCTAGTGCTTATTTGCCAGCGTGACGTCTTCGCCAATTTACTAACAGTGTCCCTGGCGAAAATTTGCTAGTGAAGTAGATAGACTTGTGCAACTTCGCACCCTTACACCAGACGAAGTTGTGGACAGACGAAGGGACGTAACTAAGCTAATTCACTAAGATGAACATTTTACTGAACGTTACCTCTTACGCTAGACTTTACTTCGCCAGGTCAGCCCTGGCGAAGTTCAATACAATAGATAAGAGTTTGAAAAAAAAAGTTCCAAAAAATGCTGGCGTCTTTTACCTTTTGTAGGGTGATAGTCTGAAAAATAACAAAAATTTTTTGGGGGTTACGCTCCTCCCCCTCCCCTACATTTCCTAACATATGGCAACACAACTATACAGGGGGCTCATGTAGGGCAATAGGACAACTTTATTTTATTTATTAAAGGTTTCCTGGGCTTCTGTAGTGTAATGTATTGGCTGTAACATATACAGTACTTCTATTATACGTTTAACTTTGCGCTGTATGCAAATTAGGCATTGCTAGAGTAAATGGGCTTTGCCTGGCGAAGTAACGGTAGCACAATTTCGCCAACATTCGCCCCCCCCCCCCGAGCGCAAATTCGCATTTTAGTGAATTTGCAGCGGGTGAAGTGCGGCGAACACCAGCGAAGCTGTCGCTAGCGCATTTTCGCTCTTTAGTGAATTTGCCCCTCTGTGTCTTCATAATGAAAGGATCTTTATTGCTAAATGTGGAAACATTAATGATCTGAAGCTCTTGCTCTCTCTTAAGCCCCAGCCCAGTAAATTTTGGTAGGTGCAGATACCTAGGGGTTCTAAGTGGAGTGAACTATAGTAAGTTAGGGGTTAGCTTGTACTTTAGCAATGCTGGATAATATATTTGTATATATTTTTTTTTCATAAATTAACAGATGAAAATTAAGCTGCTTCATGGATAGAAAAGTTCAAAGAAGTTTCCTCTTTCTTTACATATTCTTAATATCTACAGATGTTGAAAAATATTTAAATAAACTATACAAATGGTATTTGAACTCTCTCAAAGAAGCCACATGCAGTTGAATAATCTTTTTTTTGAAAGACTCTACCATAGCAAGAGCTTTCATTGTGATTACTTTATTTTCTTTGCTGTCTTTCATTTTAACATTGTAAGGAAAGCAAGTCATTATATAAAGAATAAAAGCTAAAAATCCCCAAAATTGCTATGATAGGAGCAAAGTATTCAAAAATGATGCTGAATAAAGTATTTTCCAAAACACTAAACATTATGACAGAAGACAGATAAATAAAAACGTAACATTATCACATTCCTTTTCTTGCTTTTTACACTATAGTGAAGATACTTAACCTGTTGTTTTCCAGAAGCATTTCCTTTAAAAAAGAACTTTCTTTTTCCGCTCTCTCCCAGGTTTCCATGTAAGGTAATAAATAGGCTTGCATCTGTGGTTTTCTTTGATGATTGAGCAGTTGTTAGAAATACAATATATGTCTTCACTAATATGAATAAGAAAAAAAGGCAATCATTTAGAAAGGAGGAGAAATATGTGAGCTGCCTTGTACTATAGATTAACAAGATCTTTATCACTTTGAAATATAGATGATACACTGCCATATTCTCTCATCCTTATCCTGTGTCACTAAGGGATCTTTCCCTAACCTTAAACGTTGGGTACATTCAGTATGATGTCATTGTTCATTTAGATTGATGAACTTATGAATTTGTGACCACAAGGTCTGGACATTCATCTCTTGGCAGTTATAAAATCATTGCATAACCATTTCTAAAATGTGCTGAATCAATATCATTTTCATGTAATTTTTAAGGGTAAATCTGATCATTTTAGTCATAAGCTTGAGCCATGGTCACCCCAATCAGTTATAAATGGCTTTTTTTCTTGTCCAGTTGTGTTAACCTTACCCTATTCTGTCTTGGTCTAATTCAAACTATGTGACCTGACTGAATCCAGACCCCCTGGACTTTTTACAACCCACCCTAATTACTTTTATCATCTTATACCAGTTATTTCTGTCTATCTGTAACTTTCTAATGTATTGCCCAATAACCCTTTTTCATTAATCTATTCAGTATATAGTATAATGTGCCTTTTCAGATTTCATTTGTATTTTGCCTGATGAAGGGGCATGTGTGCTCCAAAAGCTTGAAATTGCTACTCATTCAGTTAGCCAATAAAAAGGTATCACCAAACTTTACGTTTTCTACATTTTTTCAAATGACTAACACTGAACTACACCGTAAAACATTTCCTTGTGGAATTAGTTAACTTTTTACATAACAGTAAATACACATGGAAGCACAGTATTTACCGTGATATTAGCAACATGCAGAGAAGATGTATTTTATGTGCCCTTTAATTCCCAGATTCCAAAACTGTGGAACTGGTCCCAGGCCCTGCCTGTAGATCAGTTATGGTGCCATTTAGATTTCCTGAGTATTTGTTGTCCTTAATATTCCTATAAGACTCTACAGGCTGCACATCTAATTGCACATCTAAGAAATCTACTGTAACTAGAACACCGTGGAATAAAAGTGACATTTCATACATCAGTAACTTTGGATTTAGTTGAGGGGGCACTTATGGTTGCCACCTTTTCTGTAAAAAAACACCGGCCTTCCTACATATTATGTTCTTATCCCTATTAATAGCATTGGGATCAACCATCATTTTTACCAGCCTGGTTGGTAATACCGGCCAGGTGGCAACCCTAGGGGCACTTGACAAATGATGAACTACAATGGGTGTCTGAACCCTATATGATAGAAAATCACTGGTCTCCTCTATGCCACATACTTCACTGCCTATAGGAAATAAAATAATAAACCCCTCCCTCCCTCCCTCCCTCCCTCCCTGTAAAGTGTAAACCAGTTCTTCAATGCCTGTTATTTTTTTTTTATATTTTGTTGCCTATGTGATTTTACTAAACTAACCATTTTGTAACAAAACAACATTTATCCTTTATCCTAAGGTACTGTGTTTAAAGGTCAGTTGATTTCAATAACAATGAATGATATAAAAAATTATTAAAACCTGTTGATATCGGTCCATTAGAGAATAGAGCAGGCAACTCGGCAACAAGGTTGTTTCCATCACTTGTAAAATGTCGGCAAAACGGGAATTCAAGTCTATTTTTTGTTTGTTTATGCTGCAAATGCACCTAATTGGGAAAAATAAATATAGATTGTATAATGTTCTAACAGGAACAAACAGCAGCGTGCTAATAATGGTAATACAGGGAGAATATTCTCAAGGTAGCAGATTGCAGTAGTTAGAAAACTATGAAAACAACTGAAAAAAAGCATTACTTATGGGCAATGATTATAAAGTAGAAACATGTTATAATTCAAGGTTATTGCATTTGTATTATTACTAATAAGCAAGGCACTTATAAAGCAAATAAATTAAGATGTCACTTTTTTACAAATGTTATAATAAGAGTTATTTGAAAGTGTTATCTTAGGCGCTCCCACCATTTTTAAACTTACATTCCTAGATGTGATTAGGCTTCATCCACATGAGCAGATTTGGGGAGATTAGTCGCCCCAGCGACAAATCGTCTCTTCTTAAAGTCAACGAACGTCTCTTCTTAAAGTCAACGAACTGCCTTCTCCCTGCCCTCTGCTGGCTCTAACGAAAATTGTCTGTGGCAATTCACACAATTAGTGATGGGCGAATCTATCCTGTTTCGCTGAGAAATTCGCGAATTGAGTCGCGGCATGTTTTTGACGTGCGATGCGTCGAGTTTGACGCATCATTTTCACAAATTTTTGCTGCCGTTTTGCAAATTTATTTGCCGGCGGGTGAATCGCAGGAATTCGCCGCGAATTTGCACCTGGCGAATAAATTTGCCCATCACTACACACAATTAAATTTCAAATAGAAAAGCATTTATTAAGAAATATCACTTATAGAAACTCCTGTACTCTTCAGAAAAGGTGACATGTTGACCATCCATCCTGCTGGGCTCGATTTCTCCTCCTGGCTATTCACTGACAGCAAGTAGATCTCCTTCTCTTCTTCATCCCACTTCCTCGCCACTTCCATACAAAACAGAAAGGCAGGAGCGCTGGTGATGGTCCTAGAATAAGAAGTTGTTGAGAGCTTCTTCCCCACACTGAGGGATGTAGAGCTCGCGAAACATCACCTTCCACTGCTGATCCTGGGAGGGGGATGAAGAAGCGAATGAGATCTACATGCTGTCAGTGAATAGCCAGGAGGAGAAATCGAGCCCAGCAGGATGGATGGTCACCATGTCACCTTTTCTGAAGAGTACAGGAGTTTCTATAAGTGATATCTTAATAAAGGCTTTTCTATTTGAAATTTTAATTTGTCATGGTGTTTTTATTTCGTTGTATTCGAACAAATCTTTTTGTAAAAATGTTTGATGTTACTGTTCCTTTAATCCTTATTGGAAGCAAAACAATCCTATTGGGTTTATGTAATGCTGGAGATGCAGATTACAGAAAGACTCCTTATTTTAAAACCCCAGGTCCCAAGCATTCTGGATAACAGGTCCCATACCGTTATATGATATTATAATAGTTGGTCTCTTTTTGGCTAAACCTCCCTAAATTTTCATTATTCTCTGGGAAGGATAAAAACAGCCCAAAACTTTTATAGTATAACACAAGTTGCTCCAGTGAATTTGGGTTGTCTCAGATCTGGAAGTGAGGCCTGCTTTACACTGCACTTAATCTTATTCTATTCAGCTACAGAAACCTGCTAAATGACACGCTTTCATAAAAATTAGATGACACAAATTAGATTTATTAAAATTCGATCTTAGCAGAAAAGGCATAGCCTTGATTTACATAAATGTAAACTGTAATTTTTAATATTTAGCATTAGAAAATAGATTTTAGAGCATTTATAAAAAGGAAACACGACTGGACATCTGAATAGAAGCCAATATTTTGCTTGTGCCATGGTTAAAATGAAAAGATAATCTATATGAATACTTTCTATAAAAATATTTCAAACAAATACAGCTGAGGGATGTGTGGTGTATTATCCCTCCATTTTTTATACCACATAAAAATATGCCCCTTAACTGCTGCCCCTTAACTAAGCCTCTCCAATTGGCCTCAAAATGGTACATGTATTTAGTACTTCCAATCACTGTACATTACTTCCAATCACTGCACATAAAAGTAGAGCAGTAATAGTAACACTTCGAGGTACCCTCACTTATCTCACAACATTTTCACCCTAGCAGCCCTTTTGATTAATTTTTGATTGATTTATTGGGTATTTGAATTGGAGATATCTCTCTCTCTCTCTATTCTTTAGGCCCCTACCCTGACACTCACAAATGTATAATGTCAAATGGTTCAGAATGGCAGTGTCTTTTGATTTGATCTCTAGTGATAAATCCTTGCATTTCAATGTTGTGTATTTGTGTGTATATCTGCTGGAGGGCTAAAGGAGAAGGAAAGTCTCTGTGCACTTGGGGGGTGCCAAATGTTAGGGACCCCCAAGTGATTGTATTGACTTACCAGAAACCCTGGGCTGGTGCCCCTATCAGCAGAAAACTGCACTGGTCCGAGGTTATACCAGTGAACACCATGGATCTTCACCACAGCTTCTTCTTTCTTCAAATTCCCAGACGCATACGCAGTTGAACGTTATAGCCGACTTTTTACTTAGCTCGGCTTTTTGTTCTACTGCACATGCGCAGCCTTGCGAAGAAAGAGGAAGATGAAGAGAATGCTCCGTGGTGCTCACTAGTATAAGCCTGGGCCAATGCAGTTTTCTGCTGATAGGAGCACAGGCCCGCGGCTTCAGATAAGTCAATATTATCACTAGGGGTGCCTAACATTTGGCATCCCCAAGTGCACAAAGACTTTCCTTCAACTTTAAAGTTTATTTTAAAGTGTGTATACATCTGTTTCAATTGTATGTTCTCTAACAGTTTTCCAGGTTTTTCTTGCAATTTTGAATTCAGATCCTATCAATAAAATATGACTCATTGTTTTTTACACATCTAAATGTAGAGACTCTGAGTTTACTCAGGCAGTTTCCCTATATAGTTGGACACATAAGTGGTCCTTTGATCTACCTAGGCTGCTACTGTATGTCTTCCTTCCTGGGTGTAATGTAATTTGATCTAGGTTATAGTTGCCCAGTATGGGGCAGTGTTTAAAAGTATAAAAGAAAGAGCACCTGTGCTCGGGATCTTTTCCTGAGACCTCACCTCTCTGGGATGTTGATACAGGCCCAGGGCTCCAGTTTTTTAAAGTTTTAGATAAGGTTAGGTAGCGATAGCCAATTTTTAGTGATGGGCGAATCTCCCGCGTTTCGCTTCGCCGAAAAATTCGCGAATTTCCAGAGAAATTCGTGAATTGGCGAAAAATTCACGAAACGAGTCGCGCGTCGTTTCTGACGCGCGTCGCGTATTTTCCGACGCACGACGCGTCAATCTCGGCGCGTCGCGTCGTTTCCGACACCTCGCGTCATTTTCGGCGTGTCGCGTCAAAAACGACGCGCGACTCGTTTTTCTGGGCGATTTTTTCATCGGCGAATTTTTTGTGCCGTTTCGCGAATTTATTCGCCAGCAGCGAATCACGGGAATTCGCCGCGAATTCGCCCCTGGCGAATAAATTCGCCCATCACTACCAATTTGTTATAGTCACTGTGGGAGCAAGAGGAAAGCTCAGGGAAGGTAGCTTGCAATCCTTTGCTCCAAGAGAAGGATTAGTGGGGTTAGGCCCCCTTGGTATGTGACCCACTAGTGCAGGGATTTCAGTGGGTGAGTTGAGGACCAGGTAGGGTGCCAAGATACAAGGGTACAAGTGGTACAACACAAGCAGCATAATCCTGTCCACATGGTTTAAATACACTAAAGGGTGGGCTACATAAATAAACTAATAGAGAAATTGTTAACAGTGATTACAGTGATCTTCTCACATCTCAAAAAGCAGAGCTGTCAGATGAATACATGTGAAATGCAATATGTGCCAAATAATAGGACAGTTTCTAAAGAAGACAATGTTCCATGTATTGTTTATTTGGCAGATAACGTGTATATTGAAATTTAAGCAAAACTGGCTTGTATTTGATATTCTTGTCTTAACAGAGATTCACTTCTTAGATCTATAGCAGTTGAGGCATAAAATTAAATTTTTTTTTATTAAAAGCTGTACTGCAGTGAAAGGAAAAGAATGAGCTTCACGTTTCCACCAGATAAAAATGTCTACAAACCACAAATAATCAAACAAATAAAAATTCTATAATTATGCGGCCTTAGCGATGAAGACTTACTAGGGCCAAATGACTTCTAGTCTACTGTTTGTTGCAAATTGAGGGCCGAAACAACCTTTTTTTTTGTTGTTATCATTTTCATTTTTATGTTTGTAACAATTTCTATTGATTTATAGGTTTAACAAATAGGAAGATATGATTTAGAAGTCCACCACAGATCGTACAATGATATATTATGGATATGATCATCATATAATATATCATACAATCAGCAAGAATAAGACATATGCAGATGTAGATGAACAACAAGATCACAAGAAAAAATATAATAAAAAAAAATAGGAAAGAAAAGAAAAAGTAAAGCAGAGGATCCTTGTGACTAGCAAGTAAAGAAATACACTGGATATAATGCCAGAGTGATCAACCGTAATATTTTCCTTTTTGTCTATTAAACAGCATTTATTTAGATAACAGTAGTATGAGTAAATTTTAATATAGATCCATACGCTTGTGAGGCATAGCAGAGGTACACAAGTGCAAACATTGGCTACAAAATCTTTAAGATATTTGCATCAAGCTATCATCTTTGATTAGCAAAGCAGGGTGTTTGCCATAATACCCAAGTGAGAGTGTGGCATAAAGCAGAAAAGGTATTTAGAGACCAGGATCAAAGACAGAGAATACAACATGAAGTGTTATCGAATTTAAAGGGGAAGTAAAATTCTTCGAATTCGGATTTTACCGCAATTTGATTGGTCGAGCAATCGAATAGGAAATATTCGATCGATCAATAAAACGATTTGATCGATCGAATATTTTTTATTCGATGAAAAAATAATGAAACTCGTTAGCTTTGATCTGGTGAACTAGGCAGTCGATTAAAAATTTAAAAGAGAAGTGCTTTGACAGTCGAATATTCAAATGAAATTTTATTTGAATCATCCAATTAAAAAATTCACTGGTCGAAGTGGTCTTCACAAAAACATTCAAAAATTCGAATTTGGATCTTTTTGAAAATTCGATCGAACTTCGAATACTTCATGTGAATTTAGTAAATCTGCCCCTTAATGTGTTTTATGACGTACGGGGGCTAATCTGTAACTGTATGCTTCCCGTATTGCCACCTTTTAATAGTGAATAGACAACAAAAAATATTTGCTGCACAGCATAGGCAATATATACTAATACATGTGGGATATAAATGGGAAAGACCCTTCTGTCTGACGGTCTGTATATTGAGTTTCTTGCATTTAGGAATAAAATGTGGAATGACAGGGCAGTAATGTTTACTCTTCCCACTTTTAAATAGGCTTAGTAGTGAGATCCAAGTTATTATTATAGATGGATTCACATTCATAAGTATTAAATAATTTCTGATATCCCAGGTGGTCCATAAATCTACGGTATAACTGTATCATAACTGTATCATAACATATCTATGCAGTGTCGGACTGGCCCACCGGGATACCAGGAAAACTCCCGGTGGGCCAAGGTGTCAGTGGGCCCTCATGCTGCTAAACTTTTGGCCTATTTCATGGCCATTCCCTATTTATATGAGAACAAAGAGGCTAAATAGATGGAATAACTGATTATAGTATGTAAAGAAAACGAACTAGGATAATAGAGGTTGATTGAGGAGATGAAGAATATTAGTACTAAGAGTGGGCCCCTGGTCTAAGGTTTTATGGTAGGCCCCTGGTCTAAGGTTTTATGGTGGGCCCCTTGTGTCCCAGTCCGACACTGTATCTATGAATAATTTACATTTAACATATACATTATAACCGTGGTATATGACAGTACTATGCAGATCTGTATTATATATCCTTGTATTGTCTTAGATATTTTTTTCCCAACCAGCCAGAGAAATGATGCCTAACCACCATCTGCTCATAGTTTTAATATAGTGTTAAATCCTTTATATCTGAGAGACACATGGAACGTTTGCGGTCTGCTTTTCATACCAGGGCACTCCAGTGACAAGTGCTTCTTGCCTTAGGAATAACCTGTTTTCTTTTGGGCATCAATGGTGCAATTCTAGCCCAGACTCCCAGTTTCTAATTTATTAACCACTCTCCACAAATCTTGACAAAAAGGACAGTTTCTTCATTCACCAGTAGCAGAAAAAGAGCATAGATGGGTTAACCATCAGGTCAGTAAATGTAATTTATCTGCCTGCACTCTGAGAAGCATATCCTTTAATTCTGTGCCACTTCAGGCTTGAAGTTGCTTTGCCCCTGCTGTAAAGAAAATACAAATCTGTTCATAAGATCTCTTATCTCTGCTTGACTCTGATATTCATAAGGATAATAATCTTTCTTCCACAAAGTGCATGAGTGTTAAAGATACAGTTCTAAAAACTGCAAAAAAGGAACTAAAAAAAAAATAAAAAAAATGCCTAAAAAATATTATTTAATGTCCTAGTTGTTTTATAAAAGGGACCATAAATGGGCCTTGGCAACTTTGCCCTAAAAGTAGATTATTTAAATTGAACAGTTGTTAGTATACATTTTGCTGCATCTTTTGAAGGAAAAGTAACACATTTTGCTACATGATTTAAAGGAGCAGTAACACAAAAATATGAAAAAGTGTTTTAAAGCAATTCATATACAATATTCATACACAATACTGTTGCCTTGCACATATAAACGTTTTGGTTTGCTTCAGAAACACTATTATAGTTTATATAAACAAGCTGCTGTGCAGCCATTGGGAGCAGTCATTCAAACTGAAAAAGAAAAAAAGGTGCAGGTTACACAGCAGATATGCTCTGTCATAAAATACAATAGTATGCTACAGAGCTAATCTGCTATGTAACCTGAGCATTGAATGGCTGCCTCCATGGTTGCACATCAGCTTGTTTATATAAACTAGAGTAGTCTTTCTGAAGCAAACACACAGCTTATACAGGGGTAGGGCAAGAGTACATGATATATCTATTTAAAAAAGTTACGTTTTTTTGGTGTTACTGTTCCTTTAAACCATTTGTCATGGCTCCAGTGTGTAATAATTTCTGGGTAAGCCTGCAGACTGTTTGCCATTCAGGGTCAGGCAAGCATGTCAGTATGATTTTGTTATATTTGAAAGTGCTGATTCTTTTGAGGCAGAGTTGCCAAAGGTCCTTTATGTTCCTTTTCATTTTTAAAGCCAATTATAAAGGATTATCAGACTGTGACTGATAGTTCAGTAACTTTCAGCTTGGATTCTACTATACTACCAACTGAAAGGTTATGGGCATTTTGATGATGAAGATCATTATTGTAGGAATTGGCTTATGTGGACATTTTGGGTAAGGGCGTGCCTGCTGTTTAGTCTTTTGTCTTAAGATTCATTTTCCTGATCCTGTTTCCTTTTCCTGACTATACAGAGAAGGAAGTGTGAAGCAGTCCAGTCTTACCTGCCTTATTATAGTAAATGTATCAGAAATCTCACTGCTTCCAGGCCTGGATTTGTGGAAGGGCCACCAAGGCCAGGGCCTAAGGTGGCAGGATTTTAGCGGGCTGCATGCTGCCCAATCACACCCACATTCGCTCAGAATCACTGGGGATGTGCAGGAGATACGGTTGTTGTTTTTTAAATTTCCCAAGTGCCAATCCCCATTGCTTCATCCCGATAATAAAGATTTGAACGAAAAAAATGGAAGGGACAGGGGCAACGAACGACAGCGGGCTTAGGGGTGGCGTAATGTAAATCCAGCCCTGACTGCTTTACCTGTACCAACATGAGCAGTTTAATCTAACCCACTGCTATCCACACAGTTTATCACATTATTGCCAGTTTGACCTGCTGTAACCATCGCGTACTAATTCTCCTCATCCTACCACCTTTCTTCTGCTTACACCCTCTTCTCTGTTATACCACACAATGTTTAGGGCCCAGGATAGACACACAAGGATGAACACTAGGACTAAAACATTGCACAAGAGCAAAATTAAAAAGCAGTTTAAATGTTCTGAAGAATAATTTAGTTAGATGTGTAGATTAAAATGTTTTTTACCTCTTTGCAATACCAGCGTTCTCCTCTTGCTCCATCTTCCATCTGAAGACGAACTTTGTGAATGGCTCCAAGGTTTCTGCTGAGGTTCACTGAACTTTGCATTGTGGCTCCTTGTTTTAGAGAGCCTCTTGCAAACACAACTGGATCATAGCTCCCCTTTTCACAGCAAATTGTTAAAAACACAGCACACTTTTCAGAACCCTCTGTGATATCAGAAGCATTGATGAAGATGTCGACAGTGCCTAAATATATGTATATTAGGTTCTTTATTTTAGAAAGAAATGCTGTATTTGCAATGAAGCATACCATCATATATCATGAGAACAAAACGGAAAGCCACACAAATACATCTGCTTGGCTTTAGGTTTAGTAGACAAAATTCTAAATTGCTGTCCTTCAAGAAAGCCAGTAACTACCTGCTGTATAATTGAAGTCAGGGTTACAAGGTTCCACGTGTGGTAAGCTGGCTTTGTAAATCTTATACCCAGAAACTAACATTTGAGTTTCTATTTTTTTTAATGAATCGAAATTCTGATCTAAAAATTTGAGATTTAAAAACCATGAAAGACTCTAATACAAAACCTTGCCAAATAAAAACATTCCAGGTCCCATATAATTCAATGGGAGCTGCCCTGATCCTATTGGACATTTTTTTCTTAGCCTTTTTTTAGACTTAGGTTTTTAGATTTTGTTTCACTGATACTTATCTAAAAAAAAATTTTGCGAATCCTTCTGCATTTTTTTTTCATTCAGGTTTTTTATATTCAGATCTTTTAATAAATTACATGTTTATATTCAGATCTTTTAATAAATTACATGGCTTTGTAGTTTTAGATAAAATCAGTTTATTTGTGGTATCTAAAACCTGTAAATGAGAGTGTTGATAAATCGGCCTGCCAATCTAATCTGCCATAGCACCCAGTAGCATAATAAACAAGACAGTATGGGAAATCAGTTGGAGAAAGGCATTTTTGGCTTTTGGCCTATGAAAGTGCATCAAAATGATTAAAATAAATTGCAGTGGCATGTATGCTTCAGAATGACTACTATAGTTTATATAAACAAACTATTGTGTATGTAGCCATAGAGGAAGGCATTCAAATTGTAAATAACGAGTAGTGATGGGCGAATTTATTCGCCAGAGGCGAATTCGCGGCGAATTCCCGCGATTCGCCGCTGGTGAATAAGTTCGCGAAATGCCAGCGAAAATTCACCAAAAAACATTCGCCAAAAAAAACTCAACGCGACGAATACGACGCAATGCGCGACAAAAACGACGCGACGCGACAAAAACGATGCGACACACAGCTTTTGCCAATGCATGCTAACAGTATATAATGGATCTGATTAAAACTCAAATTAATCAAAAAATTTTATGAAAACAAATCTGACCAAACTCCCTTCCACAAATTAAACTAATTTATCAATAATTTTTCTCGGGAAAGTCACTGCAACAAAATTGAGAGTCAATTCAGATTGTACGTTCCAAAAATTAGGTTTTATCAAATTATCTATGGGAAAAGTCAACTTTTTCAGATTATCAGATGAATACCTTGACTATTCTGGATTATCCAGCACAGATCACAATGCCAAGAAACAACTTGAGGGACATCTGCCATTGACTTCTACATGACTTCGAAAGGTTTGAGAAGGTGTTTTTTTTCAGATTTAGATTTTTAACATTTATATGAATTTTCCCCTTAAAACCCCTGATCAGAAAAAATCAAGGTTAAACAAATGGGCCCCCAAATATTAAAATTCTTTCATTTTTTGGTTTTACTTTTACTGCTCTACCTTATGCATAGGCTTTTTCAGTTTCTTGTAGAGTGACTATTGCCGACCTATGGTTTTTAAATGTTCTCAAAGTTCTGCCTTTATGAAAATGTTAATCTAATGAGTTATGATGTGTAGTATATTTGATAAACAGAAAATGGAAATAGTGATATTTACCCTCTTGTAGCCCCTCAGTTGTTTTGTTGATCTTTCCAAGAAGTTTTAGCTCTCTGGAAGTTTGTTTATCACCAATACCACTATCCAACCATTGCTGACATGGGAACACATATTTGGGCCTCTGGTTTTGTGATTCCTCTATTGTAATATGGTCTAGAAACCATCCAGCTCCATAACCCACAGCTTTGTGCTCAATATGCACTTTGGTCAGCATGCCAAGTTCTACAGCCTTTATTTCGAATACATTTACCTGGTTTTAAAAAATGAAACAGAAGGGAGACAAATCATATTTTAAATGAAACAACAAAACTTCTACATCCAGTAAAGGAGCTGAATATATTTTTTTAAGTAAAAAGTTAGAGAGAAACAATAAAAGTGAGGAAGAAAAGAGGAAAGAAAGATGGTGAATACAAACTATTTGGCATATTACATTATGCATCTGCAGCAGTAAATACATTTGGCATCCAGTGCAAATGATCATCTTTAATCTTCCAGCAACAGATGGTACTTAATAACTTGGAGAAAAAGGAAATACATAAAACACAAAATAGAAAGCATTAGGCTCAGTTTAGTCCCACATTTAAACAATTTACAGCAATTCCTTTGGTGTGACTTTGATCATTTTGGGTGGAAGGATCTAATTAATTATTTCTACTTTGACCCACCTACTTCAGAATTTGTCTTGATATGGACACAGAAGATAAAAATATTAGTCTAATTAGGGTATTTTTGGCTTCGGAAACAACACTGAAAGAATCAGAAACTAACAGGGAGACCTGATCAGGAGGTAGTAGGCAGGTGCCTTCTACAAAGCCTTAGGAGTTCTTCAAGCTGTGCAATGTGCTCATTATGGCCAAGTTTAGCATGGACTTTGTACTATTAATTCAGGCTTCTTATTGTAATTTAAACACAATAAAAATCTACAGGAGGTGATTGGGAGCATATAGTCACTCTGCCAATAAGAAAATTGATGCTTGGACAAAGATATAACTACATGCTTAACCAATTATACAAAGGTATACTGGGTGTTCAGATCTGATTGTGGGTGCAATTATTACAAAATTCACGTTTTTTCACATTAACAATGAAGCAAAATAAGATCACTTTATGAGAAAATAGGCCAGTTTGTATCAGTATCAGTAGTCTTGAGTGAAGACAATCCATGGTGGCTATTACCAAGGAGATGCCATGAAAATTAGGGGCTGAAACATTGCATTGTGGCATCTTATGAGAGGCATTTTTTAATATATTGCATAAGGCAGATATGAATAACAATGGAAGCAAATCGCTATGCAAAGATCAAATGGTACTTTGACCAACAATATTAACACCAAAAATAAAATATATATTTTTTTTTCCCCAGTGAAGTGATGCTGATATTTTTGCATTATGTATGCCTTAGGCCAGTCCTACCTATGGTATATTAATGCAGATATGTGGGGACTGGTACATTTCCCCTTCTTATTGTTTAGTCCATAAAATTTTGTCCACTAATGAGCTCCTTAGTTCATAGAAGAAGATAGGCCCCTGTTCCTGGCTCATCTCACGACCTTTAGAGTTCTCTCGGTCAGCCACAAGGTGGCAGTGTTTTAGGATATATATATATATATATATGTTGGAGCTCATAAAGGTTCAGGGTGTTTTGCCTGGGACTCCCTAATAAGTTGGAATCAATAGGGGAACCCCAGACAAGTGCATGATCTAGTGAGTGTGATCTATAACCTGTTATAGGACAGCTAGGCTCAGAGCTATTCATCTGAGTAGTTTGGGCTCCACCAAGGAGTGTTAAAACAGCTAGATCCCAGATGGCATTTTGGTCCAGATTAATGACATCAGAATGTAGGGTCAGGGACAAGAAAGCCCACTTGGGTTCCACTTGGAGAGAAGTTTCAAGAGAAGGGGGGAGAATTTTAACTGAATTGATTGGTTCCTCTTTACATGTTATAAAGATGTGAATGATCACCATTGCTGTACTGTGAGTATATACTAAGATTTACTATTATTCACTATTATTCACTAATGATTCCCTATTATTCACTAATTCGAGGGCTAAAAGCCTTCGAATTCAGCAGAAATTCGATAAGCATTCGACTATCGAATGCTTATTAAATTGTTTTAGGCTATTGTCACCTTGATATTCGATCCCTCAATAAAATCGTACGATCGAATAACGATCATTCAATTTGATGAAAAAATCGTACGATTCGAATCATTGGTATTCGAGCAGGTGATAGAAAAAAAAGCCTATGGGGGGCTTCCCACAGGCTGGTCAATGGTCAAATGGTCCAATTATCGAATATCCGATCATTTGATCTATCGAATTTTCAGTATTCGATGATCGAAGTGGCCAAATTTGAATATTCGAACATCCGATTAAATCGTACGATCGGAATTTGATCGAACTTTGATCTATTCGCGTGAATTTAGTAAATCTGCCCCTAACTGTTCAATATTTGTAACCTACCTCTTGATGAATTGTTCTCAATAAAACTGTTTTTGGTTAAGCTATAAGAACCACTGGTGCCCAATTCTATTAAAAACCAGATAATAGCAACCTAACAGCACCCTGCCTCCAACACAGGGAGGTCTCATGCCCAGGATAGATATTTTAATTTAGATAGTTTAATTTGGAAATAATTAAAGCTCATGGTAACCTCCTGTACTGTAGTGTCACATAAACATAAGCCTATGAAGACATTCAGAAACTTAGAGGAAACAGAATGCCCCCAGCTGGACAACCCTAGCAATAAAAAACAACTGAAAATCTCTATGAATAATGAAGTTTATTACAGTGCTAATCATGTGTGTCAGTGGAGGTCATTTAAACACTAGTCATATCTGCACCTGGGCAGTTACCCATGACAACCCATGACAACCAATCATTGTTTTTATTGCTTTAATTGTTCTACCTGCAGTTGGCTAAAAAAAAAATCTAATCACTGATTGGTTGCTATGGGTTACTGCCCAGGTACAAATTTACCCGGTGTTATAAATGAGCCTAACTACTGTGTTCTGCACAGTCTCCTTGGCAACTTATGATGATTTGGGTGGCTGCGTTATTCCAATTCACTGGGTAATTTTTAAATGTGTGAATTTCCTAATAGTTGTGCCCTTAAAAAAAGAAAAAAATCATGTATTTGTTATTAAATGCCTATATAGAAATTATGTTTAGGTAATTGCCCACTTAGGTTGTTATGGAAAGAAATTTGAACAGTGGGGCCTGCTTCTCCCCAGGCAGTGAAAAGAGGATTCATTTGCAGATTTTAGGAGCTGAAAAAAAGCAATTTGCTCTTCATTGCTTGTCTATCTATCTGTGATAAATAAAATGAATGATACTAGAATATATTTATTAAGCAGCACAAGGCAACAGGGTGACACATGTATGATAATTACAAAGGTAGGTAAAGAATAGTATAGGTAGGTAGTAGGTATGTAACTACCTGCCCTTTATCCTGCCACTCTTTGCCTCAGGGGTGCTGAAAAGTTGTACATTGTTTAGTACCTCTATTATTCAGAATGCTTGGGACATGGAATTTTCTGTAATTTGTATCACCATACCTTAAAGGACCAGTAACATCAAAAATTGTTTTTTTTTGTTACTATACAAATGAAAAAAACACCAACACAAATTAAACTTTATAATAGCAAAGCCTTTATTAAAAAACTCTGCTTCCACTCCTCTTCAGAAATGGCGACAGGGCGTCTATCCATCGTGTGGTGCTCGATATCTCCTGCCTGGCTATTGTCTGTAAGGGAGGCAGGAAGGAGAAATTGAGCGCCGCACAATGGATCGCCCAATCGGCTTTTTTTTTGCGTAAGCAGAGTTTCAGTAAGTTATTTCTTAAAAAGGCTTTGCGATTTTAAAGTTTAATTTGTGTTGGTGTTGGTTTTTTTCTATGTATGCTATTTTTTTTTAAAAACATTTTTGATGTTACTGGTCCTTTAAGCCTACTAAAAAATTATTTACACTTTAAATAAACCCAATAAGATTGTGTTCCTTTCGATAGAGTAATTATTTCTTAGTTGGGATCGAGTACAATGCACTGTTTTATTGTTACAAGAGAAATAGGAAATCATTTTCTAAAAATTCAAATGATTTCATTAAAATGGAGTCCATGGAAGATTGCCCTCCCGCAATTTGGAGCTTTCTGAATAACGGGTTACCATATAACAGATCCTATACCTATAATATCATTTTCAGGGCTGGCCGGGGGGCCCGGGGCCCACCGGGGCTGCTAGCCAGGGCCCCCCTACAGACCCCACAGCTGACGCGGCGCACCACTTAACGTGTGTGCAATGCCCCCTGCCGCCGTGCTGCCGATCCACTGAGAGAGTGCCCCATACACGTAGTGCATGTGCGTTACGCACACACTCAGTGGCAAGCCGCTGCAGCTGTGGGGTCCGGGAGTCTAAAGGAGGGCCCTGGCTAGCAGTCCAGTGGGCCTGCAAATTTGCGTTTCTGGGCCGGCAGGACCCACCAGGTTTTTTCCCGGAGTCCCGCCGGCCCAGTCTGACACTGACCATTTGTAGATGTTTCCGACATTACAATATTGTTATTTATATCTGTACCTATTTGTAAGCTGTTTATAAAATGGGATGCGTTTCTGCAGCTACAGTTCATGACATCAAATTGTGCACCTGACTGTGGCGGGTGCTATAGGACAATAAGCCTTCTAGTTTTAAGCCTAAAGATAGAATCTGGTCTCCAGACAGAAAACACATTCCTTCCACTCATTGATTTTTATGTACAGCTGATCTAGTTTTAGTAGTTATGGAAAGACTGCAGGATGCTCTTTGATAAATTGTTTTATCTATACATACAATGGAAACTGTTAAATAATCCCTGTCTAAGCCAATAAGTTCAATAGTTTTTCCCTTGCATTAAACTGCGCTGGAAATACTAAAACTATAGTCCAATTACAGGAGTAGGATCGCTAGACTGCATTTTCTGAAGGAAAAGAACATAGGTGTTTATATGTTTGTGTTTAATATTAACATTTAATATTATGGGGCAATACCCACATCTCATTTATAATATGGCTTGTTTTTAAAACTTTCCTGCCATGTTTTTTTATGGTGGCTGAGGTTCTTTGCTAGTATGTCATGAAGAAATAACAGGGGTAGTGCATACCAGACTTTCAGCATATGCTATATTGTTACGCACTGCTCATTTTGCAGCTAAAAACGCAACTGTTGGGAGTGTCACAAAAGGAATTTCATAAGCAAACACCTCCTTCACATCTGGATAGCACAAAATGTGCCAAGGAGACCCAGTGCTATCACACAGAGCTTTCTGAACAGACGTCCTGCAGTTATTACTGGTTTTGGCTAATATAAAAGGCCACATAGCTGTGACATAGCATACAATACACTACAATACTGACATGTGATTTACATAGTTACATAGTTAAATTGGGTTGAAAAAAGACCGAGTCCATCAAGTTCAACCCCTCCAAATTAAAAACCCAGCATACATACACACACACACATCTCCACTCTTTCAAACACAAACCATATATGCCCATAGCTATACTAACTGTAGAGTTTAGTATCAAAATAGCCTTTGATATTATGTCTGTCCAAAAAATCATCCAAACCCCTCTTAAAAGCATCAACAGAATGAGCCATCACAGCATCACCAGGCAGTGCATTCCACAACCTCACCGTCCTGACTGTGAAGAACCACCTACGCTGCTTCAAATGAAAGTCCTTTTTGTACCAGAAAACGGTGTCAATTCTGCTACTGCAGTTAGGGAACCTGCTAACAAGAAAGCTCATTCTGTAATTCTCATTACTCTTTCTGAAATTCGGATCTCTAAGGGGGAAATTCACCAAAGGTCGAATGTTTGCCTCTGAAGGCTTTGCTACACTTCACACCACTTCTTCAGATGTTTTTGCAGTGCTGCTAATTCATCAAAATGTGAAGTTACGTCTCAGTAGCCGAACACTGGTGAAGTTTCGCCAGCATAAATTTGTCAGCGCAAGCATTTCATAGCAAGGTCTGGCTAGTTCATTTTTTAACTTCGTTAGCACACTTGGGATCCAAATTTACTATTATTCCCGGAAATTAGCTCGACCAAATTCGTAATTCGATAAGCATTCGACCATCGAATGCTTATCGAATTGTTTTAGGTTATCATTTTGCTAGAAATATGATTTCTCGATGAATTTGTACGATCGGATACCGATCGTTTTATTTCACGAAGAAAATCGCGAAATTTCCTTAGGGCGCCTGAAAAATTTGTACGATTTGAACGATCGAACGAATGGTATTCAAGCAGGACTTAGCCTCAGAAGCCTATGGGGAGCTTCCCATAGGCTCCTATTACAATTCGTTAGGTTAAATCTGGCGAAGTAGGCAGTCAAATAAATTTAAAATTTTGATTCCTTCGATCATAGAATTATCAAATATCCGATCATTCGATCTATTCGATATTCGATGATCGAAGAGGCCAAATTTGCATATCCGATTTCACGATCGGTATTCGATTTCACGTGAATTTCATAAATCGGCCCCTATTACACTTAAGACACTTTAAATAGGATGGGTGCATAAAGGTTTATATATATAAAGCAAAATAAACCGTACACTTAGGACTTTCAAAAGGTGAAAAAATGCAAACGTTTTATTCAATGTTTTGGCCCTTCTTCAGGAATCTAACCGGTTTATTTTGCTTTATTATATATATATATATATATATATATATATATATATGTTTTATTAACCAGCACCAAGGCCTTATTTTTGATGTTTGTTGTGCACCAGAGATCCTATATATAGTCTATATATAGACATGAGCCCACCCTAAAACAAATGTGGCATTCCCCTCAAATGATTAAAAAAGTCAAAACATAAATTTTTAATAGTTACAACCTTTAAAAACAATCCCACTTTAAAATATGAAAAACACCAGTGTTTTTTTCTGTTTTATAACTTTCCGGCATACAGGATATGATGTCAAGCAGCTTTACAAATGGGAGTGTCCCCGAAATGTTGCACATTGCATTAATAAAATTGCAAGGGTTCGCCCTGCTGAATCAAGTCTTGTGTGCCAGTGAAATCTCTTTGTATCCGCACATGAAGTGGACGATCCCTCTATCACTGGGCACCAAGAGAAGAAAGAGAAGAGGTGTGTAAGGTGTGCGATTCACCAACTTTCCTTGGAAGTGTCTATAGGATATGACCATCCTGTAGTGTGGAGTTTTCTGGATAATGGGTTTCCCTGATAATGGATCTCATACCTGTTATTTTGTGGTGCTCTGTTATGGTTATTAAGTACCCACAAAAAAACCTTCCAAGAATGACACTAAATGCCACAGTACAGCGGGAAAAAGTTATGCATGGCATGAATTCTGACAGTGGCAGAATAACAGAAGCCGTATTCTTGCATCACATACTGTATCATTGCTCTTTGTGCTTCAACAGACACAAATCAGAGCTTTGTTGCCTGTGTCTCATATGAATTCTGAGTCTAGCTAGGGAATGGAAATGAATGACAGCTTTCTCAGTATGCAGGTTATCTTGGATGAAAATGTCTTTTTGCAGTTGTTCCTCAAGGTTTCACTGATTGCTGCTGCCCAGGCATATAGAACAAGTTTACACCACAATAAACAGTGAAGGAATAAAATGTGTTTCTCTTCATGCCATCCTAGTGTACACCCACCCCTTCAAAAGCACAAATGGTGCAGCATTTCCCACTATAATATAGTGGGACTGGGCCCATCTGCAATCCATACAGATACATAGGGTTACACTAGGATGGCATGAAGATACCCACCCAGGGTTGGGTGTACACTAGGATGCAGTGCCAAAGAAATGCATGACAAAAAGAGAAAGAAATCAAAAACAATTGTGTACGCTTTACACAAACAGCATCTAGAAGAGCGACAAATGATCCATTGATAAGGTGATTAAACTATTGCAGATACTCAATGAACTCTGAAGGCCTCAGTTAAAGAATAATATTCAATTTACTGAAGAGAGTCCTTTATAAAGGTACAACAATTTCTATACCTTTCTTATTATAGCATATAAGGGATAATGGGTGTAAAACTGGGCCCATCTTCAATCCACACACCTTGACAACAAGTGTATTTTGTACCTGCATCCAATGCAAGGTGCAAAGAAAAACCTTTAGGAGCCCTTCTCTGCTTTTGACAGGTAATGATGCACCCTGCATCTTCATGCATCTGTAGAATGGTGTGCATGTAAGAGGAATACTTGTATATATTTGTGAACGGTCCATGTGCCACCCCTTGTAGACGAGTAGAAATGTGCCCTTGTATTGTGAATATAAATTATTCTGGTAGCTTTTGCACTTCATATTGTGTGCCCTGTATTTATTAAAGTCTCTCTACTACCATAACTGGCAATTAACACATCCGTAAATACAGTAGAACCCCCATTTTACATCCTTTGATTTTAAGTTTTCCCTCGTTTTACATTGTTGTTTTGTGGTCCCACCTATATATTGTGCATAATACATTTCCCTATTTTACATTTTCTTGGATTTTACCCAATTTTTTATGGTCCCCTGAAAAACGTAAAACAGGGGTTCCACTATAGATAGAAAGTACATTTCAGTTATAAATAGTATAATTGCCCCTGCAGGGAATTTCCAGAGAACTTTCTGGAGTGGGGAAGTCTCATATCCAGATTAGCTACTGTATATAGGAGATGTAGGAAACAGGTGCTTCCTCTTTGGCCATGAAAAATTTTTGGTCAAACCTTTTTATGACCAAACCCCTAATTATGTGCATTTTACAAAATTTAGCAGGTTTTGAAAGTGTGAACACATTTCTGGGAGTTTTAGTGCAATGTTTTATTTTTTTAACAGTTTTGCTAAGGAAAGTGAATTGCAATTTAAGCTGCTAGTCTTAGTTCTCCCAAGAGACTTGCTCATCTTAATTAGTTACAATTGTCTCTTTGCTTATCTTAAATTGTTACAAAAGTATCTAAGGGCAGCCACTGACTGTTCTGGGCCCTCTGCCAAAAACTTCTTATTTTAACTTTGTATCTTTTTCTGTCATCAGTGCAGTGAATTAAAGAGAAAGTCGGGATATTTCAGTCACCAACCCGGGGCTCTGGTCTGCGCTGAACCAGCCAGCAAGGTACACATGGAATACTAGTGTGGGAGTAGGATCCCGGAGGTGATTGAGTACAAGTTAGGAATATAAGAGATCATTCACTTAAACTGATGCAGTAAGCAAATTGCAGTTTCAGGTGCAATAGTTTTTCACACAATGCACCATTTTTAACAGAATTCATGTACAGGCATTGGACACAATTTTGGAGACAGTTGCAGTTTGCTCAATTCTTTATGGCAACTCCACTGCAGTGCTGTACCTGATCTAGCACCTGTTTAAGAGCTGATGGTAGCTCAAGAGTTTACACAGTTATGTGCACCCAAAGGAATTTGGAATGGAAGGCAGGAAGGACTGATTGCCCCTTAGCGCTACTATACGGAAGGGCACTGAGCGCATTTGGCCGCTAGGGATGGCGCGAACTGTTCGCCGGCGAACTTGTTCGCGCGAACATCCGCTGTTCG
>CM044441.1:117726149-117796645 GCA_024363595.1 Xenopus borealis | reverse complement strand
ATATATATATATATATATATATATATATATGAGCTCTGTAGTATTTGGGTCTAGTTAGTGGGTACCTGCAGGAGCTGCCAATGAGGGCAGAGTGAAGAAGTTTTTACACCATAGTTGAATATTTTACCCATCATTACCTTCTGGGTAAAATACTCCAAGGGAAAATAACCACTGCCTTTTAGCTCTACCATATGTAATATGATGCAAGAGAAACAGTAAGTGTGCAAGTGTGCTGCATAGTCAGGGAGCTTGGTCTGTGAGGCTTGGGGGAATAAAGTGAATGCCCAAAATGCACCTGTACAGATTAAGAAGGACATTTTATTATCCTAGCACTAAACATACTGACCTGCCCTTTAGCTAAAACCCCAGGGTATGATAATGCTGTCAACTTCCTTTTACAAGTATCTCCATTGGCTCCAAATATTGTGATAAAGACATCAGTCTCAGTTCCAGATGCAGGCAAGTTACCTGTTTTGATATTCACTGAATAGGAAACATCTACAGCAAAAGAAAAAATTGCAGTAGGTTAGACAATAATCCAGTAAGGAAGCCCATACTTGTATATGTACAGTATATGATCCATTTAGGTTTCATTTAGGACAGATGCTGGGAAAATATTACTGAAGGGAGGGACTCCCAAGGCAGCATGATGACAGCTAAATTCTTTTTCTTCCCGTTTCCAAGATTATTTTAACCACTTACCCGTGAGAGGTGGTATGTTTGGAAAAATGGCTGCTAGTTCGGTCACGGACTCTATACCATCTTTATGGGAAAGATGTTTTGGATAAAAGCCTATCTCCTGTTTCGTATCCGTGTCTCTAAGACGAACCTTAAATGAAATAAAATATGAAATATGATTAAATAAATCCATATATATATATATATATATGTGATGGATATAAATTTGGATTTTACATGCTTCAACTATGGAAGAACTTTTAAATAACATCAGGTTGTACCAGAAATAAAAACTTGCTCATCAGTCAAGAGAAAGAAAATACATTTCCTCAAGTTTTGATCATTTACAAATCTATTTGCAAATATATTTTGCATCAATGTCCATTGCAAAGTGTATTCATTGAAAAGTCTTTGCATATTTACAATGTCAATTAGAATCCATATTCTCAGAGGTGCAAAACTCATTATATTGTGTGGAAAATCATAGGGAAATCGTGTTGTTAAGTTGTTTGCTAAAACCAGGGACTATACAAAGTCATGAGGAAAGCCCTGGCTGTAAGTCACTGCTAGAATTCTCACTCATGTATTTGAATTCTAGAAATGGTTGGGATTCACCAGTCTAATGGACAGCTTCTGCATGGCTTATCTAGTAGCAGCAAAATTCTGTGCAAAGTCCATACCTGCACGAGGCTTCTACTTTACGGAGGTTAATGGTCAGTATTGGCCTACCTTGAAACTAAATTACATTCTACACCACAACGATGGGACAAATGTCATTGACACCAGCCCTGCTCAACTCCCCTTGTTCCCTTATGCTGCATGGGTTGAATAAGGGGTCCTATAAAACCCCAGTTTTACATTATTCTATATATCTTTGTACATGAGTTTTTTTAAGGGCACAACCTATGTACTAGTCTATCAAGGTAACCATCATGCAATTTTCTTCAATTCACTCAGTTAGAGCTGTACGAAATACTTTTTACAGTAAATACATTTTTAAAAGTCATGCTAAAAGGCATTTGCCCTTTTTCATACATTTCTTTCAAATCCCTTTTAGTCTATGCCTATATCTGTTGCTTATTTGCACTAATGTATTATGAAGTGGTAGTGAAGTACCACTGCTACATGAAAAGCTTAGTTTTAGACAAAGAGTATAGACCCATACAAAAATTTACAGAATGATGGAGTCTAGTAAATCTTCTAAAACAGTGGTGTCCAAACAGTGGCTTATGAGCTATAACTTGCTCACCAATGCCTTGGATATTGTTCTCAGTGGCCTCAAAGCTAGAGCTTTTAATTCAAATCTCGTCTTGGTTGCATAAAAATCAGGGTTAGGGCCAAACAAAGCCTCCTGTAGGCTGTCAGTTCACATGGGGCTACCAAATAGGCAATCATGGCCCTTAATTTGCATCCCCAGGGACTTTTTTTCATGATTTTTGTTGCTCCCATACTCTTTTTACAATTGAATGTGGTAAATGGGTAAAAAAGGTTGGGGACCCCTGTTCTAAGAGATTCCAAATTGACCATAACTAGTGGGGACATTTATTTTCTTCTACAACCAAACTCTTCTGACTGTATAAACTATGACTGTTGCAAACAGACTCTGCATTTATCTCTTGTTTTTCTATACTGTAATTCTTCAATGTGAACTAGATGATGCAGTTTCTCATCTGGCAAATAATATTTATAGGTTATTTATTTTACCTTCCCACCTAAGGATAAATCATCAGGTTGACATAATACAGAGGCTCAGAGTTCATTCTAGAATAATTTATGCAGGAATCTATGTAAATCTAGAACCTTTTGTGATCGACTTAGGGAATGAGCTACTGTATTTATGCATGGTTAAAATGGAAAGGTTTTGGTTGTGCCCTATTTACAATGAGAAATATATTGATTAGCATAGATTGTTCTTTTATTAAAAAAAAAAGCAGGAAAACATTTTTTCATTAATAACCCCAGTGATAAAAATGCATTGCAAAATTAAGCTTTCATATGCTGTAGGCATTAATTTTCTAAAGCTATTTTTTCATAATAATTTTTGACTTTTTTGGGGGGTTGCATTTAACCAAACCTATACATCAACCCTATTCTATACAGCTCACTATGGACAAAGACAGGGTGCAATATGCTGTTACTTGGGTAAGTGCTTAATTTCATATCTGTTCTTTTCTGAATTAACTCTCTGATCCTCTGAATCCCCATAACTGCTCTTGGTGGGTAGAGAAACAAAAAATGTCATGATTGAATAAAACATATTATTCTTTATTACATTGTTTTTCAGTTAAAATGACAATAGAGCAATCATTACCATTATGACATTTGATGGCATTCTCGGTATGAATAAAGACTGCTTTTCATGTGCATTATTGTGCAATAAATGATCTGTGGCCCCAGATGATGCTTTTACATAAAAACACATTACAACGGAGATATTACCTGGTAAAAAGCAGCTTGTAATAAACATGTCTATTCCAAGAACTAGGGTGATGCTGAATCCTGAGAAAATGTGATAATGTGCCTTGTATAACATACTGGGTTTTCTGCATTTGTGAGTAAGCAACAGCGACATGGGCACTGGGATACAAACTAGACTGGGCACTAGAATATTTTAAAACTGGGTAACAATGATTTGATGGGCTTGAGCTTTGCTTGGAGGTGAGATTTAGCAGATTCAGCTAACCCTGATCCTGATAATCTCAGGAAATTTATTATATTGGAGATGAAATGTTGATATGAATAAAATCAGATACTGTGAATGGATGTAAGTTAAACACTGCAATTCAAAGCAATGCATGTAGAGTATTTTGCATTTTTCAAAAGGCTAAACAACATAGGCACAACAGTAAATTCAACCACAGTGAACCCAACTTAAAAAACCAACTTGCCTTTTTAAAATGTAGATAACGTGTTTAAAGTGATACTGATACTAAAAAAAAGGACTTTTTAAAAATATGAATGTAGATGTAAGGTTACCTATACAGATGCAGTCACTTGGATTTGTGTGTTAAATGCGTCGTGACTTAACTCATCTATCCCATTTATCCCACTTAGCACAGAATATTGTGTCACAGCATCCCATCCAATTGAAGAGTTCACCATTGAAAACAATGGTGCTTTGGTATGCTAATGAAAAGGTTAAATGCATTAAATGAGTTAAGATAACTTTGGATAACACAGTTTCTTCAATTAGCCCTGAGTCACGACGCATTTAACTTACAAATCCAAGTGACTGCATCTGTAGGTCATGTTGATTGTTTCTTGCTGAGAGGTCTGTTTTTGTAAGTAGTTGTAAGTTGGAGTTCCTACACCTGACAACCTGTCAACCTGACTGTCCCATCTCAGCCTGTCAGTTAAAAGTTTCTAATGCTAACAGACTTCTGTTGCACAAGTATGGCATTCCCCTCATAGACAAACACAAATAATCAGATAAGCAATGTAAAAGGATTGGGCAAATTCTTTATGGCAAAATTATAAGGAAGCATTGAAGTCCAATATTAAGATAGATATAAAAAATTCATATTTTCTGGTGTCAGTGTTTCTTTAATAATGTTCTGGGAGTTGCTGTGATATCACAGGGGAAGAGGAGGCATATGGATTCAAGGGTATGTCTTAATAAGGCTTAAACTTTTTTCATATGACTGATGAATGAGATCCCTGCAGCGAGTACCAATTATTTGGCTTCTGGTCTTCTACAACCATTAATGTTGGTATTGTTTAAAGTGGTTTTGGTTTAAAAAGAGGAAGTAGTTGGCACTGGCTTCCATTATTGGCCCTTCACCATGTCGGCCAGAAATATTCTTCCCATCAGTGCCACAGACGTTGGACAGCACTGCTCTAGAGGCATGTGTTATGTATGCAGGGAGAAAGAACTTAATAATGAGTGACATGGATTTACAGTGAAATTTCATGGAACTACTAGTAGACTTTGCAACAAACAAATGCTCAAGTAAAAGTGTAGGAAAAAAGCCAAGAGAAAAACACCCGTTTACTTAAATGCATAACATGCAAAAGACACCAAGAAATACTACTGATTGACTTCAATGTATTTTGCACAAAAAAACGATGCAAGAAACCCGCAGTTCAACTCAATGCATGCTACATGAAAAAAAGCACTGTGAGTTTAACAAATATGTTACTGTTTTGCAAATTTTCCACAGAAGTCAAATGGAACAGACTCACTCATCACTTGATTTTGCACTAATTTAGAATCAGAAATGATAAGCTGGGTCTGACTCAATTTGTAATTAGATCAGATCTCCAATAGGCAAGAACCAACATAGTAATGACACAATGTCCACAGAACAGCAATTTGTATGATCACTGTTGTATCATAAATCCCTACAGAATAATTGATTGCAACTGGGATTTCTATTGTTTGCATGATAGATTTGCATAATGTCCTATCTTTGAATGGGAGAACCTTATCTTAGCTTAAAGACCCTGGCTTAGCTTATTGATGACAATGACAGCTAGTTAAAGCCACATGCACAGTACCTTGCGCAGCTGAACGTCTCTTCCAGTCTTGTTCAAGAATGAAATCTTTATTATCTCCCCAATGCCTTCTACTTGCAGCTGTCAGGGTAAATCAAAATATAACCGTTTCTATATGAGTAAGTGTGAAATGTACATAAATATATAGACATAGCACTGTAACAGAGTAGTACTGTATGTTGATCAGCAGAATGATGTCCAGTCGCAAGCATCCAGTGAACTGAAAATCAACTTTTTGCTTAAACCTATTAATCCTGTGATGTAAAACCATGTTCCCAGCTAATTATTTAAAAACTGCTTCCCCCAAAGCAATTTAAATACACATCCAATTTATAGAGAGCCATGAACACAGTTTCAGTGTCATATCAGCACCATCAACAGTCTGGAAACTGGGGCAGCACATTGGCAGTGTTCTAAATGATAATAGTGTTGTGCACATTAGCATAGATAAATACATGCACCCTTAATGTAAAAAATGGTATGTCTAGTTACAGTAGACACTATATATTCTATAGTACAAAAGGTTGTACAGGTGTTTGTTTATGCTTCCTAATAGAAGACAATTATATCTAACAGGAAGAGGCAACTATACATGTGACTCACCCAAAAAGGCTTATAATTCAGGTTCTTTACTTTCTGTTTTGGAGATTTGCCCTGTTTTCCAAATACAACAACGTAAAGGTCCTCTTTCTCTTCTCCTGTGGTGATTCCCAGCACTTTCAGTTCCCATTTTCCCTTTGTTGCAGTACTAAAAGATTTTACCTTAATTTCACTTGTATTCATTTCTGAAGAAAAATTAGGAACGTTTGACACAGATTTTTACTTTACACATAACAGCAATTTTTTTTAGTTTTTTGGCCATATAGAATACAGAGGGGGTCAAAATATAGTGATAAAAGTACATTTAAGAATATCACCATTGAGGAGAAGCCATTGCTTATGGAATGCCAGCTTCTTATGGACAGGAGTGGGCAGATCAATAAGCATTAAGTGTTGCTGCATACAGCATGCTCCCTCTTGTTACTGGATGAATGCAAAAATATTATTTAAGTGTATTCCAAGGACATGTATTAAAGCACATGTAAATCCCACACAAACAATGTAATCAGTGAGCAGCCTCTTTAAAATATTTAAACACCTGCCACTCCCGTTGTTCAGAGGTTAAGGCTGCAGCCTCCACTTAATCATTTAGGATTCCTTCTCCTACTCTAACCCATTCTGCCCCCTCCTTCTGGAATTTATTTTGGCTATTGGCTAATGAGCATGCTTAGTTCTTCTCAAATCAGATTGCTAAACACTCCCTCCAGTCTAGCAGCCAATGAACATATGGCATTGCTTGTTCCCAAAGAAACTCTGCTCTTGCTATCTGCTCTTATTTTTTGCCTAATCTTTTCTCCTGAGCTCAGATTAGTAATCATTCCAAAAAAAAGGTTTTTTTTTATCAAAGTAAATTCTCTCTGTATATGTCTAGATTCTTGATTGCATGAACTTTACTTTATGAGCTGTTTTGCAGAGCTGTTTGTCACTGATGATGTGTCAGAAAAAAAATGTAGGGGGGATGTGCCAAGCTTATATACATGATAGAAAATGTAGGGTTTACTAACTCACCGTTTCCCCTCTCCGATCATAATATGCTCACATTTCAACTCTCGCTAACTCCCTCCTCACCCCCTGCTAATCCCCAAACACGTACCTACCGTGACTTGCAAGCACTGGATGTGTCGCATCTCTCTTCTTACTTTGACTCTCTTCACTCTAATATCTCCACTATCTCTTGTCCTAATGCAGCGACCTCGGTCTACTATAGCACACTCACCACTGCCCTTAATGAGCTTGCTCCTTTAAAAACCAAACGTTCTAGACCCAAACCACTTCAACCCTGGCACACCGCTGATACTAAAGCACTCCAAAGACGCTCACGCGCACTTGAGCGTCGCTGGCGCAAATCCCGCTTAGATTCAGACTTTTGGAGCTACAAATCTGCCCTGCACTCCTTTAACACCAGCCTTTCCCAAGCCAAACAAACATACTTTACTTCACTCATTAATTCCCTTTCCAAAAAACCGGCACAACTTTTCTCCACTTTTAACACCCTCCTTTCCCCTTCTCCACCCCCTCCATGCACATCTGTCTCTGCTCAAGACATTGCTGAGCACTTCAAAAACAAAATTGACACTATCAGAGGGGACATTACACTACTAAACCCACCTAGGCTTCCACCACCCTCCCCACACACTCCCGAGTCTCTCCTGTGCTCCTTCACCCCTGTTACTGATGAGGAAGTCTCAAAACTTTTGGCCTCCTCTCACCTTACCACCTGCCCACTTGATCCAATTCCTTCAAAACTTCTCCGCAATACCGACTCGTGTCTTATTAAAGCCCTAACTCATCTATTTAATCTCTCGCTCTCAACTGGACTATTCCCATCTCAACTAAAACATGCTCTTGTCACCCCCATTCTTAAAAAACCCTCTCTTGATCCCTCTAATCTTGACAACCTCCGACCTATCTCTCTGCTACCTTTCATCTCTAAACTACTTGAGCGCCTAGTCTACAACCGATTAACCTCATTCCTCTTTGACAATAACCTGCTGGACCCCTTACAATCTGGTTTTAAAACGCAACACTCCACTGAAACTGCTCTGACCCGTCTAACTAATGACCTTCTAACAGCTAAAGCCAACAAAAAATTCTCACTACTAATTCTGCTTGATCTCTCAGCTGCTTTTGACACTGTAGATCACCCTCTCCTCCTCCAGTCCCTCCATTCGCTCGGCCTTCGTGACACAGCCCTATCCTGGTTTTCCTCCTACCTCACCAATCGTTCCTTCAGTGTCTCCTACAACGGAGTAGCATCTTCCCCCCTACCTCTCTCTGTCGGGGTTCCTCAAGGCTCTGTCCTGGGACCCCTATTATTTTCTCTATATACTTCCTCCCTCGGCAAATTAATCAGCTCGTATGGGTTCCACTACCACCTCTACGCTGACGATACTCAGATCTATCTCTCCTCTCCTGATCTCAACCCTGAACTCCTAACTCGTGTCTCCTCCTGCCTGTCTGCTATCTCTACTTGGATGTCACAACGCTACCTTAAACTAAACCTCTCCAAAACAGAAATGGTTCTTTTTCCTCCAACTAACACCACTAACATCCCAGAAGGATCCATCGTAGTTAACAATTCCACTATCACCCCATCTCCCCAGGCCCGGTGCCTTGGGGTTATCCTAGATTCTGCCCTGACATTCACTCCTCATATCCAGTCACTTGTTAAGTCATGTCACTTCCACCTAAGGAACATATCCAAAATACGATCATTTATCACCCCAGATGCTGCCAAAATTCTTATTCACTCTCTTATCATATCGCGTCTAGACTATTGTAACTCTCTCTTAATTGGCCTTCCCCTCCAGAAACTCTCACCTCTCCAGTCCATAATGAACACTGCTGCTAGGCTTATACACCTCAGCAACCGCTCCTCCTCTGCCATACCATTCTGCCAATCCCTGCACTGGCTTCCACTCCCCTTCAGAATTAAATTCAAATTACTGACCCTGACATTCAAAGCACTTCATAACTCTGCCCCTCCCTACAGCTCTGAACTAATCTCCATTTACTCACCCAACCGCCTACTACGCTCCTCTACTGACCTGCTACTCAACTCTTCTCTCATTACCTCCTCACATGCTCGCATTCAAGAATTTGCTAGAGCTGCACCCTCCTCTGGAATTCTCTCCCACGGTCTGTCCGACTTTCTCCCAATCTTTCAGCTTTCAAGAAATCTCTAAAAACCCACTTTTTTAGAGAAGCCTACCCTCACTGTTAACCACTCAATGCAATACCGCTTACATTACTACATCTCTCACCCACTTTACTCTGATCTTGCCCTCTCCCACACCTTGTGTATCACTCCCTTCCCGTTAACTTTTTCTGTACAGGGCCTTCCTCACCTCCTGTACCAGTATTTATTGTGATGCATGCACAGTAACTCCATATTTATTGTGATGTATGTAACTCTTTATGTTCTATATATGTAATTCATGTGATTTGGTTGTATAATCACATTCACTTTACAGCGCTACGCAACAAGTTGGCGCTATAGAAATACATGTTAATAATAATAATAATAATACATGTCCTTTAAATAGGATATTGCCCATGTACTAGAGGATTTTGAATGCCTATAAAAATCTGCAATGCTCATTATTGTGGGAAATCAATTTCAACAAGCTGTAACTTTCTAGTTACTCTAATTTACTAAAAGAGAGGTTGCCTTATAATTTGTGATCACCAGCTTTTTCTGTCGGTACCTTTCAATGAAATTACAGTTTCTGTAAATTCTCCGTCAGATTTGCAGACGATCCATTCATTGTGATTAAACATGTAGCTTGCTGAAGAAAACTCCCCATCTTTCACAATGATCTTTTCGAGAAACCACTGGTCTATGTGAATCATTGAAATGGATTAGGGCACTATTATCATGAAATCAATAAGCAACAGAATTCACATTAAAGTTGCTTCCGATTTGATTAAATGTGGGGTGCAAAATTATTAATGTTACCGGCATCTGCATGTATTTTATGTCCCCTTTGCCTCAACAGTTTAAAATAACCAACTCAGACACAAAGCCACATGAGGAGAGACAGATTGCCAACAGATGGATTATGAAGGGAAGCTTGATTATGTCACAAGAGGTATAGAACTTTTTATTATATTTAGAAAGTTTATTTCCATGAGATGAATTTCATAATATATTTTCATATTCACAACAGTGTAAAATTGAAAAATTGTACTCTGGCACAGTACGTGAAGGGGGGCAAGGGGGAGTGGCATTGGAGGAGAAGCCTGAGGCTGCCTCCATAACCAGAAATGGCCCTGGGACTGATACAAATATGTGGTGAAGTTTGTGTGTTTTTTTTTTATTATTAAACATTTATTGGTTTTTCACATGCAAATTACAACAATTATGACAAAACAGGTATGTATTGACAAATCCGGTCTTCCCATTCATTTAAAAAAATTGTGGGGGAGAATTATTTGTTCAAGTACTTGTGCTCTATAGAATATAAGTGGGGAACAAAAAAAAGGTGTTTTCAGTAGGGTCCATCCCACGATGAGTCAAGGTGAGCTAAGGGGCAAATTCATCAAGGGTGAAAAGTGAAAATTCAAATAAAAAATTGCGAGTTATTTTTGTGTACTTCGAATAGGGAATAGTCCAGAATCGATTAGAATTTGCAAAAAATTCAAAATTTAAATTTTTTTAATTTATCAAGTACTGTCTCTTTAAAATTTTGAATTAGACCATTCGTCATCTAAAACCTGATGAATTGCTGTTTAAGCCTATGAGGGACCTCCTATGACTTTTGGGAAAAACTTTGAATGGAATGCGCTAAAAATTCAAATAGATCGATTCAAATTTGATCAAAAACTGACCTATTCGATCGAAAACTGACCTATTCAATTGAAAAAATATCTAATTAATTTTGGCTGGTCTTTTCGAATTCGAGTTTGAAGTTTTTGTACTTCGAAATTTGAGCCTTGAAGATTCTGCCCCTAAATGTCCAGTTGCCTTTGACTACTAGATACTGTCTATCATGACCTGGATAGATAAGAATCTTCTTAGACAAGGTGAGCCAAGTTGAGCTCAAATTCTGCCCAGGGGAAGCATAGCAGTTCATTGTCAACTCCCTTGTCCTGATACATTTAACTATGATGGTGAGGACTTGTTGATTTGGAAGGGAAGTCTTCTTCCAATTGGCAGCCATCAACATGTGGGTTGCCAATTTGTTAGCATCTGGAGATTTCAATGTTTTGATGGGTAAATCCAGTAGGAAGGGCAGTGGGTTGGCTCTATGGGGTGCTAAAGATAACTGATAGCATACAGACCACCATTTCTCAGAACTCTTGGACCACCAATCAAAAGTGCCATTTTGTCAACAGCCCCCCAAAGCACTGTGGGGAGATGATATTGTTAGAAAGGTAGACCAGCCTCAAGGAGGGGTAGAACCATCTATAAAGCAGTTTGTAGGCCTTTTCCATAACTATGGAACACATTGAGGCTGTGAAGTTTGGGGTTTTGAGAGTGGATGGAAATTTTCATGAATCTACACTAGAATCTGGCTATGCATTTTGTTTTACTGGGGAAAAAAACTAGTGCTTAAAAAACTAGTGCAAAAAAATAAAAATCTACAAAAAAAGCACCAATGACTCCAATGCATTTGGCACAAGAAAAAATGACCATAGACTCCAATGCATTGGGAACAACAAAAAAAAGTCCATTGACTCCAATACATTTGGCCCAGTAAAAACACAAGAGAAAAATACCCATTGACTTATTTAACGAAAATTTGTAAAAATTAAATTTTTTTGCAAATCTTTCACACACATTTTTGCCACAGAAATGTGGCTTTAACATATACTTCTATTATACACTTAAGTTCCCGCCTTATGCAAATTAGGCATCGCTAGCATAACTGCGCTTTGCGTGGCGAAGTAACACCAGCGCAACTTCGCTACCGTTCGCCTGATCGTAACTTCTGCAGTTTAGTGAATTTGCGTAGCGCTGGCGAAAATTCGCCTGGCGGAGTGCGGCGAACACTAGCGAAGCCAACGAATTTTGGGATCTTAGTGAATTTGCCCCTATGTGTGCAGAAGAGAGCCTATTTGTAAAACAAAGCTTGAAACGATTTGACTTTGCTTAGATTTCCCTTTCCTGGTTGCCATGCAACACTTATTAGAACTAAAAATCCTTCATAGAGTGACTGTATTTGGCTTGATTTTTAAGAAACTCCTGGAGACAAGAGAGTGCAAGTGTCAGGGTCTTGAAGTGATGCTGCTCTATGTATGCAAAGGGAATTGGACAACTTATTATCAGGCTCTTGCTCTGAAATGCTGAAGATTTCACAAAGGAATCTAGAATGCTTTTCTGTTCCTACGGTGCCAATATTTCAACAGATAAATATGAAAGTGCTAATCTGCAATGTTACTTCTCTCTCAGAGACAAATGTCCGCAATGATCAATATATACTATGCAGAAGCAGCAACTGACATGCCGCTTATCTCTGATATTTATCAGGGGATGGTTAGAGAAAATTACTTTTCAGAGCTTGTTAGCTTACATTTAATGCCAAGTGTGTAGCTTTTTTGGGAATAGCAATATCTTCCCACCGCAAATGTGCAGTGGCTGTGCCATTCTTTATATTTATTATCTTACAAACACAAACAAGAGATTTAGGATAAATTGAAAAAGAGATACATCTGAAACATCAGTACCTTTCTTTAGGCTGCTGAATCCAACCATTATTTTATGCAGCTTACCAAGGTGCACAGCTTTAATGCGAAATATATTCACCTAAAAAGTAAAAAAAAAAAAAAAAACTGTAGAGAATGGACTAAAACAAAAAGTTTAACACTTGTAGTTGTGGCACTACCGTTCCCAGCATTCTCTTCCAATGTAAGTAGTAGTGGGATTCTGGGAAATGTAGTTCTGCAGCATCAAAGTGATGCTCTTTTTCCTATCTGTGATTCAGAACACAAAGTAAACTCTATAGCATAGGAATGAAAAGCTTTGTAAACACAAATCAATTACGTTTGAGCTTAGTGAACCAAAAAATGAGCTTGAACATTCTGTCTATTCTCAGTCAGACTCTATTGAGATTTGTGAGACACTGAAGCTAAAAACCATGGAGAACGGTTTTAGAGCACATCAATATTCCTGAGACTTGCTCTGTGTGATGATGGAGTATGGTTTTGTGAATGTTTAATTAACTTCTATGTTCAGACAACCAGCGATATACATTGAGAATCATAAGGATCTTGTTGCTGTAGTTTCCATTAATGTTATCACTTCTGTTTCATTTATGTTATGCTTTATCTTTCAACAGTGAGCAAGTTACACAAACATAGAAATATTTACACAGTAGAGATGGACAAAGTTATCTAGCTAATGATAGCTATACTACATGCCTGCATGAAAGTGTGATTTAGTGCAGCCTATGCCTTAATTGGTGGCTTGTGTCAGTGCAGAGGTATTTAATCAGAGTTGGACTGGGCCAGTGGGACACCAGAAAAAAACCTGGTGGGCCCCAGCTCTTTGGGCCCCGCCAGACCAGACCCGCTCCCTGCACTCCCTCCCTGAACCCCGTCCCGTTGCACGGATCTGGAAAGAGGTATGTGCATGCGTGATTATGGGGGGGTGCAAGTGCAGAGAAGACTTTGTGGCTGGGGGGCCCGAGGGATGGTGTTGAGGGCCCTGAGACTTTAGGGCCGGTGGGTCCTGGGCCCCCAGTCCGATGCAGTTTGTAAAAAATGAATTTATTCCGGGTTTGGTTTTTTTACAGAAAAGCTGTCTCCCATAGACTTCATTTTATCCAAATAATCCAAATTTTTGATTTTCTTTCTTTTTTAAAATATAACAGTACCTTTTACCTGATTAAAACTAAGATATAATGAATCCTTATTGGATACAAACAGGTGTACTTGTTTTCTAATAGACTCATATAGAAGTTCCACCTATGTGGGACCATTTTGGATGAAGACTCAGATGACCATCTGAGGAGGTTCCTACTAGTGACTTTGAAAACCAGTGGCTTTAAATGAGTCTTTAAATGAGTCTTTAAATGATTTGGCAACTGAACACTAAACCTAGCTACAATACATTTTGTTTTAAACTTTACTAATTTCATTTATAAGATATCTCAAGTTACAGATCTTAG
Organism: Xenopus borealis; assembly: GCA_024363595.1. Taxonomy (NCBI): domain Eukaryota; kingdom Metazoa; phylum Chordata; class Amphibia; order Anura; family Pipidae; genus Xenopus; species Xenopus borealis. The sequence goes on along the minus strand of CM044441.1, from coordinate 117,782,762 downwards.
GTCAAATATAAGGGGCCTATTTGCTAACACTGGAATTTCTATTTTTTTCACTAATCAATATTTTGAAATCTTCTAAAAATTTCTTTTTTTGTTTCTCTAAAAACCACGAAAACATGAAGTCATGAAGGTCCAAAAGAAGTCAATGGGAGCTGCACTGATCATACTGGACCTCTTTTAGCCATTAATAAGATTTTGGATTTCACTAGTAATTGTCCAAAAAACTTGGATTTTTGTTTCTATGTTAACAAATTACAAGGCACTTGTGATTGTAGAGAAATGGAGTTTAATCCAGGGATGCACTGAAGCCACTATTTTAAGATCTGGCAGAATCCAGAATCCTTTGTGAATGATTCGGCTGAATACCATACCAAACCAAAACCCTAATTTGCATATATCAGTTAGGGAACCAAGGGGGAAAGGGAACTGTGAGCTGTGCACTCAGCTAAAACATTTTACTTCCTTGTTTGTGTGATAAATTAATCCTACAGAAAAAGGACAGGGCAGGGCAGAATCCTGATCTATATCCTGGATTTGGTGCATTCCTAGTTTAATCGTAGTTTTAAAAAACTCTAAAACCACTAAAATTAGAATGTTAATAAATGGGCTTCTCCAAGACACATATTAAAGCAATACATTGCAGTAATTTCAGATGTAGATTTTGGATTTTGTGTGCATATGTGGATGACTGTTTATTAATAATTCTGCACTTTTGTCTCTAATTTGTGTTTATATATATATATATATATATATATATATATTCTTCCTGATAGTTCAAAATAAACTATTAAAGGTAATGACCCAGCAGACACAAGGCATACCACCGAGCATTTAAGCGTTGTGGTCATTAGCTGTTAAAAGATTGCATTAACATTGCAAGTGACATTTATACTTAGTGACTGAGTCACAAATTTTGTAACTAGAGGACAAATCAAAGCTAAAGCAAAAAGATGTCATGAGGTTAAATCAACAGGTTATTCTCCACTGTGGAAGTGTCCAAACCTAGAGAATTGATAGGCTCTACAGCAATTATTCCTGAAGGGTAATCATATAACAAAGTAACACGCTGGAAAGATAAGCAAAGCAAGATATCTAAAATATCAGTTTTTAAAAATACACATTTGGGTGTTAGTTTGACTGATAAATCTTTTGACATTTTTTTGACATTTTAGGCATGTTTAAGGCCTTAAAACAGTTAACCCCATAACAAAGTAGAATATATATATATCACATATATAAATATATCTAGAGTATTCATCATTAGTGATGGGCGAATCTCCCGCGATTCGCTTCGCCTAAAGATTTGCGAATTTCTAGAGAAATTAGCGAATCGTGTCATTTTCGGCGCGTGTTGCGTCGTTTTAGACGCGTCGCATCAAAAACGACGCGCAACTCGTTTTTTTCCGAAATTTCGCTTGGCGAAATTTCGCTGGTGATTCGCGAATTTATTCGCCAGCGGCGAATCGCGGGAAATCGCCGCGAATTCGGCCCTGGCGAATAAATTCGCCCATCACTATTCATCATAGTTCATTAAAATGTTCTCATAATTTACCTGTCCTTTAGTGAATGAAAGTAAGTCATTCCCATCGACATTCAGAATTCTGTTTCTAGTATCTCCATTTTCCCCTTCTATGCAAATGGTGACTTTGCCAATGACACCGGCATTCTTTATGTCACCAGTGTGTATATAGAGAATATACTCCATCACTGAAAAAAACAAACACAATAATACAGTAACAAAATATTTTCATAATTTCATCTTGACATTTAGCAAAAAGGGGCTTTATACCAAAATGAGGGTAGGGTTTTCCATTGCTAGATACAAAAGCGTAAACAAAAGATGTACCAGGCATAGGATCTCTGATGGACAACATGGCAGGAAGTTCCACACAGTTATCTTCATTAGGTCTCATCCAACAATCACAATGTAGCCACATTTCCTGATTTGCAGTAGTGTGCTTCATGTGAATTGACATTAAATGCCATGCTTGTTTTAATTTTAAATTTGACCAGCAAACTTGCACCTTGTAAATGGTCCCAACGCTTTTAAGATCTTCCTGTAGTCAAAAATAAAGTTAGAAATTAATAATTAAATAAAGCTGTATTGAAAACGATTGGAGAAACTATCTTATGTCTTATTCTAACATGGCAAGGACTTTGTATGGTCTTGTTGTATTTGCATGAGTTTCCTTTAGGTACTCCAGATACCTCTCGCATGCCAAAACTATACATGAAAATTAATTGGCTTCTTATAAAACTGGCCATAGTGTTTGTGACCGTGATAGGCACTTATACTGTAACTCCACTGGGGAAGGTTTGTTAATACTACTATTAATACTATTATGTACTAATAACACTAATAGAGCTATATACCCTAAAACTAATATTCTGCCTTTCATACTAAGGGAAAAGCAAACCCTAAAATTAAAATGTATGTAAAATTAAAAAATGTATAATTAGACAAAGTGAAATTTATTGAATAATTAATGTGAGGTTCAGAAAGGGCAGGACAGTGTTTGTATATTCTCCTTGGATTTGTATGTGTTATATTTGTGGGAAAAACTCAGATTTCCATGATTTTTATCCAAAAACTATGAAATTTTTCAGATTTTTTCACTTGAAAGTGAAAGTGGAATTGCACTAAACCTAGCACACATCAAAAAATCAAAGGGACTTCTCCCATTGACTTATATGCAACCTTGGCAGGATTTTAATATTCTGACTTTTTAAATAAATTAAAAAAAAAATCAGGATTTTTAAAAAGGCCTATTTAAAAAAACAAAAAAAATTTTTTTTTTGGATTTTTAGTATTCAGAGTTTGATAAATAACCCCCTAGATGTCACCTGACAAAACTTCCCATAGTTTGTTTGAAAGCAGGGGCAGTCCAGTGCCGCCTGAGGCCCTGATGCTGCCCCCCCTCCCGCTCCGTGCTTCTAACTTTTAGCGTCGGAGTGGGTCGAGGAGGGGCCGCATCACTAGTGCAGCGAGCACTATTGCGCTCGCTGCACTGGAAGAGACGAATTTCCGTTTTAAAAAACAGAAATTCGGCTCGTAAAGTTACCAGAGGCGGCTTTTTGCCACCCCTGGTAACTGGCTGCTCCATGCTGCCTGAGGAAAGATTTTCAAGTGCAAATTAGGATTCAGATTCGGTTTGGCTGGGCAGAAGGATGATTCAGTGCATCCCTAATTATATATATATATATATATATATATATATATATATATATATATATATATATATAAGGCCTCTCCTCACTAAAAATAAAAATCCTTTAATTTACTTTGTAAGTCCTGTGCGTGCAGACCCTTCTTATATATATATATCCAACCTCTCAGGTCTCAAAAATAATAAAAATTTACTGTTCAAACACAGAATGAAGTTTCAGCCCCCTGGCGGGAAGACAGCTAATGGATCTCTGACGTGTCAATTATCATCACTCCTAAGCGACTCCCCTAAAGGCTAAATGCAACATACAAACAATGCATACATCAAAACGTTTATAACATCCTACTTAAGACATTCTATCTAAACTAAACATAAAAACAAGATACAGTGTGGTATTGCCCAGTTATCAATAACGACGATAGACAATGTCACTTATATTACTATAGTATCATTCTTTCAGTCACGTTTAGAATGAACAGGAACCTATCCCTCCTACATATTTCAAATATATATGAAAGGTAATGCTAAAAATAGGAATGAGACAGTCTTTCTGTCTAAAGACTATTGTGCAGGCCAGTTTACAGAGTTTTGAACCTTCCTTTTATAAAGCAATGAAAAAGACCTATATCCAAGAGCAATGGTTGTGGCTCCTCTATCTATAAACTCATTCCCTCACCCTTCCATTCGTCCTTATACTTTCCTTTGACTCTAAAGCTCATTATCCACATTGTACATTTGAATTTATGTACTTTGAAAAGTCATTTCATCAGTGCTACTTGACCTCAACAAGGCAGAGGATCTCTGTATAATATTTCCTGGAGGAAAAATATGGAGTGAAAGTCAAGCACTGTTACTGCTTAATAAACATTCTTTTGCAGTAACTGCTCTTAACTCCTCTTACTATTTCCTACCTTTGGATTCTTGATTGCGTAAATGTGTAATGTTTTACATAAATGACTGCTGAGAGATCATCAATGTTTAGGAAACTACATTTCTTTCTCCACTTTTGCACCCAGCCTCTTCCAAGCTTGTTTCTCATGAATCCTACAGTGAGGTCATACATGCACATAAAAGCCCACCCCATCTATTAATGAATGCAGAATCTGTGAGTATTATCACAGACAGACATTAACATCCAGAGGCTGTAATGTGTGGCTCAACAACATTTGGAGGTTTGGTGATAGCTCATGCCTTCTGTGAAGAATCAAAATATTTTTTTTTTTATTCAGGAAATTTACATTAGGAAGAAAGTTGACTTTTTCTTCTCTGTACAGTACAGACCATGATAACATGGAATACTTTGACAATGATAAATTATTGGCAGCTTTGTAGCAGTGCTAACACTACATGATATAATATTAAAACAGACTTTTAGACAAACATAAGCCGCAGCTAATTCTCTGAAATATTGTCTGACTTCAGATAAAGTAATAACAAGGTAAACAGCATCTGAAGGATTTTGGGCATTCAAAGTGCATGTATTTAAATGAATTCTTAAAGATCTGGAGGTGGTTTGTTTTGGACTGTATACTGTATATATACATACAAACTATATATATATAGAGAGAGAGAGAGAGAGAGAGAGAGAGAGAGAGAGAGAGAGAAAGGAATTTGAAGGATACACATAGGGGTATAATTATTATGCTGTGTATAACACACCACACATAGCCAGGCTTCACCGTGAAAAAACAGTGTAACATTTTTATGCATTCCGCCGCAATCAGTGTAAAATAATGGCGGCAAATTACATGCACCTTGATAACTTCACCATTTATTTTACACAGCTTTTTACACCGTTTTTTAGTTTGTTTCATTTTACACAGCATAATAAAGAAGTTACCAGTGCATATTGTAACTAGATAACATGAAGGGTTTGCACTGCTTAACCCCTGACAGCCACAGCTGACCAATATAAACTCCCAGCTAATTGTTTGGTTGGTTTAGGATGATGGGTAAAGCTCCTTGTAAAAGGAAAGTTCGCTTTTATGTAAAGTTTAAGGGGCAGATTTACTAAAGGGCGAAGTGGTTGTCGCTAGAGAAAAATCGACAGAAATCTCAAGTGTGAATTTTACAGAATGTTACCTCTTTTACCAGAGAGTTTCCTTTGCCAACTTATACCTGGCGAACTGATAAGATGAAGCTACATCCTCCTAAATCTTATGTCAGTGACATCATATCCTGTATGCCAGAAAGTCATAAAAGATCTAAAAAACATTGTTGTTTTCTCATATATTAAAGCGAGATTGACTTCAAAAGTTCTAACTATTAAAGAGTTTTGTGTTTAAGCCAATTTGTGTAACTAATTTGAGGGTAATGCCATGTCTAAGGCATTAGAGGATTTCTTTTCACTTTATTTTGCTTCCTTGGATATTTGTAATAATAAATGGCCATTTGAAGCATTTGCACCAAGATCACTAATAAGAACGTATATACAACCTATATGTACCTGCCTTATTCAAACTGGCCTAAGCATACAAATAAAGTTTTGCTAGGCAGAATTGACACTAGTAAAAGATTGCAACTTAACATTTTAGTTATTTAGCATAGCAGCACGAATGATGCAGTGACACTTAGGGGCAAAGTTACTAAGGGTCGAATTCCAAATTCGAGGGGTTTTAATGCAATTCAAATTATCGAACGATCGTATATAAAAAATTCGATAAAATTGTTCGATTCGAACGATTTTAACCATTCGATCTAATTTATATTCGATCAAAAAAGCAGGAAATATCCTATGTGAGTTTCCCATAGAGATAGATAGCAATTCGGTAGGTTTTATCTGCCGAATAGTTATATCGAATTTTTTTTAAAGGGCCAGTACTTCCACAATAGAATAAAAATTTTTGAATTTCGTAAATTCATATCGAATTTTGGGATATTCGATAGTAGAATAAGCCCAAAATAAATTTGAATTTTGAATTTTTTGATTAGAATTTGCACTTTGAATCAATTCGAACCTTTGTAAATCTGCCCCAAAGTGTGCCTGATGAGGTTGGCAAAGTGTGGCGGATCATTTGCTGGTGAAAATTCTCCCTTTCGTGCATTTTCCATAAGTATACTCTGCCATGTCAGTGTGAGATATTCATAGCAACTTTTCAGTTGGTCTTATGTTTTATTTGGAATGTTTTAATATTTGATTTTATATGTGTTGATTTTTATTGTATATCTTTCTTTTCAGGCCCTCTAGGGTTGCTTGGATAATTAGTGCAAACTTTTGCAGCGCACATTCATTTTCTGTTTTAGGGGTTTCTGAAATTTCAGTCTTGTTGGTACAAATGAGAGTCAGCAACCTGAATTAATAAGTGCATTCAAAATGGACAATTAGGGTTACTGACACTCTGGGCCTTCAAAGAGATTTTAAGCTGAAACTCTCCTCATAGCAGTCTAGAACTGTTCAGAGGATCACTTTGAATAAGATAATTTTATATGATTGTATTTTCTTCATTTAATAAATTGTATAGTTAAACATACAAAGGGGAAAAAGAGGAGAGATTGATCAATGCACATTCCCTGGTCCCCTGTCATATGAGTAATCTATGCAGTTGCATGTGTACAAAGACAGGGGTTTTTTAGTTACAAAATTATGATCATAAGGTTGATAAGCCACCACACCACGTCAAGGTAAAACCTATATGGCGGTCCCTAACTATTTACCTCTGGTCATAATATCAAATGCTAAAGCCTCCCGGCATGAGAGCATTACGTGAAATAAAGGTCTCCCGACCCGGGCATTGGTTTCATCCATTGGGCTTAGTCCTCCCCCGCCATTAGCTTACAAAGAGGAGAGACAACCTAGACCCCAGATTTGGATCCATGAGATCAATTCTCCCCCGCTTGCGGCTTTTAAGAGAGAGAAACTGCCCGGACCAACACCCATTTCCAAAGGCATTGTTACACCATTTAAAGGGACGGGTGTGGGGGTGCTACAACCATATGGAAGCCTGGCCTGCAGCAAAGCTGCTAAACTTCCGAACAGAATAAATCTGCTACAATACAAAATGCAAAAAAAGAAAGGTTGTGAGAGCACTCCATAGCCATAACTATGTGCATAGTTAATTTGGCCAGATCAGTAGCACCTTTTTCAGTACATTTTTATTTAGCTATGAAGTGCTCCCACAACCTTTCTTCTTTCTTTTTTTGCATTTAGTTAAACATACAAGGCTACAAAATATTTATCTTTCATCACTCATGATTGGAAAACTGGGATGTGTTAAGCCACTCCACACTTAATTCTTGTCCAGTTGCAGGACTGCCACCATATAATCCAGGGCCTACATTACAAACCCCCAAGGGAGCTCATATTACCCATAGGTGGTGGGTCCTGCAAACTAGGTAGAATGGGTAATTATTAGTTTAAATGTCATGTCTGGCCACTCCAGGTCAATGCACCTATCAATCTTGCCAAACAAGCCCCTGCCCCCGTGTTGAGGTTGGTTAAGAAATAAACATGCTTTTAAGGCTTTCAAGTTAGCTGGGACAGCTGAAACATTTGTCAGGTATAAGGAGTCCAATAAAACATGCAAAAATCAGACAAGCTAAAATTGATATGAAAAAGTCCATTGCAGCAAAGAGTAAAATGACCCTCAAATTATTTTTTAAATATCTAAATAATAGGACCATTATCAGATGAGGTCAGTTGACTAATGAGAACAAAGATAAAGAATAGATTCTGAACTGTTATTTTTCATCTGACTACACAAATGAGGAACCAAGTAATGAAGGTTTCCTTCTAAATATTCCCAATTATATTAATTCAACAAATGATGCATGGTTCACACAAGGGAAATTCAAAAGAGAATATGTAACGATAAACAAAAGTCCAGTACCAGATGCTATTCTTCCCAGTGTACTAAATGAGCTGCTCTATGTTTGCCAAATCGCTTTTGCATGGTGCCTAGAGACTGTTGAATTATTAATATGGTGCCGCTATTCAAGAAGGGATCCTGTTGTTAGCCTCAAAACTATAGGCCAGTTAGTCTGACGTCAGTGGTAAGAAAGCTTTTTGAAAGGGTATTAAAGGATAAAATACTTGAATTCATTGCAAATCATAATACTGAGTTTGTGCCAGCAAGCCTTTATGCGTAACTCATCTTGCCAAAGATAATTGCCTGTTATGAGTGAGCAGGAACCTCAGCAATGACAATGGCAGTGGATGTAATCTACTTAGACTTTACAAAAGCATTTATTACAGTACCAGACAGAAGGTTATGGATTAAATTAAGAAATATTGGCCTGGATAGAGAACTGGCTAAAGGATAGATTTCAAAAAGTGGTGGTAAATAGAACATTTTCTAACTGAACCAGTGTTGTCAGTGGAGCACCACAGGGCTCTGTACTTCGTCCATTGCTTTTCAACTTGTTGGACCTGGAGGAGGGCATTAAAAGTACAATTTCTATATTTGCATATAATACTAAATTGTGCAGAACTGTAAGTTCCAAGCAGGATGAAGAGTGATTTGGCAATGTTTGGCAGCAAACTAGAAAATGAGGTTTAATGTTGATAAATGCTCTTTGGCAGAAATACTATAAATGCAAGTTATGCACTAAATGGCAGTGTGTTGGGGTTTCCTCAATTGAGAAGGATCCAGAGATGTGTTTAGATAAAAAGTTGTCTAATTCCAGTGTCATTCTATTTCCAGTGTCATTCTAATAAGTGGTGTCTTGCATAAAAAAGGACATTAACTCAGGGAATGAAAACTTAATTTTGCCTCTTTATAGGTCCCTGGTAAGGCCTCACCAGGAGTATGCAGTGCAGTTTTGGGCTCTGGTCCTTAGAAAGAACATAGAGTGGAGAGAGTGCAGAGACCTGCAACTAAACTGGTCAATGGGATGGAAGATTTAAAATGAGGGTTGATTGTCATGGTTGGTTTTGTTTTCTCTGTAGAAAAGACACTCGTGAGGTTACAATTACTCTTTATAAGTACATTAGAGGGCATTAGAGGCTAGTGAGGGATCTATTTTTCCATAAAATTGATCATTGAATCAGAGTCCATGTTTATAGACTAGAGGAAAAGAACTTTCATTTGAAGAAATGTACGTGGTTCTTCACAGTGCGGACAGTGAGGTTGTGGAATGCACTGCCAGGTGATGTTGTGAGGACTGATTAAGAGGGGCTTTTATGATTTCTTGTACAAACATAATATTCAAAGCTATAGTGATATTAAAATCTACAATTAATATAGATATTTATATATATAGTTGCAGTGGGTGTGTGTAGGTATGTTTGCTGGGATTCATTTATAGACTTTTGTGTCTTTTTTCAACCCAACTTAACTATATAACTAACTATATCATCCAAACCTACACATTCTCAACTAAGCCCCGCCGTATTTTGACAGGTCATCAGATTGGACTCCCTCTTGTCCCCCATCATGGCTGCCCTTCCTAAATACATTAATAAGCACAAAACCATGGCCACTTCTATGTAAGCAAAAAGTCAGGTATTTTTAAACACTAAATTGTTATTGTTGTTATTTTAACTTGGGAAATTAAGGAATTATGGAAACTGCACAAGATTAACATTTTTATTGCTAATGAATAAATGAATAAAATACCTTTATCTGTATCACATTACCAGCAATTTTGCTTTTTATTTTCTGTTTTCCTTTATCTCCTGAAAAGACCAGTGTGAAGTTGGCTGGGCTTTCTGAATTGCTGTATTCAGAGCCAGAGATGTCAATTACCCATAAGCCTCCTGATTGTGGATATGGCTCTGTGTTCCTAGATAATCGTCTTCCTTAGAGAAAAATAATAATATAAAATTATAAAAATATAATGGTAAAATATTGAAGATAGCTTTATGACATATTACAAGTTAAGTCAGCTTGGACTGGGAGGTAACCATAGCAACAGCTGGCTAATGAACAAAGCGATCCTTTTCTAGGTTTGCTTGTCAAATAGGTATTATTTAGCATTTTAACCTTTTGTTGGTTTCAAAAGTTCACAGCTATTGTAACTCTTGACATATTCACTAATACAGTACTAAATGTAACTTCCACAAGGAAAATTAGAATGTGAACATGTATGGTATTGTCCTGGGCTTACAAAAGAAAGAGAAAGCTTGATTGCTTATCTTTAACAAGAGGGTTGGTAGGCTCTGTTCCATTGCCTCCAATGCATTAAGTGTAGGTTCAAGAAAGATCTGTTCCATACCTCTATCCTATTCATAAATACTCAACCAACTGATCAGGGGTGCCCAAAAGGTAGAGTGGGATCTAGCAGTAGACCTTTAGCTAATGATCAGTAGATCTCAAAACACTGTCAACAAACATCTTCTCTAACTCACCCTCCTGTTTCATGATTTTCATTCAGATTTTTATGTTAAAATAGCATAATAAATAGTTGTTTGTTAAATAAAGCAATATTCATTTGATCATAAATCAATATTTATGTTATATTTTCCATGGAATATAATGCTAACAGTGTTTTTATGGATGTAGATCTTAATAGGACAACTGAAATAAAAGTAGACCTCACACAAGTAAAGGACAGTCCTGATCTATATCATGACAAGTGGCCTAGCAAATAAATTGGCATATGCAAATCAGTATATATTATCCTTTTATTTATTTTACTTTGAGCCATCATGTTGTGATGTACTTTAGGTTTAGCAATGATCACCATAAGGTGGACTTCAAATTATTCTGTCACAGACAAAACAGTTTTTTTACAAAATGCATTAGTTAAAAGCACTACTCCAGCAGAATTCTGCATTGAAATCCATTTTTTTTAAACAGATTTTTTTTTAAAAAAACAGCTCCCTGATACTCGCAATGCTAAAAATGCATCCATCTAGTGGTAAATATGAAAACAGCACTCAATAGTAAAAATCCAAGTCCGACTAACCCAAGTAGTGACTCTTAGGGGCAGATTTACTAAGGGTCGAATTTTGAGGTTTAATTATTCCTTGAATTCGAGGGGTTTTATCGCAATTTGAATTATTGAACGATCGAATATAAAAAATTAGATCGATCGATAAAATAGTTCGATTCTAATGATTTTAAGCATTCGATCGAATTTCTTTTTTTATTCGATCAAAAAAACTTGTAAAAATCCTATGGGAGCTTCCCATAGGGATATACAGCAATTGGGTAGGTTTTATCTGCCAAATTGTTATATCGAATTTTTTTTAAAGGGCCAGTACTTCGACAATCGAATTCGAATTTTCGAATATGGTCAATTTGAATCGAATTTTGGGCTATTCGATAGTCGAATTAGCCCAAAACAAATTCAAATTTGGAATTTTTTTAATTCGAATTTGATTCAAATTTTCACTTCCAATCAATTCGTACCTTAGTAAATGTGCCCCCTACAGTTATTTTGAGTAGGAGGAACAATAGCTTATCTGAAATCAGTTCCATTGTGAAGTACTAAGTTTTTCTGAAAGCACAGGGCCAGGAACAATGTCCTGAGATGATCGCCTACACTCCAATATTACAACAAAAAAAAAACATGTATTGGTTCAGGAATAACATTTTAAATGGTAGAATGAATTACTTGCAATATACACAGTGTAGTTTAGTAATAAAATCTAAACCAAAAAAAGACAGCATCCCATTAAATTCTTAAAATGGCAGTTTTTCTATATGGAATTATACAATGGTGAATTTCTATTCATAACAGCAGCAGGGACAAAAGTATCCATGTAATATGGAAAGAGAGAAATAATATACTTAGGGTCTGATTTACTGTAAATTGAATGGTGGAATAGAAAGATTCCCAGTAGAAATATCTATTTTATGATTTATTAAAACATTTTCCTGTCAGTGAGGAATGTTTTTAACAAACTGATACATTTATCAATTTGTTAATTTCAATCTGCACTATGGAGTGATAGTGTTTATTGACAGCAGCAGCACCAAGAACAATCTGTCCAATTGCTCTCCCCAATGTAAATTTGTATGTGGTGATTAGTTTCCACAATGCTGTGGGCAGTCAAACATCATCCTCTTCTGTGGGGTACTACAACTCAAAGGCAGTGTTGAGCTCCAACAACTCAGCAAGTCGTTCAAAGCCTAATCAAATTAAAAAGCATTGTTGCAGTCCCATATTTTCTAGCATAGAAAAGATCTTGTATATCTAAAATACCCTATGCTATTATGTTTAGTGATGGGAATCTAAATTTACGAATTTCAATTTTCGACGTGCGTCACGTTTCCACGTGCCGCCCGTCTCATTTTTTTTTTTTTATGCCAGCGAATTTTCACCAGCCAAATTTTTGCTGGTGTTTCGCGAATTTATTTATCGCCGGTGAAATGCGCCCATCACTAATTATGTTCTCTAAAGTACCACAGCTGGTGAGGCGGATCCATTGTAAAACGGTGCCCTACTCTGTGGGGTTATGTAATAAAAGGCACTAAGTTTGCCCAGGGGCAAATACCCTTAGTAACCAATCAGCAGGTAGCACTTACTGGTCACCTGTTTAAAAGCAAACACCTTATTGGTTGCTATGGGTTACTGCTCCTGGGCAAACTTACTGCCATTTATTACATTTGGGGGAAAGTACTCTGTTTCAAAGATTTCTCTAAATACTATTATTTATTATAATTGAAAAACCTAACTCTGTACATTGAAAGAAAACCACAATGAACCACCTGGAAAATGGGGGTTATTGTATAAAAATTACCTATTGTATGTAACTTGCAAGCTGTTTGGCATGTAGCTATATGACTGTCGAGCCATTCCCAAAATGGAAACACCCATTCACTGGAAGAGTCTTGCGATTCTTTAACTGTGACCATTTTCAAATACATCCCAGCTCCATAGCCTTCTCCGTCATGTTCTAGGGCCACTTTCCTGAGCTTACCCAAAGAAACAGCCTCCAAAAGGAATGAATCAGTCTTAAAAAAAATACAATTTGGACTGTTAGCTTTTTACAGTTTTTCTGTACCATAATCTGAACCATGATCTATTGTATTCATCCAACACAGAAGGCATACATCTCACACCATTTATTTTAAACGGGAATGGTAGCCTGTGTCAGATACACAATAATAACCTTTTATTCACAGTGTACCAATAAGGGGAAACCATTTATTTTTTATTAAGGTTCCATATTTATTGTAGGTATATTAAACTCATAGAAAATTTAGGTTTGGAAAAATATGAAGAAAAATAATCACTTGACATGTTTCAAGGTATACATGGGGTAATGTAATAAAAGGCACTAAGTTTGCCCAGGGGCAATAACCCATAACAACCAATCAGCAGGTAGCATTTACTGGTCACCTGTTTAAAAGCAAGCATCTAATTGGTTGCTATGGGTTACTTTCTCTGGGCAAACTTAGTGCCTTTAATTACGTAAGGGGTCAAGTCACTTACCCAAAAGCAGAAAACAGAACATGAAACATTTAAAAGGTAAATCAGGAAGGAAAAAAAATGGTTGGTATCAAACATTAAGCCATAATAGCTATAATATTTACTACATTAGCGTTTGATTTCATTTAGACACTTGAGTGAGGGTGGACACTAATGTTGGCATCAGTCAGCATTCTAATTAATCTCATAGGTGTACAGTTGGGTGGAGGTCAGGTTTTTCAACGTTTTTCCACTCCTATCTCTTGCTTTCTGCATGGGGGGGCATTATAGTGTTGAAACAGGTCTTTACCAAACTGTTGCCACAAAGTAATAAATCCCACTAGGTGGAGGCACTGCCCTAGAAAGTACCAGGTACCCAGTCTCTTCCAATACCACTGCAGAGTGGCTCAGGTTTGTCCCGTGTCATCAGGTTAGCACCACACGTGGAGTGTAGCACCGACAAAGGGGTTTTGAAATGGTTACACATTAATTTAAAGGAAAACTATACCCCCCAAACAATGTAGGTCTCTATAGAAAGATATTGCCCAAAACAACTTATATGTAAAACCCTGCTTCATGTAAATAAACCATTTTCATAATAAAATACATTTTTAGTAGCATGTGCCATTGGGTAATCATAAATAGAAAATTGCAATTTTAAAAAATAAGGACAGCCTCCTGGGATCCTAGGATCCAACTGTGCACACAAACATATCAAACAAGCTATAAAGTTAGGTCACATAAGCCAATTAACAGACAGAGTTGTGTCTTTTGCGTCAGCATTTCTTCCTGTTACAGTTAGAGTTTAAATATTTCTGGTCAGGTGATCTCTTAGGCAGCACACAGACCATCACGAAATGGTGGTTCAAGGCAAGAGATGTAAAAGGGCAATATTTACTTAAATATATATTCCAGTTTGGTAAGATTATTTAATATGTCACTTCATTTGATATAAACTATCTGTTGCTCAAGTATTCATTTGGGGGTATACTTTTCCGTTAATAATCAGCCCTGTAGCATCAGCTTATATTATAGGCCAAACTAATTTTCTGTTGATAATTAGTGACAACCACTAAGCTCAGCTTCTCAACAGCTGCTCAGAGCCCACTGAGCATGTGAGTGTCACAGACACTTTCCAAGATGGTGACCCCCCCCCCTGTGACAAGTTTGAAGTCCTGGATCATTGCTGCTCTTGACAAGCTGAAACTTTAGTCTGGTGCTGTAAAAGCAGTATATAATATATGTCATTATTAGCGTTTAGTTCTCCTTTAAACTAAAGTAGAAATCCCTCAATTAACAGGACATTTTGTTGCATGTTAGGGAGATTCAGCACTATAAGTTCATCATTTATACATACAGATTCACAAATAGTTATTCTGAAATTGTTGCCATGAATCTTAATTTGTACATCATTTGGCAGGTTTCCGATGCAAAGTGCAGTAAACGATGACATTTTTTTTTTTTGCTTCCTATGGCTACAAACACATCTTCTGTGGTCTGAAAGAAAGTGTGTGTGCTGTGTGACAGAAGATTGTTTTGTATCCCCTGGTGAACTGACATCCAGGCCCCATAGTATTTTAATTATGTTACATTGTTGATTGATTGTTAATGTTGCCATTGCAGCTTTTAATGATTCAATACAACCCTGTAGAAACAGGACCCTCTCATGATTTGATTGATTTTTTAGCATGTCTGTCAGTTTGAATTTTACCCTTGCTAGAATGTGCTAGTTACTGATTATTACTATTCAACTGACACATATGAGTAGCATTATTTTTACCTTACTCCGTGTAAACATATCTCCTGGCATCAAAGATTTTTGTAATTTCCTCTTGCCAGTGTCACCTTTCTCTCCATAGAGGGTTACATAAACATTAGCATCAGTTTCTGCTCCCCAGTGATCGCCAATGTGTATGGAAACAATATATGTATATACTGAAAAGGAAGATCAAGTAAACTTATTAGTAACAAACCAGAGAAATCAAAAGGAAAAATTAAAATTAAACAGATGCTTCCCATAGCAGGTAATTAATAGTCCCTAATGTTATTGATTTCCACAGATTTGCCCCATCCTCTCACTTAATGAAGAGACAAGACAGACACATTCTTATCCCACTGAGGTTCCTACTCTCTGTACTTTTACTGCAGTTACTATGCTGGTACTTTTTCACTAGTTTTCTCATGCTGTTTGCATCATGTGGTGTTTATGATTTATGTGGACACAATCCTAAAAGTTATATAGTGTACTACTGGGTGATAGAGGTTTGAAATATGCTTTAATATATTGTGTATGTTTTTATTATGCGATGAGTGAAACTGAGCAAGTTTCTAAAGTCAATACATTTAGTTGTTCTCCAGCATGAACGAATCCCTCCTGCAGTTGCATGATCCCAATTTTCCATAGACATTGTATGGCAGAAAAATATGCTGCCCAATCAAAATGCATAGTAAGAAGTTTGGGTGGGTGAAATGCATGATAATGCCAGAACTAGGTATAAATAATATTTACATAGGAGGTGTGGAACTAATGTGAACATTGAAATGACAAATCTGTAAACAGAAGTAATTTATACAATAGTCATTGAAATTCAGTGTGCTTTCTGGCTGCGTGCTAGAAGCTGCATGAAGATATGTTTGAACACACTTGACAGTATCATTAAAATAATTCACTCAGTGGAAATGATGGTGAAAATACTTGTGTGCCATTAAGTGACTGGCTTAATTTCCTGACTCAGACTGTTTGCTGAAATGTTAAAACTGCCAATGTGTTAAACTGTTGGATGGTTTCATGGAGGGTTTAGCACTGGCTGTAATATCATTGACAGAAATATAGTTTGCCCCACCCTTCAATATATATTCACACATGTCTGCAAATGCTAGCAGTTACAATATAAAGTATACAGAATATGTTAGGCAGCTTGAGTTCATTAAATATCAATGGACACATTTTATTTGGAATCATATTCAAATATATAAAATGAATAAGTGGAACTTCTGGCATAGTATATACAGGTATCTGGGATATTTTATGCAGAATGCTCGGGACCTGGGGTTTTCTGGATACTGGATCTTTCTGTAATTAGGATCTTCATACCTTAGTTCAGGGATCCCCAACGTTTTCAACCCGTGAGCAACATTCAGAAGTAAAAGGAGTTGGGGAGCAACACTAGCATGAAAAATGTTCCTGGGGTGGCAAATAAGTGCTGTGATTGCCATTTGGCAGCCCCTATGTGTATTGTCAACCTACGTTGAGGTTCTTTTGGCAGTTCACCTGGTTTATATACAACCAAAACTCCAAGCCTGGAATTCAAAAATAAGCACCTGCTTTGAGGCTGCTGGGAGCAACATCCAAGGGGTTGGAGAGCAACATGTTGCTCACGAGCTACTGGTTGGGGATCATTGCCTTAGGTCTACTGGAAAATCATTTAAAGGGCATGTAAAGGCAAAAAATAAAATCCCATTTTTACTTTCTTTAATGCAAAACAAAGTTATCTCTAATATACTGTAATTAAACACTGTGTAACATTTTTATAAGAAACCTGACTGTATGCAGTGAAATTCTCCCTTCATTTACTGATGTGGATAGGAATTGTCAGACGATCCCTAACTGCTGTGCATGGAAACAATCATACTTATGAACAGCAGGGGGAGCCCCCACCTTACTTCCCAGCCTTTCAGAACTCCAGCAGCTTTGTTTGTTTCCCTGTGGAGCAGTTGTCGGCTGTGTAGAGAATTGTATTGGATTATTTTTGCCTTTACATTCCCTTTAATGTTTCCAACTCCAGCTGCAGGGACAAAGATAATGGTGCCAGATTTAAACAGATAAACTGGGATTCTATTTGGATGATTATTTTGCTGCAGCCACTGGTTCTGCAGAGTTGGAGAAAGTTTGTATTAAACAATACAAAAACTATAAAATCCACATTAAATTACATGACAACACAGGACTCAGTGTAGTCTGTATATTCTGATTATTATCAGTCTTGCTGTATTGGCTTCTGGCAGATATTTGACTTGTGCTGTTTTGATCATTTAATACGATCCCTAAGCAGCCCAGACCACACTGAGCATGTGCCCAGTCTTGGTCTTGCAAAGATGATTAACCAAGTTACAAGATGGTGACCTCCTGTGGCTAACTTTGAAAGCATAAATCATTTGTTTGATTAGGCTTGTGGTGCAGTACGTTCATGTTTATGTTTAAAATACAGCATTTCTAGCCTTATTCTATTTTAGACTTTCCTTGTCCTTTAAACATGAAACAAATCCAATATGAATGGTTTGCCTCCAATAAGTAATAATTATATCTTAGTTTGGATCAAGTACAAGGTACTGTTTTATTACAGATAAAAAGGAAAACCTTGTTTTAAAAAAAAATTTGAATCATTTGGATAAAATGGAGTCTTTGAAGACATCCTTCCTGTAATTCTGGATAACGGGTTTAATGGATCCCATACCTTTATTTAATACATACAGTATGCACAATGCATACAATAAAATTACATTTGTTGTTTTGTACATGTAAAGTGCCTTTCTCTAGGTCACTCTAGAATCAGAGTCCATTGTCACAGCCCATTGAGTCAAGTCTGCTGGTAAGAAAATGCTGAGCTTATCTCATGGCAGTTGATTTAGATAGTTAGGAGTGCCATATTTTATAAGCCCCTGGCATAGTCTGTAGAAATGAGCTTGTTTAATTCTGAGATTTGCTGATGCAAGCCGCTTTGTCCACTCATCTCTTCAATATACAAAATCCAAATTCCCCAAGCTCTAATTTTGTGCGTTTGTATGGATAGCATATTCAGAAAAATTCAAATGTATCAGAAAAAGACAACATTACAATGTTGAACTTTTCATTATTTAAAAAGAAACTTCATTCTAGCATGCCCAGTGGTGGCAGTTTTCTCACCCAAAGCCTACTGTCTACACCAACATCTAGATGGGCTGTGCTGAGAGACTAAAGACCAGAGAGGAAAGAACAAATATTTTTCACCAGCACTAAAGGGTACTCAAAGCATTGTATCAACAAAAGCAGTGATCCCCAACCAGTAGCTCGCGAGTAACATGTTGCTCTCCAACCCCTTGGATGTTGCTCCCAGTGGCCTCAAAGCAGGTGCTTATTTTTGAATTACTGGCTTGGAGGCAAGTTTTGGTTGCATAAAAAACCAGATGTCCTGCCAAACATTCTCTCCTGTAGGCTGCCAGTCCATATAGGGGCTATCAAAAAGCCAATCAGAGCTCCTATTTAACATCCCCGTGGACTTTTTCATGCTTGCGTTGCTCTCCAACTCTTTTTTAAGTTTAAATGTGGCTCACGAGCAAAAAGGTTGGGGACCCCTGAACAAAAGCATATAAACAGCAGCAGCACTGAACTGCTCCAGCAACTCCACTATCACATATGCCCATTTTCTCCATTCCAGTCCTTAACAGAGTATAGACCTGTGCAGGTACAGCATATTGAAAACGAGATCCAAAGAATAGAACTGTACCTCCTTCATGAAAAATTTTCTATTCTTTGGATCTAATACATAAACATCCCTTTACTTGTCATAGGGCATGTTTATAACATATACACACATATTACAGAGCAAGTATAACAAAGGTTCTTCATCTACTGTATTTAATTGCAGTCTGATATATGTGTTTCATCTCGATGTGGATTTATTGAATTTATATATTTTCTTAAGAAACTATTTGGGTGTTTAACATGGTTTCTTACTCTTACTTACTCTTGGCTATGTTTTGCTTTATAGTTCTTTGGGAACAGGGTTTCAACAATACGATAATTAACCAAATAGTGCAAATAGAGACGTTTTAGTCTTGTATGACCCTATACACTTTTGCTTGAAAAGAAAAGTGGTCTAAAATCTATTTCTGCTACATTTATCAGAGGTAGAGTGATAGAGTTTTTTCTTTACCTTGAATGAACTGGAATGACCTCAAAACTTGAATGGTATCTTATTTAAAAAAAACTCTACTGGCAAAAACCTGATTCTGTGAGTTTGAGATCTGAAACCGGAAGAGAGTTTTCAGAGGAAAAACCCTCCTAAAAAAACTGAAACATCAAGCAGGCTGTTAACCTCTTCAAATGGTTCCAGGGACCTTTACCATTGACTTCTATTAACCTCGACAGGGTTTAGATGGTGTATATTTGGATTTGAGCTATTGCCAGGGTCAAGGTATAATACATCTCTAACATTTTAGTTTATTTAAAAAAAAAGTCAATTGATTTAAGTTTTTTTTAACCTGAAAATGTGAGTTTTGTCAAAAAAAAAATATAACTCGAATACTTGAATTTTTGGGGAAAAAACAACTCGATCCTTAATAAATGTGCCCATAAATATGTCAAGGCAAAGATGAGAGCATGTTTCCTGGTTATACTACACTAAATGCATTGTGTACTCAGAAAGACAAATATAGTAAAAAAAAAAAAATAAAATAGGCTAATAGACTAGCACTATACATGCTCTGTCTTTTCATTCTGCCAAGGATCTCATTCTTCAGTGTCAGAAAAAAATATTGTTTTCTTATGTGTTTAGGCTGATTCCTACCTGGCAGAGGCTCTAGCCCTTTGTTCACGGCAGGAAATTCTCTTACAGTTTCATGCCCTTCATTGTCTACAGAAAACCAGCTGTGGCAAATAAACTTCAGATCTTGCTGAGATTTTGATTCAGCCATATATAAAGATGTCAAATGCCATCCACTAGAAACTGGTATGTTATTACACGTGATCCGTATCTTGTACACCTCTCCTACATCAACAGAGTCCACCTATAGTAACAAATCAAATTGTTAGATTCTTTATAATAAGGTAAATATCAAGTGGTGTTTTGTCTCAGAGATATTTCATAGGAAAAATGCAAATCGTTGTCTTCGGGGCAAAACTTAGGATAATGGCCCATATGTTGATGCTTTTAATTATAGCTTAAGTATAACATGTAAAGCTGGTTTCTAAGACAAAATTGTAAAGATAAAACATGACAAAATGCCTTAGGAAAGACAACATAACTAAATAAAAAGAGAAGAGAAAGACAAACATTTTCCCATGGACAAATCATGAAATACAATTGTTTACAACACTTTCCAATACTATCCAAAGGCACACAGCCCATAGACATGATTACCGATGAGTGAAATTTTTTGCCTCGAAAATGACACCCATAGATTATAATCGGTGATAAACAATTATGTGTCAAAAATCGTTGCTCAATTTGTCATGCATCAAAAAAAAAAAATTGGCACCCCTAGACTTTAATGCATTTCTGCAAATTATCGGCGTTTCACAAATTTTTGGCGAAGTGAAACAGGTCATGTATGCCCATCACAATTTTGATTATAGAGGTGTTCAGAGGCAGAACCATTATGATCTAAATTTCATGTCTGCCACTGCCCTTCAAAACTCCATCAAAATATATTTTTCAATTCTGCTTACTGTTTGTGCAGGCATTTGTATTTGTTCTCTGATCACATTTTCCTTACACTATTATTTTTTTCTAACTTGCATTTTTTATTGTATTCCTTTGCAGAACAGGTTCTTACTAGGGATCATCTTGTCAAATGATTCTTCCAACTCCAATGTCTAGATTTGCAGAAAGCTCAATATTCCTATTAACCCATTTGAAAATAGGTTTGTGGATGGATCACTAAATGGGGCATTAGTTTCCACATTTACTATAACTAGAAATGATAATTAATGCACTTGATAGACTGTCCGCTAGGTATTACAGTTGCCAGTACAGGTGGGGTTTCCATAAAAACAAAACTTTTTGTACTAACAATAAACTCATCTGTAGCATCAGGAAGGAAGCACTTTGCTGCTTGTTTTTGGGGTGACAGCAGAATGTCTTTACTTTTCCCTTGGGTGCCGTAAATCACCAAGATCACTTTCATTTCTTTAATCTGAGAGGAATCCTTCGCAGTTTTCACTTGTATGTTCCACCTCGTTCCTTTAAAGAAATACATTATTAGTTTACTCTTTTTGAAAATAAATCTTGCCTCCCCATTATGTAATGTGTGCACTGTATATGGTATACCTTTCAAACATGTATTTATAGACTAGGGGGACATTTATTAAGGTGCCCTGTTCCTCCTGTGACCATGTCTACCACATCTATCCAGTACATCTAGTTAAAAAAATCTAGATTTAATATTTAATATACAATGCAACAAATGAATGAGCAGGTTAAATCCCAACCATGCAGGTTTCTCTTAAATTATTTCTAGTATTTTCTTATTAAACACTCTAATGTTACCTTACTGTATTAGAAGTCGACAGTGAGTCCCAGCACCTAAAGTCAGCAACTATTCAAACATCTGTGAATGTTTGCAAACAATGTAGAATTTACCTTTACTGACATTTTCTTCTGTATACTCCTTTTCTGCAAGAGGCAAAATGTAATTAATTGTGTCAGAATCATAGTTTAAGCTACTAAAAGAGTGCAGCTAAATCAAGAAGTTGCCATATGATACATTCCAATGGGCTTTTAGCAAAAGACACAGGAGGAAATAATGTCTGATAGGATCTGCTTTGCTTCCCTCCTTTTCCTTAAAAAAAGATTTTATCTTGATCAAAAGTTTTACTGATCACACATGCATTTTATCATAGTGAGTTAAGCAAGGAGTAGGGTCATAACAGGGGGGAGAAGATTCTGTGACTGCAAGAGGGCCCACATGTTTATGGAAGAGCCATTATTAAGTGCTTAAGGACCAAATTACACAATTACATGTCCCTGTGCAGAACCTGTTTTTTGTGGCCACAGTAGGGAAGTAGCCCAGTGTACAATTTTATTATGTTTTAAGGAAGAGCCATCATTCAGTCCTTAGGGACCAAATTACACAATTATATGAACCTTTTTCCTGGTACACAGAAGGAATTATGCTGTGGACCCCCTACAGGAAATCCAGGGTGTCTGACTTGAGAATAAAATTGTTGTTTTTCTCCATACACTGTAAAATTTACAAATGAAAAATTACAATGAATATACACACACACTTCATAAATATCCTCAATGGGGATTTTAAGAACTTCATATGCTCATGTGGCATGCTGGTTGTACCAGTGAAAATGTAAGAAATAAAATATCCCAGTGCTGCAGCTAGAGGTGCAACATTCATTTAGCTACCCAGTATTCTTAAGGGAAAGTACACCCGGAGCTCCCCCCAAAGTAAGGTGTAGATAGATTTAAGAAGAAATGAATCCATGTAGCGGAGAATTACTGAAACAGGAATAGATTAGGTAAAACACACTTAATTTATACCAAGTTTAAAATACACATCCATATTAAAAAACTGGACATACTGTAGCAGCAATGTGTTAGGTGTAGCGTCAATCCATTTGTTTCATAAAAAGTAAAGATAATTTTACACATTTAATTGAGTACAAATAAGGCTAATAGGTAAGTATTGTTCAATCAGAAATGTATGCCCAATGCCCCAATTGCCTTCCGGGATAAACAAAAATAAATCATTTCACAAAATTGAGAGCCTGCAATGAAGGCAACCACCTGGCACTGCACAGTCCTTTAGTCCTCACCTTAACTTTGTGATATGCCTGGTAGCTGAGGATGAGGAGAGTATAACAGTGCTTTATTAACAGGCTCATACAGGCCTTACACAACAACAGTAACTCTTACTTTCACTTTCAAGCTGTACAGAAAGTGCTGTGTATGCACAGTGACACCCACAGGCCTTTTGTATAAACACCACACATTGCTGCAAGTCCACCCCGATGCGCATCCCCGATGCGCATTTCGCCCATAGCTTTTTCAGTAATTCTTCACTATACGGATTATTTTCTTCTTCGGCAAGTGGCAGAGGAGCAGATTCGGGGAGATTTAGTCGCCAGGCGACTAATCGTTTCTTCAGCCCGTCGACAATCTCCCCTGAAGTGAGTTCCATCTACCTTCTGAGTGCCTGAATGAGGAATCGCCTACGCTAATGCACTCACTGTGCTTCGATTCCCGAACTTCGGAAATCGAAGCGCCGCGAGAGTATTTGCGCAGGTGATTCCTCATTCAGGCACACGGAAAGTAGACGGAAGGCAGTTCGGGGAGATTGTCGCCAGGATGAAGAGGCGATTAGTCGCCTGGCGACTAAATCTCCTTGAATCTGCTCGTCTGCCACTAGCCTTAAATGTACCAGTGAAGGTCATTGGTAGCACCATAAGTAGTTTTTTTTTTTTTTAAATGTGTTGGTGTAATACAATAATAAAAATTTCAAATCCAAAAAGTTTGTGTTCACTTACCTGCAGGAAGCAACTCTATTTCAGATGCCCCGTCTTCTTTGTATTCATTTAGCCATCTGAGAATAACCCAATGAAAATTAGCATTTTAAGAAATATGTATGAAGTCTATGAATTTTACATTATCTTACAATATTCTATGCGGGACTGTGCTACTTGGCATCACACAGATCCTTTTATCCCCAGCAATCTAGGCATGAAATAGTTTAGCAAATATAGCAATTCAATGTGAAACCATGCATTTAATCTTGTTAACGCCACAAAAGCAGATAGTATTAACAAAGACTACATTTTATCCAAAATCTAGGTTTTTTAAAATCATTTCGTTTTTCTTTGTAATAATAAAACAGTAGCTTGTACTTGACCCCATCTAAGATATAAGTAATCCTTACTGGAAGCAAAACCAGCCTATTAGTTTTATTTGATGTTTGCATAATTTTCTAGTGGACTTAGGGCTCTTACAGATGAGCGTTTTTACCTGTTTGATGCGTTCAGCCACAGGGGAGTAGATGCACTGAATTCTTTTCAATATGGCTGTACTCGCACAGACACATGTAAGCGCCGAACACAGGTTGGGATGCAGCATGTTGCATTTTACCTGCGTTCGGAGCTTACATGCATCTGTGTGAGTACAGCCACATTGAAAAGAATTCAGTGCATCTACTCCTGCGCTCCCCTGCAGGTGAACGGATGAAACCAGAAGAGGGAGGGTAAAAACACTCATCTGTAAAAGCCCTTCATGTATGAAGATTAAAAGTACAGAAATAATCTGTTATCCAGAAAATCCCAGGTCCTGAGCATTCTGGATAACAGGTCCCATACCTGTATTTTATTTAACTCATTAAATATTCTACATGCATGGTGAGAAAAATATTGCCCACACAGACACTACACAGTTATACTCAACAGCATGTACCATTTGTAGGAGCTACCTATAAGGGATTCAGATTAAGTAATACCATCTAGAATGCTAGGCTTTTTTTTTTTTCATTTGCATAAATGCAATTATCAAGGGGCTGCACTCAGTGCCAAACCTTTGCACCAACCACTGCAACCAGTTGATTTTGAACTTTAGGAGCTGATACATCAACATCTGGATTTTTTTTTTTTACCATTATTTAATTTTCTTGTGCTAAAAATAAATTCAAGATATTAAAATAGTAATTTTTTCAAAAACTCAATTTAGCATTATTTATTCCTCTCAAAAACACGAAAAACTTGTAAAACGTAAAACTTTAGCATCTAAAAGGTTGCAAAGTCATGTAGAAGTCAATGGGAGCTGTCCTTGGCAAAATGTATGTAGTTTTCAAGGTTTTGTAGACCCATTGAAAACAATAAATAGATTTTTTTCATGGTTTTATCCATTCGTGTGTTTTTTTTTAAATCATAAGTTTTAATAAATAAGTTACCATTCGAATTTTACTAAAGAAATTTACAAGTTTATTCGAAGTAGAATAAAACTACGAAAATTGATATAAGAATATAATAAAAATTAATATGAGGCCCTTATATGTAGCAGCAGGCAAACATAGGAAGGGGACAGAAGCCTTGATAAGTCACTGCTTCTAATATACCCACTGCAAGGGGCAGATTTATTAAGGGTCAAATCGAAAATTGTAATTTTCAAAAATCTTTATGGTCAAAACTGTCAATTTTGACTAGGGAATTATCCAAACTCGATTCGAGTTTTTTTTTTTAAATTCAAATTTAATTTTTTTAGATTGATCAGACTCTGGCCCTTTTGCCACCTAAAACCTACTGAATTACTGAATAAGTCAATGGGAGAGGCCAAGTGACCAATTTGGAGATATTTGTAGCCTTCTTGACATTTGAATTAGATTTGAGTTTTTTCTCTGAAAGTTTGGATGAATTCGAATTCCATTTGATTTAAGTTTTTCTTGTCGGTAAAATTTGAGTTTTAGATATTCGATTTTTTTTATTAACTAACCCCCCCCTCAAATTCGACCCTTAATAAATGTGCCTCCAATCGTTGTATTTTAAGAACAGATAGGTGAAAAAGTTTCCAGTGGGGAACCACAATTTTATTACCACTAAAATTTCATCTTGACAGTGTTATAGTCTATACATTGCTGTTTAATATATTGCTTTGCCTTGTCAGTCTATAGATCTACTAATCTATTGCCATGGAGACTTGCAGCTCAGTCCATCACCAGTGAGATAACTGTTATGTTCATGAGTGGTTTTTCTGCTGTTCCAACCATAGCTCATCTGGTCAAGTCATCTGAAATAAAAGGCTTCTGTCTAGCCCTTGCTTTGGTTCAAGAGACAGTAACACGTGGAGAAATTGTCTGTACAAATTCTGGAGTATAATATTGAGCAAATGTAGATCCATTTGTATTCTCAGGAATAGTGCAATCACATTTCTTAAGATGCTGCAAGCAAAAGCAAATGTAAAATGACTTATGTCATATGTGCTTTATAGTATGCAAAAAATTATTGTTATAACAAAGGCATTAAGTAGGACACGGGTCCTACTTATTGGACAGATATTTGCCACAAGGGTGTGCTGAACTGGTCACAATACCGACAGATAGTGCCTTCCAAGCATCACTTGATTTTTTTTTTAGATTACATGCATGGTTTTATTAGCATTTACATATATTTCAATGAACTTTTAAAAAGGACAAACCGCAAATTTTCCATTAAGTTGAATTATTTTATAAACTTCACTAACGTGCATTACTATCATCCGTGATTTATGGCCTCTATTTTTATTCGCCACATTCTTGACAGAAAGCAAAATTGCTGGAAAATACTGGATGCGAATTGCTCAGTGGTTCTTTCCTAGAAGTGCAAATCTGCAGAATATAATTTGATGTTTTCATTCCCTATCAATCAGTGTCCCTTAGTTGCTTGGGGCAAAAAAAGTGATGCAGTTTTTCTATTCTCGAATTAAAGTCTTCAGTTTAGGATTGAATAAATTCCTTCTGACAAGGAAGTTTTACATTGAACGCCACCGACTTCATTAGGTTTGCATATCTCATGATCCTGCACCTCACAAACACTGACAGCAAATAAGTAACTGCTTTCGCAAATATCCACTTACAAAATTAACATGTTGATTTTCACATTGTCTTGTGATAAAAAATAAATACCTTACTAACCCGATAAGAGGGGAAAAAAAAGAAAATCACAAAATGTGTTACTCTAAACCTTCAAAGATATCATCATTTTCAGTGCAAAAACAAACTTGTGATGGTGTATGACAACCTAGTGCAGAAATTGCATAAATGGAGGTTTTTTTTTTTGTTCAGAATCCACACACTAACAAATAATACAAGAACCAAGCTGACATTCCAGCCATGCCTGAATAATAATATCTACTGTGTTTTATGCTAAAGGAAAAAAATCTGAAGCCAAAAACTTTAGGTGTATAGTTTAAATCTGCAGATCTCCAACACTTGGACCAACAGTTATCCTTCCGTTTTATTTATTTTATTTAGTGTGTGTGTGGTGTGTGTGTGTGTATACACTATATATAGCTGGTGTAGTAGTAATGCGCTTAATGGGACTTGTAAATAATAGAAATTATTTATTGGTGGTTATCAACATGTAAGGAGGTATGAGGAGTATTTTAACAGGCACAAGGATGTGTTTGGTTTTCAGGAGGGTGAAGTGTAAAGGGATAACAATAAACAATTAATTTTTATAATGTAAATAAATAACATTATGAAGGTTTAGTTAACAGGTGATGCTAAATCCACCCGAGAGCCTATATAAGACAGTGCCTTGCTGGGGCAATTTCTCTTTTGTCCTGTAACATATAGAAGTATGATGAGATTTACGTGGCCAGACCCTTGGGGAGGTTGGTACCATTGGGGCTAGCTATTGTACAGTAATGGCAAGTGAGTTGACTCCAGGAGTGAAAGCTAGAGAGGGCTAGCAAGCACAGACAGCCTGTAAGGTAGGGCTAGAGCTCTTGCTTCTGCCTATAACAGCCGCCTTTCACCTTGGGAGGAGCCCTCGGCTAATTGGATGCCAACCAGGTCTTACTAAGAGAGGAGCAAAGCTAAAGGTACTGGACAAGCAAAGGGGCATGACCAGGCAGGCTAGGGTCAGGATTGGATAGTTTAGAATAGTCAGCAAACAGGCAAATTGGAGAGTACAGAATGGTCAGCAGGCAAGCAAGGGTCAAAACCAGGAAAGACAATCAGGATTTAATAATAATAAACACCTAAGAACAGGCTGAATTGAACCTAACAACAGGCAATTTGAAAACACTGGAATCCCTTTAAATACTTTTGAATCTCGTGCATGATGCCATCAACCAGGTGTGTAAAACCCAGAAGTGCCCGCTGCACGCACCATAGGGAAATGGGCACAGAGAGGAGTAGGATTTATGCGGTGGGCGTCCCCGCTGGAGGCATGGCGTGTGTCCCTTCCAGCCACTAGACCACCAGGGAGAACCACTGGGCCACCAGGGTAAACTTTATTCATTACAGTGGGTGTGGATGGTGTGAAGACAAGTTGGCTCTGAGAGGAGCAGAGAAGATGGCCAGGAACCTACAGTGAGACAAGTGAAGAAAGCAGAGGAATGAAGGGCTTTGAATGTTATCAGAATTATTTTATGTGCTATCCTTTGCTTAACAGGCAGCTATGCTAAGGAGTTTAGTTGGGGTTGGACAGGTTCCCTCTTGGAACAGATCAATAGGATCCTGGTAGCTGAGTTTAAAACTATTGGAGGGGAGAGAGGTGGGGGTTAGGAAGAGTGGTTAGTAGGAGAAAGGCAAGACGAGAACCAGGATGCAGCTTGATCAAGGATACCAATTTCATGGACAGTTTGCCTTAGAGCATTAGAAAGTGCATCATTTTGCTCTGCCATGAAGAAATAGCATGTAGTTAGGACTTTCCCAGGCTGTGTAAGTAAGTGTATGGATGACAGATCCATACTTGAGAGGCTTCCACTGAAGGGGATCCATGTCACCACTGAGGTGTCTTACTAGCCAGACTATTGGGGTAAGTAAGTAAAGTTTTTCAAGCATATTTGCACAAAAACACTTGCGAATGTAAAGAGACCATGTTTGCATCCTTTTTGACTGATTACAGACCTCACTGACTTAATCGCAAAGTTTGCAACCAATGGTATTTTTTTAACATTGTCAGTGTATGTAACAACATTTCTCAATCACAAAGTGTTTTTTGTGACAAGATTTTATGAAACTCCGGAGCAGGTGTCAACACTAGAACTTTGCTTAGTGATAATGCTCAATGTAATATTCACCAGAAAATTATTTTACATTGTGATCAGAGCTAAACAGTCTCAAACATTTAAATATATTCCCCCTTAAGTCTTCACATTTATCTCCTGTGGATATTGGTGGTCTGATATTACAGTATATGAAACTGCTTGTTTCTGCTATACAGTTACACCCTTGAATTGCATCCAAGCATCATGAAATACATCATTAAAATTGCTATGGAATAATAAATAATATTTCAGCTCAGTTTCTTTTGCTTGTGGAGCTGGCCCATAGTATGTGCTTCTTTTTCTATAACAAACTTTATTAACATAAAATTATCAACACATCCTTCCCTTCTTAACATTTTAACATATATGGTGCTGATAACAAAAACCCCTTAATAGTTGTAACTTAGTACAGGTGATTTGCTAAAATTATATTACTGTAACAACTGACCATGTCACTTTAACACTGTTCAACTAGTCTTGATGTTTTTTTGATAATACAGCCATAATGTGTATTAACTGTGGCTTGTGGAGCTGGCCCCATCTATGAACTTCTTTTTCTATAACAAACTTTATTAAAATGCATCAGTTAATAGTGCTGCTCCAGCAGAATTCTGCAAAAATAATTTTATATTTTATTTTGAAATCTGACAAGGGGCTAGACATATTGTCAATTTCCTAGCTGCCCCAAGTCATGTGATATGTGCTCTGATAAACTTCAATCACTAGTTACTGCTGTACTCCAAGTTAGAGGGATATCACCCCCTTCCTTCCTCCCCCCCCCCCTGAGCAGCCTAACAACAGAACAATGGGAAGGTAACCAGATAACAGCTCCCTAACACAAGATAGCAACTGCCGGGTAGATCTAAGAACAGCACTCAATAGTAAAAACTCATGTCCCACTGCCTCACATTCAGTTACATTGAGAAGGAAAAACAACAGCCTGCCAGAAAGCAGTTCCCTCCTAAAGTGCTGGCACAGGTCACATGACCAGGGGCAGCTGGGAAATTGACAAAATGTCGAACCCCAGGTCAGATTTCCAAATTCAATACAAAAAAATCTGTTTGCTCTTTTGAGAAATGGATTTCAGTGCAGAACGGATGTGTTTTGAAAAAAAAAACGTTTTCCCATGACCGTATCCACAGTTCATGGGGTCATTGAACATCCCAACAGTCCCAGGCTGGAAAGAAGTAGGATAGGAAGGCTATTAAATAAAAACTGACCCTTACAAAATAAAGGCCACTGAAATTGAAGAGTGGATTGGATGGAAGAGTTTGGATTAGAGCAAGATGTGTAACAATCAGTTTAAAATTATCAAAATTGAAGAGATATAACAGTGACATATTCCAAACTGTATCAAGACCATCTTGGGGATATATTTTTGTGCGTAAGATTGATACACAGTTCTGTGTATAAATAAATCTATGAAGTAGAACTATTTAGAGTGTTAAGATTATATAAAAGAAGAAAATAAATCATTTAGATTAAAGTACTTTTTACTGACAATTTCAGACCTTAATTAGGTATTTATTTTTTCCAATGGATTTTGTGTGTATGGCATGTGAGTGTCAAATCCAGACAGCAGATTAGTATAGGAATTCTGGAACACAAGGGCTGGTACAGATAACGCATTATTGTCAGCGCTGTAGCATTTTTAGTTTTAATGACACAAATATTTCATGTTGTGATTGCATTTATGGGCTTCCTAGGAGATATTTATGATTCCGCCATACTGCCTCAATCATGTTGCTGGAGGCCAGAGCTAAAGTGATTTTACTTTGTGGCCCAGGGAAGACAATGAGAATGATTATTAGTTGAGATAAATTTCCTTAATCTGTCACACTGATCTGCCCTTTCATAGTCTATGCTATTAGACTCCTTTATTGCACACTATTTCAACCCTAACAGGGCACTATGAAAATCTTCTAACATGCAGTTTCACCTTTGAAACAAGTGATGCTTAGCAGATATTATGTGCTACATAATCTTTGTTCATTCAGCAGTTAAGGCATCTAACTGCTAGGTAATACAAGAAGCTGTTAGAAAAGATAGCAAGATTTTTTTTGGGAAGGTCCTCACAGTGAACCCTCTACTGACTAACAAGCACAGCCCAATAATGAATAGACCATGGCTGTATGGATAAGGTCATTGAGCATGGAATGGTCATATCTATATATTTTAGAACCATATGGCATTGTTCCTGCCCCCTTCAGCAGACTTAAATAGCATGATTTTGGCAAACATACTAAGTCTGATTAAGGATCATTCTAAAACATTTTATTATAAAGACACACAGTTATACTAATTTACTAGAATCAGAGGGGCCAATTAGATTTTTATTTGAGCTAAAAATTATTTGCCAGTAACTATAGCTCACATTAGGAACATGAGTACCGTGTATTTATCATCCAGGTGAAGCCACTTTGGATTGTGTGTTTGACACAGAATAACTAAACTCAGACTTCACACTTGTCTCATTTAACATAGAAAATTGCATCATAGCATCCCATCTAATTAAAGTGTTCATCATTGTGAACAATGGTGCTTTGGTATGCTAATGAAAAGGTTAAATGCATTAAATGAGCTAAGATAACTTTAGATAACACAGTTTCTTCAATTAACCCTGAGTCACGACGCATTTAACTTACAAATCCAAGTGACTGCATCTGTATATGTGAAATGTGTGCAAAAGACACAGGGCAGTGTTGGAAACATCTCATAAGGCAACCCCCTCTAGCCTAACACTATAAATGTGAAAAGTGGCAACATTTGAAAATCAAAATATCTCAGAAAAAAATGATCAAATGATCAAGTAAGTCTACAACCAATGGTGTAACTACAGAGGAAACAGACCCTGCAGATGCAGAGGGGCCCAGGGAAAAGGGGTCTGCTTCCTCCATAACTAACAAGAACTCCCCCCCCCCCACTGCTCTATTACCTGAGGCAGGGAAGGGGGCGCAAGTCGTCACAGAGTGGTCAGTGGGGGGAGGTGGAGCAGGAAGTGGGTGGGAGGGTTGAAGATGGGAATCAGAG
This sequence comes from Xenopus borealis, assembly GCA_024363595.1. Lineage (NCBI taxonomy): Eukaryota > Metazoa > Chordata > Amphibia > Anura > Pipidae > Xenopus > Xenopus borealis. Next base: position 117,750,829 of record CM044441.1, on the reverse strand, counting down.
CCCTATGAACATTTTTTTGCAGGGGGGGTGCCTGGCGCACTCTAGTTATGCCATTATGTACCACTAGACTTAATCTTAAATATATCAAAAAGCTCCAGCTCAATTGGACCTGGCGAATAAGATACAGTATGATTGAACTTTAATACATCCAGAAAATGTTATGAAGTGCCTACTCGGTCAATTAAATGGTATCATGATGAAGTTTACATGAACTTTACATACATGTTATGGATCTTGTTCAGCATTTACAAATAAAATGACTCAGGGATATGGTAGTTCTGTTTTGCGTAAGAAACTCTTTCATCCACTAAAATTAAGTCCATTGTATTCTTAGTAACATTATTTTGCCAGATTGTTTTACAAATGTTTTCCTTGACTATTCATAGGGACAAGACTAAGGTTAGCAAGACTCACTGTGCAAGATTCCCAATAAGAGAACCAGCTGGGAACATTTCTTGGGGACACTTTTTCCTAAAGTCCCCCAAGAAAAGGAGATGATTACTTTTATACTTTTATACAATTATATGAAAATATATTATACTGTAGCTTCTGAAGCAACTGTATAGCATTTGTAAATAAACTGTACATTATATTTTAATGTATATAGTTTTGTTATAGGTCCCTTAAAGGTCCCTGAAGTTAAACATCAAAGTATCAGAATTAATGTAGTACCTGTTGCACGGAAAATGAATCTCTTGTTTTATTCCATCCTCCTTGTATCGCACGAAAACTTTTTCCAGGAACCAGCCATTCCCTGTGTTAAAAAGCCATAACTACTTAAATATCTTCTGTTATCAATATACTGTTCTTGTACTACAAAGAGTTTATGAATGTTCATTTAACTGAATTTTTACAGCATGTATTGTCTACATGCAATAAATACCTTTTAATAACAAGCTGGAAGCAATACCATAATAAGTAAGTGAAACAGAACTAAAGCTGGGCATACACAGTGTAAGGAATTATGCCTCTGCTGGGTTTGAACCTGGGACCTCTTGTGTTCTAGCCTGTTCCCTTACCTTTCCCCTATTCTGGCAGGCTAGAGGCATGGGCTCACCTAGTATTGAGGTCCCTATGGTTATCCCTTGTGCTGCTGATTAATCCAGCTGCTCTGCACTAACTGGCAGGTGCAGCCTATTCCCTAATTAACCCCCAGCAGAGGGCCCTTATTTAAAGCTTGAGCAGACCTCCCCCCAGATGCCAGTTCATAGTTCTACAATCTGCTGGTCACCCGGTTCTATGTTTCTAGTTTGACCTTGTTCTTTGACCTTGTTCTTGGATTCCTGATTCCTTGTTCCTGCTTCTGTATTTGGACTTTGTTTTACCTTGATCTCCTGAGCCAGTAAGTTGCTGTATCTTCTGTTGCCAATAAACTTTCTGCAAGCATCCTATCCAGTCTACTCCCTCTAACTACCCTTTAAATATTAACCCAGTGGCCCTTCTGGTTGTTTCTGTGTGGGGTTTGGGCCACTGAGTGTGACACACAGTAAGATCCAATCAATTTGACCACTGACACAATGGGACAAGTTGGGATGCTCTGATCGTGGGCCCAGGTGCAAAGGGACAATAATGGGTCCTACAGAGACCATTTGGCCAACGGAATCCTAACCCTGTTGATAAGTGGCTTATTTTAGCCACAGAAATGGATCACAGAGGACTTTCTAATGCCATACACAGGCCAATGTTTTGTCAAGCTTACAAGTACTATCTAGTTATCAGGGTCACTGACATGAACAACCACAAACAAAGTGACTGTAAGGGTTAAAGGATATATTTATTTCCTTATGTTTCTTTTCTGGTCCTCTCCTGTTGATCTTTCATTTTGACTTCCCAACTCATATCATGTTGCTAGAGTCTGGGGGTTGAGACAGATCACAACATAACACCGGAGTGCCCTGAAAAATGTGAACTAACACTATGAGGGTCCATTTATCAAGATTCTGATTTTACTGGTTTTAGAGTATTTTGAAACCACGAATAAACAAATTTTCTTTACAACCACAAATGCCATGTAATTTATGAAAAGATCTGAATATAAAAAGCACAAAGAAAATAATGCAGAACGATCTGAAAAAAATATGAATATCTCTAAAACCTCTAAAAAAACTGCAGTTTTCAGGACAATTACTACCAAAAAAATCCAAAAGCTTCAAAAATGTCCAATAGAATCAGCGCAGCTTCACCTGGTTTTTTATTGGACCTCAACTGCTTTTACTTGGCAAATTTTTGTATTAGAGTTTTTCATTGTTTTTATACTTAAAAATCTCTATTATTATTACTCTAATATTATAGATTTCTAGAGTAATTAAAAAAATTTGAGCAAAAATACAGTTTGTTGTAAAAACTGAATGTTAGTAGTAGGCTATATGTATATATATTTATACAACAAGAGCACAGGATATCATGAAGTTAGAGTGGGTATACAAAATTGTCAGAGGTTTAGGTTAAGGTTTTTTTTAATTTTTAATGAACAGTGTTTACTTTCGAGTCAGTTAAAGAGTCATAACTTGGAGATGTGATTTATCAACAAAGTTCTGGTTGCAGTTGGCTGCCCTTATATAGAGTGGCATTAGTGACCTTCTGTTTGTGTTTGCCCTCTTCCCTTGGGATTTTTTTTTGAACTGTACAAGAGTTGTTGAGTGAGAAGACCTGGTTATTAGAGAAGCTTCAATTATATGTGGACAAACCATAGACTGGACTATGGGTGATGTTCTATTTGTAATTTATTTGTAGAAAATATATCAGATCATGAGTAGGGACCATGGCTTCCTTTTGTATCAGATAAAAATAATATATAGGGTGTGTTGTATCATTAATCAATGTGCCTCACAGAGGATGTAACCTAGCAGTACCACATCAACACCAGCAGCAAAGCTTCACTGTATATACAGTAGGCATTATTTGCCTAAACCATCACTCAGCTAAACATCTCTCCTGATAGACAGAATTCCCATTATACAAGAAACAAATTTTGTACTTTTGGGGGCAGATTTTCAAGTGAAAAAACTTTGAAATATGACCATCAAATTTTTTTGGGGGGGTCATTTTCGAATGAAAATGGACCTATTTCGATCGAATAGGTCCATTGTCAATCGAATAAAAATCATTTGAATCGCTCGATCGCATCGTCGAATAAAACGATTCAAAGGATTTAGTGAAAAATCCTTCAAATTCATAGGACTTCAGTAAAAGTTCTAGGAGGTCCCCCATAGGCTAAAATGGCAATTCGGCAGCTTTAAAGGTGGCAAAGTGTTGATTTCAAAGGATTTTAAAGGACCAGTACTTCGAAAATTGTTGAATTGTTGAAATTTTTAAATTCAAATTTTATTCGAATATACATTTCGACCCTTAGCAAATGTGCCCCTTGCAGTTGGTGCTCAAAAAAAGGAAAAAATCTTACCTTGTCCTTTGCCATCTTGACTCATTTGGATTTTTCCAAGCGTTCCCAAGGAAATAGCTTGAATGCAAAATATATCTACCTAGAAAGTAACATAGAGAAATATAAACTATATATAAATATATATAATATATATATAGAGTAAAATATATATTTTACTATTAGCGACACAAGTTATATTTATATCACAGTAACAGGACAGATTTCGTGTTTTGGCAAAAGGTCTTCAGTGAAGGTGACAGATTATATTAAATATAAATATGGCTCCTAAATCAAAGCTGGTTCCTGCATGGCTTTGTTTCTCATACATTTCAATGAAGTGAGAATATTTATGGGTAAATTCCAGTGCTTCTTATGTACATACTCTTAGGGAATAACTTTTGCGCAACTTTTGTGCTCCAAATATTAAACATCTTTTCTAATGTCAAATTTTATTCATATTTTTTAAACAAGCTCCTTGGTCTCCCATTACTTCACAGCCCAGCTTTCAAATGAGTGCTTTATAATAGCAAAAAATAAGAGGAAAAGTGGGACGTTTTTTTAAATGAAAACAATGGACAGAATGTAATTTCAATACAAATCCTATTTAATGTGCTAATTTTTATCAAAGTCATTTTTTAGGTGTATACTGTCCTTTTAAATGGGCAGCATACCCTCTTGAGTTCAATGAAGTGAGCTTGTGCTGAATTTACAATTTACCTATCATTTTGATTTAAAATATCCATGGTTTTTGTTATTTCTTGAACTAAACATGGCAAACAGGGAAACTAAAGATACTCCATGTTTGTTCCTTGTTAAAAAGATGATTGACAACCAGTAATACCAGTAATACCCCCCCCCCCATATTGGACTCCCACTAACAAAGGAGTGAATAAAGGGTGAAGGAAGTGAGAATGTATACAAGTCTTATTGATTGAACTCATGTTGAACTATGGGGTTTACTGAACCTTTAATACAAACATATGATAGACATGTTTTTAAATACTAGCTGCTGAAATAATCAAGTCCCAAGAACAAAAAATTGTAGACTTTGTAGACTTTATAGATTAGATAGCTGTATAGTGCTCTTCATTTGAAAATATACAGCAGCCACAAATAAGAAAATCAACCTAGACATTGTAAATGGAATACTGCTTTCCTCATAAGCATTCACTGCTCATAGGCCAGAGTTGAGCTTGATCTATGTCAGTAATGGCATGCACAACATTCCATTCCATTTATGCCAAACTGGACTATAAGTGCCAATTTGGGGCTTGTCTTCTGCCACTGAGATCTTCCATAATGGAGTTGCTTGTATCGAGCAAGGCCATCCCAGGTGACTTACTGACCCATGTTGCCTTGGTCTACAAATAATAAGGGTGCATATACCAATATCTTATATTTGATCATACATGTTAAAAGTTTATAAAAATAACAATAGCTAATTACCTGTCCTTTCTGGAACCTGACTTTTTGGTTCAGACTCTTATGTAACTTCCTCTTTCCAGAATCTCCTCTTTTTCCAAACAAGTTGATATATATATTAGAATCTGTATCAGCATTAGTAATGGCTCCAGTGTAAACATGAATTTCATAGTCCAGTACTAAATGAAAACAAAGTGCAATTAGTTGTTGGGATGGATATTCATTCTGTTTGTGTGTGTGTTCCTATTGTAGGTATACAATAAAAAAAATAACCAATGGTTTAGGTATGGGATAAACAGAACAGCAGAAGAAGTCTAAAGGGTTTATTTGATTCAGTGATCTTTTCTATGGGAATTATATAGAATAAGCTTATATTAGATGCAACTTTTGGTACAGATTTCATAGCCCATAGTAACCAATCAGGATGTAGCATTTACAAGGGATCTCTCTAAACACAGGCAATCAATTTAGTTGTTATGGGTTACTGCATCTGGGCAAACTCAGTGGCCTTATGGGGGGACAGACTTTATTAGGTTTAGGAGACTTTTGTAGACAGATAGCTAACAAATTTGTAGATTTGCTGGCTGCTTTCAATGAATATTTGCAGTTTAATTCATCTAATTTGGAAATGACGCGAAGCGCATCAAAAACGTGACGCACCTTGCCAAGGCCCAGAGACGCTGGGAGCGGGAGATTCCTACCCTTAGTGAGGAACAATGGGATGAGGCCACCCACTCACTCTTTCGAGACTTAATCTCTCTACGAGACAGGTTGGTCCAGTACAAATGCATTCATCAACTATATATAACCCCGATAAAGCTCCAAAAAATGGGCCGAGAGTCTGACTCCAAATGCCCAAGATGTCAGGAGACAGAGGCATCTTTCCTACACTTGGCGTGGCACTGCCCTCCAATACAGAAATACTGGAGGGAGGTGATGCGATACCTGGCCGATAACTTGGCTCTTCCCCAGGTATATTCCCCAGAGACCTGCCTACTGGGTTTGGTAGAGGATCTAGCCCCACTGAACAAAACTAGAACACTAATTCGGGTTGTCCTTTATTACGCCAAAAAACTGGTGATTATGAACTGGATGGGCACAAGCAGTCCCACAACCACCCAGTGGGTTAATCTAATCAACAAAACTCTTCCGTCCATTAAACTTACATACTCAGCTAGAGGATGCCCAGATAAGTTTGAGGGAATATGGGGCCCTTGGCTGGATATAAACCCCTTAGAAATGACAGATACTTGATGCACAGAACAACAGCTCACTTGTGTAAATAGCATGATACAAAACTGCATAAAACCTTGAAAAAATAGAATGCAATGTGCAATGTACTATGATTATGTGTCATTTTGGAGGTACTTTTGCTGTGGACTATTGAAAATGATACACCTCTCTTATTCAACTCAATGGTGAACCAAGTTTGTGTTTATTGTATAACCTCTCCCCTCCCCTTTTCCCTGTGTTAAAAATGAAAAATAAAGACTTTAAAAAAAAACGTGACGCACCTCCTTTCGCAAGTTTTTCGCCAATCACTATTAACTAGTATATGCAAAAGCCTTACATTTTATTTTGGCTTACTTGTGTACCTTTGCTAAGGCAAACAATCATTCATTTCTTCCAAGTGGGTTTCAGTATGACTGCTTCATTACCTATCCATGCTCTGTATGATTTTGTGGGACTTGAAGAACAATGCATTATATTGTATATAATGTATATTATGTTGTATAGGTAACATCTGATTGATTTTATTTAGCCTTGTATACTGACACCGAAGAATCATTTTTACTGGTGCACCATGAAGGCTTTTATCTTTTGAATTAACTTAGCTATTAACTGGCTCCAAACAAATAATATTATTCGCCTGAATAAACATAATTTGCCAGTTCAACAAAATGGCAATTTCTCTAGTCTTGTGTCATCAAATGGTTATGCCCTGGATCCTTTGCAAATTAACAAAGTCCATTTATCTAAAATGGACTACTGAAACAATCACATTATCAGGATCCTTGCACAGTGATAAGTACCTTCGGATGCACAGGTGGACCCCGTGGATTAAGGTGTTCACTGCCGCCCTTTTGGGGCCCTGGGCTTTCTATTGCAGAAGCCAACAAGGACGGGCATAACACATCCATAAGTGAGGTACCCGCAGGGATTTAGAGAAGACATAGTCAGGGTCGTGCAAAGCGTTCAAGGAAGGTGGCAGGAATCGTAGTCAAGGGTCGGACAGGAGTCAAAACCAGGATATCAGAAGACAGAATAAACTCTTGAGCAGGAACAGATAAACTGATGCCATCTTGGGCATTCTCAAAATTCAAATCCGGCAACGCTCGGTGACATCATGATGCTCAGCGTCACGATGCAGACATCAAAGACGCTCGGCATCAAACGACATTGTCAGTGTGTCAAGGAAATCCAAAAGTTCACACCTGCGTACCGTCAATCTTGGGGAGACGTGCCAGGAGCTAAGAGACTACAGCAAACTCCTGGCCCATCTTACAGGAGTACCTTCCGGGAACTCCCAAAACTTCTCTGGAAACTTCTTGTGAAAGGCCCAAATCAGACCAGGAGCATGAGTGTCAGCAGCTGTTACCCAAGATCTCTCCTCAGGTACAAAACCCCTCCAATGGACAAAATATTGGATCTTGCCTCTCACCTTCCTGGACTCCAAAATCTCCTGAACCTAAAACTTTTGGTGATCATGAAGAATGATGGGAGCAGGAGAGTGTTGATCAACCAAAAATTGCAAGGAAACATGAAAATAATTGGAGATATTCATGGTAGAAGGAAGTTCTAAACGAAAAGACACAGGAGTAATCACCTCCTTAATCTTGAAGGGTCCCACATAACGAGGTCCAAACTTGGGAGAGGGTAGACGAAGTTTGATGTGCTTTGTGGAAAGCCAGACAAAATCTCAAATTTGGAAGGGAGGATTAGCACAATGGTGTTTGTCTGCTGCAGTTTTCTGAGAAGACAAAGCTTTTAGTAGAGATTGGTAGGCTTTGGACCAACTGGTTTTGAAATCATGAACAATCCCATCTGCTGCAGGAATCTCCATCTTGAAAACCTCAAGTGGAAGGGTAGAAGGATTGTAGCTGAACACAGTGAAGAACGGACAAGATCCCAGCGAGTCATATTGCAAGTTCTTGTGAGCAAACTCAGCTCAGGGAAGAAGATCAACCCAATCATCTTGGTTTCGAGCGATAAAGCATCATAAAAACTGTTCCAAGATTTGATTGGTCCTTTCAGTCTGGCCATTACTTTGAGGATGATAAGCCGAGGAAAAATTCAATTTTATCTCCAAATATTTAGAAAAAGCATGCCAAAATCTGAATATAAACTGTACCCACTGATCCGACACAATGGACTCTGGGACACAATGCAAATGGAAAATCTCCTTCAACTTGCATAAGACCTCTTTCACATGGAGAAGATGATCAGACAACAAGGAAGAGTAAACTAAGATATTGTCCAAATAGACTATGACACAGGCCTGCAGGAATTCCCTAAGAACATAGTTGATAAGGTCTTGAAAGACTGCGGATTTTATTGCACAAGCCACAGAGCATGACCGAATATTCATAATGGCCATCCTGGGTGTTGAAGGCCATCTTCCACTAATCCCCTTGACGAATACGAACGAGGTTTTATGCCCCTTGTAAGTCTAACTTAGTAAACACTTTGGCTCCCTTAACTGGTCAAACAATTCAGGAATCAATGGCAAGAGGCTACGGTTCTTAATCATTATTTTATTCAAAGCACAGTAGTCGATGCATAGACACAGAGTACCATCCTCTTTCTGGACGAAAAAGAAGCCAACAGCAGCTGGAGATGTAGACTTTCTGATGTAGCCTTTGGAGAAATTGTCCACAAAATATTCCTTAATCGCTTGCGTCTCACAGAGGAGGTATATGTTCTATTTCTGTTCTGTTCTATCTAGTTCTTATTTTGTAAGGGTCAGTTTTTATTTAATAGCCTTCCTATCCTCCTTCTTTCCAGCCTGGGACTGTTGGGATGTTCAATGACCCCATGAACTATGGATACGGTCATGGGAAAACATGTTTTTTTTTTCAAAACACATCCGTTCTGCACTGAAATCCATTTCTCAAAAGAGATTTTTTTATATTGAATTTGCAAATCTGACCTGGGGTTCGACATTTTGTTAATTTCCCAGCTGCCCCTGGTCATGTGACCTGTGCCAGCACTTTAGGAGGGAACTGCTTTCTGGCAGGCTGTTGTTTTCCCTTCTCAATGTAACTGAATGTGAGGCAGTGGGACATGAGTTTTTACTATTGAGTGCTGTTCTTAGATCTACCCGGCAGCTGCTATCTTGTGTTAGGGAGCTTGGAGGAATGCAACCAGGAATCAGATCAACTGGACAATGGTAGGAACGATGCAGAGGCATTTTTCTTTTCAAAGACATCAGCAATGTCTTTCTAGACAACAGGGAGAAGTGGACTGGATGCTGGGAGAAAAGAAGCAATGGCCACAGGAAGAATTGATAAAGCCATACAACTGGAATGGCAAAACAAACTCCAAACTGTAAGTTCCCCATCAGACCAATTAATGGAGAGGTTATGGAGCCTGAGCCAAGGTAAACAGAAAATTATGGGAGTCTTGGGGCATTGAATCAGCAGGAAGGAGATCTCTTTGTGGTGTTTATACAAATAGTCTGTAGATGTCACTGTACTGTCTATAATGATTAAGGTGCTAGAGTTTATGTTACTGTTGTGTAATGGCGGCATGAGCCTGCTAATAAAGCACTGTTATATTCTGCTCAGCCTATCAAAACACAACAAATTGGCGACGAGGATGCCGATGTGCTAACTGCCATTTATTCTGGTGTTACAGCTATCACACATACACCACCACTTCAGTCAGTATAATATCCTGATTCAGCATGGGAAAAACTTGCTATTGATATTGAGGGTCCTTTTGCAGATGCTCCTGTAGACTGCAGATTTGCTATAACTCTAATAGACTATTACAGTAAATGGCCTGAAATTGCATATGTTTCTCAGATTACATCAGCTACAGTAATAACATTCCTGTCCACAGTCTTCAGCAGAGAAGGTAATCCGAAGAAGTTTATATCAGACAACTGACCACAATTTGTCTCAGCATCACGACACAGGCAACAAGATGCTCAACGTCAAACACCAGCATCAGTGCACGCCTGTGCACCGACAATCTTGGAGAGAAACGGGAAGTAAGACTGCAGCAATCTCAGGCATGTCTTACAACTACATTGCTTCCTCTTCTTCAAAACGTATTCATTGTCATGACAACATGGATTTGTCATCAATTGTCCAACAGCTACTGACAACATAAATGTTTATTTGACTAGTTTTCCATTTTCTTTGGAAACTGAGAAGCTATTTGAACCAAGAGCTGTTAAATAAAGTCAATTTTAACACTGTTAGATCCTGTACAGACTTGTTTTCATTTATTTCTGGCACAAGGTATAAACTTCAAAGGAAGTGCAGGTTACTGTGAAAGAAGTTGTATTACAAATCATATCTAACTAATGGTTTGGGCCCATGAATCAAGAAACTAGAGTTGTCAGCCTTCCTTTACCAGAGTTTCAAAAAATAAGGCTTACAATGTCTAGGCCACTTCTTTGTTAAAAAAGCTTTAGTTCCTCTTAAAGGATATACAGCTAATACTTCTATTTAACTTGTCAAAAAGTAGACTCATTATCTGTCTGGAGGGTCCGAGGCCCACTGGGCTTCTGTCACAGGGCCCCCCTGCCCCTGAAACTTCTCTCTGGCCCCCCGGCATATCTGTCCTCTAGTTGCATCCACTATTGGGGCCAGGGACATTGCACAGCCCAGTCTGACCCTGAGTAGAATAGCAGCCTTGCAGTCAATGGTTTCATCCTAAATCATCAACCTGAAACATCCAGTAAGTGTTGCCCTTTAAACTCTTGGAAGGCCTTCCTGTGGCCTTCAGATCATTATCAATAGTTTACAGATCTTCTCAAACAAAGAGAAGTAATAGTGCTTGCCATTTCACAGCCCAACATATTTAAATAGAAGGACATATGATGATAAAAAATATACACTAATAATAGATTTTCTGCTCTGCAAATAAACTCACATACCTTCACAGAAACCTATATAGCTTGAGAACATGGGGAGTAGCTTTGCTACAGTGCAACCAAGAGAATTGTAAGTGACTGGCTTAATGTAAAGTCAGAGGCTGTAAAAATGTTTTCCTTTAAAACAGTACTGCAGATAAAGCTTTGCCTAAGTGATAAATATTGCACAATATAGCATAAACTCTGGATATGTGATTTTTTTTTTGCTACCATACAAGTACTAATAAAAACAAATCTTTAGGAAGCATCAGAGTTGGAAATGTTCATTCAGTGAAAAACAATAGGCTGATGCATTTTTAACAAAGCTAAAAAGAACTCAACTGTCTGTGAAATCAAACTTCATGCAGAGTGCTTAGCAGACAAAATAGTTTTTCAGCCTTCCAGACAGATGGTTAAAGAAGAGATTTCTTCAAGCCCTATGGTCTATCTAAATGTGTCTTGTTTTTAAGTTTCAACATAATAATATACAATGGCAATATAGTTATAGTGAACAAGGCAACAAAATGCTACAAAATATTTTTACCACTGGCTCTGCTTCAAAAGAATATACAAAGATACATATTTTTTCCCTTTAACTAGATACTAAAGGGCTCATTTACTAAAGAGGTGCAAGTGCAAAAATGCAGACACAGATCAAAGGGGTCATATATTTATGCCTCATCAAGACCAAGAACCTAAGAGGAACATTTACTTAAAGTGGACCCGTCACCCCAAAAAAAATATTCAAAATCCCATTTTATCACATTAGTCAAGCAAAATGAACATTAATTACACTATATAAATTATTTTAATCTTGTTTTCTTCAGTCAGGGAATTCATAATCATAACAAGCTGGCAGGAGCCATTTTGTGGACACTGTTATTAAGACAAGCCTTGTATCATCTCAGAATCTTGTTTGTGCACCAGAATGGGGGACCCGATGTCTATGCCCATTTCCTGGCTCCACAGTTAAATGGTTAAGAGAACTGGGGGAATGTGTGGGGAGCAGTGGCATCTAGGAAGTGCTGAATGGAAAGTTAAAGTCAATATCTGCCCCGCCTCTATGCCTAAGGCATAGAGGAGTGGCAGACAATATTTGATTGACAGCTGAGATTTTTAAATGAGCTTAAAACAGCTATGAATGTATTAATAAAATTTTTAAATTGGATTTCATGTTTAATTTGAAAAGGACTTTTATTATACAGATTTTTGTGTCTGGGTGACGGGTCCACTTTAAGTGTGAATTTTCTCTTCATCTAACTTCACCATAGTTCACCTGTCTTCACCAGGTATATTTTCACAGCACATCTCAATATTTACTAAAAACCAAAAGTTCACTTTTTCAAGAGAATTGTGATTAATTTTCTCCTGGCGAAAATTCTCTAGGAGAATTTGCCAGTATATTTTACCATACAATAGTAGTAGGGGAAATTCTTTAGAGAATTTTCTCTGATGAATTTTCCCTAGAAAATTTTCGCCATGGAGAAAAGTAGCATGGAAAGGGCAACGTTGACTGCATTTTAAAAGTGGCTGCTCTATCTTTATAATGGGAGTTTTCCAGCCTGAACCTGGTGAAATACACTTTAGCAAAAAGTGTAGCATTTTCACATTGATATATTACCAGATGTTTGATAGATAGTTTTCTCTGGTGGAACAGTGCAAAAGGTCTCTAGTGCTGAGATTTTTCACTTGTGAATTGTCCTCTTTGCCATTTTGTAAATAGGCAATGTCATAGAGAATTGTCTTTTTGGCGAATTTTCTCTAAACATCCACAATTAGCCCTTTAGAAAATGTGCCCCTTGTGTATTTGCAAAGTACTTTTGGCAGGAACACATCACATAACATCACATGCAAAGTAAGGGCAATGCAATGCAGAGTTGTAATGACCAACTGTTTTAATATATACATAACAGACTATAAGGAAAAGCACTTTTATCTAGAGTAGGAATGGATAAGATGTAGACCTCCAGTTTCTGATACTGTTGAACTGCAACTTCCAAACCCATCTTGACATTCATGGGCTACAGCAACTGTTTTGAGCATCTGACTGTGGGTAAATGTGTGGTCCTTCAACTGCACTGCAGTAAGAAAATTACCCATTTGAAAACATATGAATTTATCTATGATGTAATTAAACCAAAAGATAGATTTTAGGCAGTCATAGACTATTTAGAATATAATACACATACACAGTAACTGATTGACTCCGTTTGTTGGAAGAGCAAGTTCCCTCCAGGTGTCTCCATCCTCTTTGCCCTCTCCAAGCCACCGATTCACTGATAAATACATTTCTTTGTTTGATGATAGGTTCTGAAATTTGACCTCCTCCAGATACCATTCAGGGTCCTCTCCAGAATTGTCATGTCCAATGCGGATTTTATACATCTTACCCAGATTTTTTAGATTCATCTGTAAAAATCGAAGAATACAGTTATGCACTTCGTGTACAAAAATAGTTAAATGATTTCACATCAGCCTTTAGTTCTAAGGGGCTTATTTAAATACATTTGTATTTTTTCTCTAAAAATATGTGGCTTTTTTATTTCTCTAAATCTCAAAAAATTTGAGATTTATTTTGTGTAGAAACCCCTAAAAACTATAATACAAAAAAACAGTCGAGGTCCAATAGTAGTTCATGGGAGCTGCACTGATCCTATTGAACTTTTTTTTAACCATTGAGACTTTTAGAGGTTTTCAGATATTTTTTCATTTGTAGTTGTCAGAAAAAAAGGTTTTAGAGATTTTTCTATTTTTTTCATGTCGTTCAGCACTTTTTTTTCATTCCTACTTTTTGGGGCCTATTTAATAAGCCTCAAATTTTTCTGGTTGAGTTTTAAAGGGGAAAATCTGAATTTTTAGAGGGAAAAAACCTCCAACTTTTTGAGATTTATTATGCTCTACAGCTGCTAAAAAATCCAAAAATACTCCAGCTAAAACCTGTTGAAGTCAAGTAAAAGTCAATAGCAGATGTCTCTTTTACAATTGGAAGATGGTTTTTGCCTTTTCAAGGGTTTTGGGCTGTTTGATGTTGGTTTTCATTCAAAAATCCGAGAAATTAAAGGGGCGATGAAAAAATGTTCAATTCAACTTGAAAATGTACTGCAACATTTCTATTGCATCCAGATAAGTATTTATCCAAATCTTATTGTACATTCTGTTAATTCAGGCACTATTCAGGCTAATGCATTTTTGTAATTGTTATTCAGAATGGTTGGAACTTGGGACTATCCGGATATAAGGGATCTTTCCAAAATTTGGATCACCATACTTTGTCTACTAAAAAACATTGGATGGTCCTGGGTCCAATAATGATTAATTATCAAGAACATGGCACTGTTTTATTATTACAGAGAGAAAAAAGAAATAATTTTAAAAAATCTGAATTCTATTGTAAAAATGGAGTCTACGGGAAATGGCCATCATGTAATTCTGAGCTTTCTGGATAACAGGTTTCCAGATAACAGATGCCATACCTGTACTATATCTACATTTTTAAATGCTGGCCATTTCATTTAATACTATTTCCTTGGCTAAGAATAAAAGAATAGAAATAATAGAAAGTATATAGCTGTATTTTATAACCCAATTAAAATGAACTTTTCATCTAATATCCATCAAACTCTGCTGTGCAGAACCGCATAGCAATCTTAGTCAATAACATGTGGTAATGAGTTAGAGAAATCCCCATATCCTACAATGGAGAAAAATAAGACTTTTACATTGGTTTTCTAATCAATAGCTCATAGTACGTGATTTGTAAAGTAAATGACAGCAGCACCTTTCCAAAGATCAGCATTTTCAAGCTGCTGCTGAAGATAATATAATGCTCTGCTATGGCCTCATCATGATTTTGGGGGGTTGCCCTTGATTAATAGGATTTTAAGCAGGTTTGTAAAGGCATGGTCAACACATATTGGATATTGAAAGAGTGTACAGGTATAGGATCTTTTATCCAGAAACCCATTATCCAGAAAGATCAAGTTATGGGAAGGCCATCTCCCTTATATTTATTTTAATTGAGTAATTCAAAATTTAGAAAACATACTTCTCATTTCTCTGTATTAATAACACAGTTCCTTGCACTTGATCCCAACTAAGAATCCTTATTGGAGGCAAAACTATCTTGTTGGGTTTAATGTTTAAACTTCTTTTTTTTTTTCAGAAAACCCCAGGCCCCGAGCATTCTGGATAATAGGTCCCATACCTGTAAAAAAATCAACCATGGATCTATAATTATAGTGTTACACTGTTTATGATTTTTTGATTCTCACCTGAAATGTATCAGCACTGTTCTTGCCAAAGAGTTGATCCTTTCCAGATCCCAAAATTATGGGACCTGATTCTGCCTTTTCCCCATACACATATAGTATTACTGTTGCATCAGTCCCGGCTCCATGGCAATTTCCAGTGATAATTGTAATCTTCCAATCATCTTCTGTGTAACAAAGATATAGAATGATTTCTAAAAGGTCAGTAAATGAAAGGATCAAAGCCATTATATCATTGGAGAGAATACCTACTAGCAAATGGGACACAGAACTATCAGTGTAAGCAAATTATTATTAGACATTGCTTTGTTGGGTATCAAACTTTTAATTTATAGGGGGCTGCAATGTGAATGAATCTAAATCTGGTTTGGAGTTTGATTTAATCACAGCATGAGTCAAAGATCTATGACAGTAAATATGTAATTTTGTTTAATCAGGTTCCTGTCCAGGAAACAGCACACAGCATAATTTTAAGCAGATAATCACCTTAATCTTGATAGAGGATTTCAGAGAACATAGCGACGAAAAGATGAAGATGCAAATTGAAATTACATATTCATCAAAAATGGATATGACTTATTACTTAAGACAGTCACAAAAAAAGTGATTGAAAACTTATTTTACTTATTGTAGAGGAACACAGTGAACAAACGTCTACAGCAGTGGTCCTCAAACTTGGCCCTCCAGCTGTTAAGGAACAACAGGTCCCACAATTCATTTGCCTGACTGTGGCTGTCAGACTCCATCATTGCATTGTGGGACTTGTAGTTCCTTAACAGCTGGAGGGCCAAGTTTGAGGACCCCTGATCTACAGCAATACAGTTCAATAAGAAACAAAGGAAAGACATAAGGGGTAACATACTGCTATAACAAACAATTATTATAAAGCACATCTAGTGACAGAAAGTCTATCGGTTCAATATACATGTTAATAAATATGTTTTTGAAACACTATTTACAACACAAAAGAGGAAAAGATTGCTAAAAGCACTATTCAATTTTACCATCTCTTTCACTGTGTTCTGTTCGTTTTGGTGAACTTTTTAATTCTGCAAAATAATAATAATAATAATAGTAAAATACAAAAATTCCCTTTAATAAAACTGCTTACAGTATCTCAAAAAGTAGTTTCTTGTTATATTAATTATATGATTTTCATATTTTAGAGATAAGCTTCATTGTACTACTTAGATGCTAAGTAGTGATGAGGGAACTGTCCTGTCTTGCTTTGCTGAAAACATTTGTGAAACTGCGTCAAAATTGGTGAAATGTCATAAAATTTGAGAAGTACATTGAAGTAAATGAACTTTTTCTTTACGCGATTGACAATTTTTCTTACTCAAAGTGCATTAAAGTTAATGGGTGTTTTTTTCTTATGGAGACTTTTTTGTCCAGATGTTTTACTCAATGTATACTTTTTCCTATGGCGACTTTTTTTCCTAGTGCGTCAATGGGCGTTTTTCTTATGGGCGGTTTTTTCTGCTGCAGTTTTGTGAAAAAATTCGCACATGGCAAAATCCGGAATTTCACCGCAAAAAATCCGCTCATTGCTAATGCTTAGGTAAAGTAAAATACAGAAAGTAAAGAAATCAGATTCTATTTTGCAACCTGTGAAGCCTTAGAACAAAAAGTTAAATAATTCACAACCCCTAAAAATTACAAATTAGGCTAATATCAAATCTTTGTATGTTATGAGGTGTGGTGTTTCATGTGCAAAAATGCTCAGAACAGCAATCTGAACAATTTTACATTTCAAGGGTTTACATTTTTTTTAAGAAAGACCATTCATAGTTTATTTCATTATTATTTAGTTGTTTTCCTAATATTATGCATTTTGTGTTAATCACATGTATCTGTCTTGGTATGCAAATTCCTGCTTCTATAGGGCATGACAGGCAGCCCAAAACTCTACAATAATTATGAGTGCTCAAAAATTAGTGAAAACACTTTAAAATGGACAAAACTTTGACAAAATGTTGCCATTTTGGTTGTCTTTTGTGTTAAATGCATTAAAGTCTGTGGGAGTTTTTTCTTGCTCCAAATTTATAGCAGTCAATGGTCTTTTCTTCTCAACACACACAGCAAAATTCCAGAACAGATTCCCTGAAAAAATATCTTCTACTCTGCTAAGCAATACCAGACATACAGTTCCCAATTTGACTTTATTTAATGAATGTTGGTATTATGTATTATCATTTTCCATCTGTATTTTTATTACATGTAATTTAAATGAATTACCTTGTATGTCAAGCTTGATTTCTGACTGCATTTTGTCACGAGACATGAAAGGAATCCACCTGTATTAAAAATTTAAAAATATATTTTATAAAATAATTAATAGGCAAATCTTGTTTTTCTAAAATCATATGTCACTACTACTCAAGCATTCTGCTTCTGGAAGGGTAATCTGCCTTTATCAATGTTAAGCAATTTCAGTTTGAAATCCTAAAAGTGGTCGATTCCATGCGTATCAGATGTAAGATGTTACTTGCCATTTTGGGAAATGTATTTGGTGTGTTTGTATCAGACAACATGAAACACATAAGGCTTGAGATGATTAAAGATAATAAAGATTTTTTTTATTTTTTAACAAATAATTTTTGGTCTGATCTGCATAAGGTTTCCAGAGGGCCCTAAACCATCCATTTCTCCCTGCATGGATTATACGCTACCCTGAGCTGAGGGCCTGGGGCTGGAGTACCTGGGCCACTGTTCTACATTGATGAGTTTTTCATAAGAAGTAGATGTATATATGCTTACATTTGTATTTGGGATTGTGCGGGAAAATGCCATGTTCAGGTCTGGATTTGTGGGAAGGCCACAAAGGCCTGGGGTGACTTGATTTTAGGTGCAGCATGCTACCCAGCCATATTTGTTTTGTTTTTCTTTCTTTAAATCTCCTGTGCCAATTCCGTGATTCTCATTGAGCAAGGATGAACAATTGCACCTGCGCCAATTAGGGGCAGGACGTCTACAGACAGGAGCAAAACTAAAGAGCAACAAAGCTTATGTAAGCATGCAGTGGGTAGTGTACAGAGGCTGGCCTAGGGGTGCAGTTATTGTAAATCCGGGTCAGCCATATTTGAAGTTCTATCTCATGCATGATAGCTTGAGATGATAATTATATTTTAAAAATATGGGTATATTCAACGAGATATGTACCTGCATTACCAAAATGCAGCTCTTACAGTGTGGAATGGTCGAATGCTTATCGAATTTCTAATTTGATCGAGCTAATTTTGGGGAATAATAGTACATTTGCCCCCAAGACTGTGCACATGCTCAGTGTGATCTGGGCTGCTTATGGATCGTCATAACTTATCAAAACCACACAAGTCAAATAATATCTGCCAGAAGCCGATACAGCAAGACTGATAAATAATCAGAATATACAGATTGCTCTGGGTCCTGTGTTGTCATGTAATCAAAGTGGATTTTATAGTGTTTGTATTGTTTAATACAAACTTTCACCAACTCTGCAGAACCAGTGACTGCAGTAAAATAATCCCCCAAATAGAATCCCAGTTTATCTGTTTAAATCTGGATCCATTATCTTTGTCCCTGCTGCAGCTGGAGTTGGAAACAGTTAAGGGGATGTAAAGGCAAAAATAAAATCCAACACAAATCTCTACACAGTCGAAGATTGATCAACAGGGAAACAATGCTGCTGGAGTTCTGAAAGACTGAAAAGTAAGACGGGGGCTCCCCCTGCGGTTTAAAAGTATGAATGTTTCTCTGCCCAGCAGTTAGGGATGGTCTGACAATTCCTATCCACAGCAGTAAATAAAGGGAGAATTTCACTGCATAAAGTCAGTTTTCTTATAAAAACGGTACACATTTTGTATTTAAAGTATTTTGGAGATACATTTCTTTTTCATTAAAGTAAAAATGGGATTTTATTTTTTGCCTTTGTCCTTTAAAACAGCTCATGTGTAATACCCTGCTACATCTTAATAAACTATGTTCATATTAATATACTTTTTTAGCAATATGGTAGTCCTAAATAGAAAATTGCCATTTTAAGAACCAACAACCATGTGATTCATGATGCACAGAACAAACCATGTAGAAACAAAATACTGGAAATCCAGGAGGGCTGATCTTGCTTCAATAAAGTCTGAGGACCTTGTCGTTTGCTGGAACCACAAACTTTAGTCATAATTCTGCAACCTATATTCTAGTCACATTCATTCTTTCAGTAAAATGTCCTGCTTTTGATGTATGAATTAATTTGAACTATATTAAGTCTTCTCAGAGTTTTCAGATAAAAAGTCCCAGTGCTATTGCAGTCACTTTCTATACTGTCTTGCTTTTTGAACCATCTGCCAAGTTGAATGTTATAACCCAAGATCTTGCTTGCATTGTCTTTCTGTCATTATTGATTGATAAGACATTTGAACGCTGACAAAAATACTTGGATTCTTCCTTACAAAAAAGACAAACATTTTATTTCTTTATAGGAAAGAAATTCATTAATCCTACTGTGGTTCAAAATTCCATGGCCTGCCCTGTCTAGCTGCCACACAGAATGTAATAGCTATATGTTTGCTCCTGACAGATAGGTTAATAATATATGACAAGATCATAACATTTGGTGGTGCAGAGCAGCAGACTGGCATCTAACCAGAACAAACTGGCCATTAATGTGTGCATGATCAATGGTACAACTACCTGACAGAGTGATGTTTGGCCCGACTAGACGGATATATTCCCACAGCCCATGTATTGCAAATCTTAGAAACATTTAAGGGATTCTGTCATGATTTTTATGGTGTGGTTTTTATTACTAAATTACACAGTGCACATTGCAAGTAATTAATTCTACCATTTAACATTTTATTCTTGAACCGATAAATTTTTCTTGTAGGTGTAATATTGGTCTGTAGGCAGACATCTGCTTTCAGTCAGCACTTCACAATGGAACTGCTGTCAGATAAGCTATTTTTTCTCCTACTCAATGTAACTGAAGGAGTCACAGCAGGACTTTGAAGTTTCCTATGTCAGATGACACAGGCCATGGTGGAAAGTCTGGGGCTAGTGCCACCTTCAAGGGTGTCATTAACTTCTTCTCCAATAGGCTCAAAGCACACAATTCACAAGAGGAGACAGAAAGGAAGCCACAGCAATGAGGAAGTAAAGGTGTCGGATTCCTTATCCAGAGTCCTGTTATCCAGAAAAGTTCAGAATTTAAAGCAAATAATTCAAATTTTTAAAATTGATTTCCCTTTTCTCTATATTAATAAAACAGAACCTTGTACTTGATGGTAAATAAACTATAGAAATCCATGTTGGTGGCAAAATATTCCTATAAGGTTTATTTAATGTTTAGATGACTTATGGTATGGAGATCCAAATTACTGAAATGGGATATTAATCCAAATGAATATCCCTTATCCTGAAAACCTCAGGTCCCAAGCATTCTGGATAATAGATTCTATACCTGTACATTTAAAGGAGAACTAAACCCGTTCTTGAAAAAAAACCTTGCCCCTACCCTGGGTAGACCCCCCTTCCTCCCCCCCAACCTAGCTGCCCTCCCAGGCAAATGTCCCTATTTTTTTACTTACCCCTCTGTGCAGATTCAGGCCTCAGGAGTTCATGGGCGCCATAGGACAAGGAGGGGGATCTTCCCAGGGTAGGGGGGTAGGGCTTTTTTCAAGAACTGGTTTAGTTCCCCTTTAAAGAATTGTATCAATTTACACAAAGACTGCTCCCAGGGTTGCTCGATCGCAACTGCACTTTTGGGTTGTAAAATATTATATTCAATTTAGAGACATATACAATTAATCAATCACCAGCAAAGTTATAATACAGTATACTATTATTAATATTGCTATTATTTTACAGTTGTGGCATACCAAGGGCAAAGTTATAGCAATATTACTCATAGGTCATAATTATCAGGGGGTTTTTTTTGTTTACTTTTATCTGTACAGCTACGGCAAGATAAAGGGGCAAATTTCCTAAAGAACAAAGTGAATGTTTCTACCCAAAATGACAATTTACAGGACAAACCAAAAAAAAATTGAATTTTATTGCACTCTATTTAGGGTGTGGCAGAAGTATTCTAAATTATATTCATACAAGTGAAACAAAATAGTGCAAAAATCTTTATACTAAAACATACTACAGGCTTTATGAAATAAATTTTACATACTGTATATAGAGTGTATGTGACTCGTATTCTTTGCCATTGGAACAACTCATCACTGCTGCATGACATGCTGCCAGATCTCAGGAAAAAAAAAATTCTGTTTATCCTTTGAAAAACCTTTTTGTGACACTAAGGGGCTGGTTGTTGGACTAAGTTTCCATAAAAATGACATCTAACATGTAAGTAACCTTGAAGCAATACAGAAATACAACATTTAAAAAGGCATGTGTAAGAGTTGTGATGGCAGGAATAATGCTACCTTTCACAATTGAAGATATATTCAGGCTTCTCTCCCTGTTCCCTGATGATTACTTTCTCGCAATACCAATACTGGGACTTGTGATTGGCCTCACAGCCTAGGAGCACTTGATGTAGTTTCCCAAGTGACACTGCTTCAATCTCAAACACATCAACCTGGAGGATGAAAGTAATGTCAGATGTGAAGAATATGTGCCCAATCTATCCAAGACTGCTTCTCGGCTGTGCATGTCTTTGCTTTGCAGGTACCCGTGCATCGCTATGCTACACTGCATTTCAAATGGAAACAGATGAAACCTGAACAGTTAGGGGGTTATTTATCAAAGGTCAAGTTTTAGAGATTTGTGAGGTTTTTTTTTATACCTCAAATAAACTCAAAACAGGAATGTTTTCTGATTTATGATAAAGCTTGAATAGAAAGAAAGAACTTTTTCTGCAGGAAAAAACTTGAGTTGCTCGAACTCATTTTCAATCGAAATCCAGCAAACTAACCCAAACATTGTGAAGGCTACAAGCGTCTTCGAATGGTTCAAGGGACCTCTGCCATTGACTTCTATATGACCTCGACAGATTTTAGCTGGAGTATTTTTGAATTCCAGGTATTTTCAGCTTTGGGGTATAATAAATCTTGAAAAATTCGACTTTTTCAAAAAGAATACTTTTGAAAACTCAATTTTTAAGGTAAAAATCAACTTCACCTTTAAAGGAACAGTTCAGGGTACAAATAAAAACTGGATAAATAGATAGGATGTGCAAAATAAAAAATGTTTCTAATATAGTTAGCCAAAAATCTAATGTATAAAGGCTGGAGTGAGTGGATGTGTAACATCACAGAACACAACACAAGTTCCTGCTTTTCAGCTCTCTAACTCTGAGTTAGTCAATGACTTGAAGGGGGGCCACATGGGACATAACAGTTCAGTGAGTTTGCCATTGATCCTCATTCAGATCAGATTTAAAAGCAACAGTTATGACCCATGTGACCCTGTCTCAATTCACTGATTTGTTACTGTCTGGTAACCAGGGTAACCAGTCAGTGTAAACCAAGAGAGCTGGAAGTAGTGTTCTGTTCTGTTCTGTTCTGTTAGGTTAGACTTACAGTCACTCCAGCCTTTATACATTACCTTTTTGGCTAACTAACTACGTTAGTAATATTTTTTATTTTGCACAGCCTATCTATTTACCCATTTTGTACTTTTATACTGAGCAATTCCTTTAATAAGTAACCCCCCTTAATTTTTCCACAGATCGGTTTGGAAAATGAGGAAATAATGTCAAAGATCTGGCACACTACAAACAACTATGATTTTTAGTTGGAAAATAACAGATTATAGGAGTAATTTACTGTACAGGGCAGAGGTGAAAAGTGCAAAATGCAGGGGCACAATCCACCATGTTTTTTGCACTTTGCATTCTAGGTTTGGATGTGGCCCTGCCTATGTTCAGCAGCTATATATTAAGCAGCTATATATTTATGAGGAGGGGTAGGCATTTAGGTCCGCCACATATCTGTCCCCTGACTTGTGCATAATTCAGGTTGCAGTTAATTTACTACATGCAAGGTAGGGTGCAAAGCACAAAGGGGCTATCTGCCATGTTTTTAAAATTTTTGGCTTGCCCTGCACATAGGAAAGATTGCTGCAGGACTGGATAACAGAGGCCTGCATTTTACTCATCATGTATATAGTAGTGCTGTATTCATGAGGGACAGGCAGGGGGAAGCATTTAAGTACCCCTCCTGTCCCTTATCAGTCACCATGTTTGTGCCCAATCTTTGTGCCATGAATACAGCACTGCCTGCAGCAATACTATATTAATGAGGGGAAAGTGTGAGGAGGCACAAAAGCATTGGAGTCATGTATTTACTGCCTGCAAGTTGTGAGTACAAGAATTCTCAGTATGCACCAGCTCTGTACTCTGCACCCCTTACAGGGCATTTATTTATTTTAGATAAGACGAGGCAAATAATACAAAACAATTTTCATTCATTTTATAACTTAAAGGTGAACCACCCATTCAACTTTTTCCCCTTTTCCCCTAGCTTTTAAATTAGAAATGTGAACAAAGTAATAGTTTCTTATTGGATGATAATCGAAAGACAAACCAAATATATGCAATGCACTCTAGAAAGAATTGACTACAAATACAAACAATTGATAGTTTCTATACCTGTCCTTTTTGGAATTTGTGCGGCAAATGAGATTTAAATAAGAGTCGTTTGCCTGTATCTCCTCTTTCGCCGTAGATACACATGTAAACAGGCGCATCTGTTTCTGCATGATCTAAAAGCCCAGTGTAAACGCTGACATCGTACTTCACAACTATAAAAAAACACAAGCGAGAACTGTAAAATGAACATCAGAATTAATTTGAGTTCTAATAAAAGACATTCATTTTGTAGAAGTAATTTTAGCAGAACTCTGACAGTGAACAGCCCACATTTTTGCTTAAAGTGTGACTTTCTTGAATAAAATTCCTAATTGTTTGAGTGATGTTAAAGTTATAATTGAGCAGTAATACTCACAGTTGTTCTTTTACAGATTAAAAATTGCTGCTGTAGATTCATATGGTGTGCGCTGCTTATTAAATATTTACATACTACATTTCACAGTATTAAAATATGCACATTTATTATGTGGTTTTGGCTAGGTTTTCTAGGCAGATTATTCTAATGTAATACTACTGTACAAAGCAAACAGTTTACACTGCCTATTACAGACTTTTTTCTTGTTTGTTCATGTAATGTACGAGAAAGTCTTTTCTACATCGTCTAGTGTTTCTTTCTTTAAAGCAGATCTAACCCCTAAAAATTAATATGGCTGAAAATGCAGGTATATATAATTATTGCACCAGCCTAAAGTTTCATCTTCTCATTGATCCAGGACTTCAAATTTCTCACAGGGGGGTCACCATCTTGGACCATCTGTGTCACACACATGCTCGGTGTGATTTGAGCAGCTGTTGAGAAGCTAAGCTTAGGGGATGTCGCAAATTATCCAGTAGAAAATGAGGTTTGTCTGTAATATAAGCTGATGCCACAGGGTTGATTATTAAATATTAAATAGACTTATTATTATATTATTATTACTAATTGGGCAATGGACAGAGTCCCCC
>CM044441.1:117691983-117724114 GCA_024363595.1 Xenopus borealis | reverse complement strand
ATATATGCATTTCTTTCTGGCAGGTTCAACACGCCATGCACTTTAAAAATGAGCCCAGCTGAATGGGCTCCTGTAGAATATGGGGGTATATTTTCCCTTTAAGTTCTCCCATGCAATTTCTAAGTGCTATTAATATTTGGGAATTTTAATCTAAGTAATATTATAAATATGGTTTTACTTTTTTCTCTAATTAATTAATTAGAACATATCCATAAAATATGAGGTCCAAAGAACCTACATATTTTTCAACATGTAATGCACTTGCTGATCTGCATTACATAATGAAAAATATAAATAGTAAAAGCCCAATGCCACCTATTGTTCTGGTTATTTGGTGTAGAGACCTTGGTGTACAACTGCAGTACGTTAAAAATAGTTCCCGACACAAAGAAAAAAAAACAGCAGGCACCTTTGTAAACAAAGCATTGATATTTTGTACTAAAGGCATAAGGCAGAAAGAATAAAAGTGAAGTTGCGCAGCCTCTGTTTAACTATGGGACATATAATTTTACTGAGACGTGAATGTAAAAACTAAGAGCATTCAAATGCTGCTCATTAAGAAAAGATGGGAAATGGAAGTGAATGAAATGTTTTATAATGTACAATAAAAATGCAGTCAGTGTTTAATAAAATGGCTGGAAATAAAAGTTCAAAGTAACATTTGCCTTTTTAGCATGTAGTTTATTTAAGAGATTGCATATAATGGATTGTAAAGATACAAAGGTAACAACACATAATCTCTAGTGTGTCAGCAGGAAAAAAAACAGCAGTGTTGCCTTCATCTTTAATCTATGGTAGCTTGCATTATTTACATCATATGGAAAGACACGCAGATGTGAAGTGCATAATTTACCTGGGTAAACAGATTTACCATTTTCTACCATTGGAAGCTCACACACAATATCACAGCCCTCTCTTCTTCTTGACAGCCACCTGTTGGCTTGAAAGTGGTATGCTTTGCCATTTTTCATTCTCTGTATAGTTATCTGAAAAATAAACGTAAACAAATCCACATTATAAAGCTGCAATGTAAGCCACAGTGTGTGTCCCTCCCTCATGAAAGTTTAGATGCTGTGACTGCTTACCTTGTGTAAACTTTAAAAGGTATCAGTACTGAGATTAACTGGCTCTTGCATTGTTTACACCTCAAATTCAAACTGTAAACTCCTGCATTGCTCACACCTGTAATCTTCCCAGTATTGTTCACACCTGTAACACCTCTACTGTTCCCACTTGTAATGCCTCTATTGTTTACACCCCTAAAGCCCTGTACTATTCACACTTATAAAGCCCTGTGTTGTTCACACCAGAGACCCATACTGAACGTGCCCACATTGTCCACCTACTCACACCTCACACAGACTCCTGGAGGGGCACCAGCATTGTGTCACTGTATGTAGCACAGTATGAACTGTGTGAATCAGAGTGGTTCTGATGGGTTTCCATGTCTCCTGTTGAGGAACAACCAGGGTAACAACCAACTTTTCATTTTGGATCATTTCAGAGAATGGGACAAGCCTTAAATTTGTGCCATAAATTTCCCACTAGTGGAAATTCCAGAATTAATTTCCAGCAGGAATAATTTTATTATGGCTTAATTTGCAAGCTGACTAGTAAAGAGGATAAACCTAATTAAATAAACATTCCCATTAGATGTTTAACACCTTTTTAATTGTTATGTTAGAATCCACGTTAATATATTAATATTTCATATTGAATTATTAGCGGTGTTAGAGTAAATTTTATTTCGCTCTTATGTCTTTTAATCATGTGTATCCCACATTTTATTAACCTGTTTCGATATTTGGTTACTCCTTTGCATTAGGTGTGCCACAGCTCAAACATAAGCATTGGGGTATTTCTGTCTCTATCATTGTGTTTTTCATCATGATAGGCTTTTCCTAAAATACTATGGTGTGTTGTGTTACTCCATGGATGTTGTTAACAAGTGAGCTTATGAGAAGTTAGTCAGTACTCGATAGAATTAACAATAACAGTTTTATTATAGTCTGACAGAGGCCGACACACTATCATTGGCTGTTCCATTTAAAAACTCTAGGTAGGGAAAACAAAAGAATAAAGATGCCTGAAAGAATCAGTTAGCGGGACTAAAAATGAAAGGATCGGTATTGTTAAAAAATTTAAATATTTGTTTTTTAAATTTTGAGTTGTATTTGTTGAAATAGCTCCACCACAGCACTAAGGGGATTTCAACATTCAAGTTCTTACATTGGCTATTTGCTATGGATGCAAAAAAAATTTTATTGTTTAAATTTAATCATTAATGAACTGCATATTTCGGGGACAATTTAAACCTCAATTTTTTCTAGTCAAGGTTTTTATGGGGAAACAATGTTTTGTTTGGAAAAAAACAAACATTTTTAGAGACTTGTCATACTACTCCAAAACTGCTAGAAATCGAAAATACCCCATCCCCCAAACCTGTGGAAGTAAATGGCAGATATCCCCGAAATTGTTGCTTGACATTGTGATGTGCACTGGATAATCCAAAAATGTCTGTGTGAGGTTTGTGAGGTCTGTAAGGTTTTTTTCTACTTCAATTAAACTTGCAACTCGAATGTTTGCTTATTTATAGAAAAAAAATGGAATGTAAAGAACTTGAATGATTGCAATAGGGGGAAAAACTTGAATACTCAAATTGATCATGTTATCTGTAAAAAAAAACCTTAAATACCTCAAATTGAATAAGTTTTCAAGTGCAAACCCCAAAAAATCCTGAAAAGCATGAAGGCACACATTTAAGATGGTTCAAGGATCTGCCATTGACTTCTACATGACCTTGACTTTTTTGCAGCTTAGGGGTATAATAAATCTTGAAAAAAAAAATTTTATCCCCAAAAATTCAAGTCTTTTCTACCCTCCATAAACTTGATTTTTTCAGAAAAAACACAACCAATGTTGTTTTCAGGACCTGTTGTTATTTTAAATTTTTAGAAGCACATTTATCAATGGTCAGATTTCGAATTCATATGAGTTTTTAAAAACTCCCCTAAACTCTCATGAATTCAACCAATCAAATTTTAATTATTAGAATCTAATTTTTAAAACTCGGATGGATTGAAACAATCTGAAAATTTTAACCGAATTCTAATTGAATTTGATCAAACTCGACTCAAGTTTTTACTCCAAATAAATTTGAACGTCAGGAAGGTTACAAACAGCTCCAAATTGATCCCTGGATCTCTCCCACTGACTTAAACAGCAATTCAGCAGATTTTAGATGGTGAATAGTTGAATTTGAATTCTTACACGGCCAGGGTGTGATAAATCTCGAAAATTGAATTTGAATTTTTTTTTAATTTGAATTGAATTTTAATATTTCTCTAGTCGAATTTGACAGTTTTGACCATAAAAAAAAATCAAAAATCTGAATTTTCAATTCAATCCTTGATAAATATGCCCTCCCCCCCAGTGTAGGCTACTACTTCTATGGTCTAGGTACCTTCACCCCCTCATCCCAGCTCCACAATAAGATTTAGACAGCAAATATCCAGCAACTGGGAATTTTTTTATTTTTTCTTTAAAAAGTAAATTTTTTTATATAGGCACCCAAAGCCTGCCCCCCCAAAGCAGCCTCCCTAGGCACAAGACTTCAGGTGCCTGCCTATATATAAATACAGCACTTCATATAAAGCACCTTTTGCTGCTACTGGTCCTGTAGTGGTTATTGCCCTGAGAAGAAGAAATTTTTACAGAACACCCCAACTCCAAAATTAGAAACCTATTTGCATCATATGAGTGAAACTGGGACTGCTAACCCAACAATGGAGACTAGAAAAATCATAAGAATATGGATCCATTATACCTGCCCATTCCAATCAGAACATAAAGCTTGTTTGCAAATTAGCAGGTACAGAAATTAATTTGTTATCTGGAGTGATTGGCTTTGGGGTTTGCCATATATATGGGGTCTTACTGTCATTTGAATATAAATATAAATTTATGGATATATGCAGCTTAGTCACTTGGGAGGGTCAAGTACCTTGTACATAGTTGTGCTGATAAAAAGGATCTGCATCATCCCCCAACCTAAAGCTCAAAGTATCAAGTCATATTATTCTAATAAGCCTAAATTACAAAAATTATACTGTGGCAAAGTGAACGAGACCTCACGTACAATGAGCATGTACTGGTTGGATTACTTGTAATATATTCATGTACCTAATTCTCCATCCCTTGGTAAAGACAATTCCTTATTTAACACTGCACCACAGCACCTTTCAGTAGATATCACTCCATGGAATCAGTTAATATTAAGAGATTCTCTTTTAATAAAATAGAAATTATATTTTTTATAGCGAGAGTATTTTCTGTAGCATATGGCAAAGAGGCTTCAAAGCAGGTGATCTCATCTATACAGGCATCCTCTCATACTAACAACAGAGACACCTTGTGGTCAGGTTCATAAATAGAGAAAAATAGCTGCTGAGATTGCATGCCTGAAAAGAAAAAAGGAAAGAAAAACAAGGAAAAAAGGGAGGAAAAAAGGGAGGAAAAAAGGAAGAAATTGGGGCATTTAGAAACATTCATTACAAAGAAAGAAAAAGAGTTAATAGGGAAAAGATTTTTAAAAAATATTTAGGAAATAAAGAATATTGAAAACCAGATCTTTTAAATTTCTATACCTCTGTTCTTCAAATGATTCTCACTTCTCACTGCTAGGTGACAAATATTGCTGCTTTCTTAGCAATAAAAAATTTAATAGGGAACTAAAGCAACAAAGAATTAGGTTAGATGTTATATTTTGGGCATCTGTATCACCATATCCTTAGAATTAAAGATCTGTACCTCCAAGGATGTCCCCATGAGCTCACTATCTTCCATTATGTTAAGTCACAGCAAGTGCCCTGAGCTTAGTGACCGACACATAATATTTTATATGTATATATATATATATACAGTGGTGTGAAAAACTATTTGCCCCCTTCCTGATTTCTTATTCTTTTGCATGTTTGTCACACAAAATGTTTCTGATCATCAAACACATTTAACTATTAGTCAAAGATAACACAAGTAAACACAAGTAAACACAAAATGCAGTTTTTAAATGAGGGTTTTTATTATTTAGGGAGAAAAGAAATCCAAACCTGTGTGAAAAAGTAATTGCCCCCTGAACCTAATAACTTGTTGGGCCACCCTTAGCAGCAATAACTGCAATCAAGTGTTTGCGATAACTTGCAGCGCTCTGGAGGAATTTTGGCCCACTCATCTTTGCAGAATTGTTGTAATTCAGCTTTATTTGAGGGTTTTCTAGCATGAACCGCCTTTTTAAGGTCATGCCACAACATCTCAATAGGATTCAGGTCAGGACTTTGACTAGGCCACTCCAAAGTCTTCATTTTGTTTTTTCTTCAGCCATTCAGAGGTGGATTTGCTGGTGTGTTTTGGGTCATTGTCCTGCTGCAGCACCCAAGATCGCTTCAGCTTGAGTTGACGAACAGATGGCCGGACATTCTCCTTCAGGATTTTTTGGTAGACAGTAGAATTCATGGTTCCATCTATCACAGCAAGCCTTCCAGGTCCTGAAGCAGCAAAACAACCCCAGACCATCACACTACCACCACCATATTTTACTGTTGGTATGATGTTCTTTTTCTGAAATGCTGTGTTACTTTTACGCCAGATGTAACGGGACGCGCACCTTCCAAAAAGTTCAACTTTTGTCTCGTCGGTCCACAAGGTATTTTCCCAAAAGTCTTGGCAATCATTGAGATGTTTTTTAGAAAAATTGAGACGAGCCTTAATGTTCTTTTAGCTTAAAAGTGGTTTGCGCCTTGGAAATCTGCCATGCAGGCCGTTTTTGCCCATTCTCTTTCTTATGGTGGAGTCGTGAACACTGACCTTAATTGAGGCAAGTGAGGCCTGCAGTTCTTTAGATGTTGTCCTGGGGTCTTTTGTGGCCTCTCGGATGAGTTGTCTCTGCGCTCTTGGGGTAATTTTGGTCGGCTGGCCACTCCTGGGAAGGTTCACCACTGTTCCGTGTTTTTGCCATTTGTGGATAATGGCTCTCACTGTGGTTCGCTGGAGTCCCAAAGCTTTAGAAATGGCTTTATAACCTTTACCAGACTGATAGATCTCAATTACTTTTGTTCTTAGTTATTTTTAACAAGGGGGGCAATCACTTTTTCACACAGGCCCATGTAGATTTTGATTTTTTTTTCTCCCTTAATAACGTAAACCTTCATTTAAAAACTGCATTTTGTGTTCAATTATGTTATCTTTGACTAATAGTTAACGGTTTTTGATGAGCAGAAACATTTAAGTGTGACAAACATGCAAAAGAATAAGAAATCAGGAAGGGGGCAAATAGTTTTTCACACCACTGTATATATATTTATATATATATATATATATATATATATATATATATATATATATATATATATATATATATATATATATATATAATCTCATAATTTGGACAGCACTCCAACCTCCAACGATTACCCAGGTGCAAGGTAAAAAAATGTATAGGTAAAAAATGACCAGCAACACTGTTTTTTTTTATTCAAAACATTAATATATTGTATGCAAAACTGACGTGACGTTTCGGTCCCCACTGAGACCTTTATCCCCACCTTGATATATGATATTGATATGTATATATACATACATACATACAATATAAAGATAAAGATATAAGCCTGATTGGTAACTGATTCAGATTCTCATTACTAGACAACATAGAAACCAGTGCATTCTGCTTTACAATTTCTGATGGTCCCTAAGCTTAGTTGCTCAACAGCACGCCAGAGCACACTGTACATATACAATAGTCACTGATGACCAGTGCTGATTCTGAAACGCCGCCTACTCTCGTCAGCTTACCTGTCGGAAGGGGAGGCAGGAACACTGGTGCGCTCTCTCATGCTACTAAAGCGGGATTTCCATTTTAAAAACCGGAAATTCGTCTCTTAAAGGCTTTTTGCCTCCCCTGGAAAGGTCTCTGGTGCTGCAGCCTGAGCCAAGTTTCTCAACTCACCTCATTGGCCCCTGCTGATGACCTAACAAATCCAGCAGATAAGACACTTCTATGGACAACTAAGAAGGCATGTATCATTACTGGCGATCCTCTGGGTTCAGTGGTTCAGTGGGCAGATTTAGCCCCTGTTCAGTATCCTCTAGCTCCCTAACCAGTAACAGAGATATCAGAGACCATTTCTGATCTTGAATGTCTAAACAATACCCATACTTCACAGCTGAGGTGAATGCTTGTCGATATTTACACCTAGATAATAATGACTATTCCCAGAGTTGAAATAGGGGTCCAGGACCCACCAGAGGGCTTGCACACAAAGCCAGGCCCCTGACCCCAGCACAACGCCCCTTACCTCCCCAGGTACCCAGCTGTAGCTGCAACCCCCATGCATATGTTATTCTTTTTCGATTGAGATCGGGGCCAGAGGGGACACCGAGGAGAGAGTCCATTGCAGGTCTGGGTTGACAGGGCCAACAAGGGCTCGGACCGTCAGGGTTTTTTCCAGTGTTCCACTGGCCCAGTCTATTCCTCAGACTTCCAAGACATCACCTTAGCAGCGTCATTATTTCCCACTGCTTTCAGAGCCAGTCGCTTGGTCTGGTCTTTTTGTGGTGGGCAATCCACTAGAATATTCTGTGCCTTGTAATTGTCCTGTCTCTTCCCAGCCATTATCACTGAATATAAGGGCTCATATACCAAAGAAATGCTTTGTTCATGGTAGAGGGTGACCATTATATATGTGCCTCAGCAGGGCTGCCATTAGAAATCATGGGGCCCCATACAAGAAAATGTTCAGGACCCCCCTGGGCCCCACCTGCCCAAAAACATTGGAGCCCAGAGAATATTAAAAAAAAAAAAAAAAAACTTTGGTGGCAGGGGCCTATAGAGAATTAAAATAATACATTGGTGGCTAGGGGTCTTCAAGTTCGGCTCTTTTTGTGACTTTGGGTCTTTTCGTGGCTTTGGGACTTCAAGTTCTGCTCTTTTTAGGACTTTGGCTACTTTCGACTTTCTTCTGGACTTTGGTGGTTTAGGAATTCGGAAGAGGTGGCACGGCTTCGGAGCTGTCAAGGGGGGCTCGGCTATTTCAAAAGTGCAGCACAGCCGGGCCCTCCTTTAGGTGCAGGCTTGGGAAAGGAGTAACCCCTGTGCCCCCCTGATAGCAGTCCTGTGCTTCAGCTTGTGTGCGATTCACCAATACAGGTGATTGTTAGTGTCTACATAGGTAAATCAGAAGCATTGATTTTAAACCCTGATACACTTTTATTCCTGTTAATAAAGTGAATTTTGCTCTATCAACAATCAAATTAATGTAATATTATGTTAAACGGAGATGTAACATGATTCCCAGACATAATCCTTGTCCCAGGTTAAAAAACACTAAGCTGGCCAGCCGATATTTTCCTCAAATATTAACTGAAAGATTCATAAATCGCATCTATTTGATTGGGAGTATGTTTTTCCTTTATTTCTAATTGCTTCCTCTAACAAAGGAAATTCAGTGGCACCCGTCAACTTATCATGTGAGATTTATACCATGTGGTAATCAAATGGACTGTACACAATACAATAGAGCATATGGCACTAAAATCATGTGGGTATAATTAAAATGACTTAAGTTCTATTCAGTTTTGATATTCTTAAAGTAAATGGATTTAAAGCAGCCAGATGGTAAAATTTGTTATGCAAAGTGATTCTAGCTATCAAGCTCCAGTTGTTCTACTTTAGTTATAAAGTAAACAACTGATGATAAATATTGGTTTATTTCCTAGTCATAAGAAATTTATTTGTAAAGCTCTTTAGACTAATAGAATATTTTGTGAATTTAGTTTTTGCTGAAATACCCGTTTTCTGTTTTCATAAAATGTTGAAAAGGTCTCTAGTCAAAAACACAAAAACAATACAACTTTTAATGTTTAAAAAAAAGATTCTCTAATGATACCATTTCATCTGTAATAATTATGAGTGGAAGTACTCACCAATAACCATTAAATTAAAATTAAAAAAGTTCTGCTCACATCCATTGCGATGAGAAAAAACAATGACAGTTGCAGACTAAATAGGTTACAGAAACTGAAAATCTACAGCAGGGATTAAAGGAGCAAGGTATCCAAAGTTAATACAGAAGTCAGGAGTGTAATCTAAGATTTTAGCCATAAGCCAAAAATGTAAAGGAGCATCATTCCATATCCATTATTTAACACACAAGTGTCACTACATCATACAACATACAGTTGTGTGCTTCCTACTGTCTTTTGATACTGTGCTGCATAACTTTGTTGGAGGTCATTTCTGTTTCTGCACAATGATTTCACCTGTGAAATAATATTTTACCCATGATATAGGTCCATACTAACTTTTCCATACATATAACTGGTTGGCAGAGACGTGAGTGGAACAACTTGACATGCACAGAGCAACTGATGATTTGAATGCAAGCCAGTGCAATCCAAAATCAGTTCCCATCCTAACTAATGCTCTTGTGGCTGAATAGAAACAGATCCCATCAACAATGTTGAAAGTGGAAAGTCTTTCCAAAAGTGTAGAGCAGTGCCCCCCCAACCAGTGCTCACCAACACCTTGGATGTTGCTCCCAGTGGCCTACGCCGGTGCTTATTTTTCTATTCCTGGCGTGAAAGCCAGTTTTGGTTGCATAAAAACCAGGCTTATGGCCAAATGAAGCATCTTGTAGGCTGTCAAACCACATAGAGCAACTGAAAAGCCATTAATATACTTTATTTGACACTCTTAGTTATTTGTTTCATGCTTGTGTTTCTCCCCGACTCTTTTACATTGCAGTGTGGCTCACAGGCAAAAAAAAGTTGGGGACCCGTGGTGTAGAGGCTGTTATTATATCATTAATAACCATGTTTTGAGAATTAGATATTGGACAGGCAGGTGTGTGCATATGTTTCCCATGTATTGTATTGCAGAAAAGGCATAATTGCCACATTCTTACAAATTTACAAATTCACCGCTAGGGGAGGTGGGAAAAATAAAAACATATCAAGATGTATGGACCACACACCTAACACTTTACAAGTGTTCTGACAGATCCGTCCTTAAAATATATTAAGCAGTGAAGGACTATGGGGGAAATGTAATTAAGTTATAAACAGAAAAAAATTGGAACACACCTGACTACACAAGATGCATTACAACAGGTAGTACATTTTTTTTAAAACTCTCTTTATATGCAGGCTATGGGAGCACACAATCTACTCTATGTATGTATTGTAAATGTTGTCCTTGACCGTCCTTCACCTGCCATGCCCTTGGAGTAACTCACTCAGGATCCAGAGGCTCCCTGGGAGACAAATAAAACTGCACACAAAAGTGATGTAGAACCTGTCTAATTTATTACTGTGTGAAGCTCAGTTATATACCCTGGTATGCCCCTTAGAGCTGCGTATAAGGAGATGCATACAGTACATACCAGGATGGCAAGGTTACAGAAATAGAACATGTGTTACATAAGGAGAAGCTAACAGGTTGACTAAGTTACAAAAATAACACAAGTGTTACATATACAGTATGGTTGGCTATGTCTAGTTTCGTTATTCGAGCCTGTGCAGCTGTTACAGGAAAATGTCAGATGATATTTTACAGTGGGCATAGACCCGTAGCCTGAAATGTCACTTACAATAACAGTTTTTAGTACTTATCTATGGAATCTAATGATTATAGATTTAGGCCTATTGGGTATGGATTTAATCATATTCCTACATGTATTCTCCATGTTCTTTATACACAGTTATTATTAGGATCCTTACACTGACATCATAAATTAGTTTGTGCAGAAGTATAAATAGGAATCCTACATTATAATTATCCTCCACTTAATGTATTGGAGGTTAAATGGTAGTACAGTACCCCTCATCCTACTGACCCCTATCTGTGGGGTAGGGGTTGTGGGTCATAGGTGACATCTAACTTTATTTTTGCCTTCAGTGGGTAATGGATGCAAGCAGACATGATGGGTTTGCTGCAAGTTTCAAATTTAACTTTTATTCTACTCAGATGTAATAATGCAGAAATGTGAATGATTAGTTTGTAGTGCCAAATGTGTTGTAATTAATATTGGCTTAAATGTGAATTTCTCTATAAATGTAAAGGCAGACTAGATATAAATAATCCGCGAACAAGCATTAAGAAAAATGGGCAGGCCCATTAAGGGATCATGAATTTGAGTGAATGCAAAAAATAAAAAATAAAGTTATGATCTCCTTACACCTCTTTTGTGCATTGGTTAATTCTATCTAATATTCGAAATAACCAATCCTGCACCTGGCTATGTTTAGGGAATATGATCAGGATAGAAAATGTAAAGCTATTGAAACTTTATACTCTTATACAAGCTGAGCTGACTTTACAGTAGATACAATCTTCATAGAGTAAAGGATTTAACCTGCTTAGGCAGTTACTGTGCTACGGAAAGAATAAAATAGAACAATGAAATGGTATTAGCCATGTGTTAGCTTTGCAATCCTTCATGGCAATAAGTCTGATATTGTTCTATAAGCCTTGCTGCCAGGAGAAAAGTCTGTGATAAGCAATAAAGGAGAGCAGAGATGTTTAAAGTCCTGAATGCTTGTGTAAAATGGATTGGGATAACACTGAAAAAAGCACTTTATGTAATTTTATCAAATGTATTCATTTAAGCTACAATGCCTTGAAAAAGTAAGATATATGGTGGAGGAGAGAGTATAGTCCATTACATAAGTACAGAGAATTTTTTTTGATTCAAGGCTCAATATTTGGTCAAACCCCCAAAGCTTATGACGAGGTTTTGGATATATGAAAACACGGAAAAAGAATGAATCCACAATTTATATCCAAAAAGCTGCACAAATGAATGCAAACCTACTCGATAAACTGGATTAAGTTCCTTAAAATCTATAAAGTTCTAGGAAATCTTTATAAGGTTACCTTCTTTAGTTTCCATTCAGGTTGGTTGCCCGTTCCATCGTGTCCGATCCTTATCTTGTATATTTTGCCTACTTTCGGCATTTTCACCTACAAATAAAGGAAAATCAATAAATACATCTACAATGGAAAATTATCTAGGTTATCTAGGTTATAAATGAAGGCTGATGGAAAGTCCCTTTCCTGAATGGATATATTGGTAATGTTTAGTGATGGGCGAATCTCACCCGTTTCGCTTCGCCTAAAAATCCGCGAATTTCCAGCGAAATTCGCGAATTGGCGAAAAAAATTTGCGAAACGAGTCGCTTGTTGTTTTTGACGCGCGTAACGTCGTTTCCGACGCGCGTAGCGTCAATCACGTCGTGTCGTTTTCGACGCGTCGCGTCAAAAACGGTGCGCGACTCGTTTTTTTTGCCGAATTTTTGCTGGTGAATTTTTGCTGCCGTTTCGCGAATTTATTCGCCAGCGGCAAATCGCGGGAATTCGCCCATCACTAGTAATGTTTCATTAAAGTGCTGTTAGGAGAGGAAAAACACTTTGGGACAAATGTATAAAAACTGAAATTAAAGTTTATGCAGGTATAGGATCTGCTATCCAGAAACCCATTATCTAGGAAGTTATGAATTATCCATCTCCCATAGACTTTCTTTTTCTCTGTAATAATAAAACAGCACCTTGTACTTGATCCCAACTAATTTATATTTAATCCTTGTGGGAAGCAAACCAATCCTAACAGATGTTTTAGCAGATTTAAGGGGCTTATTTAATGAAATTCAAATGTTTGTGGTCTGGCATTTTGGGGCAAACACCTGAATTTTTTATGGAAATAAAATTCAAATTTTTCAAGATTTATTATATCCCAATGCTTCAAAAAGCCCAAATCTGAAAATCTACTATATCAAACCTGTTGAGGTCATGTATAAGTCATTGGGAAATGTCCCTATCCCAATTTTAAGATATCATAGTTTGTGCTGGGTTTAACCTGATAATAAATTCAGGGTTTTTGGGCAAAAAAAGTCCAAAAAACTGTACAATTTGGGTTTTCGCTCAATTTTATAGAGTTTTTTTCCAAATCAGATTTGTTCAAGTTATTTTATTAGTAAATAAGGCAAAATCGTGGATAGGAGTTTGGTCAAGTTTTTTTTATTACAATTATGAGATAAATTTGAATTTAAGTAAATAACCCTCTCATTATTGAGATCCAAATTATGGAAAGACTGCTTATCCAGAAAACCCCAGGTCCCAAGCATTCCAGATAACAAGTCCCATACCTGTACTACAATTTAAGAAAATCAAGGAGAAAAAAACTGTCAAAATTCCATTAGATATTGTTCAACTGAATTCTTAAAATGAGAAATGGAACAAGCGATTTTTATTGTGATCGACTTTATTTTCATAACTAACAAAATCTAGTTTTTATGATTGGCGTTTTTTTCATAAATATGTTAGCAGAGCGAAATAATTTTTTTCATGTTTGCATTTAACTAAACTCAAATTAAAAAATTCTAGTTTTCTTAACTTATTAATAAGTAAACACTTAGCAGGTTTTTTGGGGGGTTTTTACTAATCTGTGTGCAGTTTTATAGTAGAGTACATTGGGACATCTGCAGTATCAGCCTAAAATTGTTGCCCATCCCTAGTCCAGCCTTGAAATAAAACAGCAAGTTGGAATTCCCTTGCCTGCTTCTGTTAATCACAGAACATACATTGTAGGAACTGGAGTCTTGACTGAAGCAGAGCTGGATCCTGCTACATTATTTCAAATGTCAGAAGAACACATGTGAACAACAGAAATGGGCAAACAATTACTGCTTTCAGTAGCAGCTACATTTACCAATAACTTTACAAACACTGACATTTAATAAAGTGATACTGACACTAAAAAACCTACTCTTCAAAATATAAATGTTTCACTGATAGTTCTTCATTTGTGAGTAAATGTTACTTGAAACATCTAAACTTAGCTGTTCTGTCAACCTGTCTGCACAAATATGGCAGCCCTCTCATAGAGGAGCATTAGGTAGGTATTGGAAAGCATTTGGAAAAATTATAAATAAAATGCAAACACAAAGTTATGATAGATTTAAAAAAAAAAAAAAAAAAGTTTAATTTCTGGTGTCAGTATCTCTTTAGTGAATGTAAATGATAAAGTTCATTCTGCAGAATTAAAAACATTTTTACCTCTTTTATATGTAAAAAATGAATAAATGTGCTAAATGATATAATGATACATAAAGTCCTAGAGAATGATTAGCAAATGGGAATAAGCATGGTTATACAAGCAATACAATGTGCCCAACTAGTTGACTTGCCTTCTAGTGAGAAACTAATATCGACACGCAGAAACGTGCTGTAGTCTGTGCTGTTGGATCTCACTAAAGTGCGAACCAGAAAGTTTCTATTTACAGTACAGCATATTGCCCTAAGGGAGACCGTTTCTACTTGGATATACATTTGGCTGGTGAACAAATTGCAGAGATTTTTTCTATCTTTCTGGATATTCAATCAATACCAGAGCTTGATACAGATCTTTTAACTCCAGTTTCCTACAATGTATTTTGGAATCTCTCTTATCTGTTTGTTCTCTTATTTCAGACACCCATTGGAATTCCTTAGTTTTTCCCATCTGCTGAGCTCAATGAGTCTAATGTATTAATGGGGCAGTATACTCCCTTTTCAACATGAGTTCAGTAAATAGTTCTTGGGAGGTAGATAATTATTTACAAGAACACAGATAAACAGAAGGCCACTTTGCAGCGGGATTTATCTAACTCGCAAGGGCCAGACATGGAGTAGCGTCAGTTTACCTGATTGCACTGTTTGATGTTTTTTAAACAATTAAAACAATAGCAAAACATGTGCCCAGCCTATTGCAAGGGGTATACTGCCCACTTAAGACAATTTAACACAATTTTGGGCAAAGGCCTTGATCCAAAATTATCAGCAGAGAATTTTCTACTGGTGTCACAGGAATGCTACTGTCAATAAATGTATAATACAACCACTTTTTTCCAGCCTTTTCCTCAATTGCATCTAGTAAATGTGGCCATTTTGAAGTATGGCAAAATATCTAATTTGTAATTTATGCTTTGGTTCTTTCTACTTGCCCATATGTTTACATATTGTTCCATGTGCATGATACATGTATGAAGCAGATATATTACATAGTCTCAAAATTTTATGCAAACCACCTTTGTGTTACATCCTGCCCGGATTCGGATTGGTGACCTTCTATCTTCTATGCTTACCACTACCCTATCTGAGTGAGCAGGCAGACTCATAGTTTATCCTTTTGGTCAGCTTTAGTTTCCAGGCAGACATAGTGAATTCACCTGTTGACAATTTGGTCATAGATGCATTGATGAATTTGCCATCAATGTGGCTATAAGAATCCCTGCTCTGCATTACCCACTGTAGGTCAAGCTCACTTATTCCTTGGTGCTGAGTTCCTGATTCCTGTACCTGATTCTTGCTTCTTGTGATATTTTCTGCTTTTGTTCCTGACCAAGCATTTGTCACACATCTCATTGGTAATTTTCTGGTTCTGACCCCTGCTAGCTTCTGGCCAAGCATTTGTCTCACATCTCATTGTTTATTTTCTGGTTCTCACCCCGACCTGTTACTGATCTAGCGGTTATTCATGCTTTACTGGCTCCTTCCCTGCTGTAATGTTTGACTCCCTTGCCTGCACCTCTGGGAGTTGCTGGATTCTTGTGAGGTAAGACGTTGAGGCACCCAAGTAGCTGAGGGCTAGACCCAAGGCCAAAGGTGGAGGCACGTTTTGGTTGAACAAAAAATAGATGCACTGCAGCATCATCACCACCACAGGTGTTATAGTCATTTTTAGCCATTTATCTTACCATTGAACCCAAGGCTTTCTTATATTTTTGTTGCATCACTTAAACTGAGAACTCTGAGGCCCTTTCTCACTGCTTTTTTAAAATTAATCCTGCAACATACTTTTTGTTTGTTGTGCGTGTTGCTATGTATCTATTGTATCAACTTACCATGAACTCATCTTCTTGTCTAGGTAAAAATGCCTTGTCTTCTCTGTCTTTATCCAGTGCTATTGGGCCAGTTGTTCCTTTCTCCCCATAAACCCATAAGGTTACATTAGATGAAGTGCCAACACTGCCCGTCAGTACAGAAACTTTCCATTCTTTTGATAATTGGGAGAGATCTTCATTGTTACTGGTCTTTGCTTTGTGTAAGACAATGCAATGATATATTAGCAAAAGCAGATATAGATGCAATAATACAGTTTAGAAATAATCATACGCGATATTCTGCATGCGCATCGAAAGAACCTCATCTTGTTACTGTATCCATTTTAAAATGGGTGCAGTTAATCTGTTGAGCCTATATGCACTCAAAATAATCTGTGATTGGTCATTGTACTTGATGGTGTCTCCATTCTTCTATTGATCATGTACCACATAAGATTGTACCACATTAGTTGTACATGTTCTGTTCTCCCTTAGTTTGAGACTGGAATGGGTGAGTAAAATAGTAAACTAAGGGGAAAGAATTGAAAAGCCCAATGGAAAGTAGTGCAAAGAATGTAAAAACAAGAGGAGTAGCATAAAAAGGAGAAATCATATCCATACAGATTGTCATGTATAAGAATGTTATTCAGGTTTTTACTTGAGAAAGGGTCCCTGATGCCTGAAACATGGTGTTTGGATGCACAATAAAAACCTGAATAGCACTAAAGGACCTTTCTCAAGATTTCAACATGTAACCCTCTGATGTGTGTCGTTAGCACAAGAGACTTCTATTCAACACACAGGCTTAATAGGGAATATCTGCATAGCCATCTTGTAAAAAGTTTAGACTTTGTCACTAAAGCAAAGATTACAGTGAAAAGAATTAAAGTACTCCAGACTTCCAGAATTGACCCTGGCCTGTTTTTTTGACTATATTTTTGTTGCCTGCCCTTGACCTTAAACCTGTTATATGCACTTGATTATTGGTGTCATCCCTGACTCCAGAGGCTTGATAAAGGACTCAGTGGAGTCCGAAACGTTGCCCTTCTTTTTTGTATGTATATGGGCTGAATAAACCAACTTCACTTTTTTCACTTTTATCAGAGTGCCACTGGTTTTTGTTTTTGCATGACCCCAGTTTCATGGACTTGTTTTCTGTCTGCCCACATTTATACTTATCTGCAGAGGTGCATGCACCCTTTCTTTATTAAAACTGTTAGTTACACTGTGCATTGGCTCCTGTCCATTTAATCAACAGCTTCTTAAAACTAGGCAAGGTATATAATACTATAACCTTCTAAGTTTATAATTAACAGTTTACAATTAACAAAAGACAAACTGGCACTTTACAAACTGTACAAGGTAGAATAATAAACATTAGATTGTTTATTAGTGTCACGCAAAAATGCTGACATGAAATAGACCAATGCAAGTGACTGAAAGATCAAAACTATGCCCAACTCACAACTTACTTTTGCTTAAGGGTGGGGATGCAAAAGTGTTCAGGACTGCTGGCTCTTGGTCTTTAATGTCATTATCTTGATTACTGATAGCTTCATTTTTAATACTTGGTGTTGCTGATGTCCCCATAGGTTTTTCCCTGCCAACTATACAAAAAGAAGAACATTTGTCACATCTTCAGTGTCTTTTAACACACTACACTTTTATACCTCCCAACATTTGAAAATTAAAAACAAGGAACAAAAAGTTCTGATGCGTGTAGTGTGGCAAAATCTTCTGCAACAGCCATTGTATGGCCCCTAAATACCATGTCCATTTTACAAAATTTGTCAGGTTATAGAAAGTTTAAAACATTTCTGGGAGTTTTAGGGTCATGTTTTATGTGTTATTACTGTTTTGCTAATGAAGATGAAATTGCCCTTTAAGCTGCAATGGTCACTTTAAAGATCATAATTGTTATGTATATGTCTACCTTTAGGTTAAAAATCCTTGGAGTTCATTAACTAACATTTGCATGACATTTATAGAGGCACAATTTTTAAAAAAAAACCTAGCTACATTTGCACGCAGAATAATTTTGTATGGCATTGTTAAGCCTATGGGCATTAGGGAAAGACCCTCACACATAAATACAGTTTGTATTGTATACGCAAACTAGCATACGCATATCTTTGTATGTGTATTTTGGTAGCTCTTATACATGCTTCTGTTAACCAAATGCTCTCTTGTCAGGTGGACATGTGACATCTGGATGTAATTATACTAATGAATACTAAATCTAAAGGCAAGAGGATCAGTGAACATAATCAGCTAATGCTTTAAAACTGCTTGTTTGTATGTAAAGAACTTGCCTCCGCTGGGGACATAGGAAATAGAGGTCCTGCTCACTTTCTGAGGAGCATGTTTAATATTTTAGTAATGTGTGTTTAGAAATACTCTGGTTCTTTTATATTAAGCCATTTGACCACTCACCGGGGAAGTGTATATTATAACTCATATGTGAAGGTAAAAAGTGCATATGCGCTACACAGCCAGTATGGCTTTCGGCCACAATACAATAAAATGTGTGTAGCACAGGAGAAAAGTACAGTATGCTAGCACGTTTATTCTGTCGCTTTCTCTATGTACAGGCTATGAGATAGTAAGGAAAATTCTTTCTGCTGTTGCTATGGAAAATTATAAGGGCCATTTTGTAAAAGTATTGGGGGTAAACAGCCTACCAATCATTGAATAATTAATTGGATTAGTCTATAGACCCAGCTAATCAGATCAGCTTAGCCTGAACTATGACGTGTATGATCAAACTGACACAATATTTGATAGGTTGGTCTAGAGTGAAACAGTACCTTGAGCAGGATACTGATACTAAGAAGTGTTGCCTAAATGGAGCTCACCAACCTTGAGTGGAGCTAGTTGAACAAGAATAAACAGAGAAAAGGATTTGTAATAATAGCTTTGTCACTATTAAGTAGAAGCTTTCACATTCTCAAACTTCGGGAAGTCAGCTGTAGTCAGCTTAGGGACTTCTTGTTCTCCACCAGAGCATTTAATAACTTTGAGCCTTTGCCAGGTAGGAGAGAGAAGATGGTGGAAGTAATGCATACAGGACACGAGGAGGAAGAAGTT
This sequence comes from Xenopus borealis, assembly GCA_024363595.1. NCBI lineage: Eukaryota > Metazoa > Chordata > Amphibia > Anura > Pipidae > Xenopus > Xenopus borealis. The sequence goes on along the minus strand of CM044441.1, from coordinate 117,705,115 downwards.
AATGAGCCTTGTGCATGTAATGGTGTGAAAGAATATTAAGTACCAAAGATGGATTTGCATATTCTATAAGTATGAATATTATAGTGCATGCATGAGTTAATTCAAACGGCCAGTTTAAATAATAAAAGGATTCATCTCCAGCATTCAGTGGAAATGGTAAAATTCTAGAAAGCAATCTCTGAGGAGGTCATACTGACGGATAATTACAACAGATAATTGTTCTGATTTGATTTCTGTATTGAAATCTATAAGGAATCTGTGGCAAATCAGAGACTCTGATGTTTCTAAATAACTAAATATGGATTATTCGACTGCATTTGGTTACTGGGTAGAATTAAATCTTTTTCAGACTCACTCATGACAAAGTAAAGCCAATGAATGCTTTAATAACTATAATTTTGTTTGTGCTGATTACATTGGCAATACTCAACAGATTTTGCAAGTACAGTAGATGACTATTAATACGTACACTTGATGACCTTTGGGTAGAATATAATGTTGCTTTCTCCAGTATGAACCATTGGTTTTGCTAATCCATTGGGCTGAAGCCCTACATATATTCCTCTGTTTCTTACAGATTCCAGAGTAACTGATCCATTGTCCAGGCTTCTTTCCACTCTGAAATGGCAAAATTCATCCCCAGTGCCCTAGTAGAGAACCATGGTTTTAGATACATAGGAAATATATACTATTTTAAATGTTCTAATCATATAATTTCAAATAGGACTAAAAATGTGTATGCTCATAATTGTTTATAACAAGTCCTGTAAATGTTATATCGCTTTTCTAACCATGTAGATACGAGCTTTACAATTCATGTACCTTTTTGTTAAATTAAATAAAGGTAAAGCAGCGGGTTACTTGCTGGTGCTATATTAATAAACCATGATTATGATGTTTCATGTAGCTACAGCTTCAAACAATCTCAACATTACGGGGGTTATTTATCCAACTCCGAATTTATCTTAGTATTTTCTGCTACAAACTCCAAGCATATCCTCTCGGGTTTTTTAGGCTTTTTTATTATAACATTTTCCCTGAAAATTTGTTTTGTGGGAAAAACTCTGATTTCCAAATTTTTTTTAATTTTTTAATTGTAAAACTAAGAATTTTTGGGGTTCTTTACCTGTAAGCTCTGAAAACATTGTGGAATTGCATGAAACCCAGGGCACATAAAAAAATCAGTGGGACTTCTCCCATTGACTTATATGCAACCTTGGCAGGTTTGAGATGCCGAATTTTTATATTTGGACTTTTTCATCCTTCGCCATTCGGAGTTGATAAATAACCCCCTAAAAGAGTAGTATACCTATAAGTTAAGTTTCCAGCTCTGAAATGTGGGACACTGCCCCCCCCTCTAAAAACAAATGTTCTGTAAGACTATGATATAAATACAGTATGTATGCAGGAGTGCGAAACTTGATTTGCACATAGCTTCAGCTGGTGGACCAGGGCACATGGAGGAAGGAAAGGACCCCTGTTGGGGCATATTTATCAAAATTCAAGTTTGTGATATTCTTGAGAATATTCTTCAGAATTCTGTATTTATTAAAGGAAAACTCAGAGAAAAGTCACCAGAAAAAAAACGGCAAGTGAAAGCTGGTGAGATTCAACAGAAGTCAGTGGGGAATATTCTGTAACAACTTTATTTTCCCAGTTAATTGGATAATGGACAATGTGAAGCTGATTTTGTCAATTTAATTTTTTTACACTTGCATTTTTTTAATGACTAGGCCTCCATAAAGTTACCTGCATGGAGCTGCTGTGTATTGGATTTGGAGGAGGCCCGGACAAGTAACAAAACTGAATTTTGTTTGGGACAGTTTGGAAATCCCTGCAATAGATTGCCATTCTTACCTCTCCATCACACTGGTCATTCTTGATCCTTAGATACTTTCTAGGTTTTAAAAAACTTTCAAACATACACATGGCAGAACCAATCTTATGCACTCTCCAATAGGAGTCTTCACCCTGATTTCCAGCCCCACTGCAGATTCCACCAGGCCTTATACTTAATGCCTGAATCCAACTTGTTGTCAATAAAATGACAGCACCACTATGGAAAATTCCCTAAGCAAAACAAAAGAGAAAAAAATAATCACTTTATTTTCTTTTCCTAAAATGTTAAAAGATTGACTAGTTGTCAGATGATTTTATTTATTCATGAAATGATTGGCATTTCTGTTACTTTGTCTACTACTAATTTATCACTTGATATTCTCTGTGTGCTTTCTACACATTATATGCACATTTATTCAATTAAATCTTTAACCCTAATTATACATGAAATGCATGAGTAAATAAATAAATCAGCATTCTGCGCAAAAACACAGACATTTAAATGTCATGTTTTTTACAATTTCAGATTATGTCGCACACAAGGACCTTGCCAAAAAACAAATAACTAAGTAAAAGCTGAGTTTCCAAATGATTACAAATTTGTTAAATTGATGTTTAAATTTAAATTCAATATTGAACAAAAAAGCATTGTTCTCACAGACTGATTCTCCCTAGCTGTACCCTGGGGCCAAGTTTGACCAATAAAAAATTACCAGAATTTAAAAGATAGGATGACCATACTTGATGTGGCCTGGTGGCTGGGTACATTTTGAAATGGTACATTTTGAAAATGTATCCACTTGCATGGAATTAATTTATAATTAATAACGGGCCAGATAATGTGCATTGGTCACATGTATGCCTTGTTTTGCAAATTTAACCAGATTAATCACTTCCATTATACTTTACGTTTATATGTGTAAGGCTATAGTGAAATGAGCAGCACCATTACTATAGCTTGTAGCTTTATCCTAATATTTCCCCTGGATGAGACCTCTTATTGTCAGGATATGAACCCTCATAATGGTGTGGAGACAGGGTGTAATACACTGTAATCAGTAAAAAAATGGGTATCAGTGGTTACTGCTACTTAACCATAGAAGTTATTTATTGAAGAACATCAGTGAGAGATAAGCAGGAACATAAAACATCAATGGATAGGCATATACTCACAAGCAGTGTAAACCCTGAGATAAGAGAGAATAAACATCGTATACAAAGGTACTCCCAGCTTTTACCCTAAGAAGAGCTCATGGGTATCTCTCTAAACCCTGGCTCAACACTAAGGGGCAAATTTCGAATAGAAAAAAATTAGAAATTCGACCATGTGAATAGGCAGGGATGTAAAATCCTTCGAATTTGACTTTCGAATTAGAAGGATTTTACCGCAATTCGATTGGTCGAACGATCGAATATATTTTGTTCGATCAAAAATAATGAAACCCAATTCGGTAGCTTTGATCTGGCGAACTAGGTGGTCGAATAAAAAATGTAAAGTGGAGGTACTTCGACAGTCGAATAGTTGAATGAAATTTTATTCAAATCATTTGATTCGATCGAATTTTCAAAATTCACTGGTCAAAGTGGTCTTTGGAAATTCGAATTTGAACCTTTTTGAAAATTTGATCGAAACTTCGAATACTTCATGTGAATTTAGTAAATCTGCCCCTTAGTCCATACTTCTGGGAAATTAGTACCTGGGATCCTAGTCTCACTTAACACTCCTCGGTGGAGCCCCTGCTGCTCGTATGAATAGCCCTAACTAGCTATCACTCCAAGGGACAGATTTATCAATATGTGAGTTTCGATTTTAATAAATCAAAACTCACTCCTATGGGGGTTTTGGAAAACATATATATCAAATAGTGATAAATATTGATATGGGGTTTTTGGAAACGTATATATTAAATAGTGATAAATATTGATAACTGTGTTTTTAAAAATCCCATAGAAATTAATAGAAGGCGGGTGAGTTTTATTTATTAAGATCTAAAGAACATTTTGATAAATTTGCCCCTAAGAGTGACCTATTAAAGTGCATGGGCTATCCTTACTAGACCTGACATTGTCTACATTTCACTTCACCCAGTCCTGCCTGCTCAGGTAAGAAAACTGACAAAATGGATCCTGAGCACGTGCTCAGCTTATATATTACAGCCCACTGCTACCTAGTGGCAAAAGTGGCAAAACTGGCAAAAGTTAGGGGCTAGGCCCAGGAAGAGGAGCGTAGTTCATGTCTAACTAAGAGGCCCTTTTTTATCAGAGCTAGGAGAAGGAAGCACCCCCCACTCCAATCTCTTGAATGGTCTTTTGTATTCAAAAATTGGTCTTGGCAACTCTTCCCCATAAAATTTAAAATGGGACACACAAAGCTTTTCCCAAGAAATGCAACCATGCAACCTATGGATAATATGTCCAGTGGTAAGTAGTTACCATATGTGGTTCATCTTGACATGGTATGGCGACTTGGCAATTTAATGATCATTAAATAACGCACACTCTCTTTTAAGACACAAATTATTTCACAGAGATTCCTACCTTCACATGTACAGTAAACTCTTTGCAGATTCCTGCATAACCAGTTGTGTTGTCACCAGCTGGTTCACCATCACCATCAAAAGAAATGGTGACACCTGGTATTCTTGTAGACTCCAAAACAACACAACGATTTAACTGAAGATGCACTTGCAGTTCACACAGAATTCCAGTATTGTCCTGAGAGAAAAGTATAAGGATTAAGAAAAATTACAGTATGACTCTAAATCTAGTGAGGATTTAGGTAATAATCCACATACATCACCAGGTATTTTTTTGGAATTTACTGCCTACAAATGGATGTTCATTTATAATCTCAATAGCTGACATGACATGACAACAGCTGGTGTCGACTCTTGAAAACTCAACAAGAACTCACCAGAACACCTGGAGACTAGGGAGGTTGGATCTATTTTATTATTCCTGGTCATGGCTCTCCTGTCATCATAAATTACTTAGGCTCAAATATTTTAGTTCCATTCTAACTACACAGCAAATTCATGTCTTGTCATATTTGTAGGCATGATCAGAGAACTTTTCCTATATAATGTTGCCATATATTACTAGTTATCATAGAGTAGACTGCAAACATGTTATCATGTTAGGTATATATAAAACATTGTTTTCTTACCATTCCTGTGACAAATCCTTTGTCAATTGCCAATGCAAGATTCCTGATCTGATGACTGCTAAAAATGCAAACATTTCCTCTTTTTTTCGTCACATCAAAAAACCCTAAAGAGTTTTCAGAGAGTTAATTTGATGGTTAAATTGCAAAACGTTGCTAAACTACAGTGGATCAAGACCTGTCATTTGGGTATAGCAGTGGTGAACCCCTTGCTAGCTCAATAAAGATGTATCCATTCATGTAACTCCACAGTGTTCAGCACCTATGCTTTGGATTGGTGCAATTTCTCTTTGCTCTACAAGCTGAGAAACCACATGAAAATTTGTGAAGCATTGAAGAGTCAAGAGATGTTTTTTTCACAGCCTTTTTGTGTGCAAAATACACTTGGCTCAATGGGTATTTTTTCACAGCTCCTTTATTTGTGCAAAATACATTGGGGTCAATGTCTATTTTGTTGCTGTGAAATTTATCACAGCAACATTTTCACCACAAATCTGGCACAAACATTTCACTCATGACTAGTGCCAAGCACTCTGGACCTAAGTGAGCAAAGTAATATTTATGTTTAATAAATTCACAAAGTTGCAACAGAGGAGTAACTCCAAAATTCTTATACTCCTTAGTGTCTGTTCCTGTACCACGTCCACGGTACCAAATTTGTAAATTCACAACAACAAGTAGATGGATCACTTGCAGCAAAACACTGCGCTTCTCCTCGTCTGATTCCATCTACTTGTTGTAATATTTATGTTTGCAGTGATTAGCTCCAAATTGTTCCTCTCAAGAACATTATTACAGAAAATTATATGATGCTATAAATGTTCTAAGTTTTTTCAGCTTTTAGGGGCCATTACAAGCAGCAATCAAAAAGGCAAAACTATACAGCTAGGAATATATTGCTTCAAGATTGATTGCCAAGAATTATGTCCAACATTCGCCAATAAAAGGTGGGAGTTAAAAGTTTATTAAAATGGTAAATATTTTGGTTACACTGGATTCTCACATACCAGATGCACTGAATAATGTATCTCCCTCAGTAGATACTATAGAATATCTAGTTTACAGAACTCTAAGGTGAGCCCCTAAAAGCTGCTGAAATTTTTATTTGCTTCAAAAGTTTTTGCTCAATAGATACTATAGAGGATCTAGTGTTACAGAACTCTAAGGTGAGCCCCTAAAAGCTGCTGAAGTTTTTGTTTGCTTCAAAAGCCTGTGCAAATAAAATAATTTATTACAACGGTTGAGGTTTTATTCGCACAACCAGCCACCCCCCCATGACAAGTAAACACATGCGGGGCTTCCACAATGACTGTATTATGGATGCATGCTTTATTATATTTGGGACTTTTTGTAGGATTTGGATTTGTCCACATTCTAAGCCAAACTTAAGCATAACCCTAAAAGTCAAGTGAATTAAATTTTTGAATTTGCAGCAGAAGATTTTGGATTTTGCTCTATCCAAAAATCTTGAATTCATACTACCTATAAACATATTAAGTTAGCCAACCATATACTCACAGTGGCTAGACTAGCAATTGCTAAGAACTGGAAATCCACTGCATCCCCAACCATCACAGACATATTGCAAAGAACTAATACAAACAGGGAATTCAAACTCAGAATTGCTTGGATACAAAACCAAGTACAGCAACACCTAGACACATGGGCCATTTGGGAAATTCATGGACTGACAAATGCACAAACACTACTGAATTGTGCCCCAGTGGTTACATGAGGACCCTAAAACTTCCTCAGTGAACAATAGAACTATACTTAGATACAACTATGTCCCAACCAACCACAATATTACCTATTACTAGGCACAAAACCGTTCCATTTTCTTCTTTCTTCCTCCATTTTTTCCCTTACCCCCTTCCTTCTTTCTGGTCCCCCCATCATACACACCCCATTCTTCTTTCCTCCTTTGTTTTTTAAAGATTTAAAGATTGTGGATAAAAATGTACAACTGTATATTGCGCTTGATGACTCTACAATAAAAATATAAGTTACAAAAAAAAGAAACAATTGTGTGCTGCATTACACAACCTTATATCCTTTCAGAGGACACAGCAATACCCTTTGAGATTAAGATAAAATGAAGAAATGATTAGATAAAGGTTTTCTCCACAATAAGAATTGTGAAGTTGTGGAATCACCCACAGGGGCAGTTATAATTGCAGATACATTAGCAAGGGTAGAAAAGAATAGTGAAGATAATTAAGCTGGCCATAGACGTAAATATTTTAGAAAGATCCAATTGTTATCGTGAGACCACGATCATCTCAAAACGATTGTTTAAATGTCCGATGTGTCCATCAACTAAACAGACCATTTCAGGTGATATTGCCTGCAAAATTGAAGGGTAGCTGCCTGCTTGGCCATGCTAACATAGGTAGATTGCATGGGGACTGATAAAGATTTTCTAACCTGGCCTATCAATTTTCAGACCGATTTTGTTCGAAAAATCTTAAGATGTACGATCGTTGGTATCCCACTAACCACATGATAATTTGACAGATTGGTTAGACTTCCCTAAAATCGGTCGTTCGGCAGAGAAAGATCTTTGCGTCTATGGGGACCTTAGAGATGGATTCAGATTAACTAGAAGTTACAAGAACAACACTGAACTATCAACAAAAACTAAATATATATTGCAATTGTGAATCTAAACAGGTTAATTAATAGTGATGAGCCAAAATATTTGCATGGATTTGTGGTGAAATTCCGCATTTTGACATTGCCAAAAATGTTTGTGAAGCTGCAGGAAAATTTGGCCACAAATAAACACCGCACAAATGTCCATTGGCCACAATTTAAAAAAATCATCTTGAAAAAATGCCCATTGACTTTAATGTAGCTTGTACTAAAAAGGGATCTGCAAAATAGGCCATTGAAAGTCATCCACTGACTTCAATGTATTTTGCACAAAAAAAGGTCATGAAAAAATGTCCATTGGCGTTGTGAGAATTTTCAAGAAGATTTGTTGATCCCTATTAATTAACTGATTTTGTGGTCAGATGTAATGATGGCTATATAACTGTTACATTTGCAAACTGAAGATTAATACGGAGTGCATTTGTTCAGTAATATTTATAGAATGAATTTCAAATCCAATATTCTGGTTGAATTGATTGCTTATTTTATTGCAGTTCTTAATTTTATGACTTTTTCTCATAAAACACTATTACCATATCTATCCTTTTTATCACCGACAGCATCAACTTTGGAGCTAGGCATGAGCCGGATAAATTTCTTTGTTGCTCTGCAATAGAACTGCAGTGTATTTTCTTGCTGGTATTTCCACTTTTCTGCTTGCCACTGAATAAAAGAATATAGAACAAAAAATTAAAAACAATGGAAATAATCTTTATTTTCATTGATTAACAAGGTACAACATTTTGCAAGATAGCATAAAAATATTAACAGCATTGCTTACTATTATTTTTCTTTTCAGTTCAAGCTCTTGGCCTGTTGAAATAACAATTGAAATTGAGTAAATTAAATTAGATGGCTCTGCAGCACTTAGAAGAGGAATCATGAACATGTATGTGTGCTTACCTGCTGGAAACGCCAATTCTTTTGCAACGTATAGTTGTCTTACAATTTTGCCATCTTCTTCTCCTTTATCCAGCCATCTTTCAATTTAAAAACACACATATTAAGACGTGTAGGTATTACAAAGGTCCCCATACTGAAAATCTACTCAAAATTATTCAAAAGTAAGCCTAATAAAATTATTTTTATTTAATTATATCTTAGTTTGGATCAAAGTACTGTTTTTTTATTACTGTACAGAGAAAAAGGAAATAATAATATTTGAATTATTTGTTACAATGGAGTCCATGGGTGTTTGGATTTAACTGCAGAATTTGGATTTAAAATGCATTCTAAAAAATAATAACCATAATGGATTTTTCTATCATGGAAAAGGAAGACTTATAGAACATTGTTGCAGTGTGACTGAAAAATAAAATAATCATGACTAAATTCCAGTAAATAATGTTTATATTTTACTTTCAACAAACCTGTAACAGAAAAAAGTGTATTCCTTGTCTTTTTGTGGATTGCGAACAATTATCTTCTCTAAATACCACCCCCTACCTGAAAACAGGAAAATATAGATCATATATATAATACTATATATAATAATATTATTATTTATTTACATGATACATGTATAGCAATAATAGCCACTGAAATCCCAGACACAAAGGTGTTCTCTCCAGTTCTTTGTTGACTAGTTTTTCTTCATTATCATTACCAAGCCATCATTAGAGACAAATAACAATGGACATTGGAAAATGCTGCCCTAGGTTCACGGAATATAGATGTCACACCAAAACTCATAATTTGAAGAACTGATTATGAATATGAAAATGTCATACTCTTACAGAAAATGTACAGACCTTTTGTACCATTAGCTTCAGGCCCTTTCAAACAAGTTATAATAATTTACTAGGTCAATTAACATAAGTCAGGCATGCAATGTTCCCTCTAAGATGTAAGCTATGTAAGCTTTAAGCATAAAAGGAGTTGTGTCAAGTTGAGGCACTTCCTAAATGGCCCCATTATTACAGTTCCAGCCAACAGGATGATTGCAACATGCCCAGCCCAGCTGATTATCAGAAGGGTGTCACTATTTGCTGCTTCATAACCAAGTTTGAAGTGTTGAAAACTTCTGGTTAAGAAGGGCTGGGGTGGGTTGGAGGGATTCTGAAGATAATGAAAAATGCTGGCCTCCTTTTGATTGATATGAATGTGTCAGTAACAGTTTAAAAATTTGAGAGCGATACAGTTGTGATGCTATGCCATTCAAACTATAACTATACACGGAACTAATTCTTGTCTTGCACAATTCATATCTCATTGCAAATCTCATTTAGCTATGTCCTAGAATATAGTTTTCAGTGGGTATCATGAAGGCATAGGTTCAGTTTCTCTGCAATCAGACATTTCATTTTCATGAGAGTATTTGTTACCTGGCTCAAATCCATCATGTCCTATGATCAGTTTGTTTAAATTACCAAGATATACCGCTTCCAGGGAAAAGATGTCAGTCTGAAAATTAACATATAATTTCAGGATCATTTTAGAGCACATAACTTGCATATACAGCCTCAAACGTACACATCATTTATGCTGCACTCCAATATTTCAGTTTTGAAGCAAATGGAAAGTTCCATTATTTGGAAAACCCCAGGTCCTGAGCATTCTAGATAACAGAAGAACACTGATAAGGAATTACATTTCTATGAATCTTAGGAGTTGCCTGAAACTCATATTTTTCCCAAAAATTCACAGTCAATTTCAAATTTGATGAAAATGTTGATAGTGTTTAGAAATATGTTTCTTACCAAACATTTTTCCAAAGGTATACCTGTGTTATACTAAAAGTCCAATAAATTCTAACCTTCAATATATTATCTATATAATAGTATTTATACTAGTAATAATACTAGTTATTTAAAAAATCTCCCTAAATATAATTACATCTAGTTCAGGAATTTGAAATTAAATTAAATGGATTCCCACCCTTTGTTTAAATGCATATTCAAAATTTTATTTAATATCACATTTTATCTGGTATGGTTCTGATGTATTTTTAATACAAGTATGGAGTTGGTTACCCAAAAACCCATTAGCCAGAAAGCTACAAATTATGGGAAGACTCTTCTTAATCAAATAATTCAGATTGTTTTTTATTTATTCTATTTTGCTCTTTAATAATAAACCAGTACCTTGTATTTATCCCAGCTAAGATATAATTAATTATTATAGGAGGCAAAACAATCCCATTGGGTTTTATTTAGGTTTAAATTATCTTTTAGTAAGAATAAGGTATGATTAGTATTTTCACTTCGAAATTCAACCATCAAATTTTATTTGAATTGCTTTTTCAGTTGAAAATGGACTGTTTTGAATGATTCAAACGATTTTCCCCCCAAAAATTGAATTCTCAAAATTCTCCAAAAGACTCCATAAAGGTTATATGAGGTCCCCCATTGGCTAAAACAGCAATTTGGCAGGAATAAGGTGGTGAAGGGTCGATTTTTGAATGGTCAAATTTTTCAATTTGAATAAAAAAATTTAAATTTTAATCAAATTTTGGCCTATTTGATATTCGAATTACCCAAAAATTACTTCAAAATCGGATTTTTTTTATTTGAATTTTCACTTCGACCCTTGATAATTCTGCCCCTAAAATTACAGAAAGACCCCTCATCAAGAAATCCCCAGGTCTAGAACATTCTGAATAACAGGTCCCATACCTACACAGACTAACATACATAGCTGTTTAATAAGATTAATACAGGCCTATTTAAACTACTAGAAGCAAGAAATTCCATATGTCTTGCTCAATTACTCACTTGTCCTTTAAGAAATTTTCTGGGTTTGCTTGACCTAAGCAGCTGTCGGGATCCTGTGTCACCGTATTCTCCATGAATTGAAATAAAGACATTTGCTTCTGTTCCTGCATTCCACATATCACCAGTTACTACATGGATTTCATATTTTGTCACTAAAAAAGGAAACAATATTTTACATTACAAAAAACTGCACAGCAGGCCAGTCTCTTGCGAGTCTTCTCAAAAATATAGTCTCAGGTAAACAGTATGCAAAATTCAGTAGAGAAATGTCAGCTACTGCATGGGAGAATAAATATAGGAGATAGTTTGTGGTCCTTCCGGCATCCAACTATAGCTTGTGTCTGTTGGATGCTGGCATTCTACAACTACTTAAACAGTTTTAGTCCACTAAATTTATGTGTGTGTGTGTGTGTGTGTGTCTGACTATGTAGGGTAGACAGAGCTAAATGTGGATTGTTTTCTGGGGGGTGGTAGATTCGTTTTGAAGCTTTTAATACTGCAATTTCCAATAGGGTGGGTCCAATATCCCATCTAGCTAAGTGCCTTACTTACACCCTCTGGGGACCAGTACACTCACTGCATTATGGGTCCTTAAAATATACCCCTTGAGATTCTCTGTATTTTCTTTTGGGTCACACAGATTCATCAGCCTATTCATGGCTGATATATTGTCCATATGTTGCAATATATTTATGCTGGCCAACTACGTCAAAGTCATCCCATATCTGGCCAGTCCTATGCTCAATTTTCATCTGATTCATTAAGAATTCTGCTACTTCATTTTATATATTTTACAAAAGGGACTAAGTTTTACCTGCAACTTACTTGCTGCTTTCAAAGTAAAACTCCGAAACTTGGTTGCATTTTATTAGACACCAGTGGAATCACCTGACTATAGTTGGGAGGGGGTGGGGGCTACAACAGAGAGCTGGTCACTACTCCAATATGAACTATAACTAACAAGGGAAAGTTGTGCTCACCACTAATTTTTAAAACCATTAGGTGGGGGGTGCAATGATGCTGTGACCATAAAATACATATAGACAAATACAAGAGGTCCTCTGCACTCAACCCATTATCAAAAGCTGGCCAACTATGTCAAAGTCATCCCATAACTGGCCAGTGCTACTCTCAAATTGCATCTGATTCATTATGAATTCTACTTAAATATTCCTGCTTAAATATATTACAATATATGGACAAACAATCCCTGTTTTGTTTAAAGGGAAAGGCATTTTTAGTAGCTGTATGCACAAAATGTCTCAATGTCTTAAATATATTGATAATGGGTTGAGTGCAGAGGATCTTGTATTTGTCTATATGTATTTTGTGGTCACAGCCTCATTGCACCCCCACCTAATGGTTTTAAAAATTAGTGGTGAGCACAACTTTCCCTTGTTAGTTATAGTTCATATTGGAGTAGTGACCAGCTTTCTGTTGTAGCCCCCACCGCTTCCCAACTATAGTCAGGTGATCCCACTGGCGTCTAATAAAAGGGCAACCAAGTTTGGGAGTTTTACTTTGAAAGCAGGTAGGTAAAACTTAGTCCCTTTGTAAAATATATAAAATGAAGTAGTAGCATTCTTAATGAATTAGATGCAAGTTGAGCGTAGGACTGGCCAGATATGGGATGACTTTGACGTAGTTGGCCATCTTAAATATATTGTTATTAATATATGGACAAACAAAGCCTGTTTTGTGTCAAGGGTAAGGCATTTTTAGTAGCTGTATGCACAAAATGTCTCAGTGTCTTAAATATATT
>CM044441.1:117616263-117690831 GCA_024363595.1 Xenopus borealis | reverse complement strand
GCACTCACAGGACTTAAAAATTAAATAATGTTTTATTAACAAACAAAGGACTAACGTTTCTTTGAGAAAGGCCTCGGAGAGGCCGAAACGTTAGTCCTTTGTTTGTTAATAAAACATTGTCCTGTGAGTGCGGACCTTTTCTATGGGATATATATATATATAATTCTCATGTACAGAAGCTGTTGTAAATACTGGTGACACATATAAAATATTAAAAAACAAATGTATTCTCATTTGTTTTTGTGTCATTCTGTACAGCTGGTGTAATTATCATATTATTGGCCTCACTGAAAACTCCAACTTTAAATTCATTCTTGAGCTAAGCACAGTCATAAAGGAATGCACATTTACACAACACAAACGTATTTAAATTGAGTCAAATAAATTATGGAGAATCCAGCAATCCTTCCTTGGCTTAATAACAAGCTGTGTGAAACGGCTCGTCTGCAGACACAATAGTACTGTAGGTGGAATGAATATTAATGAAAGAAAAAATAATTCAGTTGATATTAGTATCAAGCACGACGCTATAGAATTAAATTGTGCGGCAGGCAAAGTTCATTTTAATACAAAGTATCCTATAAAATACCCAGAACTGTGCTTTTATTCGTTAACAACAAGGACCATGACACAGTGCAATAAAAAATCTCTGCCATAACAATAAAAATCTGTAAATGTAGCCCAAGAACAGCATCCTCTGTGGATAAGCTAAAGGGGAAAGTTGTTTTGGGGTTGAGAATGGATTAAAGTAAATATTACTTATGAACTGTACCCAGCCTTCTTTATACTGATGCTAATGGGGGAGACTTAAAGTTTAAATATTGTTACTGTAATGGGGTTTTGTTTAGACATGTAGAATTCTCTGGTGTATATTCAGAAGGGTATATAAAAGTAAATAAGACTTACTATAAACACAAAGCAGTGTGTGGCTTTGTATAGTGTGCATGCACAATGCTTTGTGAACTACAACTCCACTTCCAAGGCCACTAACTGACAATATTTTGCTGAAAAATTTGCTAAACTGCAGCAAAATTTATGAAATAGCAAATTTTTAGACTCAAAATGCTTCAGGGTCAGTGCGCATTTTTGTCTTGCATTTTTTTCCCATACCAAATGCATTGGTGGACAATTAATAAGGGATCCAACATCTTTTACCTGGCAAAGTCTTCTAGGTTTTTACACTTAATAAATCTGGAATTTATAGAGCTGTTAAAAAAAAAATAGGAAAACCACAGATGTTTAGAGATATGTGGAAGAAAACGAAATTCTATTGTTAGCAAACAGGTTCCTTGATTTAGATCAAGGTAAAAGGATTCTTTCTGGATAACGGGTATCCTACACCCAAATCTTTATACAGAACTCCAAGCAACAGAATCTTTTTATTATTAGTGAATACTTTGTCTTACTTTGTAGTTAGGTGCCCACTCATGTACTTGGGTACAGCACCCCAAGTAAAACTTTATGAAGGATATATTTAAAATAATTTATGGCTCTTGTGACTGGGGCATTGTCAGTAGGGTCACTGATCAGTTTTGTGTCTTTTAATATTATTAGATGATACACTATCCAATATACCTGTAGAATTCTCAAATGGAAGTTCTGTGTTATCACGCAGCTTTACTGGAAATTCCCGACAGATTTCTCCATCATCCTGGTCTTGTGAAAGCCAACGGTCGACTTTGATGCATAGTTTCTCCTTTGAGAGCAGGTTTAGCAACTGCAACTACAGTCAGAATAGCTTTCAAGAATACATTTATCAACATCCTAAACAGCATTCCTTTTTACACTTTTATCCACCTTTTATGACCTTAAAGGCGAACTAAACCCTAAAAATGAATATGGGTACAAATTCCATATTTTATATACCAAACTTATTGTACCAGTCTAAAGTTTCAGTTTCTAAATAGCAGCAATGATCCAGGACTTCAAACTTGGCACAAGGGGTCACCATCTTGGAAAGTGTCTGTGACACTCACATGCTCAGTGGGCTCTGATTAGCTGTTGATAAGCTAAGCTCAGGGGGTCACAAATTTACTGTATGATCAGAAAATTAGGTGTCTGTAATCATTTCAGGATTCGCTGGTAATTAAACTCTAGTCACTGTATTTCCACTCACCTGCATGACCTTAGTGAGCCACTGGAAGCGTCTACCACTTGCAATGACTAGTTTCTGTATTGGGACTTTTACATTCCTTTCCACATAGTGCCCTCCTTCAAACTCATTTGATTTATCTGTTCTTGATCAAGCAATTGGAGGCCTTTATAACCAAGCTTCCTGCATTTACTGCTTGTTCCCTGCCTGATTCCTGTTTTCTTCCTTGCTGATTCCTGGTTCCTTATCTGAGTCATTGCCATGTTCCTGATCCCGGCCTTCCTTTTGACTGATCTCCTGGTACTGACAACTGCCTGTTCTCTGATATTTCCTTTGTCTGCCTCTGACCTCAGCCTGCCTACCAGATTTCCCATGCTTGCTGCCTGTCCAGATCTTCAGCCTGTTTACGGACTTCACTGGCTAGCCACCTGCATCTGACCACTGCCTTGGTAAAAGGACTTTATTTTGTTGCCTTATATTAAATTGCTAATCTGTTGTCTGCTTCTTCAATATATCATATTCCTTAAAGAACATGTCATCTTGCCTATTAGCATACTCCATTCCTGCTTTACTTAGATTGTGACATTTCTATTCTATATGTACAGTATATTGTGAGTGGGTCCCTAAGCTCAGTAAGTGACAGCAGCACAGAGCATGTGAATCAGCGAATCAGCAGAAAAGAAGATGGGGAGCTACTGGGACATCTTTAGAGGCATATATCCTCCTGGCTAGAGGGCTGTGGTTGCATTGGGATGGTACAGATGCCCAAAACATAATGTCACACATTTCTACATTACTTGTTTAATTAGGCTTTAGTTCTCATTTAACAACCAAGCAAAATGCTTAATGACAGATTAGAGCACGAAAAGGAAACTGCCTAATGATTGGTATATATAATACAAAAGAAAGAGAACAAAATTAATTAAATTAATTAAACTGTTTTCAGGTTCTCAGGCACCACCGAGCATCTTAACTTCAGTACAGAGCAGAGTCATAGGAATAATCAAAACAGCATTCAACTCCAAAATGCATCCAAACTGCTCATAGGCTATTGCATATACTTCTAACATGAACTTCCCATTGCTTTATATTTAAAACACTTTCAGCACAAACCCTAAAACATGAAATACTGTAACTACTTTACAGTTTGCTATATACTTTGTATACTATCTATGGATGGAAACAATTCCCATCACTGGCAATTCCAATCGCAAGGCTCATAAACATTGTAGCTGCAGTTGCTGTTGTGCAAAAATGGACAATGTCATTGTGTGCATTGAGGCCATTCATCAAAGATACTTGTGTCCAAAGACACTCTTTGTGCTTGTTGCCAATGCCACATTCATGTTGGTGGTAATTACAGGCAGACATGTCAAATAGTGATTGGCGAAAAAAATCGCAAAACGAGTCGCGCGTTGTGTCGTTTCCGACGCGTCGCGTCGTTTTCGGGCGCACGTCGCATCGTTTTCGGTGCGTCACGTCAAAAGCGACGCGCGACTCGTTTTTGTTGGCGAATTTTTCTGCGGCGAATTTTTGCTGCCGTTTCGCGAATTTATTCACCAGCTGCGAATCGCGGGAATTCGCCGCGAATTCGCCCCTGGCGAATAAATTCGCCCATCACTAATGTCAAACTCAGAAATTTGGAAGCCAGGCACACACTGGCAAAAAACATAACATCACATTGCAGAAAGCCAATCTTTGGAAGTGGTCACAAGCTAATTTAACTGAATAGTTAATGCACATGTGCACATTGAAATGATGGGAAACTTGGAAATCCCTGGGAAATAGGTAGGGTGATGGGGGACCGGAAAAGGGGAACCAAAAACCAGATTGCTCCCAGGTAAATCAGGGGAGTGTCTTTTCCAGGTTTCCCTACTACTATGTGCATCAATTTGTTCAGCAGATTTGCACCTAATTAAATGTTTTTATGCCATTCAAACTGCTACAAACTACTACAAGCTACACCTTCCGTAAAATGCTGCAGTCTGGGTTAAAAAATGGTGAACTGCGAACTTGTATTTGTAAATAACCTTTAATGTGTTTTTTAAAGTACAAAAATCTGCATTCAGTTTGCTTTTCAGCACTGCTTACTAAGCATTCACAGCCCTATAATGGAGAGAAGAGCTTGGTGCTGTGATGCTCTAGGTGTGGTGTACTGTGGCTAATGCAGCGTTAGCAGGAAACACATTTTGCAACCAATTACTATCTAGGATCAAATTGTATTTTAGCTCTGGTTTTTGGTTTCCCTTTAATTACTATATATATTGTTATTTGTAATACAATTAGATCTATTTAATTGCATCTCTGGATGTAGTGGGCTACATAAGCCACTTACCCTTGATCACTTAGAAACTAACTGGAGTTTCTTAGTTTCAATCTTTCAAAACCCTACTCATGTATTAATGATGTGCAGGTCAGGAAAACTCAACCTGCACTCTTATCTTTCTGCTCTGTATGCTAGAGTCTTCGGGAGCAGAAGATGAGTTTACTCACCCAGTCTGACCCACACCCAACCCACAATGGTCAACCAATTCAACCCAAACACTCCTGACCTGTGAGTAAACCTATGGGTACTGTAGGTTCAGGGTCAAATCACACAAGCCATCTCTCTAAACTATGAGCCTATTTTAAACACATTCTATCAAAAGGATGGTGCTGTCAAATAATTTTACCTCTTGTAAGTGCCATGATGGTGATTCTCCAGAATTGTTGTGTCCAATACGTAATTTGAATATTTCCCCTATATCGCCAAAGTTAACCTGCTCAGTAAAAAAACAGCAAACGAATTATTAGTTAATGTAAAAGTGAGTCTGTAGGTGGGATGCATAACTAGATTTTGAACAAAGGTAAATACAATTAATACAATTGAACAGAAAGAAAAATAATACTCTAGAATAGCAAATGAAGCCATTAGTAAACTAAAGGGGACATTTACTTTACCCTGGGGCACAAATTAGAGCACACCCCATAGTGTTCACTTAGCAAAAACTTGTGTCCAGGGGTAAATTGCGCTCGGAGTAGATTGCAGCAACAGGAGGTACAATGGCAGGTGGCAAAGACAGGGCCCTGTTGCAGGTTACACCTTCCTAAGTTGTCTGAATAATGGGCAAATTAGGGGACAGTTAGGAGGTGGAAGAGGGGTACACCTACTTCCCCCCCCGAACTTTATTCAAGGGGCACAGAAACCTACCAAAATATAGGAAATGCAGAACGCAGAGTGCAAAAGAAATGCAGCCTTTTTGTATTTTGTACATTGTGTTCTGCATTGTAAATGACCCCTTATAATACACATTGGGTCATATTCAATTGAATTCCAAATTTTCCTATTGACTTATATTGAAAGGCAAAGGAAAGTCTTATCCCACTTGGGGGTGCCAAATGTTAGGTGTTTGTATTTGACCAGGGCAGCGTTAAGGCCGCCATCTTACCTGCATTCCACTAGACCACTCCCTCACCACCTCTCATGTCATTAGGATCCCCAATAAAGACACTTGAAGCCCAGGATGGAATTCATAGGCCGCAGCTTTTATTAAACTTTAATATATATGAATATATTAACCACACATAACTGTAACATAACAGTAATTTCACGGGAAGGCTTGCCTAACTGGTTGCACTAGAGTGACCGGGCCACTGCCATGCTGGCCACCTGGGTGCTGCCCTGGATGGGCAAGTAGTAGCAGGTGGCCGCACTCGTCTTTTTGCCTCCCAGGGCCCTTACTCAGAGAGGCACCAACACACGCCACAGATTGGGAACTACAGCCCCATTCCCCACACTGGCAAGCATTCCCCCACTCCCCACCTGCCATAACTCAATACAAACTGATATAACCCCACTAGTAAACATAAGGGTCGGGAGGGTGGGATGCTGCTTACACCTGGCTGCTAACTGTAAAATGGATGCCACTGATTCCCCGCTGGATTTCACGCTACCTGGTAACCTCTCCTCTTCCCCACCAATCATACCCTTTCTAAAGACTAAGGCCTGCCTCACTTGGTCAAAGCTTCCCTCCTCCCACTATGTTTATCTGGGAAGCCCTATACTTACCTGAAACCCCTGCCAGTGTTCCTATCAGCAGAAAAATAAATATATTCACTTGGGGGTACCTTACTTTTGCCACCCCCCAAGCGGGATACAACTTTCCTTCTCCTTCTATGAGATAGATTTTTTTCATGGAACTGAATCTGCCCCATATTAAAGCACCTTTAGAAGAAAGAATAAGAGTATTGCTCCATAGTGCACACGGGAATAACCCTGGGCTGCAGTTTTCTGCTGATAGGAGCACCGGCCCAGGGTGTCAGATAAGTAAATATATTCACTTGGGGTTGCCTTACTTTTGCCACCCCAAGCGGGATACAACTTTCCTTCTCCTTATTTGAGATAGATTTTTTTCATGGAACCGAATCTGCCCCATATTAAAGCACCTTCTCTTATAATCCTTCTTTCAAGGTACTCAGGGGACAGATGTTACTTTTAATTCACAGCAATGCTGTTTGTGAAAAGTTAAAACAATAGCTATCACTAGAAATACTATATTTTGTCTACCTTGTAAATCCACATTCAAGGTAGACAGGAATACATATACTGCAAATCTGAAATATTATTTGAAATACAATTATCTTTACATACATCAAAGTCATCCTCATTACCACGCTGGAAGACATCTTCTTTGTTGCTACTAAGAAAAATGGGTTCAGAAATTCTTCGGTCTCCATAGAAGATAATATATACTTGGGAAGTGGATCCGGCAGATGGTATGTCACTAGTTAAGATGGACACTCTCCATTTTACGGCTGATTATCCATGGTAAGGAAACAATAAAGAGAAAAAATGCAATGTAATTTCATCTGCAAAATCAATTTGATTTAGAAATACATTCTCACCTCAGTAGATTGCTGCAAATAGGCAGTAATAGAACTGACCCTACAAAAGACAATTGTATGTTTCAAAATTGTTTCTATCTCAGTATAACATTTATGTGTAGACTGGTGAGAATACAGTATGTGCCTTGTGCTAATTAACAACCACTGATGAATTAATTCAGGAAATATTGTACATGGAGAGAAAACAAACAATCTACAAGAGGATTGGAATTATATAGCAAATGTATTCAGGTATCAGCTGGCGGGGATTTCTACATATCTTCTATATATCTGCCATTCTCTGATACACACTGTAAACTATGAAACTTACTATTTGAGGGTGACCAATATCTAGATAAGCAGAAACTTCTACCACACAGGTTACAAATACCTTGTGTACCTTCTGGATAAGGTATCCTATATCAATGGTGTTAATTGTAACCAGCTATAGACTGAGCTGCACAGTGTATCAACTTGTTCAATGAATCTGAGCTTGAGTCACTTTTCTCATCCCTATTTATATCTGCAGTGAATGTGTAATCACTTGGAATGCAGACATTTGTCTGTAATTAATAGGTTCACTCTTCCTTGGATCCATATATATGTACTTTCTAAGACTAACAGATGGAGGTTGAACTGCATGTTTTGATTTCAATGAAGCTTGAAATACAGGGATAAGGAAAATATGATGGATTATAACTCCTTATACATTTTGCCAATACCAAAGCATAGGGCCTTGCCTTTTTAATATTAACATTTGATTGACCTCTTTCCCTTATTTGACTTGCCATTGCATTGATAATAGAGTTATAATGATGATAATATTTTATAAACCAAATGTAGATGTATGGGGGTGAAATATAATCTAAAATCTCCTTGCAACTGTACAGGTTGTATACATAGTCACTGTTCTCGGCAACACTATATTAAATTTATCCAAGTTTGCTCAAATGAACGAGGCTTATATTTCTAAATCTTGGAGGGGGTGCTCATAATATACGTTCAACTGTATCTAAGCTGGGAAGAGGTTGGTGAGGTAGGCAAAAAAACTATATAATTGGAACAACTGAAAAGGTGCTAACATAAGGACACATTCACAAGGTGTTCATGTGAGTTGATATT
This sequence comes from Xenopus borealis, assembly GCA_024363595.1. Lineage (NCBI taxonomy): Eukaryota > Metazoa > Chordata > Amphibia > Anura > Pipidae > Xenopus > Xenopus borealis. Next base: position 117,682,754 of record CM044441.1, on the reverse strand, counting down.
ATTGGTCAAACCTTTTGAAATAAAAAATAACAAAATGATATCTGCCTATCTCTTGCAGATCCCCTCGTAAAATGACTTTGACACCTCACACACAGTTTGATATTCCTTTTTGTTGGTCATTTGATCTATGAGCTAAATGTTATATATATATATATATACCAGTGAACATCATTGTAATCAGCTTGAAAAAGGAACTAAAATGTTCTGAAAGCTTGCTATGATTATATTAGTTAGCCAATAAAGGTATCGCCTTTATACCATTTTGTTATTTTTTATTTCAAAAGGGTTGCCCAATAACATTTTTACTGGCTAACACGGTACAGCAACTTTAACCGAGAGTTGATATTGAAATATGACGTTATTAAGCTTATTGACTAATTGAAAATTGCTAATAGTATTTGTTATAATTCCTTGGAATTGGTTTAATTGGCCGAGTGATATTTAATGTTTACTCGCTTTCTAAGTCCATAGTTTTTATTGAAATCTATCATTTTTTTTATACTTTGAACAAACCTTTTGATGTCTATTTAATTACCCATGTCTTTACCATTTGCATGATTTGTTTATTAATATCTGGATATTTATTTACTCTTGAAATAGTGAAAATCTTACTAGGGCTATACTGCATATTTAATGTTTCATTGTTTGTATTATGCTTAAAACCTAATTGCAAAAGGGGTTTTATTTGAGATTATAATCTTTCAGATGTAGCATATGCTTGTTTAAGACACAAATGTCTTTGGTTTTGGAGTGTATTAATTTGTACTTAACCTAAAACACCCCGCCCATTATCTATGTATACAAGAGGCACTGTGTGTGTTGCTCCATGTACTGTATTTCCATGTATTCACTCTGATAAATATACTATTGAGCTGGTTCAATCAGGGTGCAATGTCACCAATTTTTCCATGCTTTGCCATTGGCTTTCCAAACAGGATAAGACTTCCCAGATTTCAATTAATATCTTCATGCCTTCCATGCTGGGAATATATTTCTGAAAACTCACCTTACAGAGATTTGAATTTGAAGCCCTGACTACTGCCATATCTTAAGTATAAGGTTTTGTGGGTCCTGAGACCTGAGATTCATAGCAGTTTACCCTTAGATGGTGTCAGCTATTTTGCCCAGTAAAATCTACTGCAGTTTCAGAGATGGTTTCGCAACAAATATGAAAGTCAATTTGAATCATACGATTGATGCTCGAAAACTCAACTTTATCAAATTATACAACGAAAATGTGACTTTATCGGATTATCAGACAAAAGGTTTTAAAACCTTAAATGTAAACCTTCAGCATCTAAACTCTTGATTCATGTCCATGTCCAGTCCATGGGAGTTGTCCAAGGCAACTCAAATTTTTAATTTGAGTTTGTAGACCCGTTAAAAAGGATGAGTAGAATATGAAGTCAATGCATTATAGGTGGTTTTATACATATCTTTTTTACATTTGGATTTTCGAATAAATAAGCAAGCATTTGAGTTTGGTAAAATATCAAGTTTATTCAAAATCACAAATTCGAGTTCTGTTAAGCAGGAAACACTACTAATAATAGCCTATATTTCAGAAATGTATCTGTACACATCAAAACATCAAAATAATTACAGTCCATTTTATAATAACTGTATGTAATAAAAAAGGTTACTAAAATACAAGCACCAAAAAGTGTGATGACATTTCTGACTGATTTTTAGTTTTATACTATATTTTCATAAGTACATTAAAAATATGTAGATGTGGGCACAATTCAGTTAAAATGAAAGCTGTAGATTAATGCTCTTAGAACTTGTATTTATCAAATACTGGTTCATTACAGAGACATTCTCAGCTTCAATTTGCTACAAAACACACTTTCTCCTTTGTCTGAGGTCTCAAAATGTCAATATAGGTCTGTGAAACCTAAAAAAACTCAGGAAATGTAATACCTAGATTCCAGGATTAGAGTTCCCTTGTGGTCTCCAGTGCAAATGAAGGAATACATTATGGCCTAGATTTCCTGAATGCCATGGCCCTATAGCAAATCATGCCCCTGCTATCAGCTACACTATACCCTAGCATCTGTATCTTATCTCAATGTACATTATATTATTTAGTAAATGTTGAGTCTTCCAATAATATAAATATTGCTGATTATTGGGTTAATCTGGATAATAATCCTTTTTGTCAAATACTTTGAAAGTGTTTTCATTTTAGGATAAAATAAAATACCATCCTCTAACCATCCAATGATTACACAGATCATTCAAGAATTCAGTATAAATACTAAACAATCCAGAAATTGGAATCATAACTGATCATTTCAAATAGACTCTAGACTATAGATATATTAAAAGAGTGGTTCTCCTAAATGTTATGTTATACAATGGTTAAGCAACTTTTCAATTGGTCTTCATTATTTCTTTTTTATAGTATTTGAATTATTTGCCTTCTTTTTCTGCCTTTTTCTAGCTTTCAGATGGGAGCCACTACCTCATCTAAAAACAAATTCTTTGTAAGGCTACATATGTATCGCTATTGCTACTTTTTATTGCTCATCTTTCTATTCTTTCTATTGCTCACTTTCGCTCGCGGAGCATGCACTGTAGTGGAAGTGACATCACGTGCACGGCACGCTGACGTCATTTCAGCACAGACTCTGCCCCTCTACCCCTCACCCCCCCCCCAGTTCTGTCACCTGATTTCAATAGGAAATCCGTGGCATGGGGGTGAGGAAATAAAAAAAAAAAATTAAATGTACACCAGTTAAGGCACCCGAGGGCCGCCTCCACAATCCTGCCACCCTAGGCACAGGCCCTCAGGTGCCTATATAGTAATACGGCCCTGAATTGGAGACATGCTGAATAAAATCTAAATTATTCAAAAATCACAAATTATAAAAAATGAAAAGCAATTGCAAATTGTCTCAGAATATAACTTTGTACATCATACTTAAAGTTAATGTAAAGATGAATTATTCCATCAAGAGCTTATATTTTGAATGAATTGTTGCTGGGAATTGAGTATCACCACAAACTATGTAGGTTATTTTTTTGCTGTCTACTGCCCACTTGGTATCCTTTTAAAGACACTTTAGTTACTAAAACAGCAACAGTTACTGACATGTAGCAGGCAAAGAGTTCTTACCATATCTGCAAGCAGGGTTGGTCTCTGCTTTATAGGAACCATATTTATTTTTTGTTGAAAACATTACAATGTTGTGTAAAGAGAGACTTTTTAAGGGAAAAAAAATCCAATACTGTTATGAATTCCACCTTTTATACTTGAATGAAGGAATCAATTCTCTGGTACTTGGCTATTATTTATTTCCTTTATGGCAAATAACATAAATCTTGTTTTTCTTTATGGCAGGTATTCTAAAAATGCTCTCAGATCAGACTTACTGCCTACAAGACAACGGGTTGCTACTCATTGGAGATCCTATTGCTAAAAGCACAGGAGAAATGAGCCAGAGTAAAAAGGAGCAATTAAATTTATGAAATACAGAATTAACCTGTGGCAGAAAAAACACAGTACTACTATAGCTTGTGTAAAAAACAGCATTAGAAGAAAAGTGACTTGCTATATGTTTACTGTACTTTTAAACATGACTTGTCTCTTGGCTTTTCATAGGGAATATATCTGAATGCTAACAAGATATGAGCATCCTTTTTTCTTCTTGAGAAGTCAATAAAAGTCTGCATGTACATGTATAAACTCATCATAACATAATCATCATTACATATGCTAAATTATATTCAGCACTGCTGTTATCATTAAATGTATAGTGACCATGGGTTCAATATGGCTTACAGTAACAGCAGATGCCCTTTTAAATTCAATATGCTTCTACGGAAATTTTATGTTTCTCTTGCTATTAAGTTTTCCATCCAAAGAAACCTGAAGTGAAATATTTATGAGCTAATCAGCCGCCCTCTCTCAAAATCAGATCTATTAATTCCCCAAAAGCAGGTGACTTCAAGTTTATCTTAAACATGCACTTTTTTAAGGTAGGCACATACACAGAAAGTATGCTAAAAAGCAAAGTGACCACATGTCATATCTAACGGCATATTTCAAAAAATAAGATGTTAAGGTTTATTTAGGAAATAAAAAGAAATCAAAGTAAGAAATAACAAGTGCTTAAAAAGACATTTAGAGCTAGAACTAAATAAATATAATTGACAAGAGAAAAAAAAGTCACTATGGTGTGTGTTAAAGCCAGAACAGAATTTGTTCTTCTGCTTTGCTGTTTTTGTCCGGACCGTATGCTGTCATAAAGGGGGTCTTAAGAGATGGTAGGCTTGTCCCTTTTAAACTCTATATTTCATTTCATTATCATGATAGAGTATGTTGTTATTCTCATCACTTATTTTGTATGTTATTTCCTGCAACAAGTGAGTCTCCTGTGTTGTTCTATATTGCTTGTTTGACTCTTTACACATAGAATCAATTGTTGATATTGGAAATAAATAATAATGTTTGCTATGATTCCCATCGCTACTGCATTCATGTGCTTTCCCTAAGATCGTTTGGTAGTCAAAGCTCAAAGAATCTCTGACATGTTTATTTACTATAGAGTGCATTTCTATATTGTTGTTGTTTTCATCTTTTGATACATAACCCTGTAACAAAGGACCAGAGACTTTACGTTTGGACTGAAAAAGCAAGATGTTCTCTATATCATATGGCCTGCAATATGCAAAGCCCCTGTTTTGTTCATTTAAAGGTATGATTACTGCAGTTAAGATTGGACAGTGTTGCCCACAGATAATATGCAGTTTATCCAATGAATCCTGTTCCTTTATTTGTGCCCTGTCTGTTTTTCTTGGATGGGAAGGTTGATTTTCGTTCCTCTTGTTTTCACTAGGTTGTGGCAAGGGATGAATTTTATTATCACAATAGTGCAAATCTACAGAAGCAAATGATGGAAGGCTTCCAGAGATCCCACGGTCTTTCTGTAAAGCTCTGCTGTACGTTTCTATTGAAACGGAATCACGGGATTTGCTTTGAACAAGGTGAGAAGAGGTTTTTGGTCGATCTCTTCTTTTATCTTTGAATGTGTCTTGGAATGGTTCTGAATCACTCCCATGGGGCATAGTGAAATAATTACACTCGAAGTGTTGAGGCTTCACCATATCTTCAATTTCTGAGGAAGATATATCACCTAATGGTAACTGTTGGACTGTTTTGCAGTTAATTTGCTGGTAAGGGAGATCATCACTGGTGTTATCTAGGTAAGTGTCTGTAGAGGTTGTTTCTAAATGACCATACATTCCTATTGCCTCTGGGGTTGATCTCCTTATCAAATGATTTTCCTTTAGCAACCATCTGCCTTTATCTACGAGAACACCATCATTTATTTCAGTCGTTGTTTTAATATTATCATCTATATTTGGAAATTCTGAATCATTACTTTGTAAGGTTTCTGGTTCTTTTGAAGCTCTGCTAGGACTGGTAACTTCCATCATTGGTAATGAGGTACTTTTTATATTATGTGTGCAGTTGTCTTCCTTTTTATTTTTTGAGCTGTTATTGGGACTAGATAAAGATCTTAATATGTTCTCTTTGGACCACCATCTGTATGCTTTATTTAAGGCAGAGTTTTCATTCATACCTGTTCTGGGGGACTTTCTTTGTCCCTTTTCATGTAGTTTGCTAGGTGATGTAGAACAGGGGCTACCAGAAGGAAACTGTTTACATTCTGTTTTACCATAAAGCCTTTCAATCGTACGCTTTACAAAACCTCTTTTAAAAGGCTTATCTTGCACTTGCTCCTCACCACTCTCTGTCATTATTTCACTAGACAGATATAAAGTATCACTAAACATGCTGTCTTCGCTGTCTTGTCTGTAGTCTGACCAATCAGAAGAAATAGGGCTTTGTAAAGTCTTTTGATATGCAGAGTTTTGGGAACAGTACTTTCTTTGTTCCAATTGTTGTACTATCTTTTTTACTTTTGAAGTTGATACTGTTGTGTCCCCACTAGAATTGTTAGTACTATCAATATTTGATGATGAAACAGAATGTCTTTGTGATGGAATAATTGGTGTCTCCTGAATACTCTCTCTTTCAGATAATGCCAGATCTTCAGAATGATCTTCCTCCATACTCTCCAACAAACCAATGGTGCTATTTTTTCTGGACTCCTGTAAATCTTGCAGAGCTTTGCCATTTTCCATATCAGTGACTTTACTAGAAGGTTTTGTGTCTGGTAGACAACCATAAAACTGTAAATCACTTTCTTCATTCAAGAAATCAGTGATGTCCATTTCATTTAGGTGTGTCTTATCACAAATCAGATCTGTATCTTTAGCACAGATATAATCAATAGTATTATCCGTTTCATCTTTTTCTATGACGTTTGAATTTTCATGTAACTGTGAAAATTTGTATGTAGAGATGTCTTCATTAGCATATGTAGAACTCTTCTCTGGTTCAAGCCTAAGTACTGACTCTTGTAAATTTAAAACTGCAGCTTTTAAATCATCAGCCCTTTCTGTAATTGCTATTTTTTTCAGGGATTGCAACAGGGAAAACATTACAGCCCCTCCATCAATGTTTTTGTACCCATCTCCTATTATACTGTTCATACCCTGATTCAAATGTAAAACTATTAACCAAGCAAGAAGAAGTTGTGGAGATGAAGTGTCTTCTGGGGGTAAATCTGAGACACTTAATGACTTTTCTAACCGCCTGTATTTTCCTTTTTTATCATTTGAATGGTAAGATTTGAGCTGCTGAAGCAGCATATCCCCAACAAGGCCTTTTTGTTCCCAAGTATTTTTAGCAATTGTGTCTCTTTCCACTTGAACAGCTACATCAGTACTTTGCCTGTTTTGGCTTGTGTTTAATATATGGTTACCTTCCATTAACTTGACCATTTCATCTATCTTGCCACCTTTGGAAAATAGACTGTTTTCAAAAACAACATATTGTTGAAAGAAATATTCCAGTAAATTTTTGCTTGGCTCTGCAGAAACAGATAGAACTTTTTCATCTTGTGAGCCAGCATTCTCCAGTGCTAGTGTTTTACCAACAGTAGCTTCTATGCTAACTGGTTGCTGCTGATCTGCACAAGACTCTATATTTCCTTGAATGTCCTCTTTTTCTAATCTAATAATGTCTTTGTCAAACTGATCCTCCTGTCCATGGCTACAATATAAAGAATCATCTTCCTTTTTTGAAGAAGGCATTAGTTGAATAACTGGCAAAACTGTATTTGGAAAGATGTTTTTCAGCCAGGTTTGCACATACGTTTCAAGAGAACTTTGAGAAATATGAACATTAGTAAGTTTCTCAGCATCCAAACTACCTAAATATCTGCTTGATTTACAGTCAGTGGTTTTATTGCTCTTATTTTTCTTCTTTTGGGATTTTGTCTTTTTTCCAGTTTTCTGTGGCTTTTTTATTGCTTTAGGTGTTTTTTTGAATACTACCTTTTCTTGTTCGATATCAAGTTCAGTTAAGGGGCAATGATCTGTGGGAAGAGTAGAGGTTGTTGTAATAACTGTACTTATAAATTCAGAATTTCTGTTCTCAGGATTTAAGGTATGCTTAATTTCATCTTTCCTTTTGCCATTTTCATAGTCACTGGTTTTATTTTGGGGAGATCCAAGCTCATAATTTTTTCCAATAGACCTGGGTTTCACCTTAGCCATTTTCTTATTTCCTTTTAATTTCTTTTCTGAATTGAGTTCTTGTTGTTGGGGGTTTGTAAATTCTTGAGAACTAAGCATGCATTCAAGTGCATTGTTTGACTCATTAGTTTCTTCTATATATGTTGTATCAGTTACCTGCTTATATAATAGATTAGTTCCATGTGCATCATCTGTTGTTGGGGAAGTTGGTACTTCTATATGCTCACATTCAAAATGGTGACTTTGTTTTTGAAGCAAAGACTTTGGTTTTATTTGCTCACTTGGATATTTTTTCTTTTTCTTCTTCTTTTGTTCTGTAGGAAAATCTCCTCCTATAATTTCGGCTTCATCTGAGGCCTTCCTACATGGAACAACTGTCATTTGTGTTACAACATTACTAGAGGATGCTAAATCTAATAAACCTTCTTGAGTAGATACAAGTTCGAGTGATGTTTCTTTTGACAATGATGATGGCTCTGAAAATGTCACTGAAGCACTTACAGATCTTTTTATTTCTTTAAATTTAAAATTGTCTTTGTACTGTGCATGCTTTCCTGCAGAATGTGGCCTCACAACTGTATTGTCTGTCTGCATCAGTTTCATGGTGGCAGTTTCTAATACCTTAAAGGCATCTTGTCTTACTTTAGGATGCATTAGCTCCTCATTATCGTGAGGCAAAATACAGCCTGTGTTAGAACTGTTATGTTGGCATTCTTCAGAAACTAATAAAATCTCTTTTTTACAGTTACTGAGATTATCTGCAGATTCAGCTTTTTCATTGCAAACAATCAGAGGTTCTTCTATGCTTCCTTCTGAAGGTTTTATCTTAGAGATTTTTCTAACTTTTCTTATCCCAGGTGTAGGGGGTCTGTAGCGTGGAGTTTTCTCTTTTTTAGAACTATGCATTTTGTCTATATTACTCGGCATATCTTGCCTAGTAAGCAGATTTTTTTCTGCACTCAACTCATAAGTGCTTTCTTCTGGTTCTTCATATTTATTGCCTTTGCAAATTGTTTTAAGGGAGTTATCACTTGCAAGTACAGCTTCAACTGCTGGTTCTACAGAGGAAGTGAACATCTTACTTTTGTAATATGAGATATCATCCCGACATACTGTGGTTGACCAATTAATGGTTTCTTCCTCTTTTATCTTAAATCGAACTTTCATTTCCACTGTCATGGTGCCATCAGAATTAAGATGAAATGATTTCTCTATATTGTCTCCTGGTGAAATGACTGGTAATTCTTCTCCAGAATGTGGCCAGTGCTCTGTCAAGCTTATTTCATTTTCTGGGCTGTAAGAAAAATCTACAAAGTTACTGCTTTTATTGCTTGCTTTTTCTGATAGAAGTGAGTGTTCATGACCACTGGGAATAGTAGAAGGAGGCTCATCAGTTTTCAGTTCTGATGGACAAAATAATTGGAGGCGACAAGAGTAGATGGAAAGGAAATGATAATGTAAGAGTTCAGATTATCCAGGCGAGAAGGAAGAAGAAGAGTGGCAGCCATGAATAAAAAGGAAAAGAAAGAGGAGAGAGTTAGCATGCACACTATATAAAAAGAAAAATAGAATAAAAAATAAAGCTTTTAATCTGCTTGTCAATAAAAGTCATCTCTGATCTACATACTTCAACTACCTTGATAAATGCTCAGTGTATCAACATAATGAGCACATTTTTTAGAATGTGATAAAGTCTTTATGTAAAAAATGGACATAGAAATTTTTTCTTAGTTCCTTTAGCAAACATGGAGCCATTTTATCAGCATCTAAAAACTGTAAAGAATTTTACTTATATTTAAGTATGGATTTATTAATACAGATGCCCATTTAGAGCAATCAAGTCATTCTACATGATTTTTATCATAATTAAGCATTATTGATACCCTTACTGGATTTTAAAACTAATTTTCAGTGTGGGAGGAACTAGATCAGGCTTATTGGCCAATTTCGAAAATTTTGAAGGCATCGACAAAGGCCTTATTTTAGTGGGTTGAGTACACATTCTGGTATATTTTGTTAGTTATTTTATATATATAATATATTATTACATTTATATATATATAATGTCCAAGAGACCGGCACTCCCAATTGAAAAACTTCTGATTTATTGTGTTATATCACATTCCAACGTTTCGGTCGCCATTACGACCTTTCTCAAGGATGGCGTAATGGCGACCGAAACGTTGGAATGTGATATAACACAATAAATCAGAAGTTTTTCAATTGGGAGTGCCGGTCTCTTGGACATTATATTATATATATTTTCACCGTGCACCCCGGCTAAGCCAGAATTTTGCCTTTGAGTGCTGATACCATTCGAAAATCAATATATATATATATATATATATATATATAAATATGTTTTTTTAGATAACAGATATTTCTGTAATTTGGATCTTCATACCCTAAGGCTACTATAAAATCATGTAAACATTAAAAAAAACTATAGGCTAATTTTGCTTCCAATAAGAATTAGTTATATTCTAGTTTGAATCATATATGTCTTTCCGTAATCTGAGCTTTCTGGATAAAGGGTTTCCAGATAACATTCCCACACCTGTACTATTTTTGCTACATTGCATGGCAATACACAACTAAATAATTTCACCATAGCTAATACACAGAGTGAAGCTGGCCATACAGGTAAACATCTAGCTACACTAGACAAATCATAGATCAGTGTGTTTTTGCTATGGATCTGTGGTTCTAAACATTTTTATTTTAAGACAGACCTAATATACTTATCATAGTCTTCACCCTAATCCCACCCATTTGCTAGAGTACTTCTCAAAATTACAGTTAGTAGAACAGGTGCAATCACATATATGGTTTGTGTGAAAGAGTGGAGATGTGTGTGTGTGTGTGTGTGTGTGTGTGTATATGCTGGGTTTTTAATTTGGAGGGGTTGAACTTGATGGACTCTTTTTTCAACCCAATTTAACTATATAACTAACTATGTAACATGCATTATTGCTCTATTTATTGTACATTGTGCTATCAGAAAAAGTAGTACTAAGAACAAAACAACAGAAAGCAGCAGCAGCTACTGCCATTTATGCTAAGAGACAAGAATCTTCTCAGGCCACTAAAGATTTGTTAGCACATAATGAAGGTGATACGTGCTGGTTTCAGAGTTTCAGAAACACTGCTATAGGTTAGTGTATTGTTTCATATTTGTGGAACCCAAGAGATCCTTACTATCCTAACCTGTAATAAAAGGCCCTATAAATCCATTTAAAAGATCATATAAACCCAAATAAGCATGTGTATTCCTGTGTATTAAGCATACTTCAGCTTGAAAATGTAAGTGAACAATGGTCTAGGCTCTTTGACCTGCATTTCGAACCCAAACCAGGGTTTGCTTTATACGTTTACCATTTTGCTTATACTCTACTTTCTACTATGCACATTTTACTTTTGCCAAAGTTTTTGATAGATTAAACAGTTATGTAGAGACCCTTAGGGTTAGATTTTGAATGGGCAGTTTCCTCCTGTAGTTGGACACTTAAAGTGGATCTAAGTGAGCCCTGGGTGAAAAGCATTTTCATTAATGTTAACAGTAAACGCATCTGGTTTATTGTTGCCCAATAGGTATCAGTGTGTAAAAGTTTAAAAGGGAGATAACGCATGCTCAGGGATCTCTTCCTGTATCCCACTTAGCAGGGAGGAGGGTACAGAAATGGGCCCAAACAGATGACAGACCTTGTTAAGGGAAAGTTTCTGTAGTGGTAGCAGTTTTTGTAATAGTCGCTATAGGAGCAAAAGTTAGAGACAGTGTATTTAGTGGGTAGCTTTCTGGTTCCAACCAGGAGAGTAGTTGGAGTTAGCACCTTGTGGTGACCAGAAGCAGGGAAAGTGCCAAGGAACAAGATAACCCATGGGATCCATAGTTCTGGGAAAATCACCAAGACAAGCTGTATTAACCCATAAGAGGGATCTACTTACAATATCTAAAAGTATGAAAGTTTTCCACAGTTTGCCTTAAATTTCTATGAAAATCTTTACTGCCTGAATGCTGTGATGAAGACTTACTGGCTTGTTCAAGAAATACATTTGAAACAACCCCCTGGACTGCTGTTACTTTCAACCTGATTGATCTGTGCACCAGAAGACACACTGGATTCACTTGAAAGTAAGGTGCTTCAAGGGGCCACTACACATTGCTGTGAGTTGCAGAGAGTTATCCACAGCCTAAGCATATCCATGATACACTAGCAGCAGGTCACACTATTACTTACTCACATATCTTAGGGACCTACTGTTTTGCTACATTTAAATAAAAATGCTCCCAAATGCTATTCCCACCTCTAACAGTGTGCCACAATTTCCTATTAACTCAGTCCTAAAGTTTAAATAATACTCACGAATTTTCATTTCTTGCTTGGATCTTAACGGGTTTACCCTTTTAGAAATACCCGGTAGTTTTACAGGCAGATATTCCCTTCCTGGTTCATAGTTGGCATATATGAAGGATTCTCGTCCTGCTGCCACCACTGTTCCAGAACTCAGCAACAGGGCTCGGATGCTAAGAATCTGTAAGGGAATGGAATGGTTTTATTAGATTGGATGGATAAATGATGGCTTAAACATTGTAAATTGCATTTGAAAGGAATTGACAAAAAAAGATTAAAGGCAATAAGTTACTCCGATAAAATCAGCTGACTACACAGAAAAAGCTCATCGGTAAACAACACAGGCATAGTAAATAATCAATACGTAGCTCAGGTTATCTGTCTCAATTCAACTTTATTTCTTACAACCTGTGTATTTCTCTCTATATATACAATATCCTATAACAGCAATTGTAAATCTTTTTTATTTGCAAGTTCAATTAGCAGTTTGCAAAAGTCAAGTCTGAACTGCACCTAGAAAGTCAGTTACAGTTGATATATGGACCCTGAGGCAGAAATGTTGGCAATAAGCCTGCCCAGGGTGGGGGCCAGGGGTGTGTGTAGGCCAGTGATGTGGCAGCTCAGGTCCGACACTACATGTTTTGTGCTTCTTTACTAGCCCAAGGCCATCACAATCCTTCAGCATGTGTTTCAAAAGATGTTCACAGTAGCTCCCCATCTTCTAATTTTTTTTTGTGCTGTCTGTCAGTCATCTGAACTTAGGGACCAAATCAGGATATACTGTTTGTATAGAATATTAAAGTGACTATATAAGGCTCATTAGTAGTTCATCTCAATTCACATTACAATGCAGCTCAGAAACAAGTGCAATGATGATTTCTAACAAACAGTATATATGTATACATGAAACTCCCACAAGGGTCTTTATCAAGATATATATAAATATTGATATATTTTCTATAATATTTTAATCAACTGCAGGGTGCAGTGGCCAATATATTCATGTACACATTAGTAGAAGGGCCAGCACTCCATGTCTCGTGAACATGGAGTGCTGGCCCTTCTACTAATGTATATGTTTAAAGGGTAAGGCATTTTCTAGTAGCTGTATGCACAAAATCTTTCAATGTCTTAAATATATTGATAATGGGTTGAGTGCAGAGGACCTCTTGTGTTTGTCTATATATATATATATATATAATCCAAGAAGAAAGGTCCGCACTCTCAGGACTTAAGCAAAAATAAAATATGTTTTATTATATGGAAGACTAACGTTTCGGCCTCCTCCGAGGCCTTTCTCAAAGTCTTTGAGAAAGGCCTCGGAGGAGGCCGAAACGTTAGTCTTCCATATACTAAAACATTTTATTTTTGCTTAAGTCCTGAGAGTGCGGACCTTTCTTCTTGGATTGTATATGTTTAATGGACACTGCACCCAGGCATAGTTGCACTACGTGTCGTGAGTGCCGACTCCCTGTTGGAAATGTATCTATATATATATATATATATATATATATATATATATATACACACACAGTATATATGTATACACGAAACTCCCACAAGGGATATTGATATATTTTCTATAATATTTATTAATAGATTCTCTAATGCTGCTATGTGGATAATTTATTGAAAATGATCTACTAAAAATTACTGCAAAATGGCAAACTTTCATGTGTTCGCTTTAGATACAACTGCTGTTATATATCAGAGTAAGAGCTTTTTAATGCATATTTACACTTTAGTTAATACTTAAAGCAGCTTAAAAAAACCTCATTCTTCTTTCAACCAACCAGGTTCAATATGATGAATGAACTCTTATCTTACAGGTAAGAGAACTTTTGCAGTCTGTGAGAAAAATTGAAGGAGAAGATAAAAATTCCCAAAAGTTATTCAAATATAGTACAACTGAAAAAAGGAAGGTTCACTAAAATCCTACTCTAGATGGGTACTGCAAGTGGAAGAACACTAAGGGGCAAAAGAGGTCCTTCATTTTCTATTTTAAATGAACTAATTATGTGAAACTCATCTGATTATCTGCTATCAGAAGGTAAGTAGTAAACTGGATTAAATCAAAGCTGCTGATATATTCAGATCCCACTGATATTTTTGATTCTGTTACACATAAAAGATTAGACAATGAAATTAGGGCACTGGGAATATGGGAAAGGATTTTACTTGGGTAATGGACTGTGATTCAAACAGAAAATTGTTGTAAATGGGAGATGTTATGGTTGACTAGGATACTATAGCTGTCAACTTTGAGCTACTTATGCTCCAGCATCATTATTATATGACAATGTAAATGGTTTAGAATAAGATGTTTGCTTTAAACAGATGACCAGTAAAAGATACCTGCTGATTGGTTTCTATGGGTTACTGCTCCTGGGAAAACTTAGTGCCAAGAATTGTAATGGAGTATCAGTCTTGGCCAGTGGTGGCTCCACCATTCCCTTCAATCTAGATCTGAAACTACACATATTGTGCCTGTTATCCAGAATGCTTGGAACCTGCGGTTTTCTGGATAATCATCATCATGTAAACCTTAAATAAACCCAATTGGTTTATTTTGCTTCCAATAAGGATTAATTATATCTTAGTTGGGATCAAGTACAAGGGATTGTTCTATTATTACAGAGAAAAAATGGAATCATTTTAAAATCTTTGGATAATTTGAATAAAATAGAGGCAACGGGAGACATCTGAATTCTGAATAATGGTTTTCCATACCTGTACCATTTAATTACAGCTCATAATAAAATTGTGATTCCTAAGTTAGTAGCTTCTACTATCTACCAAGGCCTAAATCAATGAGGCTCTTGGTTTGTATAATAAGCATAAAAACTTAATCAATGTGATCATAGCAATTAGATTTCAACCAAACATTGAAAAGCTTCCAGGAGGTCCCCCATAGGCTACAGTCGCAATTCGGCAGCTTTTCAGGTGGTGAATAGTCTAATTCTAAGGATTGTAAAGAGACAGTACTTCGAATATTGGAATTTTCATATTTTTTCAATTCAAATCGAATTGTGGGCTATTTGATAGTCGAAGTAGCCCAAAATTACTTCGAAATTTTAATTTTTAGAATTCTAATTTTATTTGAATTTTCACTTCAACCCTTAGTAAATCTCCCCCTTAATCTGCTTTTTTTTGAAATTTAGAATTTTCATCTGTTTTTTTCTTAATATAGAATGCGTTACGTTAAAACCAGTAATAAAAATAAAGACTGTGGTTATTCAATTCTAGTTTAATATTCCAACATTGTTTGCTTTATTTTCTTATATATTTGGATTTAATCTCCCTTAATAATTTCAAAGATAACATACAGATGGACATCCTAATGAAAGAACACATTTAGACTCTAGTGCATGTTGGAAAGTAGCTGTGTAACTGTACTTTTGTGCTATAAAAGTTAAATGAATGCATGTGATTCATGAATGTAATTAGAATTAGCTATTGAAATATGCACTGTTCATTACAGCCCATTAATTAATTAAAGCCCTAATCTGGCAATGAACTATGATGCTGACACACTAGGTTTATTTTTACCCTTCGTCCATCGGAGCTGTACAGCTTGAAAACTGGGTATTGCAACGCCTCCGCCACCTGATCCAAGAAGGAGTCAAAGCTTTGTGTAGTCTTTTTGTTGAGGTTCAAATGGTGCTTAAATCCAAGGTCTCCGTTTTTGAAAATGACAATCTTCTTTGAGCTCCCCAACACTATAGTGTTCTTTCTTTGAAATGGTGAAACTTCATTTTGTTGGGCTAACTGAACTGCAAGACGGCGAGCACTAATTGGACGACTACTCTGCCACAGTAACGGCTTTTTCCTTGCTCTTTCAAGGTTGATGGGCTTTATCTTTCTACGATGGGAGCAAATATAAGCTTTTCCATCTTCGAGTTCATTAATGGAAGTTATATGATGTATTCCACGGGGTGTAGAAATATTCCGAACACCAAAAGGCAAAGGGACTTTTTTAGACAAGGTGTCTAACAAGGCATCAAAAGTCTTGAAGGATCTATTGGATACAACCATCTTTATTCCATTGAACTGCGGGTCTCCACTTTTATAAAAACAAACCCTCTTGGTGGAAGTAGGTTCTTGCAAATGCGAGAATCGTGAAAATCCAGCATGTGCGCTGTCTGTAGAATTTGCTTGAGCCACAGAAAAGTTGGTAGATGTAGTTTCACTCATTTTAACAGCAGTCTGGAAGCAGATAAATGAAGAGATGTAATCACATTTTAAGGAAAGGCTAAACGATAGACAAAAAGAGTTGTACAAATTAGCACAGACAAATAATGATGGTAAAGCCAGCAAAAGATATTCATTAGTTGTTAAAAATCTGGAAAATCTATTAGCATTGATAAATGTGTCAACTGTCATGTCTGGAAAATTTGGCTAAGGAACATGTTGCTGAATCCCAGCGTGGATCAAACTGCCAGTTTTATCAATAATAAATCTGTCTTCATACATATGTATGCTTTTTAAAGAACTTTGTAAATAAATCCCTTATTGGTGGACTGTTTAAAAGCATGAACCTAACCTGTTTCTCATGGTTTATTAGAAATGGTGAAACATTTGTGGCTATTGTGAGGGTGTGAATCCCTCTAGGTAGAGATTTTGACCTTGTATCCGTGACAAGTATGAAGCCCAGCTACTCTTACAAATAGAAGCGGCTTCACAACTAGGTCAAGTTATCACTATTGGTGACTTCAATTATCCAGACATTGAATGTGGTAATGGGGTTGCCAAGACAGATAAAGCTAGTAGGCTTGTAACTATGCTAAATGACAACTTTTTATTCAAGAAACTACTAGGAATAACTCTCTTTTGGATCTTGTAATAACTAATAATACTGAACTCATCTCTAGCAACCGTGTGGGTGAGCATTTAGGCAATAGTGATCATGCAGTATTTACATGTGAAAGATGTCGGTGGGTTTTCATCTTGGAATCTGAGCTGCAGACTCTAAGGGGTGAACTTGCAGCACTGAGGGTGACAGCGGCAAACGAGGGGGAGGAAAGGAGGCTCAAAGAGCAACCACTAGCAGGGGCTAGTGGAGTGGGGGGAGGAGAAGGGACAGTGGAGGCTAATGAGGGAGGAAGGTTTGTGACAGTCAGGAGGGGAAGTAGGGGGCAGAAGCGTAGGGGGGCTGGTCCACAACTTGTCCAAAACAACAAATTCGCCGTTTTGGCTGAAGATGCTGGGGAGGAAAGTTCTGAACTGGCGTGTATGGAGCAGGCTGACTCTCAGAGCACCCTGGGAGACAGTGGCTCTAATACGGGTGGTGGGGGGAGTGCAAGGAAGGAAAGGCAGGTTCTAGTTATAGGGGATTCAATTATTAGAAAGGTGGATAGGGTAATCTGCCGTAAGGCCCCTACATGCCGAACAGTCTGCTGCCTGCCTGGTGCTAGGGTTCGACATGTGGAGGAGCGAGTGGACAGATTATTGGGAGGGGCTGGGGAAGACCCAGCAGTCTTGGTACACATAGGTACCAATGACCAAGTTAGAAGAGGTGGTGAAGTCCTCAAGAACGATTTTAAAAAACTAGGTGTAAAGTTGAGGGCGAGGACTTCCAAGGTAATTTTCTCAGAGATATTACCTGTGCCACGAGCAACGCTAGGAAGGCAGCGGGAGCTTAGGGAGATTAATGCGTGGCTGAGAGATTGGTGTAGGGAGGAGGGTTTTGGGTTTTTGGAGAACTGGGCTGATTTCTCAGTCGGCTACAGGCTCTTTGCTAGGGATGGGCTGCACCTCAATGATGATGGTGCCGCTGTTTTGGGGGAGAAGATGGCTAGAAGGTTGGAGGAGATTTTAAACTAGGCGAGCGGGGGGAGGGTTCTATAATAGGTACAGGGGAAGACAGGTTAGATGAGATAGTGGGCAAAGGAAGGGAAAATGGGGGAGGAGATTTGGTTGGGGGTACTGTTGAGGACAAGGAGGACTACATGGCATATGTTCAACATGGTACCAGTATTAAATGTATGTTTACAAATGCAAGGAGTCTGACTGCTAAAATGGGAGAGCTGGAGGTGCTTGTGATGGGGGGAAAATATGATGTGATTGGTGTGGCCGAATCATGGCTGAATGAGTCGCATGACTGGGCAGTTAATATCAGCGGCTATACTTTGTTTCGGAGGGACAGAGGCAATAGAAAAGGAGGAGGGGTATGTCTGTATGTTAGGCAGGATTTAAAAGCTTATATAAAGGAGGAGGTTATGCTAGACAATGAAGGGGCAGAAGTCTTATGGGTAGAATTCTTCACTAATTGTAAAGAGTCCAGCAAATTAATTGTAGGGGTATGCTATAGACCCCCTAATGTAAGTGAGGAGGAGGAGGCTAAGCTCCTGACACAAATAGAAAAAGCTGCTAGTTTGGGAAAAGTATTGATAATGGGGGATTTTAATTACCCAGATATTGACTGGAGCAACAGTACTGCCGGATCAATTAATGGGAATAAATTTATAAACTTGTTGCATGACAATTTTATGGCACAGGTTGTTGAGGAGCCTACTAGAAAAAATGCTATTCTGGATCTAGTGATCTCAAATGACCCAGAACTTATAGCAAATGTGCAAGTCATTGATCCCCTGGGTAATAGTGACCATAATGTTATTTCATTTAATGTCTGGTGCAAAAAACAAATATATACTGGGGTAACAAAAACCATGAATTTTGGAAAAGCTAATTTTAGTGCCTTTAGGGCTGCCCTTCAGAGTATTGATTGGGGCATTATGTTTTCAGCTAAAACCACAGAACAGAAATGGTTGTCATTTAAAATGATATTAAATCATTACTGTTCTCAATTTATTCCCTTAAGGAGCAAATGTAGAAGCTCTAAGAATCAGCCTATGTGGCTTAATACTGATGTAAAGAAGATGATAGGAAAGAAGAAAAAGGCATTTAAAAACTACAAATCTGTTGGGACAGAAGCTGCATTTAATGAATATAAACAATGTAATAAATGTTGTAAATCAGCAATCCGGAAGGCAAAGAAAAGAAATGAAGAATTAATTTCGGTGCAGGCGAAAAGTAACCCTAAAAAGTTTTTTAAATATATTAATAGTAAAAAGATGCACGTTGAGAGTGTTGCTCCATTAAATAATGGTACCAGTATGGTTGTAACCGATACAGAAAAGGCTAATGTGCTAAATCAGTTTTTTTCTTCAGTGTATACAATAGAGTCTGAGTTCCCAGACTCGCTTCATAGATGCACTGACTCAGCTCAATCTAGTCAGTGGCTGACTCAGGATATGATTCATAAAGCTTTAATAAAAATTAATGTAAACAAGGCGCCAGGGCCTGATGGTATACATCCACGGGTTCTAAGAGAGCTTAGTTCAGTTTTAGACCATCCCCTATTTCTGATTTTCTCAGATTCACTTTCATCTGGTATGGTGCCTATGGATTGGAGGAAAGCTGATGTCATCCCAATATTTAAAAAGGGATTACGATCTCAGCCTGGCAATTATAGGCCAGTAAGTTTGACATCTGTGGTGGGAAAATTATTTGAAGGCTTGTTAAGGGATCACATTGAAAATTTTGTCCTAGGGAATGGCATTATGAGCAGCAATCAGCATGGCTTTATGAAGGATAGGTCATGCCAGACAAATTTGATTGCTTTTTATGAAGAGGTAAGTAAGATGCTGGACAGTGGGGGGGCAGTAGATGTGATATATTTGGATTTTGCCAAAGCGTTTGATACCATGCCCTACAAACGACTGCTTTCTAAACTAAGGTCTGTTGGGCTTAATGAAGTCATTTGCACATGGATAGGGAACTGGCTACAGGATCGGGTACAGAGGGTGGTTGTTAATGGTACATTCTCTACTTGGAGTAAGGTTCTTAGTGGGGTCCCTCAGGGCTCGGTGTTGGGTCCTCTTTTATTTAACTTGTTCATTAATGACTTAGGGGAGGGTGTTGTAAGTAATGTATCAGTGTTTGCGGATGACACAAAACTATCCAGCCCAATTAATTCCATCCAGGATGTGGCCTCCTTGCAACAGGATCTTGACAAACTGGCAATCTGGGCAGATAAGTGGCAAATGAGATTCAATATTGATAAATGTAAAGTCATGCACCTGGGATGTAAAAATATTCAAGCTACTTATACCCTTAATGGGACTGCACTAGGCAAATCCATTATGGAAAAGGACCTTGGAGTCCTTGTAGATGATAAACTTGGCTGTAGCAAGCAATGCCAGTCAGCGGCATCAAGGGCCAATAAGGTCCTGAGCTGTATTAAAAGGGGCATAGAGTCACGGGAGGAGGGGGTCATTCTTCCACTTTATAGAGCACTTGTAAGGGCACATCTAGAATATGCCGTACAGTTTTGGTCTCCCTCACTCAAAAAGGACATTATTGTATTAGAGAGGGTACAGAGAAGGGCAACTAAGCTGGTAAAAGGTATGGAAAATCTTAGCTATGAGGAAAGACTGGCCAAATTGGGGATGTTTACGCTGGAGAAGAGGCGCTTAAGGGGTGATATGATAACTATGTATAAATATATAAGGGGATCATATAATAATCTCTCTAATGTTTTATTCACCAGTAGGTCTTTCCAGATGACACGAGGTCACCCATTCCGTTTAGAGGAAAAGAGGTTCCGCCTAAATATTCGGAAGGGGTTTTTTACAGTGAGAGCTGTGAAGATGTGGAATTCTCTCCCTGAAACTGTTGTACTGGCTGATACATTAGATAGCTTTAAGAAGGGGCTGGATGGATTTTTAGCAAGTGAGGGAATACAGGGTTATGGAAGATAGTTCATTATGCAAGTTGATCCAGGGACTAGTCCGATTGCCTTTTTGGAGTCAGGAAGGAATTTTTTCCCCCCTCTGAGGCAAATTGGAGAGGCTTAGGATGGGTTTTTTTTGCCTTCCTCTGGATCAACTAGCAGTTAGGCAGCTAAAATTAAAAATAAGAAAAAAAAAAAAAAAAAAAAAAAAAAAAAAAAAAAAAAAAAAAAAAAAAAAAAAAGGTTGAACTTGATGGACGCAAGTCTTTTTTTCAGCCTAACTTACTATGTTACTATGTATAACAAGGTCTCCTTTGAGATTCTTTTGCAGAGGCAATTCTATAAGGGAGTAACTAAAACATTGAATTTCAGGCGTGCAAACTTTGAAAGTTTATGGACATCTCTGCAACATACTAAGTGGGAAATGCTTTTCACCAGGTTAAACACAGAACAAAAATGAGAAGTCTTTAAAATACTGCTTGGTAAATAAACATGTCAGTATATTCCCATTGTAAGCAAGGAACATCTTTGCAAAGCAAAAACTTTTTGGTTCAATAGAAATGTTGGTATTGAGGTGAGTAAGAAAAGACATGCTTTTAATGCTTTCCAGTTAGCTTAGTTATCAGGTACAAGGAGGCCAATGAATCACGCAAAAAAGCTAAAATCATTGTGGAAAAGGATATTGTAGTAAGCAGTAAAAAGAATCCAAAATTATTTTTTAAATATGTTAATAGTAAAAAATTAAGCAGGAAGGGGTAGGACCTTTAATATCAGAGTTGGTCAGCTGGTTGATGAGAACAAGCAAAAAGTTCAGATGTGTGCACGCATATTTTTTATTTGTCTACACAAATGAGGAACCAGCTAATGAAGGTTTCCTTATTAATAGTCCCAATTCTAGATTCATCTAATGATGCATGGTTCAAACATGAAGAAATTCAGAAGAGACTAGAACATGTTAAGATAAATATAGTCCGGTGCCAGATGGTATTCATCCCATGGTACTTACTCAATTTTTCAGGGTTCATTGAGGTCTGGCATGGTGCCAAGAGACTGGTGAATTGCTAATGTGGTGCCGCTATTCAAAAAGGGATCCCATTCTCTGCCTCAAAACTATAGGCCAGTTAGTCTAACGTCAGTTTTCAAGTTTGATGAAGTCTTTTATCTCCAAAAATGCGGGACCTCGATGGGCGCGAAATTCGCACCCCATATGCCAACCTTTTCATGGGGTGGTTGGAGGAAACCCGCATTTTTAGAGGTGATTCCCCATATCTCAGCAGGATCAAGCTTTACAAAAGATATGTGGATGATCTTTTGTTCGTATGGGATGGCACTAAGCAAGATTTTGAAGACTGTTGTTGAATTAAATGATAAGAACTGTAATTTGTCTTTTAAGAGTGTTTTTCTAGGTCAAACTGTTGATTATCTGGATTTAAAATTAATGTATAGCAACTGCAAAGTGATGAGTACAGTATTTCGGAAGGAATCAGCAGGCAATTCTCACTTGAGAGCTGATTCCTGCCATCCAAAACATGTCTTCAGGGCAATTCCCATTGGGCAGTTTCAGAGATTGCGACGAAACTGTAATACTGAGGAGGAGTACATTTCAAAATCCCTAGATTTAAGGGATCGTTTTCTAGCTAGGGATTATCCAATGAATATCTTGGAAACAGCATTTTTAAAGGCTCTTAAACAAAATAGATATGATCTGTTGAAGGATAGCAAAGGAATTGATAAATCAGCAACGAAGGTTGATACACCCATTTTTATTACTACTTACAGGAGGCAATATAATCAGATCAAAAAAATTATTAATAAACATCTTCCTGTACTTTATGGTGATGAAAGTTTTTGGGAAATTTTCAGAAAAGGCTGTAAGTTTGTAACACGACGAGCAGGCACTTTAGGGACAATGTTAGTTGTTAGTGAGTTAGTGTTGTTTCAAAGAATAAAGAAAAAACAACCTGGTTATCTAAAGGCACCTACAGATGTGGGTCTACAAGATGTGTGACATGTGAAAGGATGTTTATATCCTCTACCTTTACAAGTTCAAGCACGGAAAAATCTTTTGAAATTTGCAGTTACATCAATTTTAATACAAAGTTTGTGATATATTTACTTACTTGTCAGACATGTAATATACAATATGTGGGCTGCACTACCAGAAATTTGAAATGCAGAATGAGGGAGCACATTAGCCACATAAAATCATGCAGTGACCCTTCTGTTGTTTCATGTCATTTTGCAAGTTGTAATAATAGTGATGTATCCAAACTTACGATTCAAGGCATTGAAAAGGTAACACCTTCTAATGGAGGTGGAGATCTAACTGCTAGTGATGGGCGAATTTATTCGCCAGGGGCGAATTCCTGCGATTCGCCACTAGCAAATAAATTCGCTAAAAAAACAAGTCTTGCATCGAAAATTACGCAACGAACACGACGGAACGCGATGAAACAGCGCAACGCACGTCGAAAACGACGCAATGTGGTGAAGTTGACGCGACGTGTCGAAGTTGACACAACGCATGTCAAAAACGTGCCGCGACTCGTTCTGCTAATTTTTTCGGCAATTTTTTCGGTGAAGCGAAACGGGGTCGATTCGCCCATCACTACTAACTGCCAAATTGTTATATAGAGAGTCTTTTTGGATTTTTACTTTAAATACGCGGCAACCTTTCGGTTTAAATATTAAGTTTGACTTAACTTGTATTTAGTATTTGATATATTACTTGATTTGGATATATTGTAATTTGGAGTCATTTTTTTTCTTTAGAGATTTTTTACTTTTTTAGGATTATATTTGGCAACAGCTAACTTTGTTTGATAAGTGTATACAATTTTATATAATTTTATTTTTGCACTAATGATGTTGTCACTTTGCTTGTTTAGAATTAGTTACTGTGGTGTTAGTTTAGCTCCACCGTTTTTTTGAGAAAACCTTTTTGTTTTATATATAAAAGCAATTTTCACAAGGAAAGTTTAACTACCGATAACTACCGATAACTACCGATAAATTCATTTGATAGCTTTTGAGCACTTTGAATAAGCTTTAACAAACAAAATAGTTCTGACTTTTGATATTTTTGATATATATGTATGTTTTTTGTCTCTGTGGTACCTGTTGAATAATGCTGTAAATACAGTTTGAGTAATTCAATTACGCAATACTACGAATAGAAGCATTTGAAGCAGTTTGGAAAATAATTAGTGTAATGCAGTAAAAGATGCCTGCCTTACATGCTTTATATACGTTTTTTAGATATTCCAATGTATTACATGCAACTGAATTAATTTTGTTTTCTCAATATTGTAAGAGCTCCGCTGCACTCCATTGATGTCAAGAATCTTTTTAAACTTTATAAATT
The DNA here is from genome assembly GCA_024363595.1 of Xenopus borealis. Lineage (NCBI taxonomy): Eukaryota > Metazoa > Chordata > Amphibia > Anura > Pipidae > Xenopus > Xenopus borealis. The sequence continues at coordinate 117,658,690 of CM044441.1, read as the reverse complement.
ATAAATGTACATAAATTTAACATGAATTAAGTCAATTGAATTTAGCATATGTGTTGAAATTTATTTCAAGGGTTAAATGGTTTCGCTTTGTTATTAATGAAGTCTAATTATTCCATCACGTGTTTTCTAATTAAATAATCAATGATGTAATGTCCGGTTCTAGACTTTAAATAAGTCATTGATCAGTTTGAGTCCTTACCTATGACTATGTATCGTGGATACGAAATGCATCAGGAGCTTTGATTTTAACCTTGTTGAAATAAATTTAGCATTTTAACCTCACTTGTGGACCTGGAGTGCTTGCCGGTTTTCTTCGATTGTAACTCACCTCTGCTACGGGCTCGGGGCAATGCACCCGGTCCACTTTATACATCCGGTGAGTACGAGCTCCTCTGCTTAAAAATAATTTCCTCAGCTATTATAGCAGTTACGGTTCACCCAGGAGCGGGACTCGGGGTCATATACACCCGGGTCATCAATCCCGACAGGTGAGCCAAGTTCACAGTCTTGGGGTGGGACCCTATTATAGGACAATACATTGTGTTGAATTGCATAGTCTAAAAATTCTAGTTAGATTCCTCAATTGACTGATTACATTTTACACAGGCTGAACTGAGCAATACCACTTTGTTTTAATAAAGGATAAGACACTGGACTTCATAGCAAATAGCAATACTGTAAGTTTGTGCCAGCATGGTTTTATGCATAATAGATCTTGCCAGACTAACTTAATTTCTCGGTATGAGAAGGTAAGCAGGGACCTCGATTCTGGTATGGCAGTGGATGTGATTTACTTAGATTTTGCTAAAGCATTTGATACAGTACCGTACAGAATGTTACTGGTTAAATAAAGGAATGTTGGCCTGGAACATTGTATTTGTACCTGGGTAGAGAACTGGTAAAAGATAGCCTACAAAGAATGGTGGTAAATGGAACATTTTCTAATTGGACCAGTGTTGTTAGTAGGGTACCGGGTTCCTTGCTTTTCAACTTTTTTATTAATGACCTGGAGGTGGGCTTGAAAGTACTGTTTATATTTTTGCAGATGATACTAAATTGTGCAGAACTATAGGTTCCATGCAGGATGCTGCCAGTTTCCAGAGTGATTTGTCTAAGTTGGGAAACTGGGCAGCAACTGGAAAATGAGGTTCAGTGTTGATAAATGCAAGGTTATGCACTTTGGCAAAAATAACATAAATGCAAGTTATACACTAAAGGGCAGTATGTTGCGAGTTTCTAAGAAGGATCTTGGGGTTTTTATAGATAACAAGTTGTCTAATTCTGGGCAGTGTCATTCTGTAGCTACTAAAGCAAATAAAGTTCTGTCTTGCATAAAAAAGGGCATACATTTAAGGGATTAAAACACAATTATGCCTCTTTATAGATCCCTAGTAAGGCCCCATCTGGAGTAATGCAGTTGTGGAATGCACTGCCGGGTGATGTTGTGATGGCTGATTCTGTTAATGCTTTTAAGAGGCGCTTGGACGATTTCTTGGACAGACATATCAAAGGCTATTTTGATTGGTGTGTGTATGGATGCTGGGCTTTCATTTGGAGGGGTTGAACTTGATGGACTTTGTCTTTTCAACCCAATTTAACTATGTAACTATGTAACATATTAATTAAACTATCCATACTGAATTAAAAAAAGGCCTCTTCCATCTGAGCATAAGTTACATCAACCATACCATCAAGTATCAGACAGTCTAGTCAGAAATCAGTTTATGGAATATTGTGACAGTGCCATGTGTGTTGTATGTATGGCTTTTGACAAGTATTAGACTAGAGCAGTATAGGGTAATACTCATGGCACATAAACAGCCAGATTTCAGCCTGGTGATAATCTGCCAAGTCACATGATTTTGCATATTGCAGACAGCTTCTCTTGCAAATGGAGAAGCAATAGAGGGCTTTCTAAAAATAACTTATAGCCTGGTATTTTGAGCATAGCCATGGTGTCATTTGCATAGTCTTAAACAGTGATTCTCAAATTCCTGGGACCCCACCTTTTATTAAGGTCTGAATCTTGAGATCTTGGCTACCAACCTGGCCTTAGGATGCTAAACAACAGAATTTGACCAGCAAAACTGGACAATCTGATCTGGGAGTGTTCCAAAGCAATATACTGATTTGTTTAGTTAATTTGAACAATGACAAATCAGTCAAAATGTAAATACTGACTAACTGTTAATTTCATATGGCATATATGTGTGATCATTGGTCATTAATGAAAGGCATACACTTCCGCTCCTGCCCAATGATCTAATGGGCAGTATCTGTATTCCAAGCATGCGTACTTGAGGCCAAATTGAACTGATATCAATCATTGCGTAAACCTATCACCTATCCAGTATTTTGGCCCATGTAAGGTTATAAAAGATAGCATCAAGGTCACAGATTCAATAACTTTGCACCAACCACATGTCCCTATAAAATGGGGGGTCTATTACAATTTGAGTTCAAGAGTAACTACAATAAAAGTCAGATTCAGCAAATCACAATCATAAAAAACTTGCCCATGAAAGCTGTTGAGATGCTAATGAAGTTAAATGAATATTTAGAATTTTTAAAATTTTTCTAGCCAAACCTGATTTTTCATAAAAATTTAATTCATGACAAAACATGAACGGATAAAGTCACTATTGCATTTGGTCTCAGTTTTGCCCTTTCTTTACATTCAAAGTCTCGATTTTTTATAAAGATGTCCCTTTTTGCTCCGTTACAACATGAAGTTTTTCTGTCGTCAGCACTTAATTTCATTTTCATTTCATTAAACGGTTTATGTCTAGGCTCCATAGAAGCTGACCTAATCTATATCTTAGGTCAGGGGTCCCCAACCTTTTTTACCCATGAGCCACATTAAATTGTGAAAAGAGTTGGTGAGCATCATAAGCATGAAAAAGGTTTGCCAAATAAGGGCTGTGATTTGGTAGCCCCTATGTGCACTCGTATTCTAAAGGAGGCTTTGTCCAGTAGTACAGGTCCAAGGTGTAAGCAGGTTTTATGCAACCAAAACTTGCCAAAAATCCAAAAATAAGCACCTACTTTGAGAACAATGAGAGCAACATCCAAGGGGTTGTTAATCTCATTGCTTGTGACCACTGGTTGGGGAACATTGTCTTAGGTTCTTCACAGACCTGTGTACTTTCCACTTTCTATTAAGCTAAGCTTGCTCACATTCTAAAAAGCTTCATTTTAGCCTTACAATGCAGACTCTGTTGAACTTAATTTACCCAGTTCAGTAAATTGGATGCTACTTTATCCACCCCGTATTTTCACAGTGAACTACGGAAGAATTCACCATTTGACATTTCATGCATCTTAAACAGAAAACGCTTCATCGGTGATGCAGAACCCCATTAGAAATCTGGTTAATTGAAATACACACCAGCAATTAACACCCGTGTATATTTAGCATATAATTATAACCTGTGCATGTTTAAAAAGCTAAAAGAAAATGTTATGACTTTAGTGTGTGACATACAATCTTTTGCAGTTAAAATGCAAATACATGAGTTTAAGCAAAAACAGGGTGTTGTAAGGATTCACTAAATACATGTAATCTTATTTAAGTGTAAACAAAGCTTTAAGTGCTACGATTTCTTTCCATTTCTCCCATGGATTCCAATTTGCATAAAATGCTTGGGTTTGATTACTGTAGTTTTACAATAATGTCTTCTTCCTACATTGCTTGCTGTCTTCATTTATTCACCCCGCTTCATAAAGCCTACTGTACTGTATTATTTGCTGGAGAAAGTAAATGCATTTTCATTGGTTATTGGATTGTATAGACAATTTTGAGGTTAGGCTGGAACTTCCAAATCCTCCATCAGCAGCTGCCTTGTGGAATTCCAAGGGTGGGATATTATTATTTTTTTTGAAGGTATCATGTAACACAAATGGTCTTTAACACTTGAGAAAGAGCTATGTAACTCAAAACATGCAGTGAACGGACTTGTATGAAAGTACCTCATTTCCACCATTTGTATGTCTACATAGCGATTTTTTTGCCCATTAGGCTCCAATGGAAGAAAAAAAAGTGACAAATGCCAAAACAAATTATGTGAGTCAACAAAATGTGTCGCCCATAGACTTAAATGCATTTCAGCGAATTTTCGCCAACAGAAAATTTTTGGCAAAGCAAATTGGATCAAATTCCCTAGTCTACATGAATGTTGCTTAGGATGATGCCATAATGATCTGGCTCTGGCTTGCATGGATCGCTTCCCTTTCCATCCTATTAGACTAGAGTAATTAGAGTTAGTCAACCCATCTCTCAGTTTTCTGCATGCTGAAGAGGTACTTCTGGGGTTGAAACCTGTCTGCTTTCCAAATAATCTGTGTGCCCACCACCATAGAAAGCAGAGGGATTAAAAATCCTACAATCCATCAGTTTTACACTGAATTAGGTGAGGGAGGGATTCATTGACTCTACCAATGGAAGGGGATATAGTCCTTGCACGCCAGAAGCAAATTATTATGGTTTCCTCTCAATCTGAGAATTATATTTATTTATTTATATCTGGCAGGTCAGACAACATTTCTGCAACTTCTTTACATAAGCCCAACTCAATAAAATAATTTGTAAAATGTAAATTGTCCAATTGTACTTGACTTAAGACTATCCTACAAAGAAGCCTGATAGATATAGCTCAAAATACAACATGTAATCCCACCAGCACTAATCCCCTTTCTGGATTTTTCTAGTCGTGTGATAGATTTGCCACCTTTTTTGTATGACCCTTGAATATATTGAGGGATTTGTATATTTTCAGTTTAATAATACACATAATAATAATAAATTGCTACAACCCATACGACCAACGATTTACATAACTTTATAAACAGGCTTTTGAAAATAATTTGGCAGATGAAAATTGGCTGAACTCAGAAGCATCACCACAATCTCTGACTTTGAAATCAATACAGAAGACTGACCGGAATTATACTGAATTAAGTTCTACACTATGGGGGTTATTTACTAAACCCTGAATGCAGAAAATCCAAAACATTTTTGTTTTTTTTGTATAAAATCGGAATTTTAAAAAAACATGATTTTTTTTTTCATCATTTATTATACCCTGAGGATGGAAAAAGTCCGCATACAAAAATCCACCATCTCAGTCCTGCCAAGGTTGCACATAAGTCAGTGGGAGAAGTCCCAAAGATTTTTTCAGAAAATATTGAGATAGATTTAGACTTTGATAAATGCGCCTCTATGTGAATGATCTAGTAGCATTATTATCAGTGTCCAGATTTAATATAATATGAGAACATACCAAAGCCTGCTGATACCCAGTGTGAGGCATTAAGTGGTACAGGGTCAGGGTAAACCTTAAACTGCTGTCCCAGCACCAATATGATGCCTAGCCAAATTATTGCCCTTTATAGGACATTGAAGTAGCCTTTTGTTGCTGTGCAACAGTGGAAAAATATAAATAATGCAATATACAACATTTTTCTGCACGCTTCAATTTTTGCCAAAACTTCACACCTTATAGCTTTCCTGTATCCTCCTCTAGACAATGAATTTCAATCATTCCAACTAACTAAATTCAACATGCAAATAGATTTTTTCCCATTCAGCAATACATACATTATAACCAAGTATTACAAAGCAAACAAAATGGCTCATTACAGTAATTTACAGGTATTATAAACTGTTTTTATAAATCACAGCATTCTGGTGTCAATACTCTTGTGGGGTTTTTTTGTCACTAAATTATTGTCACTGAGGAAGCACAAGCTGATTCAATAAAAGCATTTTATATTTACACAAAGGTAAAAAAAAAACTATAATAAGAACTATACAGTACATTAAGGCAATTGTGAGTACTTACCAGCCATTTAACCTGTCACAAACAGAAATATGTGTAGAACGGTGTTAATACACATCAAGACGTGTATCTATCTTCTATGGCAAACAAATCCTAGGAGGCAGGCAGCCTCACAGGACATCAATGTCAATTTGCCTAATGCGGGTTCTCAGCTAATCACAATGCTGTAGGCATATTAGGAAAACAGGAGCTGCAAGAGCCATTACTACTTTCTGCTGTTTCGTTTTCTCCCCAGAATTATTCCAGTAGGCTGGAGTGTTTACTAGACTTGGGGTTACATTTTTCATTTACCTGTCAAGCAATTGGATGGACAAATGCTTCTTGCTGATTGGTTGTTCTGAATTACTCACTTTGGTGCAAACTTTACAATATTATAATACCCCACACGTATATGCAAAATTAGGTGAATATTTAGCAGAATTACTTAATAAGAGCAGGAATGTTTTCCTCATTGTCACAGAATAGTGTAGATGACGCTGATGGGTAATCTGTGCAAAATAACATCCACATATGGTTACTCTATTCCGTGACCAGACTTCTAATAAGATTTGCAGATTCTCTCACTAATCCAGATTACTGAGGATTGCCATGTGCTGCTGTGTTCTAACATAGCAACTTTGTTCAGACTTGTAAGTCTTCTGCTTAGAAATCTTAGGGTGCTTTCATGAAACACAAGTGGAAGTGCAAAATCACCAGCTAGCACCTTTAAATGTTGTGCAAATGCACCTATTCAAATTGCCTTGATTCATTTTAGCCCTGGAATTAAGACCTGCCTTGAGCAAGTGTTACAGATTTGCACTGTACCTGAAAATGCCGCTGTCCTACGGAATCACACTAACACCCGTTTTACACCATTTGCACACACACACACACACACACTTAGGCCGATTTATGAAATTCACGTGAAATGATCGAAGTTCGAATTTGATCAAATTAGGATTGTACAAATTTTTCGTGAAATCGGATATGCAAATTTGGCCTCTTCGATCATCGAATAGATCGAATGATCGGATATTCGATAATTCGATGATCGACTGAATCAAAATTTTAAAGCTATTAGACTGAACCTACCGAATTTTAATAGAAGCCTCTGGGAAGCTGCCCATAGGCTTCTGTGGCTAAGTCCTGCTCGAATACGTATGATCTTAGCGTTCGAATCGTACAAATTTTTCGGACACTCGAAGGAAATCGAACGATCGGTATGCGATCGTACGAATTCATCGAGCAAAATGATAGCCTAAAACTATTCGATAAGCATTCGATGGTCGAATGCTTATCGAATTTCGAATTTGGTCGAGCTAATTTTGGGGAATAATAGTAAATTTGCCCCACAGACTAAAACAATTGGCTTGTGATTTACCTTTTTTTCTTTTCCAATTATATTTATATATGATTATATATGATTAGAACTGACAATACAATAACTTGCAATAAAGTACGGGCTTGTCATTTAGAAGTACAGATGTTAATTAGAAAATTATTTGAAGGTTTTGGTTCAAACTTTTTTGTTAGTGCAAAATATTATGATGGAATTCTGGGAAACGCTGCATTGTGGGTTTAAAAAAAGCCAATCTGTGTAGATTTTTTTTTTCTGCCTTAAATTTTTACTCCTAAACCCATATGGGGCTATATTTACTAATATTTGGAATCCTTTTTTTCACAAATCACATTTTTTTCTCTAAAATGTTTTTGAAAAATGTCTTTAAAATGCAAAAAAAAATTAGATTTATTCATTTACAAAAAAACTCTAGTGGCCGATTTAACAAGAAATTAATTTAAATTTTTTCAACTAATCTCTCAAAATTTGTGGTACAGGTATGGGATCCGTTATCCGGAAACCCGTTATCCAGAAAGTTCCAAATTACAGAATGGCTCCCATAGACTCCATTTTATCCAAATAATCCAATTTCTTTTAAATAATTTCCTTTTTCTCTGTAATAATAAAACAGTAGCGTGCACTTGATCCAAACTAAGATATAATTAATTCTTATTGGAGGCAAAACCTGTTGAGTTTATTTAATGTTTACATCATTTTCTAATAGACAAGGTATAAAGATCCAAATTATGGAAAGATCCATTATCTAGAAAACCCCTGGTCCCGAGCAATCTGGATAACAGGTCCCATACCTGTATTCCTAATTTTCTTCAAAGCTCTTAAAATTCAAGTGTAAAAAAAAAGCGTAAAAACCACAAAAATTAGCCAGGTGAAAGTTGTTGAAGTTCTATAGAAGTCAACGGGAGCTGTGTTGATTCTATTGGACCATTTTAAAACAATTTTTAAAAGTTTTCTGAATTGGGAATTGTCTGAAAAACTATATTTTTTAGAATATTGTTTGAAAGTTCTTGCGCAATATTTTTTGTGGGTGCACAATATTATGCTGGTTTTCTTGGAAAATGCTGCCAATTTCTATAGATTTTTTTGCCTCATTTCCAAACATATTAACAAACTTGACTGCCACTTTACTCTTGTGTTCCAATAAATTGAGTTTTTTTTACACATTAAGCTTTTTTTTTTCCAGAATTTCAGTATCATTCATGCTAAGTAGCACTTGGTGCAGAAATAAATTAAAAGAAAAATTGTAGATAATGTATATTGAAATGTTACTTGGATTTATGGCCCTTTAAGGTGCCACATAAGGAGAAATAATTACAGAAAAGAAAACTATTGGTACTGAATTATGATATATTCATATTTACATGCCTATTAATTGTTCAGCTTTTAACCAAGCATCTTTGGCACTAGTGGTAGAGGTAGCTATTAGTGATTTGGCGAATTTATTCACCAGGCGCAAAATTCCCAGCGAAAATTCTACTGGCAAAAATTCGCTGGTGACATGCTTCAAGAAATGTGACGCCTGTCGAAAATGGGCGCGATGCTCATCGAAAAGGACGCAAAAATGACGAGACGCGTCTAAAAACGAGACGCGACTTATTTCGAGAATTTTTCACCAATTTCGATGGAAATTCGAGAATATTTTTGGCGAAGCGAAATGGGATAGATTCGCCCATCACTAGTAGTTATCTGTATCTTCAAATTATCATTAAACTCATTAAAATTAACAATCTCTGTTAAAGGCCCAATCGTTTCCCAGGGGAAAGTCTTCCAGTTGCCCCCCATATGCCAAAGGTTTACAAACATGGCTGACAATTAATTTTATTTATGTTTGGTCCAAAATCTTTCACACGAGAACAGATTTTATTTATCAATATTTTCCCTTGTATTTAATGATCACTTCTGTCCCTCGATTTCTGTTCCAAAACCTGGTAACGTTATTGGGGCTTCTTCCAGTTTTTCTCGCTAATTTCTAAGTGTCATCTGGAAATCCTCACTTAGTGGACATGCTCCATGTGTTAATATTCTAGTTTATGAATGTGTTATTCATGAATGTTTATGAAGGCTGCCACCTCACATCACCCTGCTTCATTTCTAATCCTCACAATACACACTGTATAGCAGCTAAAGTGATTGGCTTCCCAAGATGTTCAGCACAAAAGCCTGCCACATTCCTTTATGGTATTGAATATGTGACTGTATGCATACACACCCTCCATAGAGAACACAATAAATGTGCAATACAGTGAATAGTCAGTGGATAAACGACTACACTCAGAACTTCTTATTTGAGCTTGAGAGCAGATGCCAGTAAATGCTTCAGGGTGGTGGATTAGTATAGATGCAAATGAATCTGGACAGGTGCATCCAATGGTAGTAAGGCTGTCTATATATGACGAGCAGCTCCCCAGTGGCATACCCATCAGGCTGCTTTTAATACCAGGGCGGAGGATAATTCACAAAAATTAAGTAAACTAAATTGGAGGAAGAAATATAATATGCAGAGTCACAAAAATCCGTACTCCATTTTGTGAATACTGCAGTCACTTCTTTGAATTTGGAAACCCATTATCCAGAAAGCTCAGAATTATAAGAAGGTCCATAGAGTCAATTTAAAGGCATACTGTCAAGGGAAAGAATGTTTTTTTTCAAAATGCATCAGTTAATAGTGCTGCTCCAGAAGAATTCTGCATTGAAATCCATTTCTTAAAAGAGCAGACAGATTTTTTTATATTTCATTTTGAAATCTGACATGGGGCTAGACATATTATCAATTTCCCAGCTGCCCAAAGTCATGTAACTTGTGCCCTGATAAACTTCAGTCACTCTTTACTGCTGTACTGTAAATTGGAGTGATATCACCCCCTCCCTCCCCCCCCCCCCCTCTATCAGCCTAACAAAAGAACAATGGAAACAATGGGATCTACCTGCCTGGTAGATCTAAGAACAGCACTCAATAGTAAAAACCCATGTCCCACTGCGTTCCATTTTCAGAAGGAAAAACAACAGCCTGCCAGAAAGCAGTTCCCTCCTAAAGTGCTGGCACAAGTCACATGACCAGGGGCAGCTGGGAAATTGACAAAATGGCTATCCCTGTGTCAGATTACAAAACTGAATATAAAAAAATCTGTTTGCTCTTTTGAGAAATGGATTTCAGTGCAGAATTCTGTTGGAGCAGCACTATTAACTGATGCATTTTGGGAAAAAAACATTTTCTCATGACAGTATTCTTTTAAGCAAATAATTACAATTTTAAAAATGATTTCCATTTTCTCTGTAATACAGGTATGTAGGCTGATATTTTACCGGCATAGCCATGGCTGGGGTCGGTATTACAAATTACTGACAATGTAGTTGCCGTTAATTTGTAATGCCCTTAACAAATGCCCTCGGCCCTTTACTTTAAACGTACCTTTTCTCCAACGTGTGCTTTAGCCCTCCCCTTTTCTGTCACATCGCCGCCCCTTTGTGGGGTGCCTCCATGACCCCACCCCCTTTTACATCACTGCCCGCCCCTTGACCTGTATTTTTTTTTTTTTTTTAAAGGGTGGCAACCCTACAGGTACGGGACTTATTATCCAGAATGCTCAGGACCTGGGGTTTGCTGGATTACTTAATTTGGATCTTCATACCTTAAATCTACTAGAAAATCATGTAAATATTAAATAAACCCAACAGTTTTGTTATTACAGAGAAAAAGGAAATCATTTTTAAAAATTTGGATTATTTCTTTATAATGGAGTCTACGGGAGAAGGCCATTCTGTACTTCGGAGCTTTCTGGATAACGGGTTTCTGGATAAGGGATCCATTTCTCAAAAGAGCAAACAGATTTTTTCCTGTAGGAAGCTTTATGCAAAACGCGAGTTGGCACGATTGTTTTTAAGAATTTGATTGTTGATTCGGATTCGTTAGGGGGATATTTTATTAGTAAGAGCTCAGATCCTTGCGATCGGTGGTGTTTACTCAGTTTGCACATTCTTTTACGCTACTCTGTTTTCCTATATAAGCGCTCTGAGGTTTGTAGTTTTTTATGATAGTCAATCCTCTCAATCAGCTAGTGGTAGATAACTATTGAGACCACAGCCTCGGAGTGGCTGACTTCTCCATCTTGTGGGGTCCCGGAGACAGCAAATTAAGACAGTTAAAGGGGTGGTTCACCTTAAAGGTAACTTTTATTATGTTATACAATGGCCCATTCTAAGCAACTTTTCAATTGGTTTTCATTATTTATTATTTATAGTTTTATAGTTATTTGTCTTTTTCTTCTGGTTCTTTGCAGCTATCAAATGAGCGTCGCCGTCCCCTTCTAAAAAAACGAATTCTCTGTAAGGCTTCAAATGTATTGTTATTGCTACTTTTTATTGCTGATCCTTCTATTTAGACTCTCTCCTATTCATATTCCAGTATCTTATTCAAATGAATGCATGGTTGCTAGGGTAATTTGGGCCCTAGTTACCAGATTGCTTAAAATTCAAATTGAAGAGCTGCTGAATAAAAAGCTAAATAACTCAAAAACCAAGAATAATAAAAAATGAAAAACCAATTGCAAATTGTCTCAGAATATCACTCTCTACATCATACTAAAAGTTATCTCAAAGGTGAACCACCCCTTTAATACGGGACTTCTCCACCTCCTCTTAATTTCCTTTTCTCACCTTTTGTATTGTGGAACTGTTTGATAATCAGTAATTGTATAAATTGATTCATGAACTAGGCACGATGAATACAAGTTTTAATTCAATTTTTTAGGCACATGAATTTAATAATTTTCTCACATTAATCTAGATAATAATTAATTCATTGATTATTTAGTACTCATTTGGTTGAATCAATTGATAATCTACATGAAGTAATTCATAAATCACAAAACAGACAATTTAATTTTAGATATTTTATAAATTTCTAGTTTATTAACACTCATTACTGAAGCACTGGCACAATTGTAATTAGTTAACAGACACAAGCACTTTAATTCGTTAGTATATACCCAACGCTAGGATTCAGGTCACGGAGGTTCTAGTTGTTTATGTTCTAGTTTGTAACTGTGGAGGCCTTATTTGTTTTTATTTTTTTTTTATTTGTTTCTTATTTGGGTTTTTTCAGCTCTGATAGAGAGGGGATTTCTTTTCTTTGAAATAGTGTGGAATTTGCAGTTATATCAAGAAGGCAGACACTATTACTAAGGCAAGCTTTGCATCAAGCCAAAATCTTGTTTATGCACCAAAATGTGTCACTTGATGCTCATGTCCATGTGCTGGATACAAAATGATATGTTGAAGACAGAGGGGGAATGTTAGGAGAGCAGTGACATGTAGGAAGGGCAGAATGGAAAGTGAAAGTAATTGCCTGCCCCGCCTCTATGCCTGGGGAAACATATGATTGATAGCTCAGACTTTTAAACAAACAAATATGGATGTTTTAATATAAAAAAGAATTTGTGTTTCATGTTTAAAAAGGGCTTTTATTGTATAGCTTGGTGACAGTCCCCTTTAAAGGATCAGTAACATCATTTTTTTTATTAAAACATTCATTAGTGTAAAATGAAAAAAAAACACATTGACTTATTAAACTTTCAGATTGCTAGGTCTTTATTAAGAAATAACATACCGAAACCCTGCTTGCGCTTCTCTTCAGAAAAGGAGAAACGGTGACGATTCATTATACGATGCTCGATTTCTCCGCCTGGCTTTCTCCTATAAGGAAGGCAGGGAGGAGAAATCAAGCACCATGCGATGAATCATGGCCTTTTCTGAAGAGGCATGCAAGCGGAGTTTCGGTAAGTTGTTTCTTAAGAAAAATTTGGCGATTTAAAAGTTTAATATGCCTCTGAGTTTCTGTTTTAATAAAACTGATGTTGCTGGTCCAAACCACTCAAACCCTGCTCCTTTGCAACCCCAGGCCCCCAGCACTCTGGAAGCACATTTCTGCATCTCTTTCCTGGCCAAAACACTTAAGAACTAAAAGAAATCACTCCCCGTGTTCCTCTGCACACTCCCCTCAGCAACTAGGTGTTGCTGCCACCTAATGTACGGAGTAGGGAACTGCACTAAACTATTTTGAACATATTTATTCCATGCAGGTTAAGAACAAAATTAGAAAGCTTTTGATGTTCCTCAATTCAACACAAAATGTAAAGGTTAAGGGAAAAAAATAAAGTAAAAAGGTCTAGTCCATAAAGAAAAGAAATAACACTTGAACAGACTGCAAGCTCTTTAGCATAGGATCTGCTCTACCGCTTGTATAGGTTGTTGGGTTTTGTTTGTATATAAACTGTGTGTTTAAATATATACAGGTTTGGGATCCATTATCCAGAAACCTGCTATCCAGAAAGCTTTGAATTACAGGAAGGCCATCTCCCATAGACTCAGTTTTAATCAAGTAATTCTTTTAAAACGGATTTCCTTTTTGTCTGTAATAATAAAGCAGTACCTTGTATTTGACCCTAACTAAGATATAATTAATCCTTATTGCAGGCAAAACCAGCCTATTGCGTTTTTTTTAATTTTAAATCATATTTCAGCAGACTTAACGTATGTAGATCCAAATTATGGAAAGATCTCTTATCTGGAAAACCCCAGGCCCCCAGCACTCTGGATAGCAGGTCACATACATGTACAGCCATTTATTGAAAAGTGCTGAGGAAGATGTTGCCACTTTATTAATCCACCCATGGAAGTGCTTATTCTAAACAACATTGAAAGGCCCATCAACATTCTGGTTTAGGGGTTTTAGAGGTTTTGGAAATTGCAAAAAAATTAATTATCTCTAAAGCACAAATGTCAAGTACCTTATTAAAAAAACCTTATCAAAAAATATCACAAACTGACGAAAATCACCAATTCCTCTAATTTTCCATGCAAATACAAACAGAAAACCCTCTAAAAACTTGAATTAAAGAAGATTTTGCAGTTGGAAAAGGACTGATCCCTCGGACTCCTACATGATCTCGTTTAGACAGCAATGTTTTTTCCCGGTATTTTCATTTAATAAATCATAAATTTTGCATATTTTAGATTAACTAATGCAATCCACATAGAAGATATTGTAATATATTGAGACGTTTGGGCTTGACACACAACAATGCCTAGATGGTGATGTTGTGTTTCATCCCTACAGAGCTCAGCACTGCAATCCATCTCTTGCAACAGTAGGGGGCCCTAGGCACGTACCTCTTCTGTTTGAGATGTGGCAGGACAGGTTGCTAAGAATGCCCATCCAGCTTACCCCAGCACTTATCTATAGGAACTAAATGCATCTTATGGGGGTAAATGGAGAATTAACAACTGGGACACCATCAGAGCAATAATCCAGATCTCTGCATGGCTCAAAGCCTGGGACTAAGGGGAATTTAAAAATTTAAGTGATGATGCAGAAATTCCTATATATTTTTAATTCATCATTTTTAAAAGAATTAGAGGCTTTAATATACTTTTTTCTCTGCTAAGTAGTAAATATTGGCCTTAATTCCTAATTTAGGAAGCCTCTCCAGTCATTGGCCCTCGTCACAGAGTGACTCCCTTGCAGGGCGGCGCCGGCTGAGCATGAGTGCGCATGCGCAAGGTGGCGCTGTGCATGCGTGAATTGGCGCTGTGCATGCGCAAGACCATAAAAAGAAGTAAGCAGAGTCAGGCAGAGAGGTGGCCAGAATGGGGATAGGCAACAGAGGAGGTACGTGCCTGGCACCTCCACAGCTGTGCACCCTAGGCTTGTGCCTATTCTGCCTACCCCTTGGCCCAGCCCTGCTCCCTTGGCATTATGATGGTTTCTGAAGTCCTCCAGTCCAGCACAGTGTTGTGACAACCCCATTAGCTATTTTTATCTGCAGTAGTCAGAACTAGGTCTAGATCACTGTCAAATCAGTAGCTCCAGTGCTTAAAGGAGAATTAAACCCTAACAATTAATAAGGCTACAAATGCCATGTTTCATATGTTGAACTTATTGCACCAGCCTAAAGTTTCAGCTTGTCAATAGCAGCAATGATCCAGGACTTCAAACTTGTCACAGGGGGTCACCATCTTGGAAAGTGTCTGTCACCTGTCACATGCTCAGTGGGCTCTGAGCAGCTATTGAGAAGCTAAGCTTAGGGGTCGTCACTAATTATCAAGTAGAAAATGAGGCTGGTCTGTAATATAAGCTGATGCTACAGGGCTGATTATTAAATTCTGATTTAATTGCACTGGTGTCTGTGCTGCCATGTATTATTATCTGTATTAATGACTAATCAGCCTTATACTGTGACATTTCTATTCTATGTGTACTGTATATTGTGACATTTCTATTCTATGTGTACTGTATATTGTGACATTTCTATTCTATGTGTATTGTATATTGTGACATTTCTATTCTATGTATATTGTATATTGTGACATTTCTATTCTATGTGTACTGTATATTGTGAGTGGGTCCCTAAGCTCAGTAAGTGACAGCAGCACAGAGCATGTGAATCAGTGAATCAGCAGAAAAGAAGATGGGGAGCTACTGGGGCATCTACTGGGGAGACACAGATCTTTACTGCTAAAGGGCTGTGGTTGACTTGGGCTGGTACAGAAGCCCAAAACATAATGTACAATTTCTAGCTTCCTGCCTAGGGTGCTAATAGAGGCCAGTGCAGTTATGACTTTGAGGGGGTTAATTACTAAATTCCAAATTTATCTCAACCAAACTCCCTTGCTCGACTGATCTTAAAAATCTTGATCTAAAAAACTCAAATTGATTGGATTGGGAAAACCCAAATTGTTCTATTTTTTTTACTTTTTTCCAGATTTTCTTGATTTTTTTCAGGTTTTTGCCTGAAAACCCCAAATGTTTTGGATGTTTGGCCTAAACCCAGTGCAAACCATAATAACTTAAAATTGAGATTGGTGCCTCTCCGATTGACTCATACAGGACCTCACAGGTCTGAGATTTTTTAATTCTGGCTTTTTGCAGCATTGGGTGTAATAAATCTCAAAAAAATTAAGTTTTTGCCCAAAAATGCCAAATCAGACAAATTCAAAGGTTTAGTAAATAGCCCCCTGGGAGTACATAGGGCACTGAGGCAGGAGTTTCTGAGAATTAAGCCCATGTTGGATCTAATTACAGGAGCTAACAATAAAAGCAGGCTTTCAAAAAGTAAATTCTAAAAGTTTGTGTATTTCCTTTGCTGTTTTTTGGGACTTTAAGTGCTCCTTTAATTCTCTTTGAAATAGAATATGAATAAAAGCACTCTGTAGTGTAAATTTCTCTCCACTAGAGGTATATGGTTTTCAACACCCATTTAAAAGCAGCGAGGGTTCCTATACCACATCTTGTTGACTCTTGGGATCTAAGGGCCTGTGTAATATGGATATAAACTTCTATTTGACTAATTTAGAGGAAAAAAACAATCATCATAAAAGTCAAATGAGCTGTCAGGAGCCATTCATCATGTGTTGTTTGCCTGATAAACCTGCCGGGATATGTTTCTAAGGACGCAAATTTGTTTGCTATGATTTAGTAACGTTATTCGGTTGGTATGCGTAAAGCAAATATAAACAGAACCTGCCTGACTTTGCCATGGTACTGAAGTGAGATAATTCATCTCATGAAATACTCTTTGAAAGCTTAATTAAGCCTGAGAATATTTGCCTTATGATTCAGCAGGGCCAGGAAGTGTTTTGCAGTGTTTACAGATATGCATAGCAGGATGTACTTGCTACTGATCCTGATTTAGCTGGCTATTCCTTATAATATACACTATCATGTGCTACATTTAATCCTGATCATGATATCCTGCAGCCTCCATACATTGCTGAACTACAGTTCTCACCATCCCTATGAGAGACAGAAGAGCATCCCATCTCCCAGCGTTGGAGTAAAAGCTAGTGATTTCAGAGTTGTACTGTTATACAGCTACATGTGGCAGGCTGAGCATAATGGAATTGTAGTTCTATAGCAGCCGAGTGGTGATTCAGTTTGGATACCCCCCAATTGATGTCAGTGAAGTTTTAATAGTTTGAATATATTAGCAATTTTTCCAATTTCAATCAGTTATCCAGTTTCAAAGGTTGATGAACAGGACAGTAAATGATAAAACTATCTTTTTCTGTACAATGAAAGAAATTGCAATCCTAAGCAACTTTTAAAGGCACATTCATTGAAAATGTTCAGTGGTTTTCAAGTCATTTTTCAAGGTAAACACAACTGAAAAGCAGTTTTTGTCCCCATCTGTTCACTGCACTGCTGTTTCTGACTCCTGAAACAAAGCACCAGAAGCAGTTGATTAATAAACCTAGGGAAAACAGGCTGCCGATGGCATCTCTGAATAGCGCAGTAGAGTAAAAACCTAAAACTTTCAATTTTTTAAGACCCAGGCAACCCAAGTGAAATTGAGTTGAAGAAGAGTCGAGAGTTGAAAGAGAAAGATGGCCTTTGAGTTCATTTTGATGTTAATGTTTCAGAATGTTAACAACCTTTCATTTAGTCTTAATCACATTTCCCTTAAATGTGAGTCACTGTCTCTGACAGCCAAAAAAAAACGGTGAAGCTACAATTCTATTGCTATTGTTACTTTTTATTTCTTATCTATTTGTTCAGGCCCTATCTTCATTCAAGCCACTGCCTGTTGCTAGGGTAAATTGAGTCCTCACAACCTCATATCTGAAATTCCTGGATTAGAGAGAACCTGGAGAGCTAAATAATTAAATAAAAACCTCTAAAATAAACACCAATGCAAGTTGTTACAGTATCACTATAGTTTTACTACAGTATATTTATTAAAAGTAGAATTACCCCATTGAAAAGATGCCATTAATATTTGGCATGCCCTTGTCAAATTTGGGGCGCCTTCGGCGTCCAACTAGGACGTGCAGCGTCCAATTTGGACGCGTGGCATCCAATTCAGTGGCCAGGGACCTGTTATAAATGGCGTGTTCTGACGTCAGAAGACTATAGATTATATTATACATATATATAGATATAGAAATAGATTATATATATATATATATATATATATATATGGTACAAACAATACACCGCACTCCAGGGGCTTGTGAAAATGCAAAAAGATGTGGTTTATTCGACGTTTCGGCTACCAAACCGGAGCCGTCTTCAGGAGCAAAAGTCTTTTTGTATTGTTTGTACCATGTGATTAGTTTTCACCAGCACCCGGGCAGATGTCGTTTGGTTTTGTGTGCACCATTCCATCCAGTATTCTATATATATATATATATATCGTCCAAGTAGGTAGCCGCACTCGCAGGACTTATGATGAAAAAGTGCTTTATTGCAGAAGAAAAGAAAAACTGACGTTTCGGCTGTTGTATTCATCATAAGTCCTGCGAGTGCGGCTACCTACTTGGACGATTTACATGAAATATAGATTTGCACCCAGGCAGAACAACAAGCTTTAGAATGAGTGCCATTATTCCAACCTTTATGGTTGGACACGTGAGTGATGTTGAAATAAAAATCACCTTGATTGGAAATATTTGGAGTGCTGGTCCACTTTGTGAGTTGTACATATGTATATATATATATATATATATATATATATATATATATATAGCCCATCAAATATATCCTTATAAAGGATGCTTAGTGATGCCATTTGTGTCACATGACTCACTAAAATAAGTGTATCATAACAAATAATGAACCCTCTATTGTAAAACATGAGGATATAAGAAGTCACCAAGGAGTTACATGACTATCGAGGCCACTTGCTTTTATATGATCATGGAACTACTTGTAGACTTGTTTTACAGTTATGGGATCCATTAACCCATTATCCAGAAAGCTCTGAATTACAGGTTAGGCTGTGTCCCATAGACTCCATTTTAATCAACTATTTACAATTTTTAAAAATGATTCCCTTTTTCTCCATGATAATGAAACAGTACCTCATACTTGGTCCAAACCAAGATATAATACATCCTTACTGGAAGGGTTTTTTTTTTTTTTTACATTTAGATGGTTTTAAGTAAGCCTTATGTATGGAGTTCCAAATTACAGAAAAAAAACCCTCATCTGGAAAACTCCAAGTCCTGAGCATTCTGGATAACACAGCTCCCATACCTGTACTTTTATATTCCTTATACTTTACATTAGGTTGTACATTATTCTTCATAAAGTACTTTAGGTAAACCTTTATATGACGGAGAGGGAAGGCTGAGCAATGAAGTGAAACTCTCTCCAGCCCAAGTGTAAATGGAGTCTATAGTGGACATCCTTTAAGCAAACCATCCTGTCTCATTAAAGCTAAACACACACAGTACATGCCTGTGCTTCTTACCCCTGCATACAAACATACAATCAAGCCAACTTCACCATTGTTCCTCCTGCATCAATGTGACTTCCCCTGCAGGAGGCACATTTCCGAAGGGGCATAGTAATAGAAAATGACAGGGTACCTGTTTTCCACAGTACTGAATCCGAGCCCAGAGTGAGTTAT
The DNA here is from genome assembly GCA_024363595.1 of Xenopus borealis. NCBI lineage: Eukaryota > Metazoa > Chordata > Amphibia > Anura > Pipidae > Xenopus > Xenopus borealis. Next base: position 117,639,110 of record CM044441.1, on the reverse strand, counting down.
TCTCCTTCCTTCCTCAGCTGTTATGAAGAATTAATAACAGATCTGACTGAAGCCTTGATGTTTGTTCTATGTTGCGCCAGACTCTAGCAACGGTACCTGAGGCTGCCACACCTTTGCAGCTTGTCTATTGACCCATTCACTGGGATTGCTTGTTTTAGTTACTGACATGCAACAGGTTGGGTTATAAATATAGTTATAAACAGAATGTCTGCTTCCTTCACAATCTGAGACTAGCATCTTCTTTATGCTGTATTTAATAATGAAATGAGTTTTAGGTAAAGGATGTCAGATTCCGGCAGATTTTAGCTGGCAATTCCATCCCTTTAGACCAAGTCGGCAATTTATTTGGCTGTGTATTTGGCACTTCAACTGGCCTACCCAGACAATATCAGTGGCCAGGGTAAAAATTACATCACTACCCATCACCATCACTATAGGATGCTCTTGTGGTCAAACCCTGTTAGTAGACTTTTTCAAACATTACAATTTTCAACATTCAAAAAACCCACATACTTACATACCAGGTATTTTCACATTTACATTGTCGTACACTGCACTTTTCACATTACAAACATCTTTGCCTATCTTACCCCCCTCTGCTATGCCGCTGGATTTAGCTGCAAGTGTCTGGCTGCTGGGGGGAATTATTTGTTTTCTTTTATACACACAATGGCATAACTGCTTGGTTGCATCCACATGGGGTCAGTTGGAGACACACGGCACAAGGATGAAGGACAGCTGGAGAGCAGAAGTTGAAATTATGCACTTAGGGATATGGCCATATGGTGGGTGGGGGTCCCAGGTGAAAATGTACCTGGGCCTGAGTGACTCACATTACACTACTGTGTATATAGGCACCAGTGGGCTCTCAGAGATATATATATATATATATATATATATATATATATATATATATATAAATATATCATTGCACATAAAAGTTTACACATATAGCAAGCCGTAGCTGAATATCCCATGCACCTATAGCCAAATAAGTAATAACTATAGGGCACTATGAACAGAAAATAGAACCCTATATTTTTAAGCCAAAATAAAGAGGATGCCAACTTGAAAAAGGGTATAACCAGAAATATGATCAGGTGACAGGTAGAATCTGATTTCCTGCTGCAGATACACTGAAAAAAGACAAAATTAATTTTAGTGGCCAGGAGGGAAAGCTACATCTCATAGAGGGTTTATGCCTCAGACAATAGTCCTAGTGATTTTCCTTTAAAGAAATGATGAAAAGGATCAGGAAAATAGTTCCATTGTATTACATTAGACTAGAGTTTCAGCTAGCACTCTAGCCTTTCTCAAAGTGCACATACAAGCAAAATGCAACCTTTTAAACCCCCAGTGGTGGGGGTTGTATTTTATGTGCACTTGTATGTGCACTTTGAGAAAGACTAGAGTGCTAGCCAAAACTCTAGTTGATTTTTGATCAATAAACACCTTTATTTTTTTGTAAGACCTGTGAATGTGAGCCTTCTTCTGCTCTCTCTCTCTATCTATCTCTTTTTCTCTCTCTCTCTCTATGGGGTAAATTTATCAAAGAGTGAAGTTCCACCACTAGGGTGAAATTCCGCCACTCTCCATTGATTTCTATGGGATTTTGAAAGGCGTATTTATCAATGGGTGAAAGTGAAATTTCACCCTTTGATAAATACGCCTTTAAAAATCCCATAGAAATGAATGGAGAGTGGCGGAATTTCACCCTAGTGGCGGAACTTCACTCTTGACTTCACTCTTTGATAAATATACCCCTATATGTATACATAGACCAATGGAGCCTTTGGTGCTCCATTTACAAGTTTATATGAATGTGTTTAATTTAAACATACGTCTGTTTTCTGTCAATCCAATTGCAACCTTTTGCTTTTGGTCCTAATAACCTTATTATATGTGTTCTGGCATCAAAAGCTTTTGTTGGTGTTGCCCTCTAGTGGATTCTTACAAGCCTTGTCTCGTAATGAGGGGGAAAAGGGGAAGAGTGAGGTATGTGCTTTTATAAATCAACACAAATTATTGGAAACTAAGAATGCATATTGGAAAAAATGCCTAATTTCCAGTTTACTGATAAAATTAATTTCGAGAAAATTTCAGTTCATTATACATGAATATCATACAAACATTGAGACTATCCTGATTTGCCATTGCAGGGAACAACCTCTCACAATCCTGAAGCATTTAAGTTTAAGTAAACACTGCCATCTGCTGGTAAACTGGCAGGACTACAGTATCATCGGTGGAGTACCGATCCAGGACAAAGCTTGCACGTTCATGTAGAGGACAATGGAGTTAAGCCATTTTTTCCAATTAAGTTTTTTTAAATGTTTTCAGTTTAAAAAAAAAAAAACGTTTGTAGACCCATTGAGAATGAGTGCAAACTTGATACAATAAAAAACATTTTTTTAATCAAACAAGTTTTGTAATAAAATTTGTAAAATTTCCAGTTTTTTCCGGTTAGAAAAATATGGGAAAATTTGAATTCTGATAAATAGGACTCAAATAAAATTCCTACTGCAAGAAACATATCCCTGAGGTGATCCAGCGAATGCCCGTAGCAACTCAACCCCAGTTTTAAAGGTTTTTAAATTAACTTTGAGTTTGAGATAGAGAGGAATTTTGTGGGATTTGCAATTGGTTTTAATTTTTGTGGTTTTTGAGTTATTTAGCTTTTTGTTCAGTAGCTCTCCAGTTTCAGCAATTTCAGCCATCTGGTTGCTAGGGTGTGAAGGACAGAACGGCCTGAATAAAAAGATGAGTAATAAAACGCAGCAGTAATAAATCTGTAGCCTTCAGAGCATTTGTTTTTAGATGGGGTCGGTGACCCCCATTTGAAGGCTGGAAGAAGTCGGAAGAAGAAAAATAATTCAAAAACGATAAAAAAAAATAACACTGCTGAGCTTGACCTTGTTATTGTTCATACCATGACCATAAGGTTACTATGAAACATAACATGTTTCTACTTTCATAGAAATCAGGCAAAATACAGCAATAGACCCCCTTTGTTATTCAGGTCCGGGACCTGTTATACAGAATGCTTGGGAACTGGGGTTTTCCACATAAGGAATATTTCCATCAATTGGATCTCCATACCATAAGTCTGCAAAAAAAATGTAAACATTAAATAAACCCAATAGGCTGGTTTTGCCTCCAGTAAGGATTACTTATATTTTAGTTGGAAAAGTAAAATGTACTGTTTTATTAAAAATTTAATTATTTGATTATAATGGAGTCTATGGGAGAAGGACTTTCAGAGCTTTCTGGATAACACGTTTCTGGATCCCATACCTATATTGTCAGGGTTGCATTTAGGTCCGATGCTGCCCTACACATTGGACCTAAATATGCCCCCTATGTCGCGGAAGTGATGTCAGTGCGCCGTGTGATGTCACTTCCACTCACCAAGTTATGCCCCTTTGCGGAAGTGACGTAATTGCGCCATGCATGTGACATCACTTCAGCACTGACTTGGCCCCTCAGAGGGAGTTAAAAAAAATTAAAAAAAAAAAAAAAACCAGAATTCTGCCGCCCTAGGCACAGGCCCTCGGGTGCCTATATAGAAATATGGCCCTGTATATTGTGCAAGGTTTGACCGTCTTCAGGAAGCCAGCAGTTTAAATTATCTGTGGCTATATATACCTTTAGGTTGCTCGAGACTGTCTGGTTTCTTCAGGACAAGAAATTAAAGATATCTTGCCAAAGAAAACAGGAGCTTATGAACAAATATGTAAGTGGCAAGGTTTGAGGCTACCACACCTATTCCTTTCCTCTAATAAGTTTCTTCGCACATCTGGCTCTTTCCACAAACACTGATAGTCTGAAGGAAACAGAATGGAAGGTGTCTGGTATTGACCTAATTAAGGTCACATTTGAAAGCAAATCACAATGAGAATAGTATGGTGCAAAGATCATGGAAAATGATTATTTTTACCCAAAGGAAAGCTATAATATAATAGCACAATAATAGTATGCCCTGATTACTGTACGAAGAAAAAAAACATGATATAAAACGTCTTCCTGTTTTCCTCCAAGTTTTCCTGTAGGGTTTTCTATGTGACCTTAGTCTCTTGTCCATGTGTATGGCAGCAGTCTTGCTGCACCTGTGAACAGATATCAGGGCTTCACGATTCCCACCAAGTCCACTGACAAGTGCATTGTTTACGTTAAGCGATGCCATCTTCCGCCTAAAGGGCTATTTTTGAACTTTTTTTATTTTAGGATGTCCTGGTTCTGATATTATACTAGAGATCCTGGTGTGAATGTCATGGATCTCTGCTTCCTTTCATAGAGGATGTTCACAACTTATCTGTCAACTCCAGGGCAGACAGAGGCCACAGGGCGAGGAAACCAAGCAGGTGGTCTTGAAAAGCACTTTCAAAGTACGGGATTTGGATGTTATTGAAAATGTCAACCTAAATCATGTTTCTCGCTATAAATAACGTCTTCACTGCCAAGATGTATTCGGCTTTTATTTGAAGTGAAGCGACTCTATTATTTTATATTTAGAACTCTCCTAAACAGATGCTACAGTGCTGCTTCTAAAGTAAAAATGTATCAGGTATGGGACCTGTAATCCACAATACACAGGACCTGCATTTTTACAGGGGTCTTTCCATAATTTGGATCTCCATATCTACTAAAAAAATAATGTAAACATTAAATAAACCCAATAGGTTTTCTTCTGCCTCCAATAAGGATTAATTAGATCTTAGTTGGGATCATGTACAAGGTACTGTTTTATTATTACTGAAAAAAAGGAAACATTTTTGTAAAACTTTGTATTATTTCATTAGAATGAAGTCTATGGGAGATAGCCTTCCAGTACTTTGGAGCTTTCTGCATAACGAGTTTCCGGATAATGGATCCTATACCTGTAAATTATTTAAATACCAACTGTTTCAAATAATCTGTAACTCTCACAGTATTCGTGACATGCCCTATATAAAAAATAAGAATGATTTAAAAAAAGCAATTATTCAGTTTAACCTAATTACTCTTGCCCCTGGCGCAGCCATACCTTAGGGGGTACATTTCTTTATCATGACTAGTGCATACACAAATCTGTCCTGTTTTGCTTCACCAAAAATTTGCAATACTATCATGCATCTACCATGTGCAAAACTGACCACATAGTGAATTTCTGACTCCGTTTCATGAAACCATACATGGTGAAAAAATTAAATCATCCCTAATCATCATTACCCTCCTGTTCAAGGGGTGTCCACTCTTTTTGCAACAAGGGCAGATTTGGTGAGGTGAAAATGTGTGGGGGCCGACCATTCAGGGCTGAATCAATTTGCGCACAATATGACGTGCTGAGCAAAAACACATGCGTCCGTGGAGTTCAGCCCTTAGCCTGACATTCTTTGAACCATTATTATTTAATTGGCAAGTTGCTGTGTGGGGCTATGGAGAGTACACTATATTTGCCCTTATCACCTGTTGCCCTCATTCATAATTAATGAAGAAAAACAATTCTGAAGGCAAAGTAATATATCTGAAACCCTGGAATCTAGGTTGAGACAAATACAGTTTTAATCTGGCATTTTATCTAAAACTAAAGAAAAAAATAATGCAAAATTTTATGCAAAATGTCCCCTTTAAATAGACTTATTATTATATTATTATTACAAACTGGGCAATGGCCAGAGTCCCCCCCCCCTCCTATATCCTTTGTGACATGAAGTTTCCTCTGGAACCAAGCATTTCAAGCTGGCCCGCATTCATATCCACCCTAGCCCATATGCGGCCCTCTGGCTTAGGTTTGGACACCCCTGTTCCAGTTGGTAGGAGTACTGTTTACATTTGTAGTATGTAAAGAAAGAGCTGGTCCCTGCTAGTCACTGGTCTTATTAAAAAGAGTGGTTCAGGGCCCATTTGCGATCCTGCCGATTTTGCCGCCTGAGACAACCTTAGTTTTGCCGCCTCCCAACGGGCCTCACCTTCAGCACCGGATGAGGGTCAGGGGGGGATCCAACTCGCTAGTGCAGAAAGCGCAAATGCACTGAAAACCGAATATATGGCTCTTACAGTTACCAGGAGCAACATTTTGCCTGCCCTGGCAACCGAGTGCCTCAACCCGCCTCATTGGTGGAGCACCCCTGTCGGGTCCTAAACATGCAATTGCATGAAGAAAGACATGGTTTACTTACAAAACTCTAGTCTGAAGCATGCTTATACACACTTGTATACCAGTTTTTACTGTCTGGGTAGCCATGTTTATTCTTCAGTAGATTTTTGTTCCAAGCTACTGTATGTGAACAATGAGATGCAACCAAGTGTAACATAGCAGACATGCAGTTTTGACACCAAGAGCAAAAGGGTCAGAGACCTGACATGGAAAGGTACTGCTGAGCTAAGGGCAAAGTGTGGGTTGGTTTCAGAATAAATCTTGATATTTAGGGGCAGATTTATTAGGGTTCGAATTATAAATTTGAATTCCAAAAATTTTAGTTGGGAATAATCCAAACTCGAATTCGATTTGGATATTTATCATAACTTAACCCTGGAAACAACTCAAATTCAACTATTTGCCACCTAAAACCTGCGGAGTTCATGTAGAAGTCAATGGGAGAGGTTCACTGACCCAACTGAAGATGTTAATAGCCTTCCTGACAGTCAATTTTTTTTTTCAGAGAAAGAACTAGATTGGAATCCGATTTGAGTTTTCAGGTCGGTAATATTCATTCAAGTTTTAGACGTTTCGAGTTTTTTCTTAAATAACCTCCTCTTTGAGTTGTGAGTATATTCTAATTGATAAAAAAATTCACACAAAGTCGACCTTGATTCGATTCGATAAATCTTCCCATTAGTGTTGATATTAATACAATGGGGCAGATGTAAGGGGCAAAGTGGCCATCGCTAGTGAAAATTCACCAGAAATCTCATCCGCAGGGACATCACCAATTTACTAACAGGTGTAGATGACAATTCGCTAGTGAAAGAGAACGTCGCTTGTGAATTTTCGCTCAGGGGAATGATTGTTACTCCGCAAATTTCCTAAAGTAGGAATTTTACAGAATTTTACCTCTTTGGCCAGAGTTTCCCTCGACACCTCAGACCAGGTGAACTGAGAAAATGAAGCCTCCTCCTCTTCAATCTTATCTCAGTGACATCATATCCTGTAAACTCAAAGTGGGATTGTCTTCAAAAGTCCTAACTATTAAAGATTTTTGTGTTAAAAAAAATTTCAAAACATTTGAGGGGCTTGCCATATTTGTTTTAGGGTGGGATAATTTCTAGGGCATTAGAGGATCTCTTTTGTCTTTATTAAGCATACTTGGACATTTCAAGCATTTCCATCAACTTCACTAATAAAGACATCTATACGACCTATATGTACCAGCCCTATTCAAATTGTGCAAGTGTAGTAATGACGTTTTGATAGGCAGCATTGAACCCTAGTGAAAGATTGCTAAGAAATGGTGACACTGATGACTTCATGCTTAGCAAATATTTGCCAGTGTTCGACTACTGAGAGGCAACTTTGCATTTTAGTGAATTAGCATAGTGAATTTATGCCTGGCAAAGTGGTGCAAAGTGGCGGAGCATTCGCTACCAAAAATTTGCCCTTAAATTTGCCCCAGTACCTTTAATGATCATATTCCTGGGTCTGTGCATTAAGTGCTTGTTCTACCCTGCAATGGGAAGCTTTAGAGGCAACTACTTCAACTACGGGATATTTGTACAGGAAGCTGGAGGTACTGTTCAGCTGAACTCAACTATCTACACAGTCATATTAACAACACACACTCCCTAATTTCATAATTATATTTTATGCTGATGGGAGCTAAAATATAATGAAAATTCTGCCTCTGCAGTGGGTCCTAAATTGACTTGTTTCAGTATTTATCAGATGTTTTGGGTTCAAGTCCCCTTATTTTATTTTATCATTTGATCAGGATTTTCCTATCCGCCCCTTACCTCTATAATAGTGATTATTCCACAAGCACTTCTTCCCTTTCGTGATGGGGCAACATATGGATTTATTAAAGATCCTCTGTAAAAGACAATCAGTACAGCTCACACACACACACACACAAACACACACACATATATAAGCACACTGTTAGCTGCCACATTGCTGGAAGAGGAAGTCACATTCTTAAATGTTGTTGTGGAAGAGCTGTAGTTATCATGGGGAAAGGCAGTAGAACAGAATTTCCTTCATTTTCTAAAATGTGCGTTCTCTACAAGACACTGACTGTACAAATTAATAAGAAAAACTTACTTAGCAAAAAACATCCTACACCAAGCAGAGCATTTCCTTTTTCAAAATCAATAGACTCTCAGGGGGAAAGCCAAAAATGAATACTTTTCTATAGTTGGAAAACATAATCGGGATTTCAAAGCACATTCAGCTGTTAAAATCAGTTTAATGGTAAATCCTGGACCTGGGGTTTTCAAATAATGGGTCTTTCTATACAAAGGGATACTGTCATGGGAAAATGTTTTTTTTTTTTCAAAATGCATCAGTTAATAGTGCTGATCCAGCAGAATTCTGCATTGAAATCCATTTCTCAAAAGAGCAAACAGATTTTTTTATATTTCATTTTGAAATCTGACATGGGGCTAGACATATTGTCAATTTCCCAGCTGCCCCACGTCATGTGACTTGTGCTCTGACAAATTTCAGTCACTCTTTACTGCTGTACTGCAAGTTGGAGTGATATCACCCCTCCCTTTTTCCTCCTAGTAATCTAACAACAGAACAATGGGAAGGTAACCAGATAACAACTCCCTAACACAAGATAACAGCTACCTGGTAGATCTAAGAAAAGTACTCAATAGTAAAATCCAAGTCCCACTAAGACACATTCAGTTACATTGAGTAGGAGAAACAGCAGCCTGCCAGAAATCAGTTCCATCCTAAATTGCTGGCTCTTTCTGAAAGTACATGACCAGGCAAAATGACCTGAGATGGCTGTCTACTCACCAATATTAAAACTAAAATAATACACTTGGTGGTTCATAATACAATTTTATATTGTAGAGTGAATTATTTGCAGTGTAACCAATGTAATTTAGGAATAAAAATTACATAATAAAAATCATGAAAGTATCACTTTAAGTCTACTAAAAATCATTTAAATATTAAATGAACCCAAAGGGATTGTTTTGCCTCTAATAGAAAGTTATTATTTCTTAGTTAGGATTGAGTAAAGGTTTCTACTTTGATTAGAATGGAGTCAATTGGAAATGGCCTTCCCGTAATTCTGGAAGAACTCTCTGAATAACAGGTTTTCAGATAATGGCTGTTTTACCTGTACCTAAATCTACCAGATGAACCAGTGGAGAAAAGATCAATCCATTCCTGTCTGTCCATCCTTTTTTATGTATGGACTGATGCACGTGTCATCAGCCTATAAAAATGCTACCCGTTTATACAGAAATGAATTGTCAGTATTGACTATTTATACAAATGGATTGAACATACCTGAGCCATACATTTTCCCCTCACAACAAACCAAACAAGTTCCTTCCCTTCATTGGTAGAACTATGACAATTCCAACTTGCAGAGTTCTTCTGATTGTTGTCAATGGGAACCACTTAGGTGCAGGTTTATCACGTGAGATTAAAATTAAATGTGAGATTAGAGACAACAGAAAAAAAATCACCCACTTTCTATTCATTCCTATGGCATCTACAGATGGCGAACTCCCAGAGGAATGAATAGGAAGTGGGTGAATTTTTCTGTGGTGATCTCTAATCTCACATTTTTAGAAATCTGTCCCATAGATTATGCTTGACACCAATGACCCAGTTAGCCAAAAGTCATAAATGTTCCTGTTAGGAGTCTTTCTGCCCACCTCTCGATTAGCAAATCATCTAACAGCCTTCTGTGTCTTTGACCTACTGAGCTCACGTATCTTGAGCTTTGTTGCATTTACTGTATTTATTAGGAAAGAAATGCAGTTGTGTTTGCTTAAACATGTATGGGTAGGTTACTACATGGTGTATTTAATCAGTTAGTATGCTGGATGCCCTGTAACTACTACCTGCCTGAAACCTACAGCAAGTAAAGAGTTTCTCCAGCCTCTTTCTACAGCAACTCTGGCCTGGCTTTGTGTCTTAAAGGGATTCTGCCATGATTTTATGGTGTATTTTATATTTCTAAATTACACTGCTTACATTATAAATAATTCACTCTACCATATAAATGTCATACCAACAAGTGTATTTATTTAGCTGTAATATTGGTGTGCAGGCAGCCATCTCTGTGCATTGTGCCTTATCCTATGCTTTAAAAATAGCCAGAACTTCATGAGGGAACTGCTTTCAGATAAACTATTGTTTCACCTACTCAATGTAACTGAAGAAGTCACAATGAGACTTGGACTTTTACTATGGAGTGCTATTCTCAGATCTACCAGGGAGCTGCTGTCCCTTGTCTGGTTAAATGCTCATTGGTCTTTGGTTAGGCTGCTGGGGGAGAAAGGGATGGGGCCAGTGCCGGGCCAACCTGGCCAGACGCCCTAGGTAGCAAGGCCAGTAGTAGCTCCCACATGCGAGCATGTACGAATAAACACAAGGGCGCATGCATGAAAAGACGCATGCGCCGCAAAAAGGAAAGACTGCACATGCTGGCAAGAGTGTGACCGTGGGTGACTAGGGGGTAGGAGAGGAAGAGATGGTGCATGCATGGTGTCCCCCCTGCTTTGCGCCCTATGCACTTGCCTACTCTGCCCACCCTTTGGCCACTCCATCTTGCAGCGCAGCAGTGAAGAGAGACTAAAATTTATCAGAGCACAAGTCACATGACTGGGGGCATCTGGAAAACTGACAATATGTCTAGCCTCGTCAAAAATTTCAAAATCTGCTTTTTTGAAAAATGGATGTCAGTGCAGAACTCTGCAACAGACATTACTCTCAAAAAGTGTCTCTCTTACTACCCCATAAGATGGGGAAGCTTATTGATCAAAATTGGAATTTGAGTTGTTTTAGAGGGTTTTTTCAACCCCAACTAAACACAAATTTTAAAAAAGCATCCGAATATAAAAAGCACGGATGAAGAAGAACAAATAGTGATGGGCAAATAAATTTGCCCTAGGCGAATTCGCGGCGAATTTCCGACATTCACCGACGGCGAAAGTTTTGGCGAAACGCTCACGAAAATTTGCTGCGTGTTTTGTTTCGCCGCGCGTCTCATTTCGTCGCGTGCCGAATTTGTCGCTTCACTTCAAAACAGCACAATCTGTGCAGTGAAAAATATTTAAAAAAATAAATGAATATATATTAAAATATGTCTTTTTAATGTTTCACTATTTTAAATCACAGATGTTTTTAAGAAGCTGAAAAGATAAGAGTCCACTAACAATGCAGGGCATGTGTGTAACTAAGTGAAACACGCGTGTAAATTGCTCTTCTCATTGACTCCAATGCTATTCAGCACATTCACACACAAAGGAAAAGATGCCATTTGTTACATTTTATTTTCACATTTCCATACCTCCCAACATTTTGGAAGTAAAAAGAGGGACAGAAATTTTTTTTCCATATGTAGCACTGCAACATTTTGACCACCCCCATTTTTGTGGCCACACCCACTAATTAACATGTTCGTTTTATCAAATTTGGCAGGTTATGAAAGTTTGAAAATATCCTTATCTAAACTGTTACAAATACAATCAATTACTTATTTTATTATATCAAAATTGTTTAAAAGTATCTTTTTTGCACCTGTTAGCTGTTCTTCTAGGCTCTCTGCCAAAAGCTAATTAAGTTAGAAACTTTGTTTCTTTTTCTGGCTATTCCGTGAAGAGAAAAGAGGGACTTTCCAAAACAAATGAAATGAGGGACTGCAGGTTGCGCTGTCAAAAGAGGGAATGTCCCTCCAAAAAAAGGGACCGTTGGGGGTATGCATTTCACATGGCAGTTTTATTACATTGCACTGTGCGTCAAAACTATTCTGACGGGCATCAAAATAAGCGCGCGTCAACTTGGGCGCGCGACAAAACATCAGCGGGACTCATTTTGCGAATTATTTCGCCGTTTCACGAATTTCGCAGAAAAGTCACGTATTTTTCGGCGAAACGCCTCAGATTCGCCCATCACTACATCTAAAAGCTCAACGCCAAGAAAGATGTTACAATTCGCAACGAACAGCTTTCCACTGACTTCTACATAATGTTATGAGCAGAGCACTTTGTACTCTTCAAAACTAGAGAACTGATTGGGATTATTAAAATAATTAATGGTTATACCATGTCTAACTTTAATTTAAGGGTCGGTATATATACTAATCCAGGGCCCTCAAAGAATTTTCCCCCACCAGTTTGTCTGCATATATAGTAACGCTGCAGTTCTGCCATTAATTCTGCCGGTGCTCCCGCATTTCTTACTTATCACTTGCTGTGTCATAAAAGAAAAACAATATGTGTTTGTGTTAAGCATGATACCTTTATATGGCTAATGAATGTTTTTCAGTGGGACCATGATGGGGCCAATGCAGTTCCTTCCTCACCCTGAGGAAGGAAAAGACATGCTGCCTAAAAAACAAATTACAGCTGAGGAAGGACTTGAGTGTTCCTGAAATCTCCCATCTGGAAACATTCCTTAGCCTAATAATGATATCATCCCTAAAGGTCCCTTTCATTGTGACCCCTTCATTCCTGTAGCAGATTTAAGGCCGCTGATTTACAGAAATGTACTTTTGAATTGAAAAAATGCATCTATATATATATATATATATATATATATATATATATATATATATATATATATATATATATATATATATATATATATATATATATATAGTTATTATTGGCTCATACTGATGTCACTGCTTGTGGATTGAAAAAAGACACTGGTGTTCTGTTTAATTATTATGCTTCTTAACCCTTTCTGCTTCCAGAAACTCATTATCCAGAAAGTTTCAAATAACAGGAAGGGCATCTCCCATTTTAAAATCAAATAATTTAAATGTTTTCTATTTAATAATGAAACGGTACCTTCTATTTGATCCCAACTAAGATATAAGGAATCTTTATGGAAGGCAAAACCATTCTATTGTGTTTAATTAATGTTTAAGTAATTTTTTAAAAGACTTAGGTTATGTATGTATATATTATATATATATATATATTTTTTTTTTTTTTTTGAATGAATGAATGAATGAATGAATGAGTGAATGAATGAATCAGATGCAAGTCGAGTGTAGGACTGGCTATACCAGAGATGACTTTGATGTAGTTGGCCAACTTAAATATACTGCAATATATGGACAAACAATCCCTCTTCTGTTTAAAGAGTAAGGCATTTTAGTAGCTCTGTGCACAAAATGTCTCAATGTCTTAAATATAATGATAATGGGATGAGTGCAGAAGACCTCTCGTATTTGTCTATGTGAATTGTGTGGCCATAACCTCATTGCACCCCGTTAATTCGTGGTGAGCACAACTTTCCTGGTAGTGCTGAAGCACATAGCGAGAGCATGGAGGGGCTGTGGAGCCAATAGTGCCTGCACAGGTCCCTATATGCTGCGAGGAGTCTGTAGCTAGGCAGATTAGGAAGGGGCAGCCTCCTTTCTCCCCGCCTCTTCCGGGTCAGTACTTTTCCCATGCACCGTTCTTCTTCGCGGGCATTGCAAGCCGGAGCAGCGACCCTCCCTCCCACCCCTGGTTTAGAAGTATCCAATAGTTGTCTGATTGCATGTGTTAATTCAAAAAACACATTTCCTATGTACATCTATGCATTTTCATATAAGGTGAAACATGTATCTTGTTAAATAAAATGGGATTCAATTTATATGATTTAATGTCACAGCAGGTATTATTGTCACAGCAGGTACAGTGGGTATTGTCCTTGGCCTCATAATGTTGGTGTGTGCTGGTTTATTTTACATTCCCTCTTAGGGTTGCCACCTTTTCCTGAAAAAAATACCGGCCTTCCTATATATTTATCTTTTTTTTCCTATTAATAACATTGGGATCAACCATCAAAATACCAGCCAGGCCGGTAAAATACCGGTTAGGTGGCAACCCTATTCCCACTGCAAAGCCAGTGGCCGGCATTTGGATTAAATCATATTGTTGTCTTGTTATGTCAATATATATATTTATGGTTTTTGAATTAAAGATGCCAAGGACAGTTGTTGTTGTCTTAAAAAAGCTGTCGTCGACCTCTTACCCACACAAGCTGATGTCTCTGTGTCTTTTGTCGTCATGCAGTAACAGGTAAGGGGAGGGAATCAGTCTCGACAGTCCATGTTTGTTATAGTTATACAGGAGCAGTGACCAGCTCCCTGTTGTAGCCCCCACCCTTCCCAGCTATAGTCAGGTGATCCCACTGGTGTCTAATAAAAGGGCAACCAAGAATGGGAGTTTTACTTTGAAAGCAGCAAGTAAGTTACAGGTAAAGCTTAGTCCCTCTGTAAAATGTATAAAGAAGAAATAGAATTCTTAATGAATCAGATGAAAGTTGAATGTAGGACTGGTCATACCGGGAATCACTTTGACATAGTTGGCCATCTTAAATATATTGCAATCTATGGACAAACAATCCCTGTTTTGTTTAAAGGGGAAGACATTTTTAGTAGCTTAAGGCACAAAATGTTTCGAAGTCCTTATATATTGATGAAGGGTTGAGTGCAGAAGACCCCTTAATGTATTTAAATAGTGTATAATGTACCCCCTACTATAGCTTAAAAACATATTATAAGTCACTGAGGAGTTATGTGACTATATTAAATCACAAGGCCGCAGAACGCAGGGGTCACACAACTCCAAGGTGACTTCTGATATCTTTTTAAATTTCAGTAGGGGGTAAATTATGCATAATAATTTACAGTTTGCGTGAAATGTCAGGAGGGGGGTGGGGGGATCAGAGGGTTGGCGTCCAATTTGGGCTCATCGTTGTGTCCTATTTGGTTGGGCGCCATCAAATTCAGTTGCACGCTGTCAAATTCAGACGCGTGGCATCATATTCGGATGCGCAGTGTCAGATTTGGTGGCGGGGAACCCCTGTTATAAACCCTGTTCTGACATTAGAATGCGCCATATAAGGATATAATTTACAGGCTGGTCCCATAGGGAAATGACCAGACTGTAGAATATATATATATATACTATATATTATATATTTAAGCATCATTCAATCACAGTGTCGGACTGGCCCACCAGAATACCAGGAAAACTCCCAGTGGGCCAAGGTGTCAGTGGGCCCTCCTGCTGCTAAACTTTTGGCCTATTTCATGGCCATTCCCTATTTATATGAGAACAAAGAGAATAAATAGATGGACTAATTGATTATAGTATGTAAAGAAAACAAACTAGGAGAATAGAGGTTGATTGAGGAGATGAAGAATATTAGTACTGAGAGAGGCCCCTTTTTCTAAGGTTTTATGGTGGGCCCCTGGTCTAAGGTTTTTGGGTGGGCCCCTGGTGTCCCAGTCCGACACTGTTCAATCACATACATGGTTCTTAAGCTGCAATTTCATTTAGAAGCTAGTTTAGGTCAGTTTATTTACCCTGCTGCAAATTCATCAGAGAAAAGGAGTGCTGACTTGACATGAGCCTTTTCTAGTCTCAATTAGTAAATATACTCATCAGGGCTTTTTTTTTTTTGCTTTTGCAAAAACCTGAGCTATCATCAGCCCTAGCAGCGACTCAATTTTAACCTGCTGGGATGGGATCAACTGCTATTTTTGCTTAGTTAAACAAAGTATTATGGAGGGATTAGACAGCCAATGTACCTGCATGTAGGTGGGAGTAGCAGGACAAACAGCCACAGTGGGTGGCCTCGTCAGTAGCAAGAAGCAGTTAGTAAATGACATTGATTTTGCAGTGGAAACATTATCTGATGACTTAGCCTGATAAGCACCTTTAAATCCAACCTTCTTTGCAAAAGCCAAAGTCTATTTAATGAATGACTGGAAACCATATTTCCTGCATGTAATAATGGGGGATAGCATTTATGGACCGTCAGAATTTAAAACATAAGGCTGGTTGGTGTGTCTTGAAAAAGGATATTTAACCACTTTTTCTAATCTAAAATGTGTAACTCCAAATTGCTTGGATATTGGCCCATGCGCGACATACATTGGGTTTGGATTATTAGCTATTGCTAATGCCTTTGATCCATACATGCTACCCCCCATTATTAGAGAAACGGAATTTCTCTTTTTGCATTTTATTGTCTATGTTTACTTACATAAACTCTGGGGTGTTTAGAGACATTTGCAAATTAACAATTTTACTAACAATTTTAGCAAAATGCAAATGATAAGGTAATATTTTAAAGAAGAGTTTTTTATTCCCCCTGAAAAGATGAAATGCTATATGTAATTCCAAGCTCTGACATACCTGGATTCTGAGGTCTTATTGATTTACATTTAGATATTTCTAAATATCAGTGTCATGTACATTCTGGTACTTTACCCTATCAACAGTCTCATAGAAATCTCACAGATGCTGACATAGGAGTATTAGCGAATAGAAAGTATTGTATTCATTTGCATACTAAATATTACCCACATTGAATTCAAGTGCGTGTTGATAGATACGTATAACTTTATTTTAAAAAGTGTTAATAGGATTCACAGCACTGTACACTTTTACAATATAAAAAAATACACACTGGGAGGACATATTACAATAAATAAATAAATAAGTATAAATATAATGGAAGTTCCATGTAGTATCACAGTAGAAAGGAAGTCGCTGCCCTAAAGAGTTTGCAATCTAAACGGGTGGATAACATGCAGGCAAACGTGGTGGGGGCCTACCCAGATGCAATGTCCCACCAACAGCCCCCAACCACAACCCCCCTCAAATGCCCCCTCTCTCTGGGTGTACCTTTTTTCCCTTAAGGCAAGAGGCAATCTGGGCCATAAGGAGAGGTCAGAAGCATTACCATAAATGCTAAGACTCAACCATAGAATTTCTATTTGAAGAGGCTGAGAGCCTTTTCCCTGCAGAGAGATAAGATATAAATATTTAATACAGAAGGAAGCAATGGGGGTGAATGGTGTAAAAATATGGTGGATCTGAGAGGAGCAAAGGAGACAGCCAGGAATATTTAGTGAGAAAAACGAGAAAGGAGCAGAGAAGAGAAGAGCTTTGATTTTTCCAGTGAATGCATAGGTTCCTTCTTAGGAGAGATTATGGGGATTCTAGTAGCATAATTTAAAATCGATTGTAGGAGGGAGAGGGGTGGGATTCTGGGAGACTGGTTAGTAGGTAGCAGAAGTGTATGTGAAATTCTAGTATAAATGAAAAGGAAAGTGGGTATGGTGGTATGAACTACAAGTTTTATTTACCACTGTATCTTGTATTTAGAAAAGAAACGTACTATTGTTATTGAAGAGTATCTTTCATATTTAACTATTTACTTTGGCATTGCAATAAATCTGGAAAAAGAGTTGTTGAAATTCTTATTAATGACTGAGACGGGGGTACAGCTCAGTACTGCTGTATGGGGTACAGTTGGGGGCACATGCCTCAAAGTCCAAAAAGAACTTGAGAAGTTTCCCAGGTCGGCAGCTTTATTAATCAAGGAATGAAGAGGTTCCTAGAAATAATAAACCTGTGAGTTAATATGATGAAATATCTATATGATGAAATAGCTATACAGAGACTGCTGAGCAGCAGCTGGTGATAGGAAGAATGTCAGGAATAGATGCTGGCAGTATGGTTAATTGGTCACAGTAACACTTTGGGGGTTAATTATCTAAGGTCGAGTTTGTGAGGTTTGATAGTTTTTTTCTACCTTGAATAAACTCACAACTCAAATGTTTGCTTATTTATGAAATAACTTGACTGTAAAAGAACTTGAATTAATGCAATAAAGGGGTAAAACTCAAATACTCAAGTTGATCTAGTTATCGATGAAAAAAGATCAAATTAATCGAGTGTCCCAGTGCAAACTACCAAAAAAGACTCAAAAATCAAGAAAGCTCAAAACATCTTCAAATTGTTCAAGGAACCTCTGCCATGGACTTCTACATGACCTCAACGGGTTTTAGTTGGAGTAATTTCGAATTACACCGAAAATTTTTTTAGTTTTATTTAAACTATCGTCGTAAACTCAAATTTTTTGGGGAAGAACACAAATCGATCTTTGATAAATAACCACCTATATGTCACTTCTCAGCCTGTGCAACTCTGGCAAAGTAAACTCCCAGTACTCTACTAAAAGTTAAAAGCTGTTGGGGTTATGGGAGCTTAAGTTCAATTCTACAGTAAAAAAAAAACCCTTAAAGGAGAACTAAACCCTACAAATGAATATGGCTAAAAATACCATGTTTTACATACTGCACTTATTGCACCAGCCTAATAAAGTGTCAGTGGGCTCTGAGCAGCTGTTGAGAAGCTAAGCTTAAGGGGCATCACAAATTATCTAGTAGAATATGAAGTTTTCCTGTAATATAAGCTGATGCTGTTATATTCTATGGGTACTGTATATTTTGAGTACTGAGTATTGTATTACCAGACTAGGCACCAGGCCTAGGAGAGAGATACTGTTGGTAACTTATACAAACGTGGGATTTTTCCATTCACAAAGGAGTAAAAGCAAAGGAGCAGGACTTGCTTACTCACCACTGCACTTATACTTTGTGGTCATCTGTAAGTGAACACCTACAGACTGTATAATCGACACATAAATGACGCAAGCACTGTGGGAACATTTAACATCATCCAACAAGTAACTTTTATATATGGATGGAGTATTAAATGGATTTAGAAGGAGCACTATTTTACACTTTCTTTTTACTTGCTTTTATTTACTGCGGTATATTAGTATATAATACACAATAGTGATGTCATTGGTTATAATTAGAGCTTAGTGATGTCATTTCTGTCCCACGACTCACTGTAACTTGTGTAGTATAATAAAGGAACCCCTGCTGAAAACTATGAGGAAATTGGAAGTCACCTTGGAGTTCTATAACATGGAACTATTCAGTAACGTATTATATTTTTATATTTTACAAGAGGGGATATTTTATTCACTATATTATATACTTTGAGAGTATAAGCGAATCTGTTATTTTCAAAATAAGAGGGGGAGCTCATTCACTTCTTAGAAAAATATATACAGACTCGGATTGGCAATCTGTGGGTTCTAGCAAATGCCAGACTGGCTGCTGTAAGTTGCCATAGACAGACACTATTTATTGGGCTGGTGGGGGCTGTTTGGGCCTCTGTGTATCTGTAATGCCAGGGACTATTTTGATTCCCAGTCCAGACCTGAATATATACTAGACCTAAGCGTGTCATGTCTGACAATGCGGTCCAGGTACCTCCACCACCAGATTTACACAGGTTGTCTCCAACAGTGGCTGGGGAAATGTTTTCTTGAAAAATTTAATTTATCATATAGGCACCCAAGGGCTGCCCCCCTAAACCACCCCTCCTAGGCGTGGGCCCTGAGTGACTATATATATATATATATATATATAAATACAACCCTGCATATATTGGCTCTAACCCCAGCAGACAAGCCTTCATGAGCTCACAAAATGATTTGTTGTTCCACAAATTCACATTGCCTCGATATAACATCCAGAATGGAACAGAGCAATTTATTTTCTGTCTGAAATGCCTTAGTCTCCCCTACCTGTGTTGTTTGGCAGGGAAATAGTCACCTTGGGTCACCTGTGCAATTTCCTTGAGGAACCATAATACTTATTTATTAACGTGTGAACCACTGCAGGGTCCTTCCTATAAAAATTAAAACCCCTGAAGAACAAATTAGGGTTTGATAAGGAATGAGATGAAATCATCATATGTAAAGCTATTAGCTGTAACAACACAATTACAAATTGGTTAGGTAGTGCATTCTCAATCTTAGCCTGGGGTGGAAGGAGCTTTATCAGATGGCTGTGTGATTTTGGGATTAACAACGTTAGGGCAGATTGTGTACTTAGCAGAGCTGCCTGTGTATCCTACTCATTCTGTGGCCCAGAAAGCATATTACGTAGCTGTGCAAATCCTTAGAATTAAATAAACATTCAATCCATGCAGTGGGTATGGGAAGTATGCTAATAGCCCTCCTGCAGTAACATTATGCAGGGCACAGCTTCCTAAACACCACATTAACACCTTCATCTAAAGAGCATGTTTGTTCCAAGTACCTGCAAATGGTATAAACGGTGTCCTAGGGAAGTGTTTGGGGACCTTATCAGATGTTAGTCTACTCAGCAGCACTTTAAATACCATCCTCTCCCATTACATACTGGTATAAAATCATAGGAGAATCCTGCTATAATGGAAACGCCTGATATTAGGAAAAACATAGATTAATCAGAGAATTTTAACCTGCAGCCCTCTGGGTGTTGTTGAACTACAATTCCAAGCATCCCCCTGTTAGCCTGAAGATTTTAACATTCCCCTAACTAGCACAGCAAGTGAATGCAGGGTTGCACCCATGTGTGTTCATTCAGGAGACCACTTCCTAAAGTATGTTGAAGCACTGCAATAGCCATAGGACATTGGACAAGATATCATGTGCTTTAGTTCCTAATGCAGGGACACAATACTTAGCCCCATGAGCCATTGTAGTAAATGTATACTTTTACATTGTAAGCTCCATTGAGCAGCATCCTCTTTAACTCCTGTATCGATCAGTTATTGAATGTGATTTGTATGTTTACTGTGTACATTTTTCTATTGTACAGCACTAATGAATACGTTGTTGCTTCATAAATATGCATTAATAATAATTTCATATTCTAATTCTGATTAGAAGTGGAAATGAAAGCACTCAAAGACTCTATGTAGGGATATGGATATAACTTTTAATATTTTTATGCAAGGAAAGTGTAATTGAGAGTTTCACAGAGCCCAGCCCTACAAGGAAGAGTTGGGTGCAAAACATGACCTCTGTAGTAGACTAAACAAAATAACAAATTCCCCTGAGAGTCTGTTTAGTCTACTGGAGAGATCAGTTTTTACTGTCTGGGCACATCCTGGTTAAGCCTAAAATGTTGCAGTTAAAGCTTCCTGGGAGGAAGTCCATGTCCACAGTGTTTTATTGTATTTATGTCCAAAAACTCCATTTATTTGTCTCACACACTCCAACTGGGTACTGACATTTATGTAAATGCTACATTGTATTGGCTTCTGAGAGAGGAGGTCATTTCAAAATGTGCATCTTCATTAATCTTCAGGGGCTAAAAATATTCCTGGGCTTTTAGCCTGGCCATGTAGAAGTTGGATTTCAGCGCAATATAAAGGAAAGAGATTAATGAATATGGAAAGGAAAGTTACAAAATCTTAGTGAGCACAATATTATATACTATAGAATGAACCATTAATTATCAACATAAGGTTGGATCAAGTAAATTAAAAATGATCACTGTACAATGCCTCCAATGACTTCATAGTTTATCAATCATTATATAGGTATGGAATCTATTATACCTATGGTTGCCACCTGGCCGGTAAAAATGATGGTTGATCCCAATGTTATTAATAGGGAAAAAAGCTAAATATAAAGGAAGGCCGGTATTTTTTTCCCGAAAAGGTGGCAACCATAAGTACCGAATGCTGGGGGCCTGAAAGCTCATTTGCAAAAGTAGTTGCAAATGCAATTTGGTAATTTCTGTGCAATGAAACTGACAAAACCATCACAATTTTGCAGAAACTTGTGTCCGATTCACAAAAACATTCAGAGACAGTTGCATCATTTTATAGGGGTGGTTCACCTTTCAGTTAATTTCAAGGGTCGATCTAAGGGTCGAAGTGAAAATCAGAATAAAAATTGAATTTTTTAAATTCCAATTCGAAGTAATTTTGGGCTATTTGGACTATCGCATAGCCCAAAATTCGATTCAAATTGAAAAAATACTTGAAAGTACTTGCCCTTTAAAAATCCTTCAACTTTGACTATTCACCAGCTTAAAGCTGCTGAATTGCCATTTTATCCTATGGGGGACCTCATAGAAACTGTCCTGAAAAATTTTCTAAGTTCCAAGAATTCGAAGGATTTTTCGGAGAACAATTCGAACGATTTTTTATGGTCCATTTTCAATCAAAATAGGTCATTTAAAAAAACTTTGAGGGTCAAATTTCGAAGTTTTTTCACTTCTAAAATTCGGCCCTTAGTAAATCTGACCCCAAGTATCATTCAGGAGAAGCTGGGATAGTGTAAGTGTTAGTAAGTTGTAGCTCCAGGCCAGTAACGGAACTAGGTGGGGGCGGGCCCTGGTGCGGGCCGTGGGGAAAAGTGCAGTGGCACATGTCACTCTACTGACAAATGAATTAAACATTTCTGTGAGTTTTACAAATATACAGCAGCCCTATCAGCTATCACAGAGGAGATCTATATTCAGAAGTTGTACCCCATAGCTCCCCATTTATGAATAATAATAGACCCTCTAAGGCAAGTACCCTGCAAACACTGAGATGCTCTGTGTTCCTCGTATAGAGGATTCTTGGCTTACGGTGTGAGGAATATTTTACTAATTTAAATCAAGCAAAACTGAATATAAAGGTACTTTTATCTCCAGGGTCAGTCTGGGCTGGAGGGACAAAACCCAGTGGGCCCCGCCAGCCCAGATCTTCATCTTAATGCTGCAACCTCCTTCTGTCAATGGGTCACGGGGGAAAAATGGATTCAGTGTCACGCATGCCCAGGAACGAGGCGCTGCGCGCATGCACAGGTGTACGCAGGCCCGGATTTGGCTGGCAGACTGTGGAGTGTCTGCATATGCACCTGCGGCAGGGGGCGGGTGAGCAGACAGACTGTGGCCGGCCTAGGGGCGTCAGCTTCAGAAATCGGGCCCTGGGTGCACGGTGCCGCACGCGCATGCGCAGAGGTGGACGGAGTCTAACCCTGTTTTTCCTGGGGCGGCCCGTCTGTCAGTGCAGACGTCTGGGGTTTAAGCTGGTGACCT
>CM044441.1:117555500-117591253 GCA_024363595.1 Xenopus borealis | reverse complement strand
TGAATCACACATCCTTTATTGCATGGATTTTGTGTGTCCAGTGTTTCTGTCCCCTTGGATCTTGATAAAAGCACCCTGTTTGTTAAATCAGGTCAGGGGCCCAGTTACAATAAAATTATGATGCCAAACAAAGAGGGCAACACATCTCCTAAGAGACTTCCCCATATTACGCCTGGAGGACCTGGAGTATACAGAGCACTGTCAGCACATGTGTTCAGAATCAGAACAGACCATCTTCCCAATGACCAAGAGGTGTATCGGGGTAACTAAAATGTGTTATGGGTCCCCAACAAGGGGTGCAACCGTGCAAGGAGCTCCACATAAACTATAGTTATGGGACTGAACTTAAAGGGTTCAATCATGGATCATAACATAATTATGGGGGTGATTGAAGGGACCATCTGGATGTTCAATCTGGATGTTCTGTCAAAAGCCAAAGGGGCTGCTATATACTGAGGCTCAGCACATGCTTGGGGGCTAGTTGTTTGGATTAACAAGATGCAGGATTGCACCACATTTTGTTGTGAGATCCTTGGTGCCAAACAGGAATCAGAATTAGCCAGCGTAGGTCCTGATCTGATTTGGCATTTGCAGAGCAGATGGATTTGACAGGGGTCCTTCAATCTTTTAGGCCAGTGATCCCCAACCAGTAGCTCGTGAAAAAAATGTTGCTCTCCAACTCCTTGAACGTTGCTCTTACTGTCCTCAAATCAGGTGCTTATTTTTAAATTCCAGGGTTGGAAGCAAGTTTTAATTGCATAAAAATGAATTATAGTGCCAAGTAGAGCCTCCTGTACGCTGCCAGTCCACATAGGAACTACCAAATAACCAATTACAGCCCTTATTTGGCACCCCAAGTATGATTGGTATTTTACTGGCCTGGCCGGTATTTTTGATAGTTGATCCCAAAGTTATTAATGGGAAAAAAAGATAAATATATAGGAAGGCCGGTATTTTTTTCAAGAAAAGGTGGCAACCCTAAACCCAAGGGATTTTTTATGCTTGTGTTCCTCCCCAACCCTTTTTACATTTGAATGTGGCTAACAGGTAAACAAGGTTGGGGACCCCTGTTTTAGGCCATTCCGATATACCATGTCTTAATGGAACACAGATGAGATATTTGTTACACACTGTAAAATATCAGCCAGTTTGGTTAGAAAAAAAGTCCAAACTGCCAGAATTTGACTATTAATACCCAGGTTTCATTTAATGAATACATTAATGCTGTGGGTTATTATACCATTTTATAATGAGGTTACTGTATGCTATGTCATTTAGGCATTTTATAAAGGGGTCCCTGTATTATATACTTATGCAGACTGGACAGAGTATGTACAAAATGTATATTTAGTAAATGTGTCTACAACAGAGTCCATGTGATCACCACATTTCAACAGCTTGTAAAGAATGTATACACCTACATATATAGTATCAACATTTTTCAAGACAAATGGCCATAATTTGAAATCAAACTAAAATACCATATAAAAATACAGTATAAATCATTGTGGACCAGTAGGCTGGTGACTTAGAAATGAGTGGCTTTCTTGACTGCCAAAACCTGTCCTTGTATGGCCTCCTTAAAGGAAGAGTAACATACAAAAATAAAAGTGTTTTAAAGTAATAAAATATAATGCAGTGTTGCACTGCACTGGTAAACCGGGTGTGTTTCCTTCAGAAACACTATTATTGTTTACAGGGTCGGACTGGCCCAGCGGTACACTGGGAAAAAACCTGGTGGGCCCCAATTCTCATGGGCCCCTGCCTGGCCAGACCCCCCTCTCCCAATCCCCCCTCAATTTAAAAATCATTTTTTCCCTGAGGCATGCGCCCGGCAACGTGACATTAGCCAAGATGAGGAGGCGGGGAGGAGGGAGAAAGGGAAGGGAAGCAAAGGGGGGGCCCTGGATGGTCGGTGGGGGGGCCTGGATGGCAGTCCCTGTTGGCTCCGGAACCCCTAGTCCGACCCTGATTGTTTACATAAACAAGCTACTATGTAGCAATGGTGACAACCATTCAAAGGAGAAAAGGCTCCGGTTACACAGCAGAAACGCTCTGTAGAACATAATGTTGTTATCTTTTATTCATTATTTAACCTGTGTCATATAGCCTTTTTTTAATTTCCACCATTGCTACACAGCAGCTTCTTTATATGAACTATAGTAGTGTTTCTGAAGCAAACACATCAGTTTTACCACTGCAGGACAACAGTATATGATATTTTCATTAATTTAAAACACTTTCATTTTAGGTAGAGACACATGTGAAGGTTCTGGGAGATTAGTCACATTCCCTCTTGTTTGGAGACTGATCTCCCTGAACTGCCTTCCCACGGCTAGAATCTAAATCACCAGATGGCACTCAGAGTGTTTGGTTTTCTGAGAATGAAAGTGTTTTAAAGTAGATTAAATATAATGCAACGGTGCTGGTAAAATGTGTGCTTCAGAAACACTACTATCTTAATATAGTAGTACATTAATAAAAGGGACACAGAGCAGAGAGAAGTGGATCTGCTTTGTGACTCCTGCTCAATGTTCCAATTGTATGTTATCACATGTGGAGTGGAGATTGGCCCACAGATGCCTCCTTTAGTGTATTTGGGCTAAGCTCAGCTGCATGTGAGCAAAGGTGGATCTAGTTCCAGTTCAATCAATTCACATGGGGCACAGAGTAGTCCTGAGAGTAGTGGAGCCTACACCCAGTGTGCCCATGGCTCGTGTTACATATAAAATCATGGATAAGCTCTGTAGAATATAATGGGGTTCTACTGAGTTTATCTGCTATTTAACCTGTGCCAATTAGACTTAATGCCAGACAGGGCTGAAATACCCAGGCTGAGAGCCCCTATGCTAGCATTAGCCTCCTGTCCTGCCTGCATTTGAAACAATTGTGTGAGCATGAGAACACACTGCAATAGTCATAATTGATTGGGTTTTAGGATGTGACAGGAAACGTGCAAGAAACTGATGCTGGTTCCTTGGTGAAACAATAAATTAATACAATATATTCTCATTTTTAAGAAATGTTAAAATCACCATATAAAATTTAGTAAGTAGGTTTATTCATAATAATAATAAGAGGGTCCGACCGAGATACCTTTGTGGGGTGTGTATAATTTCAAAGTGAATTAATTTAATCATTATTAGGAAACCCAGTCACTGCAAGCCTGGGAGAAAGTCTCTGATCGCTGTGAACTCATTCGTTCGTCTTCACAAGAGGTGGGACTGGTATTATATGGGGGTGGGTGCTTCTATTCTCCAAGCTAATTTGTATAAATTCGGAGATTTTCTGATGGTCCTTAGTGTAATCAGCTATGCCTTATATACTCTCAGATCTTTATTACATATTACATCAGAGCTTTATTACATATTCATTATATATATAGTCCTATATGAAGGATTACTTGTTTTCTCCTTTCTGATGAATTTAGGATTCCTTCAAAAATGCATTTTAGTGGTATGTAGCGTTCATGATTGTTTGCAAAGCCGTATCTAAATGGACAAATATGCATATATATATAATATTTATGAATTATAGTTTGCTTGATTTTGAAATAAAAATTATCAAAACTGTCAATTCGTTTGTACGTGCAACTCTGATACAAACAATATATTTATAATATATATATAAATATATTATACAATTAGTTAAAAATAAAACTATCACATTTGAACGAATCCCAATCTACATTTAGAGGAATATTAACAGGTCTCCAAACTGTAAGACTCCAAGTTGCTTGTTCTACTCGGCATATTATTGAAATAGCAGTTAAAAAAAAATGACATCCCCAGTAATACAATATTGAAATATTATTAGTAAACAATAAATTGCTAGAAACCCAATAGCGGGTGATTTTATACATTGAAATTCTAATGTATTCATATATTACAAAAGGGAGTTTATTCGTGAATATAATAAGATTCAATCAACAATGTGACTTAAGTGGCATCGCCTACCGTGATATAACTACTATTTCTAATATATATTTATATATATATATATTTTTTTTTTTAGTTTTATCTCGTTTGCATGTCTACCCCATAATACTACTTCAGCGAATTTCAAGCAAATAAATTAACTGTACAACGTTAGGGATTATATTTGAATGTTTATTTATAAAAGTGCAAAATAAAAAAAAAATGTATAAAAATTATATAAAAGCACAAAAATAAATGCAGTGTACCACGTACACAATAATCACACCGTTTCACATTGCATTCAATGAAAATAATCGAGATCAAACTAATTTTGATCAGTATGTAAGTCTGGGGCCAGTCACCTCGGCCTGAAGGTAAGACAATATTTCATTGTATTCACTTTCCTGCCCCGTTGAGTATGTAAAATAAGTTACATAAATTAGAGAGTCAATAAGATAAGACACAGAGCCCATCCTTCCCCTGGAAACTCTCTCTGTAGCCTGGAACGTCTAGCCCCCAATACTGAGGCGTGTGTGTGAATACTGCAGGATCTATAGGTGTCAGTCTCTCATGCACTGGGGTAGTTGCAGTAATATACAGCAGTACTGGCATCGGAAAGGACAGAAGAAATTGGCCCACTGTCTGCAGTAGGCACCACCGACTCCTGCCCATGGTAATGCATGGCCAGGTCTGACTTGGCCACATAGCTCAGATACTGCTCAAATTCAGTCCTATCCACCTCTGTAAGCATGTCAGCAGGTTGGATGTGTTCTGCTCTGCCGATCTGCTGAGCCTCAGGGGGTGGGGAGGGCTGGCCAGCCTGGTGGAGCTGGTGATGCCTGGCAGAGCCTGGCAGGTACATCTGTCCATAGTACATCTGTGGGGAGCTCTGGCATGCCATCATACCCTCAACTGGACTGCCTGGACCCATTTGCTCAGTCTGTGGCATCTGTCTTACCAACATGGAGTTCTGCTGGTGAGTGTAGTTGGCATTGTAGCTGTAGGGTATCATCTGGCACTCGTCCTGGGCTGGAGATGTAAAGAATACTGGATCTGCTTCTGCCAAATCCAGAGGAGAGCTCTCAGGAGTGGGCAAACTGTAACCATCATAATGGGGAGCCATGGCTTGGGGTTCCCTGTAGTGGCTGCTCTGAGGAACCTGCCCGTGAGGGTAAGTCTGCTCATGGTAACCCAAGCTGAAGTTCTCTAGACACATCCTCCCATCTGCGCCCAGCACTGCGCTCTCCTGCGCCTCTGCCATGTGCATGAAGCCGTTCTCTGCCCTCTTCATCCTCTTCACCTGTTTCCTCCTGCGGGGTCTGTATTTGTAGTTGGGGTGGTCCTGCATGTGCTGCACCCTCAGCCTCTCTGCTTCCTCCACAAAGGGGCGCTTTTCTGGCAGAGTCAGAGCCTTCCACGACTTGCCTAAGGGAACAAATAATAGAGTGAGACTGGCAGCCAGGGGCAGTGGAACAGCAGCCCAAAGTATCCACAGAAAGCAGTGTTATATATAGAGAGAGAGATTATACTAGCTTTCCATGAATTAAATAGGGCACAATTATAATTATCCATTCAGGGCGCTACAGCCAATATAAGTGCAATACAGTAATTTCCAAAGAGTAATACAGGAGCCCAGTATTACTGCCACAACATATATAAATATATCACTGCAATTCTCATATTATATCATAACTTGACCCAGAATACTAAAACAGGTAACACCATATCAGAGCAGGCAACTATTTGATTATTCTATAGTGCCCATACTCATGCCCCCTTTCCAACAAGCCTGCTCATTAACCCTTTCCCCCTTGCTTGCCCATATATCACGTGGCCCGTGTATCCTTACCAAGCATCTTGCTGAGCTCCGCGTTGTGCAGGTCGGGGTTCTGCTGCGCCAGCCTCTTGCGCTCGTCCTTTGCCCACACCATGAAGGCATTCATAGGCCGGCGGATCCGAGCCTCGGCTTTACTCCTGGAATTAGCAGATCCTGCCTCGCTCTTCACTTTCCCTTCGCCGTGAGAACTCATGGGTTCGGCCCACTGACACTGGCCGAGTCCAGTCATCATTATTGGCACTGAGCACTTTCCCTGATTCTGATCGTCGCTGGCGTAGCCACCATCAGGGCTGCTCATGATGAGAAGAGCTGGGGCTGGAGAAGAAGCGCTTGCGATTGCCGGTCACTGGCTGCTTCTACAGGTCCTACTACTCTGCGGCTGATCTCTCTGCACTTCGGCTGTAGCAGGGTCACTATAACTAACGCTTCAGCCAATCAGCGCCCGGGGCGGGACCTGCGCTGTGAAAGGTGCTAGAGGACGAGTGAGATATTAACTCAAAACTGTCCCGCCCCTAGCGCAATGCTTCCACCTGTGTGCCCCGCCGTTTTATTACTGTATAATCAATTATTATTATTATTATTATTATTATTATTATTATTATTATATACTGTCTGCCTTATACTGAACGGGATGTGCAACGTTTATTTTTATTGCACTGTACATGTATATGTACCGAGGAGTGTGTTTTGGGGACAGGGCTTGGGTCTAGTTCTCATTATTATCATCTTCACTCGCTCTCGTCTGCTGTTCCCAAGCGCCTCTCTATTTCTATGTCCCGTGACCCTCATCCACCATTCCTGCCGTGCTAACTGCTCTCTTTTCTCTAACGACTACTTAATGCTCTCCTTTTTAATCTCTCCTACTCATTTCCCACTACTACTACCTAATTCTCTCCTTTCTCTCTCCAATGTCCATATCGCCACCACTACTACCTAATGCTCTCCCTTTCTCTCTCTAATGCCATATCCCCCACTACTACTACCTAATACTCTCCCTTTCTCTCTCTAGTCCCCATATCCCCACAACTGCCACTTAATGCTCTCCCTTTCTCTCTCTAGTCCCCATATCCCCACAACTGCCACTTAATGCTCTCCCTTTCTCTCTCTAATGCCATATCCCCCACTACTACTACTTAATGCTCTCCCGTTCTCTCTCTATTACTCAGATCTCCCACTACTACCTAATACTCTCCCTTTCTCTCTCTAGTCCCCATATCCCCCACTACTACCACTTTAAATTCTCCCTTTCTCTCTCTAGTGCTCAAATCCCCCACTACTACTTAATGTTCTACCCTTTTCTCTCTAGTGTCCATATCCCCTCTACTGCCACTTAATGCGCTCCCTTTCTCTCTCTAATACTCATATCTTCCACTACTACTACCTAATTGTACTACTACTCTCTATTATACCTATACCCGGACAGTCCGACACACTAATACTCCCCCTTTCTCTGTCTCAACTCTCAAGGGCTGATAATGTCTGCTTGTGAGACCCCCGTTTGTGTTTGTGTGAGTGAGTTTGTGCGTATTTGTGCCATTATGTATTGACATTCACTACAAAATGATCCCAGGGTGATATTTTACAAGGAACAAGGTAAATGCACAATGTATAAATGTATGAACGGACTCCCAGCGGATCACATTACTACCCCCCATGCTGGATCACGTTTGTGTCCTGGAAACATCTCCGAAATCAATTTTCTGGTTTGTGCAGATTTCTCCTGACAGATATTGCTTTATGTTCGTGTTCTTCCATAGTGTAACGTGATATTTGCCTGCTTGATTT
The DNA here is from genome assembly GCA_024363595.1 of Xenopus borealis. Lineage (NCBI taxonomy): Eukaryota > Metazoa > Chordata > Amphibia > Anura > Pipidae > Xenopus > Xenopus borealis. Next base: position 117,583,714 of record CM044441.1, on the reverse strand, counting down.
CTGTCTAGTTATTCTAAATCTGTGGTCTATCTATGTGTGAGGTATACATATGAGGATACAGAGAGAGAGATTACGAGAAATGCGTTAAAAATTGAAGATAAAGACAAGATATTGTACATAGATACATATATAGACAGACAGCTATGTTATATTAGAAATCACATGGTCACCATGTGGAGGCAAGGAGCACGGATTACTCCTATGGTTTATTAAATATGTATTAGTTCTGTGAGTCTTACTGTAGCCTATAGTACTACAGTGCTGATCTCAGGATTTCCAGGCGACAGATACAAGACATAAGTCTTTAAGCTTTCCTTTGTAATTTTATATTCAAATCTATCTATCTCTCTCTCTCTCTCTCTCTCTCTATCTATCCATCTATCTATATGTCTATCAATCTGTTATCTATCTATCGTCTATATATCTATTATATATCTAGCATTATCTATCTATCTAGTTATCTATCTATCTATCTATCTATCATCTATCTAATCATCTATCTATATGTCTATCTATCTATCTATCTATCTATCTATCTATCTATCTTTCTATCTATCTACCTACTGTCTGTCTGTCTGTCTGTCTGTCTATCTATCTATCTATCTATCTATCTGTCTATCTCTATGTGATGTGGCTGGCTAACAAGAAGCTGCACATTGTGTCTCCGGTACAATCCCAGCACAGAACTAGGCAGTGCCCCTATTCCACTGCAAACACATTGTTATATGCAAATGGGATTCTATTTTTGGCAGCAGTGAGGAGGCTACTGTTCGCCTTATCAGGGTCAACCACAAATGCCACAGCACCCGCTGCTGGTATCCGCCCGCCTTCCTGTAAGGTCCCGGCTCCTCTAAGCCTATAGCCTGTGTCTGGGGGGAGGGGTGCCGGGGGTGGGTGCCAGTGCCCAGGGTGAGAGTCTGGCCAAAGGGTAAGATGTCTGTGACACGTCCCTCTGAGCAGCTCTGATGAGCCCCCATCAGGTCTTGACTGAGAATTAGAATAGCCCCTGGCATTTCGGCTACACAGAGGCCCAAAAAGCCCCCACCAGCCCACTAAATACTGACTTTCGCCTGCACCCTATTATAGCAGCCACTCATTTGCCAGAACCCACAGATTGCCAGTCCGGGCCTGCCCCCCATGCAGTACAGCAATCATATTCTTCTTCTGTCTCTTGGAGACTTTTAAATAACTGATATGTTACTCAACAAATACAACAGTTCATCTGATCATCGTAAGGTCATTCGGTTGTATTGTCCATTTATAACAAGAGATCCAGCTACTAGCGGCTGCAGCACCCAACCCACAGCTGCAAGAAACTGAGCGTTTAAACGGAAAAGCCATTTTATTCAAAGAAGCGAATCTGTATCTCTAACCGACTCCACTGTATACATTTATTACGCATTTTACATAGTGTTAAAGTTATTTGTTAATGTAAATTCATTCTGTCCCTTCTCTTACACTGGGGGTTCTGACTCTTGAAACAATGTAGCAGGAGCCAGTCGATTAACAGATTGTGTGTCAAGAGTGGCCGGAGTGCAGAAAGGGACAGGTAGATACTGAGTACATCTGTAATATTTACACACTACTAGAGATACTTAGAATTTTGGGGTTCTGCCCAAAAATCTACAGAATTTTGGATTTCTGCCCACCTTGATGAAAGCATATCTCTCTGTCTCTCCATCCATCTATCATCCACCTATCAAATTTATCATCTAGCTATCTAATCTATTAACTATCTATCTATCTATCCATCCATCCATCTATCTATCTATCTATCTATCTATCTATCTATCTATCTATCATCTATCTATCCACCCATCATCTATCTATCTAATCGATTATCTATCTATCTATCTATCTATCTATCTATATATCTATCCACCCATCATCTATCTATCTATCTAATCGATTATCTATCTATCTATCTATCTATCTATCTATCTATCTATCCACCCATCATCTATCTATCTAATCGATTATCTATCTATCTCTCTATCTATCATCTATCTATTATCTATCTATCTATCTATCTATCTATCTATCTATCTATCTATCTAATCTATCTATCTATCTATCTATCTATTTATCTATCTATCTATCTATCTATCTATCTATCTATCTATCTATCTATGTTTTATCTATGTACCATATATCTATCTATCTATCTATCTATCTATCTATCTATCTATCTATCTATCTATCTATCTATCATCTATCTATCTATCTATCTATCTATCTATCTATGTTTTATCTATGTACCATCTATCTATCTATCTATCTATCTATCTATCTATCTATCTATCTATCTATCTATCTATTATCTATCTATCTATCTATCTATCTATCTATCTATCTCATCTATCTATTTATGAACATTGTTTATACCATATAAATTCAAAGCACGTTATACTCTTTTACAATTGTTGTTCCAGAATAATCTGATTATTTCGGGCAGTTTGACTCTTGAAGGCATTTATTGATAGTTATAGAAATTTTCCTCTTATGCGATTTCTCTTTTACATATTTACTGCTTTTTCTTCACAAATGTACCGGCTGTGGCCCCTGCAATGCTGGTACTTCTTGTTTCACATAAGACGAGTTTCTGTATATTTTAGTGCCATGGAACGTGCAGATAAAAAAGAAGATTTTATATAGTACAAACGAAATATTAATGAAATGTAGCTGTCTATAAAATCCTCTTGCCTGACTGTGAGATGTTTTCGGACATCGAAAATGACCTTTAGGGGGAGTATTTGATTATATACAGCAGTGACTGCTCCATTGTGTGTGGGAAGTTGGCATCTTCTGGCTGGAGTGAGTAGAGCAGGAAAAAAGTAAAAGCAATCACTTGGCCTAGATCTGTCACAAGGGAACCTCCACTGCTTAGTAAAGAAAGACATAGGAATAATTGCAAGTGTATGAAAACAATAATATTCATTAGCATTGATGTATTGAATAGAACATTTGACCAGTACGCTCGGATATTTCTGAAAACGCAAATTCATATTATAATTATTTTGCATCAGAGTCTATCCAACCTTTCCGTTTTAGTCCTTATTTCGTACGACCGCTTCCATGTATATATAGATATAGAGAGAGAGAATGTACATATTTGTATATATAAACATATTTTTCGTTTCCTTTAAAATATATTCAACTCGTTTCTCAAAAGAATTTAATTAAATATACGTGGTTTAATCGTGCACAACAACGAATTTCTTTTATGGAGAGAAATATGCATTCATTGATTGCCCGTAGCTCTGTATTTGTAATTAAGTAAAGCAAGACATACTCCGCTTTGGAGTATATAGGGTATATAAACGATTTTGTTTTTTAGCCAGTGGGTCATTGGGAAGGCTCCATATAAATGGAATCGGATAAGCCCTTTCAATGAAGCCGCAATGTGCGCTAATTGAACCATAGACTCAAATCAATTAGTCTATTAAACCGACTGCCCGTTTAGGGTTCGGTTGTAGTTGTTGTTAGGTAACATTTGTACACTAAAACGAAATTAGGTCCCATGGAAAACATGGGCTACTTAGAGCTGGGCCAGACAACGTCTGGATATTGGATAATATGGGGGTCAGAGCACCTGCTGAAAGAGTCAATAATGGAGGAAACCAGGGGTATTATTATTATTAGGGGGTTACTGCTGCTTCTGTAATGCAATCTGAATATGCTGGTTACTTTATGTTTTATTTTTAGGATAGCTTATTCCTAAATTTGTTATATTTAAAACTATGCACTCTGAGACTAACTTTTTTTTCTGCTGCACAAAAAAACGTTTTCTCTGTGCCCCAGACAGGGTTTTTTTTTTTACACATTATTACAAAGCAGCTGAAATCGAAATAAAAATACATAGGTTCATCAAGTTCAACCTAACCAAAAACGTAGGGTGTATTGCACACTAATAACACTAATATAAAGGTGAGAAAGAGTTATATAAACCCCCACCAAAGTCTAGGGGCATGTATGTGGCTATAATAGTTCCCTGTATGATCAGGGGGGATGGAAATAAAACAAATTAAATATACTTTGGACTCATTTAATGTTACTTGACATGAGCTAAACTGTTTTCATTACATAATGAAAAAAATGATGGTGGAGATATAAACCCCCCACTTTATTTTTTGTTGTTGTCTCTTGTGTTTTGTTAGATTTATAGTAAATACTAGATCTTACTCCTTAGAGAAACATATGACAATACTATGTATGTATGTATTTGTTGAAAAAACACAATAAATAATGAGAAATTTAAAAAAAGAAAAAAATGATGGTGAAATATTTTCCCATTTCAGATCCTTTCTTTGGAGGGTTTTACTAGTTGTTTTTGTGAGAATGGGACTATGTTTAGACACAACGATGTGCGAAACTAGGCGAGTGTGATGTACAACAATGACTAAATTAACAAGGAATGTGAGTGTTGAGGCATGTGTGTATCAGTGCTATGTCTGTGACTTATACCCCAATACTGGCAGCTTCTTGTATATTCCATCTACACTGGAAAAGTGTCTATTGGCAATGAGTAGGGATTAGCTAGGGAGTGGGGAGTGAAGGTGCTCAGCACAGGTGTGACAGTTATCTGGGAAAATCTTCAGTGTCTTATATTTATTGTATCTCTGGATACTTACAGCAGCTCCATGGACTGTTACAAAGTTGTTGGCAATTTCGAGCTTTATTTTCCCTTTAATGGTTTGGCTTTCTATCCAGCAGTGGAAACCAAGCTTTATTGGGACCAGGGGGAGTGACTAGTGTAGCAAGTTATTTTCTTTGGTTAGAGCCCAACAAGTGTCAGCTGATAAACTCTCCTGGGAAGTATGCTTTTACACTATTTTTACTAAAGAAGCAGCTAGAAATGTTGTACATTATGTTTTGGGTTTCTGTACCAGCCCAAGGCAACCACAGATCTTTAGGGCAGAGACACATGGGCAGATGTGGGAGATTAGCAGATCGGCGACAAATCTCCTCTTCTTCGGGGTGACTAATATCCCCGAATTGCCTTCCCCTTTCTTCCCTTTCATGCCATTAAGAATGTAAATACCAAGAGGATGGCACTTGAAGCATTTCGTTTTCCGAAGTTGCCTGAAATTTCCTCATGAGGCAACTTCAGGCGAGTTCGGAAAACAAAGTGCTCCGAGTACCATCTCGCCGGTGATTTACATTCTTGCCGGCGGGAAGGCAGGGGAAGGTGGTTCGGGGAGATTAGTCACCCCAAAGAAGAGGAGATTTGTCACTGGGCAACTAATCTCCCCGAATCTGCCAATGTGTCTCTGCCTTTAGCAGTAAAGATCTGTGTCTCCAAAGATGCCTCAGTAGCTCCCCATCTTCTTTTCTGCTGATTCACTGATTCACATGCTCTGTGCTGCTGTCACTTACTGAGCTTAGGGACCCACTCACAATATACAGTACATATAGAATAGAAATGTCACAATATAAGGCTGAGGCTGATAAGTAAATAATTCTTGGTACATGGCAAATCAGAAACCAGGACAATTAGCATCAGATGATAATTGATAATCAGCCCTGTAGCATCAACTTACCTTACCTATCATGACTTTTTTTTACAAAGGTAAAATATGTTTTCCCCTTCCCAAATCTAGTTTGCATATGCAAATTAGGATTTGGATTCGGTTCATTATTCGGCTGAATCTTTCATGAAGGATTCGGGGGTTCGTCCGAATCCAAAATAGTGGATTCGGTGCATCCCTAAGTGTTAAAAGTAATTGATAAATGGATATAAATTCCAAAAAAGTGGTATCCACTTTTACTGCTCTAGAGGTTTTAAGTCTTAATAATAACAGTTTGTAACTAATTAGAAAGGAAAAAATGTAGATTAAAAAATGGTCAGAGCATTTGCCATTTCCCACACAGAACATAACATTAATAGTTAAGTCAGTTGAACTGTACTATGGGAAAAAAGTTGCTGCACCTTTATGTCATAAACTAGTCTTTATTATGTTTCTGTGTTTTTGTGAATTGCCAATCCTTAGTCCCTTGGACCTTCATTAATCCTCCCCCGTCTCTTTGCTGTTGTAAACGTTTTATCTACAGCAAACCAAACTGGTTTTAGAATAGCATATTAGTAACCTGTTGGGAGAGCCTTGCACTTATTTAACAGCAATATGCCAAACACAACATACCACAAATATACACTAACAGTGCACACTCGCTTGTAAACCTACCCCATTTCCATACTAGACACACTTGCCTTCTGGCTGACACTGAGTTTCACTATATTGTTTATTACAGTAGACGCAGTGAAAAGTGGGATGAGTCAATCTGAATGTTTTAATAATCAACCTTTCTTTAGAAACCCATTGATTACCTGGGACAATTAATACCCAAATCTATAGATTGACTCAAACATCAAAGGCCTCTCTTTGAAATTCAAGGAAGTGCCATGTTACCGTTTATTTGACTTACTGGGAAATGAAAAAGAGACTACTCACCTGTTTTAATTTCCTATCATTTCCCTCTCAGCATTCCAGATTTTTATATGCTCTTATTTTCTACTGCAGATATGGGACTCATTATCCAAAATGCTTGGGACCTGGGGTTTTCTGGATTAGGGGTCTCTCTGTAATTTGGAATCAACAGCTCAATGTGGTGTACACTGAGGTAACTCCAAATAGTTATTAATAAATATTTGGAGGTACCTCAGTCTACACCGCATTCAGCTGTTGAGTGAAACTGTTTGTCACGTGAAAAGTTTGCCCCGACCAGAACATTAAGGGGCAGATTTACTAATGGTCGAAGTTTGAAATGAAAAAACTTCGAAATTCAACCATCTAATTTTTTTTTTTTTGGGGGGGGGTTATTTTCGTTCAAATATGACCATTCTGAACATTTCTAACGATTATGCGCAAAATCCCTTGAATTCCTAGGACTTATAGAAATTTCTAGGAGGTCCTCCATAGGCTAAATTGGCAATTCAGCAGCTTTAAGGTGGCGAATAGTCGAATTCGAAGGATTTTTTAAGAGCCAGTACTTCAAAATTCGAATTTTCAAATTTTTTTCAATTTGAACTCGAAACAGCCATTTTCAATCAAATTAAAATCCTTTGAATCGATTCGAACAATTTAAAAAAAAAAAAAAAAGATTTTCCAGGACTTAGAAAAAATTAAAGGAACACTTCCAGGAGGTCCCCCATAGGCTACAATGGAAATTCAGCAGCTTTAGAAACTTGCGAATAGTTGAATTCAACATTTTTTTTAAAGGTCCAGTACTTGGATTTTGGGCTAGCCCAAAATTACTTTGAAATTTGAATTTTAAAAATTAAAATTTTATTTGAAAATTTACTTCGACCCTCAATAAATGTGCCCCTAACTGTGAGGGGCACATTTGCTAAAGGTCGAAGTGAATTTTCGAACAAAATTCAAATTTCAAGTAATTTCAAAGTAATTTTGGGCTACTTCCACTATCAAAACGCCCACAATTCTAATCCAATTTGCCAAAATTCTAAATGCCATTTTCTATGCTAAAATCCAGCTGTTTAACAGTTCTTCTCTTTCTGCATCATTTGAAATCCTGGCAGGGAGGAGGGTCTAAACACTGAGCCATAGATGTAGAGATCCGCTTGTTTGCCGATGTTGCCAAACGAGTGGATCTCTCCCCGATGTGCCCACCTTGAGATGGGCGATATCGGGCTGATCCGATCGTGGGCCCTAGGGCCCAAGAATCGGTTCATAATGGAGGCCATATGGGTGGTTGGTTCGCGGGACCGCATCAACAAAGAGATGTCGGCAGCTTTTATTAGCCCGTGTATGGGGGCCTTTACAACAGCATGTTTACAGACAGCATGCTACATACACACAATGCATTGCACCATTATGTTACTATCCTTATTGAAATCACATGTGCAGGGAATTGTGGGGTTTTGGCTGAGGACAGATGGCTGCTGATACAAAGTAACAGTAGTCAGCCAGCTCAGTAAAGTAGTCAGACAGAGCAAGAGAGTAGGGGGATAGGCTTAGGGAACTGTTCCAAACCATTAAAAATCATGAAAAGTCTTCATATTTTTTAATTAATGTCCATTGCAAAGTTGCTTGAAATTATTTTTACTTTTCAAAAAGCGTAAGTAATGTTTTTGTGGAGTTCCCCTTTAATGACACACCCACATGGAGCAATTCTTTTTGAAAGTCACCTGAAAAGGGACAAACTGACTGAACTTATGACCAGCTAAACTCTATTTGCAGCCTTTTCTGACTCAAGTCCTTGTCTCAAATTTCCCTTCATCCTCTCAAACAACTCACACTAAATCCTCTAGTGAGCACTGCATATATCGGGAGCTATAGATCAATGTGACATTATTTAAATTCAGATCTTTTTTGTTTTTTCGAAAATAGTGTGTAAAATTAATAAAAAGAGGCCATGAGCAAAAAGACAATAGACACTATTATCATACCCTAATATTTTGCATAGGAAATACCATAGGGTCATAGGACAGCAATAAGAACTCCGAAGCCTCCATCTATCTTAGCTACAATACAGCCCTGAGAGTTGATTGTAGTGTACCAATGGCACCCATTCTTTCCCTGGAGTTTGGTATGAGACCACAGCCTATTTTATTAATTGGAAGCTCTGTTCCTTATGAGACAAGCAATATTGAAAACCCAGATGACATCTTTAAATGGAAATATGCATACATATATATATATATATATATATATATATATATATATATATATATATATATATAGATAATACTGATTGCACATTAAAAACAGTTATACCCAATGACGCATCAGTGAAATAATGAGGATTTTCTGACATCATGTTGACTTCTTTCAGCCTTGAGTGATTCTTCTAACAGGTATCTCCTTCTTCATACCTTTTACCGGTAGATAAATTGGCTGGATAAATGTGCAAGATCTTACATTGGCTATCAATAGAGAATAGCATACAAAGCCACTCTCTTTTTAATGCTAATCTTCATCTGTGCAGCAGTAGTGAGAGAAGGGTCTGCATGAGGCAAAGGGGGTCTGATGCATCAAATCAATTATTTTCAGGGGCCACTCATGCCCAGATAATCATACAGTTCAATTACAAATAATCTGTGTCTGCCTGGCCAAAGGTCCAAGCTGTAACTCATATAACTATTATTATTGGTTGTTTAAATATTTATGAAGACAACACATTACAAATCACTGGGAATATCTCTGGCACACACTGGGTTAACTCCCCAGCCAGCCCAATGTTTATTACTAGCAGCTATGATTTCCTTTCCTGCTTGATAAGTGTATCTTGCTAAGTTACCCACCAAAACCGAAAGTTAACGGTGTTTATCAGTATCTCACAAATCTTGTTTTCTTCTGCTATTTACCTTTATGATTTGTTCCTCCATTCTTGTATTGTATTCTAATGCTGTCCTGCAAATGAGTCTGATCTGCTCAGAACTGCCTTTGTAATTGATTGAATACAAACAGTGCCCCCACGCAAGGAAATGAAAAATAACACAAATCAGGTATATACTGTATAGGGGATTTAAGGTCTTCCAGCCTTCAGTTGTAGGTGGGATGCAGGGAGTTGGAGTTCAGCTGCTGAAGGATTGCAAGCTGGACATCACTGATGTATATCTGAAAATAACTTACAGCTGTTACCCAGTATAAGACAACCTATGTACTTCTGTAAATTCCCCATTGAACATCACGCTAAGCGAAACATTTTTTAAATGGGATAGTGGATTCATTTTAGGGACAAAAAAGAGATTCATCCTCAATATTGAGGGCATTGGACATTTGATGAAAAAAAATACTTTAAAAATGTCCCCCCTTTCAAACAAAACAAAACACTGATTGCTTGTCTGCATATATCAGATATTATTATCATTATATTAATACAATACTGGTGTTAGCTTATTTTAAGTGATGCTAGTCTCATTGCCAATCATTGCAGCCAGAAAGAGTCCATTTTTTTTTTTTTTGGTTAAGTCTAACTTAAACTTTTGCTTTAAGATCTTGAATAAGAATTAACTAAATGTACAGGAAATGGAATTTCCTCTTTATAGTAAAGCGAACTTCCCAAAGGATTGCCTCATTGCATCCATACTGTACAGTCAGAGCTTTAGCCTTGGTAACAATATCAGTGTAAAAGCCTTTGGCTAAATTGGTTGTGTCCTTCCTTTGCAGGTGTGCTATTTCATTTTCCCAGGAAGAATACAAAATAGTCCAATACCATGGTGAAAGGATGGAGCAGGTGTGGAGTTCCAGTATTCTTTATAGTGGGCTATACTGCAGGCATGGCTGGATGAAGTATGAATTGTTGTTTTCAGTAATTGGCTAAATATTCTATGCAGAGATGGAAGCAAAGCCTGGAGATTTTTTATATGTTAAAAAATAAGCTTTAAATGAAAGTAAAAATACTACAAATAGGCATTTGCCATCTAATGGTCTGCTGTTTAAAAGCAAACATATGATTTTTTCCTAGGGGTTACAAACTTTAATAAAACTTTGCACCCATTACTATGTTATCCTTTTACATCAACTACACTGTGCACATTAGAGTCTGAATCAAAGAACCAGATACAGACAGACCCGCCATCAGGGTGGGACAGGGGGGACAAGTGTCCTGGGCCCGGGGCTGAAGGGGGGCCCGGCAGCGCTGCAATCTTCAAAGAGACCCCCCTTACGAGCGCAGTAGCGAGTGCTCGCCTCTCTGAAGTCCTGCGGCAGAATGCGGAAGTGACGAACTTCTGCGATTTCCTGAAGAGGCGGAAAGACCCGAAGTCATGAAAGGAGCCGACACTGAAGTCCTGAAGCGAAAATACCCGAAGTCACTAAAACATCTATAATTGAAGTCCTATAGCCACGAGTTTAATTCTACTGACACCAATGTGGGTTTTTTTTTTTTTAAATCCTCTGGCCATCAATTTTTTATTTTAATACTCTATGAAAAAATATTTTTTTTTGGGGCCCCAATTTTTTTTAACTTGTCGGGAGGGGCCTGACCCTCAATTTTTTAAAAAAAATATTTTATGGGGCCCCAATTTTTTTTCAACTTGTTGGGGGGCCCTAACCACCAATTTTAAAAAAAAACATTTTATGGGGGGCCCTGGCACCAATGTTGTTAAAAATAAATATTTTTAGGGACCCCAATTTTTTTTAACTTGTATGAGGGGACCTGGCACCAATGCTTTTTTATAGGGGGGCCTGGCGCCAAATTTTTTTTAACTTATAAGGGAGCTTTGGGGGGGTTACGTTTTGAGCGTTGATGTCTGTGTGGTCTTTTAACTGCTAGGGTGGGCGGGGCCCAGGGGGGCCCCTGAAAATTTTGTTGTGCGGGGGCCCCGTGATTTCTAATGGCGGCCTTGGATACAGACTTGGTGAATGCAGAATGGACAATGATAATAAAAAAGCCCTAAGGTAAAGAGTTTTCACTTTTTTAGATCAAGCGATCCATCTGCATCATAAAGCTTTTAAACAGTTTATACTGCTGATGTAAATGGATCCATTAAGAATGCAACAAGAAACTACGCACAGACCCCAACACCCAGGCAAGGGAATGGAAAAGTGAAAGTTGAATAGGTAAGGGCATAGTGATCAAAAAACGAATAATAAGAGAAATTAAAACTCTTGCCTCACAATGAAGGTACTTCAGTTATAGATATCTATTTTAAGCATTGCACAAGGAGAATAAATGACTTTTTCTATTTTATATAATTATTTTATGCTGCTTTACCTCCAAGTAGGATCCTTCCTGTGTAGCAGCCCAGCATGTCAATCACTGGTTTGTAGCACTAGGGTTCTTTGTTGCACTCGGGTTCTTGTTCAGTTCTTATCCCCATGTCTGTGTGGGTTTCCTTCCATACTCCAAAACCATACAGGCAGTTTATTTGCTTTCTCATTGACCCAAGTGTGTGAATGTGAGAAGAGCCTAAAGATGCCCATAGACACAAAGATCCGCTCGTTTGGTGACATCGCCATTCGAGCGGATCTTTCCCCAATATGCCACTAAACTGCAGGGCTATATCAATATCGTGTCCAGATATCGGTCGGGAAGACCCCATACATGGGCAGATAAGCTGTTAAATTGGTCTAAACGACCGATAGCAGCTTTATCTGCCCGTGTATGGTCACCTTTAGATTGTAAGCTCCACTGAAGCAGAAATGTGAATGATCAACAATCTTCAACTGTCTCTGTTAAATACAACATAAATGTATCAAAAGATAATCAAACTCATTATTGTAGCAGAAAAGGAGATGCGTCTTCTATAATTATGATATGAGAAAAGGCACTGGCTAAGGTTTTTGGAACCTCTGGGATGAATTGGTAATCTGGCATTGCAATTGCCTTGCTGCTTGCATCTGTTGTGGCATTCTTTATATCCCTTGATAGAACAGCACTCCTAGATGTTAATGAGAGACATTGTTGCTATAACCAGTAGCTCGTGAGCAACATGTTGCTCTCCAACTCCTTGGATGTTGCTCCCAGTGGCCTCAAAGCAGGTGCTTAGTCTTGAATTCCAGGTTGGAGGCAAGTTTTGGCTGCATAAAAGCAGGCGCACTGCCAAACAGAGCCTCAATATAGGATGATAATCCCCATAGGGGCTACTAAATGACCAATCACAGCACTTATTTGGCACCCCAGGAACATTTTTCATGCTAGTGTTGCTCCCCAACTCCTTTTATATCTGAATGTTGCTCACGGGTTCAAAAGGTTGGGGATTCCTGGTTTAGGCTGATACAATACGTATAAATGTAAATATAAGCTGGGATGGAATGTTCTGAGCTACAGTATGTTCTCATACTGGAGAAATGAACAGTAGATAAGCTGTATATATAAACAGGATGTATTATTCTGTTACATATCGTTCCTGACTGTTTGCAGTAGTATGTCGAGAGATCAGTCCAGTGATAAAGGATTTGCAGGTAATCCAACACAAGGTCCTTTTTGCTTGCTTGGAGGCTCTTGTTTTAGGTAATCAAGTGATTGTCCCCACTTCCTCCTGATCAAATAACATCATGTTGGGGGAGTTTTATTGCAGAGCTTTCCACACAGATCTCTATTGTCCCTCACTATAAATTAATGTCTAGGCTGAGGGGACTGGCTTTCTGTTGTTTGCATAGTGCAGTAAAAGAAGGCCTTAGGTTTTATTTAGAAGATTGGGTGAGATAAGTATAACAAACAAATACAAACAATCTCACAGCATTTAGGAGCACAGCATGGAAACTGCCCCCCCCCCATTATACAACAGAAATTAGTACTAATGTTGGCCATTCAGACTGAGTTTCAGTAAATCCAAGAGAACAGAACATGGAATTTTTCAATAAACATGATGGACTGATGTGCCCTATTTCTAGGCCATAGATATTATCCAGAAAGCTCAGAATTACAAAAAGGACATTTACCGCAGACTCAGTTTTATCCAAATTCTTCAAAATAATTTCCTTTTTCTCTATAATAATAAAACAGTCATATCAGAATAAAATATAATTAATGGGCTTTGTAAGCAAAACCAGTTTATTTAATGTTTTTTCAGTAGACTTTAGGTTTTGAAGATGCAAATTATGGAAAGATCTGTTCCAGGTCCCAAGCATTCTGCATAACAGGTCCCATACCTCTACAATGACAGTTCCCCTTAAAGTTGTTACTTGCCCCTAATGCAACTCCTGCCTGGCAGAAGACATCCATTAATGACCTTTCGCCCATAAGCCTCCTCTCAGTCTGACTCATTTCAGTGTGATTATGCCTTTGGTAAAGGGTAAATTGTAGCCACACACTTCTGCAGGGTGCTTCACCAGTTCATTATGAGTTTCAGTGTCCCATCTGGGACACTTAGGTTATAGTATATGCCCAGAAAGGCATTTAAGCTGCATACAGAAGGTGATAGTCTGGTCCTTTTGGATGTGTGCTGAAATTGCTGTCTTTACTGTCTCTTTACTATTGGAGGCAAAGCCAGTCATCGGTGAGATCATAACCAAAACACCCAGTCTGTCTGTAATCATTCCTCTGTATTTAGTACCAGGTATATTAGAGTTTACTGTCCCTTTAACTTTTCTACATTTGTGTTTCAGAGCATTGCTGTACATTTAGGGTTGCCACCTGGCTGGTATTTTACCAGCCTGGACAGTATTTTTGATGGTTGATTCCAATGTTATTATAGGAAAAAAAGATAAATATATAGGAAGGCCGGTATTTTTTTCAAGAAAAGGTGGCAACCCTATGTACATTTTATCTCTATAAATAGTACAATTACACCAGCACGCCTAAATATATAATAAACAACACACTTTCAGTGCAGATACCTAGGAATACCGTGTCTCTTTGTTTGAGAAAGGATTTCTCCCAGCATTCTCTGCCAAGTGCCCCCTGTGTGCACTCCAAACACATGTCCGAGGCTGTCTATTTCTCCCAGAAGCAATGATTTCATTTCCTTACTGTATTCACAGTACCTTTCCTTGATGACTCGTGCCTCCCACACTTTTCCTTAATAACTCATATGTCCTTTATTTCTGGTCTTAGAAATTTCCTTAGTTCTCATATCACTCATGAGGACAATAGCAAGTAAAAGAAAAGGAGCCAGGATTTCTTTTGCCCATTCTCTCACCGACACTTTTTTTTTTTTTTTTTTTTTAATCATTAACCACTTGCATTTTGTTAACTGGAAATGATAAAAATGAATTGCAGGGTCAGCAACCTTAAGATTTGGGAATTGATGTAGAAATTTGCTCATGGTGTAAAGGCCCTAGGGTTGCCACCTTTTCTTGAAAAAAAATACCAGCCTTCCTATATGTTTAGCTTTTTTTCCTATTGATAACATTGGGATCAACTATTAAAAATACCAGCCAGGTGCAACCCTAAAAGGCCCCAATACATGGGCCGAAAAAAGCTGCTGACAGACCGAGTCGGGCCCATGTGTGGGGCCATCCGACGGGCTTCCCAATTGATATCTGAAAGTCGGCCCTAGGGCTTCAATGTGGGCATATCGGGTCTATGGCCGCCTTTAGGGTAATAATGGCAGTATAGGTATGGGATCTGTTACCCAGAATGATTTTTCAGGATACATTGTTTTCTTGTCATTTGCAGAACAGGTTAGTGGTTAGTAAAATTTGAGAGTAAAATATATATTTAAAAAAAAAACCAAAACAGTATGGTTTTACATCAATGTGGATTTATTCTAGAGCACTAAGGGGCATGGTATAGCACTTATACACGGGGATCAGTAAATGACCCTAATTATAACATGTTTGATCCAATCTGTAAAAATGAGGGGCTGCGTGTTCATATTCCCCTGCAGTAAACAGGAGTTTGCTAGATAATTGTCTTCACAATAATGAATCGTATACCCGTACCATAGAAGATATAAATATACCTGGAACCATTGAGAGATACTTCTCATTACAGGGACTGGGAGGAGTGAGTATTGTAAGAAAGCCACCTTCTGTCATTCTACTCACTCCAGTGTCAGCAAGCAGTTCCTTTATCATATGATAACATCTGTCTGCGTGTCCAACTATGCTGACTGACACTCTTTCATTGAAAATGAAGATCAGATAAGAATGTAAAGTCAAATTAGGGGTTTACATTTTTCTTACTGAAAAGGGCAGCAATCCAAATGCCTAGTGTAGCATAGGTCATAGATGCACTATTCTAGTGAAACTGCACTACTCCTAATGGTTAAACATTAACTGTAGCTGCATCCTCCCCTTAGACTTGAGATCCCCAACCAGTGGCTCTTGAGCTGTAAGAGCTCATCCGCCCCTTGGATGTTGCTCCCAGTGGCCTCAAAGCAAGTACTTATTTTTGAATTCTTGATTTGGAATAACGTTTTAATTGCATAGATGTACTGCAAAAGAGAACCTCCTATAAGCTAAAAAGAGCACATAGGGGCTGCCAAATAGCCAATCATAGCCCTTATTTTGTGCCACACATGAACATTTTTTATGCTTGTGTTGCTCTCCAACTCTTTTTACAGCTATATTGCTCATGGCTAGACAATTTGGTCTTTTTGTTTCAAGCACTCGCCTCACAGCAAGGTTAAAGGCATACTGTCATGGGAAAAAAAGTTTTTTTTCTAAATGCATCAGTTAATCGTGCTAATAATAATTCTGCATTGAAATCCATTTCTCAAAAGAGCAAACAGATTTATTTATATTTCATTTTGAAATCTGACATATTGTGAATTTCCCAGCTGCCCTAAGTCATGTGACTTGTGCTCTGATAAACTTCAGTCACTCTTTACTGCTGTATTGCAAGTTAGAGTGATATCACCCCCTATCACCCCCTCTCCCACCCCCCCCCAGCAGCCTAACAACAGTAGGTAACCAGATAACAGCTCCCTAACACAAGATAACAGCTGCCTGGTAGATCAAAGAACAACGCTCACTAGTAAAAACCCATGTCCCACTGCGTTCTATTCAGTTACATTGAAAAGGAAAAATAACAGCTTGTCAGAAAGCAGCTCACTCTTAAGCTGGCCATAGACGCAAAGATCCGATCGTAAGATGATTCCACGATCGGATCTTTGCATCTCCCGACCTGCTCCCGACCTGTCACTAACCTTCAGATCAACTATAAGTAGTAAAAAGCACAGACAGCTGACGTTCTGCCCCTGACAAGGATCGTACGAAAGTTGTACGATTAAAAACTAGTGACGGTCTCCCACTGAAAATCGTTCGATCTGCAATAGACGCAAAGATATTATCGCCAGCCGACAAAAATTTTCTAACCTGGCCGATCGACCAAACGACCGATCGGCATGGCACGACAAATATCGGAGCACTCCACACACGATCCGAAAGTCGTACGATAGTCGTACGAATCCTCGATTCGTACGACCAAGTCGTTGCGTCTATGGCCAGCTTTAGGCTGGGGACAGACAGGGAGATTCGGGGAGATTCTGTCGCCTGGCGTTTTTAGCAGGCGACAATCTCCCCGAATTTCCTTCTCCCTGTCTGCCGCTAGTATAACTGACAAAGCGCCAGCGCCTGTGCACACATAGCGCGGCGATTTCCGGAATCGCCCGAAGATACTTCGTGAGGAAACTTCGGGCGATTCCGGAAATTGCCGCGCAGAATCTCCCTGTCTGTCCCCAGCCTTAATGTGCTGGCACAAGTCACATGATATAGGACATCTGGGAAATTTACAAAATGTCTACCTCTATGTCAGATTTCAAAACTGAATATAAAAAAATCTGTTTGCTCTTCTGAGAAATGGATTTCAGTGCAGCATTCTGCTGGAGTAAGACTATTAACTGATGTGTTTTGAAAAAAACATGTTTTCCAATGACATACCTTTAAAGGTATGGTATATGAAATACTATTCTAGCAGTCGTCTATCACATCTACGATAGCAAATCATCATCCTTCAACCTAGATGTCACCCTAATTAGTTTGGCCTTTGGACGCATCAAAGGCTGGGTCTCCTTGATTCTGCTTCAGGTCCCCTAGGGAGAACCAGCAATCTGGAGGTTTTCCCTAAATATATGTTCAGTAGAAAGATGTGGTACAACTAGGGTTGCCACCTTTTTTGGAAAAAAAAATACCAACCTTCCTTTATATTTAGATTTTTTTCCCCTAATAATAACATTGGGGTCAAGTATAATTTTTACCGGTCAGGCTGGTAAAATACTGGTCAGGTAGCAACCCTATGTACAACCTATCCGTCCATGTTAGTTGGATGTATTAGTCCTGTAGCCAGCACATCTAAAGAGAGAGCAGGACTGCCATATATTAAACTGTACCTATTCCACTACATGGCACAAAACACATACAGGCTATAACTGCATTTTTGCATAATAGTATCAAGTTTTCAGCATGTTGGTTGGATTTTACCAAGCCTTAACCTTTAAATTCCTAAACGTCAAAATATATTGAGATGCTTAAATATAATTTTACTGAAACATTAACTTGATCATTTCTTATTGCTGATTTTCAGGTTTCTTTGGCCTTCTGGATCAGAGCTAAAAATTGCCCATGTTGCTACATTATATGAATGAATTGCCTGCTTCCATAATCCAAGGCAAATCCCCCTTAAAGACCTTGACGTAACATATGTTCAGAACATGTACAAGCTGCTAAGTATATTCATAAAATCTTTGTGCTAAGGCAATATAGATAGGTGCGGCTATTTTATTTATGTCTGATCCATTAGCTGTACAAAATCCAGTGGAAGGGGTGGATTATGTATTATTTTTGCAGAAGAAGGTTCCACTGGTTTTAGTTAAAATCTAACTTTATCAGTGGTGGGGCTTGGGGGGCTGCTCAAAGAAAACAAGTTTATTTATGATGGTTAGAGATTTGTGTTTGCCAAGCATTGCAGTAAACATTTTATTGCAGCAGGTCATTTTGGAGGAGATAGACACAGCACTGAAATGGTCATCAAATATGCACTCCATTTATAGCCTCACAAATAGCCCTAAAAAGCAAAGGTAAATCTAGTGGAGGCAAAATGCTAAACAGCATGTCTTTACATCCACCTGCATATGTTTCCAGGCTGAGGGTAAAAAAATGATGCAAGCGTTTTATTGCACTCCCCCCATATTTTAAATCCATGTTAGATAAGGGCAAGAAATATTTTCAAATCACAGAAACATAAGGATGTCTCAGTGAGCAATCACTGCTATGGTATAAGACATAGAAGTAACTGGTGAGCCCTAGGCATGTGGCTTTGATGTGTAAGTGGAGCATGCCATTAGCTGGTCTCTAAGCAAGTAATCAATAAGTGGAAAAAAGAACATTTTTTTTTATCCCTTAACAAAAACTGAATAAATTAGTCTCCATATTATGCAATATCTTCATTGAAGGAAGTCTGTGGAGTCATAAAGCAGTCTGGAGCCTTCCTTGAAGGTCCATATTGTTCCCATGTGCTTCCAGCTGGCCAATTTTTAATCATTGTCTTTTATTTTATATATTTCAAGGCTGATCTGAGACTTCTTTGTGATAAATAAATATTTTGCAAACTGTTCTCTATCATATAAGGTTAATGTCATATTGGACCATCAGCAATTACATCTCCTGCAATAATAATTCAAGTGAATATTTCTTACAATAATTAGGGTGCATAGTAAAATCACAAGCAGATAAATCTGCCCTGCAGGCTATGTACCCAGAAGATAACTAATTCAGGTATGGTATCTCTTATCCAGAAACCGATTATCCATAAAACTCCAAATTACAGGAAGGCCATCCCCCATAGAGTTCACTTAAGCAAATAATTTTTTTACAATTATTTTTAATTTCTATTTAATAATAGAACAGTGGCTTGTACTTGATGGTGCGGGGCCATCCGATTGGCTGGAAAACCTCAGTCGGATAACGGGCGCATCTCTGCGTGTATGCGGTCCTGCGATCCGACCGCCGGTATCACCTCCATTATGATCTGATCGTTGGGTCCTAAGGCCCACAATCGGATCAGTGCAATATTTCCCACCTCAATGTGGGCATATCGGGGAGAGATCTGCTCATTTTGCGATATTGCCAAACAGGACTGGACTGAGAATCAAAATAGGCCCTGTCATTTCAGGTACACAGAGGCCCAATCAGCTCACATAGAGGCCCAAACAGTCCTCACCAGCCCACTAAATACTGACTTTCTATGGGACCTTATAGCAGCCCATCTGGCATTTGCCCTAACCCACATATTGCCAGTCCGGGCCTGTTGCCAAACGAGCGGATCTCTTGGTCTATGGCCACCTTAAATAATAGAACCGATGCCTGTACAGATTTCCCTGACTTCCCAACCAAAAACACAGCAACTAATCCTTTCTCATCGTGAAATATACATGTAACTACTCCAGAGGTCACACTTTTGAGCAACCGGAAGGGAGATCCCATCTCATTTAAATTGAAAGTAAAGTTGTCTTGTGCTGCTGTTACTGGTGCTAAGATAAAATCATAAGGGAAACTGAGTCAAATTGCTCTCAGTCAAATTGGGTAAACAACGTTTAGGATAACTGATGTCATTCACTGACATGACTACAAACAGGCACCATAGGAGCTTCAATGGAGCATTTCAGCTACCTGCTTCCAGGGTTCTAGCACCACTCCAAACATAGAGTAATGTTAGGTTTGCTGGAATACTTTTGCGCATAGAGTAAAAATGATTCACAGTAATGACTATTCATCTACCATAATAGAGGCATATTTTGCCTTTTTAATAACACATAATCACAAGCGATAAGAGCTATTGATTGTGACTTTACCATATAAATGAAAAACTAGAAGGCGTTGGGACAGGCTAGACTGGAACCAAGCAGTCCGTGCACTTGCATTGACCCTGCAGTTTGTTGAACCCAATGTTTGCAAAGTTGCATGGAACACTGAAAGTGATAAACTTCTGCGGCGGCCTAAGCATTGCTCACCAAACATGGTCTATCTATTAAATTCCCTGACTTATCCAATGGAGTTCTGATAACAAATTAGCAGTGTCAAATTTCTTATTGCCTACCTCAAAAGAAACCTGTGTAGGGAGAAGCAAACAGCCGTGTCAATACAAAATATGGGATGACTGTAGATCAGCACATGAAAGTTTCTCAAAAGGGAGTTGAACTGTAATCAAGGCTGTGAACCTGGGTTAAACTGTTATGGGAATTCTACCTGATAGGTGCATTTATCTGCCTAATTTTCCTTGCGTCAACTAAAAAAACACTTTTGACTAAGGGCTCATCCAGACGAGAAGATTCAAGGAGATTCGTCGCCTGGCAACAAAACGCCACGTGCCTCACGAGGCAATTTCGAGCAACTTTGAAAATCGCGCTGCTGCGTGTGAATAAGCGCAGGCAACTTTAGTGCTAGCTGGTGCAAGATATGAGCAAGCCATTCAAGGAGATTAGTCGCCTCAAAGACGTGGCGTTTTGTCGCTAGGTGACGAATCTCCTTGAATCTTCTAGTCTGAATGAGCCCTAAGACCAGACGGGGAGATTCGGGGGAGATCTGTCGCCTGGCGACTTATCGCCGCGACGAATCGCCCCGAATCTCCCCGAATAGCTAGTTAGCGCTGCGCACGCGCAGCGGCGCGATTTTAAAAGTCGCTCAAAATTGCCTCGCCAGGCTATTTTGAGGTGATTCATCGCGGCGATAAGTCGCCAGGCGACAGATCTCCCCCAAATCTCCCCGTCTGGCCTTGCCCTAAAAGAGAGAAATCTAGTCATCAGTTACTTGGTGTATCGTGATCAGTGTGATAAGTCAGAGTGGCTGAAGTATGATCTGACTTCAAGATCCTTTAGATTGTGAGCTCTTGTGAGCTTAGCTCTGTAGTTATTGGTTGTTACATTATTGAAATTAAAGTCTATTAATGTGAAACTACCTGATGGTCGATAAATGCTGATGATTACCCCTGACTATATACAGTATGTATATATATATATATATATATATATGTGTGTGTACAAACTGGAGTGGAGTACTAGACCTTGTCATGGACTTAGCCTACTCTCATAGGCAAACCATATAAATCAACAAAAAAGTCCAGACAACATTTGAAAGTGAAAAAACAAATTTTTTACCAGATTCTGGCAGTGTGCAAACAATCAACGAAGTTTCGGAGCTCCCGCCCCTTTGTCAAGCATTGACAAAGGGGCGGGAGCTCCGAAACTTCGTTGATTGTTTGCACACTGCCAGAATCTGGTAAAAAATTTGTTTTTTCACTTTCAAATGTTGTCTGGACTTTTTTGTTGATATATATATATATATATATAGAGAGAGAGACATTTATCGGCACTCACCACTCATTGAATCATTAGCTGGGTGCTAACCAAAAATTAGTTATAGCAGTCCATGAAAGCACTCACAGCAGTCACCGTGCTTGAATGAAAAGCATGAAATAGGAGGGTGATTCAGACAAGATGTTTGTTGCCAGTGTCTTTAAATATACTGATCTTCAACTAAAGGTCTACTGGTAGATCCTAATCTAACTTTTGGATACCCCTGACTTTTATTAAAAAGCAAATTGTGGATTTTTTTGGCAAAAATTGATTAAAGTCACCAATTTACTAAAAGGTGATTAAGACAATTCACTAGTGAAAAACCTCAACACTAGAGAACTTTTGCACCGTGTCACCAGGTGAAATTTTGCAGGTGAAAATCTAGTAATTGTGAAAGCTACCCATTCTGCCAGTGCAGTGAAGTGTACCTCACCAGGTAAAGGCTGGTGAACTTCAATTATAAAGATAGAGCAGCCACTATTAAATCACAATCAACATTGCCCTTTCCATGATAATTTTCTCCATGCTGAAAATTCTCACCATTCACTATGATATGGGAAATATACTGGCTAATTTTCTTAGAAAAGTTAAGCCAAGAGAATATTCACTACATTTCTCTTGAAAAAGTATATTTTTTTTAGTAAATAAGGAGATGTGTTGTGAAAATACACCTGTCAAAATGAGGCGAATTTTGGTGAAGTTAGGTGAACAGAAAAGTCACATTTTAGTTAATGTGCCCCTCAGTATCTGGCTTTCTATATAGTGCATAAAGTAAATTGAACAGCAGTTGGTATATCACTTTTTTTCCAAATTAGGGTCAGGTCCAATATTATTAGATCTGAAAAATGTATCTCATGGATTATTACATGGAAACTCAACTAAAGTTTAGGTTGAATTCTAGAATTGAACTGCAAGATAAGTTTTGAAGTTTGACTATAACCCTAAATACCTTGGTACATACACACAGATCTTTGCGAGGGTAATGCTTAGCAACCCAATCTAAATCATTATATTTCTGACCACTAGAGAGTAAATGTGGTCGGTGAAGAACATTACAGCAAATTCTTGTTGGTAAAGGCAACTATGCAAATAAGGAATAAGCAATCACAAGGAACAGTGTTCATTTTGGCCATCAAAATGTATCCTTAGATGTGTAAGTTATAATGTTTTCTAAGACTTGCAATAAACGTTCAAAGTTTCCAGCTGCTTCTTCCTCCAGCCAGTTCCATAGAGGAGCTACTGAGTCAATTCATTATTTCATCCAGTACCTGCAGCTGAATGGAGAACAGATCCATTGCAAAGCTGTAGGAAGTGTTTTTAAGTGAAAAAAATAGTATGTCTAATGATAGGTATTCTGTATAGAAACAGACATGATTTTTTTTTGTTAAAGCTGTCAATGTCACCTTAAGCAGCCCTTAACATATTAGACTGTTACCTAGATGCCTAGATGCATACCCAGATGATACCTACATGAATTTTGGGTAAACATTAAAGGATGTCACTGTTTTAAATGGCAGACAATGGGAAGTGACCAATGGAAACCCCCCAGTACAATGCCTTGTGTTCCAAAGATCAAACAGAAAAGAAATAGAACAGAATAACCCCGCTTATAACAAAGGTTAAGTTTCCACTCAGTTGCACATGATACAAGAGAGAAATAAGGGACAACATATTTGCAGCTACTTTAAGTTGATTCTACATAAGATCCACAAGTGTTTGTGGCACCAGGGCCGCCATTAGAAATCACGCCAGGGCCCCCCTTACAAGTTAAAAAAAAATGGGGCTCCAAAAAATATTTTAAAAAAATATTGGTGCAGGGGCCTATAGAGTATTAAAATAAAACATTGGTGGCCAGGGGATTAAAAAAAACTCACATTGGTGTCAGTAGAATTGAACTCGCGGCTTCAGGACTTCAGTTATAGCTTTTTTCATGACTTTGGTTCTTTTCGCCGCTTCAGGACATCAGTGTCAGCTCCTTCCGGGACTTCGGGTCTTTCCGCCTCTTCAGGACTTCGTATTTGTTCGGCACTTCCGCATTCTGCCTCTGAACTTCGCGAGGAGCACACCATTCAGCCCCGGGACACTTGTCCCCCCTGTCCCCCCCTGATGGCGGGCCTGTGTGGCACATAGCTTGCTTGGCTGAGGAGCTATAATTGTAGGCAGACTTTGGCAGATGGCTTTGAGTAAGGGGAGATGGTCGTTTGTTTCTTTAGTGAGCACCCTTGACATTGCAGCACTTCCAAGTTCTCTGCTCATGTAATTATTTAAAACTTTAGTATCAGCAGTAAAAATCAGCATACTGACAGTGAGTGCTGTAGTTGTGATAGAGGTTGGAGGGAACCTGAAACAGCTATGCAGCCTCAATGTGTGTCTGAATGATGCTGGAAATGAGTGTGGGTCCCTGTTTAATAAAATGAAATGTATGCTTTCAGTAAGTAAAGTTTGCTATAGGTTGACCTCTTCTGGTGAACCTCCAGCAACTGTAAAGTGTGCAAAGTGCTGTTTTAGTGCAATTTGCCATGTTTTCTAACCACCATGGTGCCCCTCCCCCATGCTTCCAGTGCCATGCTCTCTAAATCCAATAATGTACATTGTATGGTGTATAGAAACAAGAAATGTGTTTTTAATTATATATATATATAATTATTTATTTAATATTATGCTCAGGTGCCTCATTACCTCCTGTATCTTTCATTATTTGTATGCCATATGCACATTTTTTGGCTACATCCTTCTGTTCCACAGCATCATATATCAATGCTTTACAAATAAACGTAATCTAACAAGTAAATGTCATTATATCTACATCTCATTGCAGTTGACGCATTCCTATTAGGATTAATAATCAATTATGTAGTGGGATTGTTGGAGACTTTCAGGTGAGATGAGGCCAGACAGTGAGAGAATATCATGTATCAGTCCTGGGTCTCACCTCCCCATGGGACGTTGGGCACAAATATCACTTTCTGCAATTCATTTGCAGGTAGAAAGAAGCACTTGCTACTGTCAAGATGAACACTTTGGGCTTTATTAGTTTGTGTATTCAAGCCACATAGAAACTAATGAACTATGTTATTCAACTGAGCACTTTAACACTTGCCTATTGTTCGGTTTGGTAATTGTAGACTGCCAGCAGCTCAGGTAAGAAACGTATGGCCTAAACCACATCTTTATTGTTAAGCTCTGGTATCTAGCTGTGATTCCTGGTCAGACACCCACTGGGTACTCAGCTGAAATCTATGTTTTAATTAAAAAATGCTTAAAAATAGCAACCAAATATTTTCAAAAATGTCCACCTAATTTCAAGATAGAAATCATGATTTGTGTGTGTGTGTGGGGGGGGGGGGGGGGGGCAAAATGAGCCTTGTGCCAGAGCCCATTGGTTTATCAAATTAAACTATGTAAGTAGGCACACTTTTTCATTTCTAAAAATTAGCTATATCTGCATTGAAAGAAATGTTCAACTGAGCATGATAGAGTTTGAATAAGAGTAGGCATTATTTAAAACATAACTATGAAGATTCTCATTCATCCAGGTCATGGTATATATATATAAAAATATATATATATATATATATATATATTTAGTTGCTTTGAGTTACTTTTTATATATATATTATTTAAAACAGTTTTTACCATGAAGACCAACCACAAATTGAGACTGCTCTTCCAACTACATTAGTAGTGGAGGGTCTACTTGCAGGACCCCCTTTTAGGTGTGATCATCACAGATACATGTCAGTGACAAATAAAAATTTGATAATGGTGGTGAAAATTCCAATCTATATTGCCAGTTGTAATATATATACATATATGCAGATATGATTTGACAGGTCATGAGCCTGCCCATTGCTCCCTTCAAGGCAAGTATATACAGATATCAATGAAGCTGCAAGCAGTTGCTTCAATAAGGCCATCTGGTAGGCATTATTATAATGTTGATTGTAAAAGACATTGTTGATTGTGGTTGTTAAATCACTAAAGAATTTGAAACATGTATAAGGTCTAATATGGTAATTAGTAAGATCTTCTTAATGTACACTCAAAGTTGTATGTTACATCCTAAAGGAGCCGCATTTGTAAGGATGTGCCCAAGCTCAAATTTTCCTTCTGCTGTTGTGTCACTCAAAGCCCCATATGCAATAAAAGGCACTAAGTTTGCCCAGGCACAGTAACCCATAGCTACCAATAGGATCTTTGCTTTTAAACAGGTGACTGCTACATTCTAGCTTCTGAGTTACTGCTCCTGGGCATCCTTAGTGCCTTTTATTACATAACCCCCAAAGAGTTTAGAAGTGTTACATATAATTGGCTAGAAATATGTTTTTGGAGTATAAAGGCAATGGCAGATAGGACAATTTCAAGTGGATTGTAACTGTGTGGGAAAGGGACAAAAAACTCAAAATGATATTCCATTTATGCCTGGTGCATATTGCTTGAAAACATAAACATTTTAAGGCAACCATCTCCCACAGATTTATAAATGGCACAAAGTCTGACACTGACCTAATCCTCAATTCTAGCAAGCCACAGTTTATCTCTGGCTGCACCAAATAAAATTTTAAAATGCATCCTCTGTTTTGTCTGAAAAAGCCCCCCCACCAATAAACAGACTGCAATATTTTCACAAAGTGCAAAATTACATTATATTCCTCAGATTACTTTGGTTAATCTTAATCTTTTACTGCAAAACACCCCTTTTGATGTTTCCTAGGGCTGCCCATAAAGTAATAAAATGTAAACTAGAAACTGAAAAAAACCCACCTGATGTTTGAAAAAGGTGTTGTGCTGCTAATAAGTGATTTGACTTGTTTTGTGAAACTCAAATATCCAGAGAGCAAAGCTGATTAGTGGCTAAACTAGGCAAGGCCACCCAAATACTTCCACCCAATCTTTTCTTTTATGTAACTTTCTTCTTAGGTTTACTATGTGTCCTTTGTGCAATCCACTGGGGACACTTTGTTTTCCCCTATAGCAGCCATTTAGGGCAATGATAATCCCAGTGCAGAACCATATTTATTGCTGCTTTATTTTCTTTAAATAATATTTTATCAATACCCTTTAACTAAAGAAGGAGATCCCAAGGGAGGAAATAAACAAATCCCATTGGTAATATAATATGAGGGATAAATACAATCATCTCCTGCATTGTCACAGTCGGAAGTTTACTGTTGGACCAATAAATGGTGTCAAATAATATTTTAATTTCCTTTAATTTTCCTTTGTTTTTGTTTTTTTCACAATAACATTGAATACTAAGGACCCGAAAGGAAGTTTCATACAAAACAAAACTTCCCCTCATTGTGTCCCACTAAGTGAATATAGAGCTGAGATGGGCACAGGATTTTCAAAATATACTTCTTTATAAACTAGCTTACTTTTTAATTACATTCTGTATATGGCATCTGGGAGCATCCATCTTTTTTCATTATAGACTCAGGTTGGCCTGCTAAGGTCACATTGGTTAATGTACACTGCTTGGTAGAATTTTATATTGGCTAAAGCCATATTTATAAATCCTGGAATGTTTCCCTGCTAAAACAAACAAGGATTTAAAGGAAAGGGATGCAGTATAGATTCAGTTAAAGTAGTAATTACCAGCTGAGACACTTACTGGGAAACATTGCAGCTAGTGTTCACTCAACAAAATCTGCTTCGTACGTGTAGAGCAATGAGCCTCCATAGTTCACTATAAGCCAGGACTTGCACTGACCTGATAATGGATATTCTAGAACCATGGTGCAGTATGGAAATCTAAATAAATCTGCACTCCATAACTAAAGTCTTTGCTGTCTTGGATTGTACAAGGGGCTGCACCATCACCACAATGGGATTTCTAAAACAGCAACACTGTGCAGAAGGATGTATATCTAGGGGTAAATCCCTCAAGAGATAGGTGTAATGGTTCCTATATAGTGATGGGCGAATTTATTCGCCTGGGTCGAATTTGTGGTGAATTCCCGCAATTCACGAAACACCCGTGAAAATTCGCCTGCCAAAAATTCACCAGGGTCAAAAAAATGGACGTGGGCGTCCATTATTTCGAAACCAGCACCCGTTCATGAATTTCTACAGATTCTTCCATATATATATACAATTCTTAGTGATGTGTTCCCACCACAGTGTATGATAATGTGGTGGTGGGTTCCTGCAAACAGAAACTATTATGGTTTCCATTCAATCTGTGGAATCAGCTATGCGTTCATATAGTGTTTATTCTCTCTTTCAACATAAGCCCAACTAAATAAACTCATGTCAGTAAGTGGTGTATATCTTTGCTTTAACAAAACACGATGAAACATGGATGCAGAGTTGGTCACCAGTTATCTTGCAACCAGTAGAGGTTCATCTTCTTGACTCACAGAGCTTGCAATTTGCTGGACCAAGTATTAGCTCATGGTATCAGGTGACTAATTGTGACATTATCATAGAATTTCCTATGACAACCAATATAAGTATAGTTTATTAGGGATGGCGCGAACCGCCGAAAAAAAGTTCGCGAACATGTTCGCGTACTTCCAGAAAATTACGAACGGTTCGCGAACGGTTCGCGAACCCCATAGACTTCAATGGG
>CM044441.1:117474243-117550182 GCA_024363595.1 Xenopus borealis | reverse complement strand
CGAACACCGGATGTTCGCGCGAACTAGTTCGCCGGCGAACAGTTCGCGCCATCCCTATAGTTTATGAATAACAAATAATATAGATCTGGATGTACTCAAGCACGCAGTCTGGAGAGATAAGCCGGTTAGGCAAACAGATTTTAGATCCAAAACATGAGCTGGGGGAAAAGTGAACTGTTGATTTTGAATCATTGTTTACAGTATAAAGAAAAAGTTTCGGATCAATTAATGAAGTAACAGGGCCGGATTTACAAAGCGGATGCCCCTAGGCCCACTGCCGTTCGTCTCCCCCATACTCTGTCCTTTTTTCATCATCAGGACTGGATCAATGGGGATTGGCGCATGAGAAAATTAAAAATTTTAAAAATTGGCTGATCCCAATGTTATTAATAAGAAAAAAAGCTAAATATATAGGAAGGCCAGTATTTTTTTCAGGAAAAGGTGGCAACCCTACTAAAGTCAGACTCAAAATGGCCAGGCACATTTTAATACATGATTTAAGATGTAATGATGATGACTATAGTGCCAACATTTCAAGACAAATAGAGAATGTCTATATCCCCGTTCAAGGGTATTCCCAACCTGATTCATTTAATAATAGTCAATTCACTGTCTGCTGATATCACGGTTTTATTAATGATTCTATTATAAGAGATTATCTTACTGCCTTAACCATTGTAGTTTAACCTTAGACACTATAAAGGGTGTTCCCAGGATAAGGGGAAAAAAACCCACAATCTTCCAGGCCTGCAGAAATTTGAAGCACATGATAAAAAAATGAAATGACTTGTCACACTCAGAGGCAATCTCTTATCAGACGAGCAAGTGAAAATACATTTCCTTAAAACATTTATTAAAATAAATCCATTACGGGGAATATCTTTATGGCTTACCCTAAAATGCATGTTGGTTAAATCAGGAAGTAAAACATTTCCTCTGTGGCTGACTTATCTATGGAACAGCTATCGGTTGACAACTATCAGCTGGTAACTAAATCAGACAGTGCTATGTATAGCTTTGTTGATTTTGCTGGGTCCCCAGAAAGAACACACCCTGGCTTCAGGAGACAAACTGTCTAATAAATCTTAAATATTTTCTTGGAGGCAATGGGATGGGAGGTTTAGCTACTGGTATATGGAAGGCAATTTTAGTTTTTGTGATATCAGCTTGATAAGAAGGACACAGCAATGTTCCCAAGCATCAGGAATGAGAGTAGATATGCATTAATAGATCTAATGGGATCACTCCATCAAATTTCTGCATTCATTGTTTTACTTGCAGCTGACTTTAAAAAGCTAATAACTGATAGGTTGCTATAGGTAACTGGTCATGGGCAAATTTGCCCAGTGCTGATAAATGAGCCCCACTCTATTCTAACAAAGTAATTAAGGGTTCTGATAGTAACTGCTTGAGTGACATTATATAAATTGATTGACTTGATGAATGCAAAAAGATGCAGATTATGGAATATTTGCTAATACAGGTATGGGACGTATTATCCAGAATGCTCAGGACCTGGGATTTTAATGTGGAGCTGCATACATTATATATGCTAAATAATTATTTACAAGTTAAACAAACTCAGCAGAACTGGGTTGCCTCCAATAAGGATTAATACCTATTCACACACGGCGCTGCACTTTCCCGAAATCGCTCGAAATTGCCTAAGGAGGAACTTTGAGTAACTTTGGAAAAGTCAGCGCTGCGTGTGAATAGGCACAGGCGATTATTCATTAAAGCCGCTGGAAGGCAGGAGGAAGAGGTTTAGGGAGATTTGTCGCCCCAAAGAAGAGGCGATTAGTCGCCAGGTGACAAATCTCCCTGAATCTTCCCGTCTGGCCTAAGCCTAATTCTGCTAAAAATCATGTACACTTGAAGTATGCCCAATAGGGTTGTTTTGCCATGAATATGGATTTATACAGCTTAGACATCATCAAGTACAAGATACTTTTTATTATTACAGAGAAATAGTAAATCATTTTCAGAAATGAAGATTATTTGATTAAAATGGAATATATGGGAAATGGCCTTCGTGTAATTTAAATCTTTCTGGGTAATGGGTTTCGGAATAAGGGATCCTATATTTGCACTATATTTTAGTTATCCTATCGTATACAACAGATTGCATTGTTTGCAAAAGGACTCTACACATCTACTATTGGCAATTTAATTAGTAGTAAAGATCAACAAAAAAGCTAACAGTTAACACAAAACATGGTCCTTTAAAAGTACCACAATGTTAAAGAGATGTTCAAGTTTATGTTTCTGCCAAAACATTTTGTAAAATGTAGAAATATAAAGCTTGCAGAGACTATAAACTTTAATTCTCAAAAAGCTCACTTCTGTGCCTCAGATATCAAATGTCAAAGTTATCATTTTCTATCATCTCTCAGGTATAAACAGTTGTGTTACACTTTATGATCTTCTGCTTAAAAATGAATAAATATGATGGCATGTGTGGTGGTTTAATCTCTGCTACTTATGGTGGACTTATGAAGCTAGCTAAGCCCGAATACTTCCCATTCCTTTGAAACAGAAGCACCAAAAGTCTCCTATCTGAATTTGTGCATAGCCTGTGAAAAAATTGGGTGAAGAAGGTTTACTCAAATGAAAATATTTCAATCTGTTTTTATTATTCAAATATTATATATTAGTTATTATGCAATTTCCAGTAGTCCAAAGTAGGCCTTTCCTTTTCTGAGAGGCCTCCAACAGTTTTGAAGACCCAGAGAATGTAACTTCCTAGAACAGTGACCCCCAACCAGTAGCTCATGAGCAACATGTTGCTCACAACCCCTTGGATGTTGCTCCCAGTGTCCTCAAAGCAGGTGCTTATTTTTGAATTCCTGGCTTGAATTCCTGTAAGCTGCCATTCCATATAGAGGCTAACAAATAGCCAATCACAGTCCTTATTTGATACCCCATAGGAACTGTTTCATGCTTGTGTTCCTCCCCAACTTTTTTAACATTTCAGTCTGGCTCATGGGTTAAAAAAAATTGGGGACCCCAGTCCTAGAAGAACTAAGATGAAGCATGAGAAGATTTTAATGGAAGGATTGGGAAGGCTAAACCTGCATTTATCTTGCCATGTGTTAATGGATATTAATGAAAGAAGCACCATTTTATTTTACATATAATAGCCATCACATTCATCCTGCCATGTTTTCAGGGATATCATTCTTTTAATTGGATTTGGTATTCTATGAAAGTAGAAAATGCCTTAAATTAGCCTGTAATTTATCTACAATGGCTTCCCCTGTGGTTTGTGGTTTTTTCTTTCTCTTCAGAAATTTGACTTTTCATATACCTGTACCTTGTGACTTAACAGTTTCTTCACAAAAAGAAAGTAAGGTTCTTTAATATTAAAAATATCCTTTTTCATAAATACAGTATGATCCTCGGGTTCTTTTCCTCTTCTTCTTCAGTCCATGTTTCTTTCATTTCCCCCTCCTTTTCTTTTAATGAAGTAATTAAATGCATATGCCTCCCTATGCATGAATATATATCTTAAACCCCCCAATGTAATTTGTGACACGAAAATAAAGTTAATGCATTTCATACATGAATTTCGCATTTTCTGGCACAAAAAAATATTGTTTTTCTAAAACACTGTAAATGTAACTTGTAGAAATAGCTTGTAAAGGCTTCTTTAATATATTATGGGCAATTAGTGACTGTTTCCAAAAGGCTCTTTACTAATAATTCCATAAGGAATACCCCCCAAACACAATTTGATTGCTTAGAATGGCTTTTTTAGGAATTTACAGTTGCTTTAATATACTACTAAGCTATACCCTCAGTAATTAACTTATAAACTAGAAAAAGCAGTACTGAAAAGATAATTTATAGATGGATGCTGTGTATTACTTATGTCAGTTCTTGTTTAGTACATGGCTGTGTCCAGGACAAATATGATTTTACAAGAAGTTGTTTAGAGACCAGTTGCAGCACAAAGGACCAATTAAAATATGTTTCCTCTGATCCACAGTTGGTTCCTGAAGTCCAGGATCCTAGCAAGAATTTCCCAAAGGACTAACAGGCTGCTCCTGCACTGATCTGGGAAAGGAAATAGCTCAAGCCAGTTGCCTCAAATTCTGCTGCTCATCTGTTAACCATTTACATTCTACTGCAATTTTTAGGAAAAAAATATCCATTTACATCTCTTTTAATAATAAGCTAATACAAACATTGCTATGACCATTGAGGTTTAGTACAGGGAGTAACTTTAAATGTAACACAGAAATCAACATTTGTTCAATCAAATATTAGTTTAGAATATTGTAACACAGATAGCACATGGTGACCATATTTGCTTTTCAATAGTATGATCTAGGATAGCTGTAAGGCAGGGGTGCCCAAAAGATAGATTGGGATCTACCAGTAACCTTTAGTTGGTGATCAGTAGATCTCAAGACAGCTTGACTAAATTACCCTTCTGTTTCATTCTTTTCATTCAGATATGCATTCTGTTACATAAAAAATATTTGTTTTTTTTAAATATAGTAATATAAATTCTCTTATAAATCTATTAAATATAAGTACTATTTTCCATGTAATAGAATGCTAACAGTGATATTATGGACGTAGATCATAATGGGACAAAACTAACACTAAGGGGCAAATTTACTATTATTCCCAGAAAAAAAGCTCGACCAAATTCGCAATTGGATAAGTATTCGACCATCGAATGCTTATCGAATTATTTTAGGCTATCATTTTGCTTAATATCCGATTTCTCGATGAATTCGTATGATCGGATACTGACCGTTTGATTTCACGAAAAAAACCGTGAAATTTCATTTGAGCGTCCGAAAAATTCAAATGATCGAACGCTCTGATCATACGAATGGTATTCGGGCAGGACTTAGGGGCAAATTTACTATTTTTCCCCAAAAATAGTTCGACCAAATTCGATATTCGATTAGCATTCCATCGTCGAATGCTAAACGAATAGTTCTAGGCTACCTTTATTCGATATTTGATCATTCGACGATCGAATACAAATATATTCGATCAGTCGAATAAATCATTCGACTGATCGAGTAAATCATTCGACTGATCGAAGACTTCGATCGTACGAATCCTATTCGATCAGCACTTAGCCTCAGAAGCCTGTGGGAGTGCTCCCATAGGCTTCTATTGCAATTCGGTAGGTCCAATCTGGCGAAGTAGGCAATCGAATAAACTTAAAAATTTAAATCCTTCGCTGATCGAATGATTGAATATTCGTTCATTCAACTGTTTTCGAATGTATTCGATCGTTCGACCATTCGCTATTCGACAATCGAATATGGCAAAAATTGCATATTCGACCAAACGAATAAATCCTACTTTCGAAATTCGTTCTAATTCGTTCGAACTTCGATCTATTCACGTGAATTTAGTAAATCGGCCCCATAGTCTCTAAAGCCTATGGGGAGCTTTCCATAGGCTTCTATTGCAATTCGGTAGATTCAATCTGGCGAAGTAGGCAGTAGAATAACTTTAAAATTTTGATTCCTTCGATCATCAAATGATCGAATGATCGAATATCCAATCATTCAATCTATTCGATGTATTCGATTATTGAATAGGCCAAAATTCACTTTACGATTTCACGAAAAATTCATATGATCGGACTTCAATCATTTCACGTGAATTTCGTAAATCGGCCCCTAAAAGTAGACCCCGCATTAGTAAAGTATGGGCACTCCTGCTGTAAGGTATAACAAGTTTGTTGGATAGTCATTTGTGTTAGCTGGTTAAAAATTTTTCGCATCAACTGAGGTCAACTGGGGTTTTCCGAATAATGGATCTTTCAGTAATTTGGATCTTTAAACCTTAAGTCTATTAGACACTCATGTAAACATTACATTAACCCAATAGGCTGGTTTTGCTTCCAATAACGATGTATTATATCTTAGTTTGGATCAATTACAAGGGTCTGTTTTATTATTACAGAGAAAAAGGAAATCATTTTAAAACTTTGGATGAGTTGGATAACAATTAGTGGGTTTCTGGATAATGAATTCCTTACCTATAATATTCATAGAAAGTGTGTCCCATATGATATTCACTCTGTGAAAGAGGTTCTCCAATATCTTTTTCTCATTTCAATGATGTTTTATAATCTTCGGACAACAAGAATTTATATAAAGAGAGAAATTATCTTTTAGTTCAGCTGCTTGCATTTACTTTTTTAAGTATACAATTTGATATTTGGGAAATGAGGGACTTTATGGCTAACTTAAAACTTTATTTAAACCAAAAATTAGACAGTTTGTTCTTCCAGTCTTCTTGAATAAAATTAAAGCACATCAGTAGGGGATTATGGAACTAAAAAAGTACAGCAAAAAACTCTTCTCCTGATGTGTGTGTTCATTTATGGTGGTGGTTCAGAGTGCCAAGTCATGGGAAACAAATGACATCACCAAGCACCTGTTATAATTGATGACATCACTAAGCACCATACATGTAGATATATTTTACAGGATATCCAGCACTCTTGTATATTATAATATTATTTTATATATAATGGTTAGTTCTTGTGAGCAGGGTCTTCTGAACCTTTGTTTGCTAAAATGTTGTAACATCACTGTTTATTATTATTAATTAATGTAAAGTGCTGCATGAATTGCTGGAGTTATATAAATGACAACGGTTATATAATAAGTATAACCTAGGCTGAATCGATCCCCTCTGGTGAATTCCTCAGTCAAGGACCCCATGACTAAGACTCACAAGCAGAAGGTTACTCTGTGCAGACTCCTCAGTTATTGACCAAAAAATGAAAGTGTTTTAAAGTAAAGAAAATATCATGTAGTGTTGCCCTGCGCTGTTAAAACTGCTCTGTTCATTCAAAAACACTACAATAGTTCACATAAACAAGCTGCTAAGTAGCAATGACGGAAATTGAAAAATGGCTATATGGAACAGGATAAGTAATGGATAAAAGGTAACATTATGTTCTACAGAGCTTATCTGCTGTGTAACTTGAGCCTTTTCTCCTTTGACTAGTTGCCCCCATGGCTACACAACAGCTTATTTATATAAACAATTGTAGTGCTTCTGAAGCAAACACTGCAGTTTTACCAGTGCAGGGCAACACTGCATTATATTTGTATTACTTTAAAACACTTTAATTTAATTTTAATTTTAAGCCTCCCTTGGAGGCCAACCTTTGCTCAGCACACCCTCAGCTCACAATAATATTTCAGATATAGGAAAACATTCAGTCATTGAGTCATACTTATACTTAAACAGTGAATAAGTAGGGTTGCCACCTTTTCTTGAAAAAAATACCGGCCTTCCTGTATATATATCTTTTTTTCCTATTAATAACATTGGGATCAACCATCAAAAATACCGGCCAGGCCGGTAAGTATGAGTAAGTATTCAAACAAAGTCCGACAAATGTCAAACTCATTCTCCTTCAGGTTCAAATCACTGCACTAATTCTCCCTGATTCTCCTTCAGTTTATCCAAAATCCCACAAATGTCAAACTAATTCTCCTTCAGGTTAAAGTCCCTACTCCAATTCTGCCTAGTTCTTCTTTAGTTTAAGGGTGTGGCTCAATCACTCCATGATTTAGGGCTGGGACAGACAGCGAGATTCGGGGAGATTCTGTCGCCTGGCGACAATCTCCCTGAACTGCCTTCTCCCTGTCTGCCGCCTGTTAAAATGAAAAAGCACCATTGCAAATCCACACACAGCGCGGCGATTTCCAGAATCGCCCGAAGTTCCGGTGTCGCCTGGCAATTAATCGCAGGCGACCCTGGAACTTCGGGCGATTCAGGCGACAGAATCTCCCCAAATCTCCCTGTCTGTCCCAGCCCTTAGGTACCACTGACTTATAATGCTGTAAGTTCTCCCATTGATCCTTCCTTTGTTCTTACTGGGTAATAGGTTCCCATTACTAATAGAAATGTGAAAATATCGGGACATCTGGACCCTTTTTAAAGACGTCTACTCAACACAAACTTATTTCTTACATTATAAATGGATGATTTTTATATCAAACCTTCCCAGAAACATCTTGTCACATTACTTTTTCTCTGCTATTAGTCTACTATTAACTAGAAGGAAATACATTTTTCTGAGAACTTTCATTATGGACATACAGTATTGAACTAACATTTACGGGAATAAAAGATGGATATAATGTAAAAAAGGTCACATGGCGTTAGGTTTTTGGGAATCCACCTATATACTGGTCAAGTCAGTGTGAAATCAGATTCTCCCTTCCGTCTCATAGACAGGGCCAGAAGTGTCTGTATCATCAGATACAGCCCAAGATGAACTTTCACATGACCCGATCTGCTCTTGTGTCTCGCCTGAGCCAATAAAGTCATTGACAATGCATATAGGTCACAGATACTCAGGAACTGTGCTCCGACAAAAGGGGCTATTTATAAAACTATTTAAAGTAATGTGACCTTGCTGTCTAAAATGAGTTCCTGTATGTGGCTTTCTCCTTGTACAACATATTTAGAATACCCAATTAATCGTAATGTGTTTGTTGTACTTTACAGAAGAGTTAGAGGGAAAACTATATACATACACAAAAGTATATGCATTTACTATTATATACTTTTACTTTCACACAAGCTCTGATGATGCGGTATTGAGATTGATATTTCATGTTTTCTGCATCTAGAATGGTCAGAGCTTTCTGATATCTCTGCCTCTTCTGAACTTCATAATTTTTTTAGTCCATAATGGACATCATTTCTGAATTTACAATATTCACAATCTTAGTCCATTATAAGCATAATGCATAAGTAAAATGCATGAGAGCATATGTTCAATGTATTTTTTAGGGTGTAATGGGGTTTGGCCAAGGCTGATTGGTGGCATAGTCAGATGAGTAATTAGCTTAGTCTGGATTTTTTTAGTGCACTGCCCAAGGGCCCCACGTAACTGGTGGACTAATAACAGGCAACTATGAGGGGAAGGTTCAGACCTATACATTTCTGATGGCAGCCCTGGTAGCAATAGAATAATATTTAGTATCTGGTTTGGTTTAAGACATCTGAACAGGAATGACTACAATAGTTGGAAGTAGTGATGGGCGAATTTATTCGCCAGGGCTGAATTCCCGCGATTCGCCGCAGGTGAATAAATTCGCGAATCACCAGCGAAATTTCGAAAACGACGCGATGCGCTTCGGAAACCACACGACGCGTCAAAAGCGTCCCGCGACTCGTTTCGCAAATTTTTCGCCGATTTTTCGGCAAAGCGAATCTCGGGAGATTCGCCCATCACTAGTTGGAAGCACATACTAAAATATCTTGATTCATTCAAGTCTACATCTATTGTATTTCTTCTATACAAAATGCAAACATTTGGTTGGTTTGACCTTGGAAATTAATGCTACAGGTAAATTGGTAAAATGTATACTGAAGCAATAGAATTCTTAATGAATCAGATGTAAGTTGAGTGTAGGACTGGCCACACCAGGAATGACATTGACTTAGTTGGCCAGTTTGAATATATTGCGATATATATGGACAAAGGATCCCTGTTTTGTCTCAAGGGGAGGCATTTTTTTGTAGTTTAACGCACAAACTATCTTAATATCCTTGATCGTGGTAAATAAGGGAACACGCTGAAGAGAAGTCGATTACCCGGAGACCGTGGAGCACATAATCAACTGCTGGTGTAGCTCAAACCACACTGGTCATGTGGTGAAATACTTTCAAACATTGGATGCACACCTAAAGGCTCACCATGTCGCAGGATTGAATGAGTATGTATAATAAAATCCGAATTCATCGATTATTTCATTAAAATCATTATAAGGACACACACATCAAGCAGGCAGGGGAAAGCACAGCTTAACGCGTTTGGTGACTGTGTTAGTCACTTTTTCAAAGCTATTGTGCACTCTGCTGCAATAACACTTATATAGACACGTTGATAAAATAATCAGTAATCTGTATAAAAGCCATCATACACAGTCATGTGAAAAGTCTTAAAGGGGTGATTCACCTTCAAGTTAACTTTTAGTATATTGTAGAAGGGTCAATTCTAAGAAACTTTTCAATTGGTTTTTATTATTTATTTTTCATAGTTTTTTAATTATTTGCAATTTTCTTCTGTTTCTTTGTAGCTTTCAAATGGGGGTCACTGACACCATCTAAAAACAAATGCTCTGTAAGGCTACAAATGTATTGTTATTGTCACTTTTTATTACTTATCATTCTATTCAGTCCATCTCCTATTCATATTCCAGTCTCTTATTCAAATCAATGCAGGGTTGCTAGGGTAATTTCTACCCTAGAAACCAAATTGCTGACACTGCAAACTGGAGAGCTGCTGAATAAAAAGCTAAATAAATCAAAAACCATAAACAATAAAAAATGAAAACCAATTGCAAATTGTCTCAGAATATCACTCTCTACATTATACTAAAAGCTAACTCAAAGGTGAACAACCCCTTTAAATCATAATAAATAAATATATGCAAATAAATATTTACAAAAGGAAATATGTTTCTTAAAGGGATGCTGTCATGGGAAAAAATTTTTTTTTTTTTCAAAATGCATCAGTTAATAGTGCTGCTCCAGCAGAATTCTGCATTGAAACCAATTACTCAAAAGAGCAAACATTTCTTTATATTTCATTTTGAAATCTGACACGGGGCTAGACATATTGTCAATTTCCCAGCTGCCCCAAGTCATGTGACTTGTTCTTTGATAAACTTCAATCACTGTACTGCAAGTTGGAGTGATATCACCCCCTCCCTTTCCCCCCCCCCAGCAGCCTAACAACA
This sequence comes from Xenopus borealis, assembly GCA_024363595.1. Taxonomy (NCBI): domain Eukaryota; kingdom Metazoa; phylum Chordata; class Amphibia; order Anura; family Pipidae; genus Xenopus; species Xenopus borealis. The sequence continues at coordinate 117,539,428 of CM044441.1, read as the reverse complement.
GAACAATGGGAAATTAACCAGAGAACAGCTCCACAATACAAGATAACAGCTGCCTGGTAGATCAGAAGAACAGCACTCAATAGTAAAACCCAATGTCCCACTGCATTCCATTCAGTTACATTGAGAAGGAAAAACAACAGCCTGCCAGAAAGCAGTTCCCTCCTAAAGTGCTGGCATTATAATATTGGCTTTGAAAGCTACTTCTAACTTTGCCATAAAGTATTTGCATGATGTTTTTACATTACCTGTCTGTGTCAGAGAGTCAGGCTTAGGAACTTCAACTAACAATTATATACAAAAACAAAATGTACATTCATATGTTAAAATTAATTTTTAAGTTTCAGTATCACTTTAATAATTTTTTTTTTACTTTGGCCCTGTTGAGCAGAATCCCTGAGTTTCAATAACTGTTAACTGTTGATACATTACTTTCTAACATCTCACAGACGCTTTACTAAGGGTCGAATTTGAGGGTTAAAAAACCCTTGAATTCGACAATCGAATTTAAAGGGAAATAAAATCCTTCAAATATCTAATTCGAAGGATTTTACCGCAATTCGATCAATCGAATGATCAAATAGAAATAATTTGTTTGATCATTAAAATCGTTCGAATCAAACGATTTTAACCATTCGATCGAATTTTTTTGTTCGATCAAAAATAGTTAAAACCAATTTGTTGGTTGAATTTGGCAAACTAGGCAGTCGAATAAAAATTTAAAGGGAAAGTTATTCAACATGTCGAATATTCAAATAGAATTTTATTCGTATTATTTGAATCATTCGATTCAATTGAATTTTCAAAATTCGATGGTCGAAGTGGTCATCAAAAATAAGCTAAGACTCTAATTCAAATCTTTTTGAAAATTCAATCGAATTTCGAATCATTCATGGGAATTTAGTAAATCTGCCCCTTAATGTAACAAATTGTAACAGTTCAGAATCTGCCATGGATTTCTCAACTGCCAGACTAAACTTCAGAGGCAGGAATCGTAACTGTTAAACTTGGAAATGTGGTCAAAAATAGAACAGGGAAAGCAACTGAAAAAATGCTTATCGGTAGGTTCGATCTGTCGAAGTAGGCAGTCGAATAAATTTTAAAGTTAAAATCCTTCGATCATTCAAATTTTCGGTATTCGATGATCGAAGTGGCCAAATTTGCATGTTCGATCCTCCGAAAAAATCGTACAATCGAAATTCGATCGAATTCGATCGAACTTCGATCCATTCACGGGAATTTTGTAAATTTGCCCCTTAAAAGTAAAAACTGAAAGCTACCCAGACCTGGGGCAAATTCACTAACCTTCGTAAAATCACTAGCGATGCCTTTGCCGCACTTTGCAAGGCGTAGTTTAGCCAGGTGCCACTAATTCACTAAAATCTGAAGTTGCGCTCAGGGAGGCAAAATGTAACGAAGTTGCGATAGTTTTACTTTGACAAGCAAAGCGAAGTTACGCTAGTGATGCCTAATTTGTATACGGCGCAAAGTTTAAGTACAATGGACGTATATGTAACCACAAATACATTACACTACACAAACCTGGGAAACCTTCAACCAATAAAACATAGTTGTTATTTTGCCCTACACATGTGCCAAACGTTAGGAAATGTAGGGTGGAATGAGGATACCCTAAAAAAAAAAATTATGATCTTTTTCAGTCTATCACCCTTAAAAAAGTAAAAGACGCCAGTGGTTTTTTTTTTTTTTTTTAAGAAACTCCTTTCTACTCCTATCCTATCCTATTGCATTTGACTGGTCTGAGGTTGTGAAGTCAAGTCTGGCGCAAAAGGTAACATTCAGTAAAATCCGCAAGTTAGTGAATTAGCGTAGTTATGTCCCTTCATCTGAGCGCAAGTTGCGCTAGAGTCTGTCTATTTTGCTAGCAAAGTTATGCCAGGGGCCATTAGTAAATCATCGAATTGGCAAAATGATGTCACACTGTCATTTGTCGCTTTGCTCTTTAGTGAATTTCCCCCCTGGTGTTTGTCCATTGAAGAAAAAGGTAAATTATATTTAACTTAAATGTGATTTTTCACTTTAGCACTCTACCAGTTTAGGCCAGTAAACATTTCCCATTTTAACATTTTAACATAGTTTTTTGGCATGTTCAGACAGATTTTATTTCAATATTATTACCACAAAGAAAATAACCCTGTGAAAACCAGAGAAATAAGAGAACTAGAGAGGACATTTTTGGCATACAGGCCTTGGTGCCATCTAGCTTTTTCAGATTTTAAGGGAATGTAAATTAAAAAAAAAACATTTTGCCAAAGGGAAAAAAAAATGTAATTCTGTGCAGTGTTTCAATATACATGAAAAATATTCAGTAGTTTTAAAGTTGTTTATAAATGTATAAATGTAATCCCAAATGAAATCAGTCTCTGCCCCTTTTAGCACTCTAGGTTCTGTGTCTTGAAACAACTGGTAGGGATGGGCAAATTTGACCCGTTTTGCTTTGCCAAAAAATCATGTGCAATAAATTTTTCTTTGCAGCGCAAGATTTCTTTTCTTCCATTGGAGCCTACAGCGTTATGAAATATGTTGGCGCTATTGAAATATGTTGGCGCTATAGAAATACATGTTAATAATAATAATAATAATAATAGGGTCGTCATTTCCACAGCGAAACTTGTGAAAAAATTTGCTCATCTCTACACAATAGAAATCACTCTTGCAAACTTCAGATGGCTTCTGAAGTCTGAACCACCATGGCAGAAAAGTGCAAGACAGCCCAATTACATTTCCAAAGTATTATTAACATGTATTTCTATAGCGCCAATTTATTTTGTAGCACTGCGTACTTGGTATGTTGGAAACTTGTGGAAAATGATATTTTTTTTCATTAAGCAAGATATTATTTTTGGGTTTATATTCTCTTGAAGCTCAGGTCTGCCAGATCTTTCTTTCTTTGTGCCATGAGTATTGGTCCCATGAGTTTGGTAACTAGGAGGGGAGTTTTTACTTTAGAAAAGAAAGCCACTTGCTGCTCTCTGGGGGCTCTTACTGTTTGTGGCTGTGGGGAATAAAGGACAATAGTTTCTTGCACATGGTGTCTGTAATTCCCATGCATTGAACTTTAGACATTTATAGAGGGAGCCTGGCGACCCAGTGCTGGCGAGTGTGTCATTTGCTGACTGGAAAGTGGACACTTTGTACAGCCACCATGAGGACAGGAAGCACTGAGAGTTTCTGCAGCGGTGGTTGGCCTGAGATAATACCATTGTATAACCAGGCTGAGCAGCCTCTCCCAGTGCTGAGAGTCCGGAGCCTGGCGTCTGGCTTCTTGGAATGCCGCCAACATTAGGTTTTGCAGTCCAGGAGGAGGGCGTGTGTCCCTTCTAAGCAGTTCCACACACACAGCAGTGCCACACCTCACCTTGCAGAGGAAATCTGGCTACAGCTCCAGACTTCATGACTTTTTTTTTTTCTTACAAGTCCTGTAACCCCCCCCCCCCCCCCCCACTTTCATCTGATGACATTCTCACAGGTCTCACTGGGACTTATTCACAATTGCTCACATTGAGTACAATAACTGAAAGGAGAAACGTTAGGCCGGATCGTGCTGCCCCGTCGGGTGCTCTTAAGTGGAGTTCTATTCACTTTCACACAATGTCATTGTGCTATGAAATCATCAGGACACATAGGAAGACATAAACCCTTAGTCAGGGAAGGTCTGAGGTCAGCTGGGGGCTTTATATTCTGGGCCTCCAGGAGAAGAATCAAACTCATCGGAGAGTTTGATTTTTCTATTATGTTATATAGCTCAGAGTAGATCCTTTATAACAGCATTCAGACCAAGATGCTATAAAAAAAAGCCTTCTGTTCCCATCACAGAAGTATGTATGTAATCCAGTATTTAATAAACGAGAACTCCCCAGGGCTAATAAGAAGTGCAGAAGAACAAATGAAATCAATAGAAAATGAACAGTTTTTGAATAGACACTTTGGCATGATAATATCCAGTTTAGTGCAGTACAGTACATTAAAGGGATAATGTCATGGAAAAAAAATAACTAATTAACATTAGTTAATAGTCAACAAAACACTTTTTTAATATCCAATTTGACATGGGGCTAGACATATTGTCAGTTTCCCAACTGCCCCAGTCATGTGACTTGTGTTCTTATAAACTTCAGTCACTCTTTACTGCTGTACTGCAAGTTGGAGTGATGTCACCCCTCTCCCTTTTCCCCCAGCAGCCTATCAATGGGAAGGTAACCAGATAGAAGCTCCCTAACACAAGATAACAGCTCACTGGTAAATCTAAGAACAGCACTCAATAGTAAAATCCAAGTCCCACTGTGACACATTCAGTTACATCGAGTAGGAGAAACGACAACCTGCCAGAAATCAGTTCCATCCTAAAGTGCTGGCTCTTTCTGAAAGCACATGACCAGGCAAAATGATCTGAGATGGCTGCCTACTCCTCAATATTACAACTAAAAATACACTTGCTGGTTGAGGAATTCAACTTTATATTGTAGAGGGAATTATTTGGAGTGTAAATAGTGTAATTTAGAAATAAAAACGACATCATTAAAATCATGACATATACTCCTTTTCAACTTGCACCAAACACCAGTGAACCCCTTCAACCTTACAAATTACTTGGAAAGGACACACATGCATGTGAAAAAAAATTAATGATGTTCCATCAAAATTAAATATCCTATATAATAGAGTGCGCTAGGATTACAAGTATTATGCTAAAATAATAGGCCAACGACTCCATTGAAAAAGTTGCAAGGTGGGGCTCTTCTTTTCCAGGCTTAATTAGATATAGTTAGGGTTGCCACCTGGGTGGTATTTTTGATGGTTGACCCCAATGTTATTAATAGGAAAAAAAGGTATATATATATATATATATAGGAAGGCCAGTATTTTTTTGAAGAAAAGGTGGCAACCCTAGATACAGTATATGTCCTTACACTCAAATCAGGGTGAAGGTGTAAAGGCTAAACAGGAATTCCATAAAAGAAAATGTTGGATACACTTGATCTGTGTCAACCAAGTGGGGATGTTTTATTAGTACAGTAATAACATACTCATTCAAGAGTGCTGTTCTTTGCTCCTATTTCCTGTGATGTATACTTGTTTTAAAAAATGGAGGTGTTATACAGGTATGGGATCACTTATATGGAAATCTGATATCCATAGAGAATGGCCAACATAGAAGGGCACCCGAAGCAAGCCCCCGATGTTGCTTCCTGCTTGACACCTTCCCCCCTACTCAGAAACTCCTTCTCCTCTACCTCTGATACTCACTGATTTGGATCCTGAAGCTGTGGCCAGAGTTAGGGGAGGCACTAAAGCAGGGATCCCCAACCTTTTGAACCCGTGAGCAACATTTAGAAGTAAAAGGGAGCAAGACAAGTTGGGGAGCAAGACATGCCTGAAAAATGTTCTTGGGGTGCCAAAGTAGTGTTGTGATTGACCATTTAGTATCCCTATGTGGATTTTCAACCTGCACTGAGGCTCTGTTTGGCAGTACATCTGATTTTATGCAGCCGACACTTGCCTCCAAGCCTTTAATTAAAAAATAAGCACCTGCTTTGAGGCCACTGTGAGCAACATCCAAGGGGTAGGAGAGCAACATGTTGCTCACAAGTTACTGGTTGGGGATCACTGCACTAAAGGTATACGTCTAGAGCCTAGTGCCACTCCACTTCATAAGCTGTATGAAGTACATCTTCTGCCAACCCCTAGTTAATTATTTGAAGGCCCTCTACCTTAGAGTTAAGCAAGTCATTCTTATTTTCTCTGTAATAATAAAACAGTACCTTGCACTTGATGGTAACTAAGTTGGATCAATCCATATGGATGGCAAAACAATTATGTTGGCTTTATTTTGTATTTACATTTTTTTTCTATCTTTAAAGTATGGTGAACAAAATTACAGAAAAAACTAAAAAATTCCAAGTCTCCAGCATTCTAGAGAATAGATTCCAAACTAAGGTTTCCATGAAATTAGGAGTTAATGGGACCATTGCAGGTCTGAGAGAACTAAGAAATTCTCAGCCATGGGAAAATCTTGATTTTCCTTGCAATAGAACTGTCTATTGTGTTCTACATACATGACTGATCCATATAATGTCTCTTTAATTAGGCCCTTCCTATCTTCTTTTTGTAAATATTTCTTGGCTCAATTCAGCTGTTTCCCTTCACATAATCCTTGTTACTTTAATTTCACCATTTCATATAGACTGTTAACTGCTAAAGGGTTGGGCCATCAGCTTTTTCATGGCATTTTGTTTACACAGGAAATGTTTTGGGCTCTCAGACTGGTTTTGAAGGCAGACACCCAAAAAGGTATCAACTGAGACACATGTCCCTAAATGTGCCTGGGCATGATTGCCAGAATGAGGCAGTGGAACACACAACCCTTATTCTGCATTGCCAAACATGGAACGGAGATGCAGACCAAAAGATGTAGAAGCATCTTGCATGTTTTTTTAAAAATGCATCAGTTAATATTGCTGCTCCAGTAGACTTCTGTACTGAAATCCATCTCTCAAAAGAGCAAACAGATTTTTTTATATTCAGTTTTAAAATCTGACATGGGGCTAGACATTTTGTCAATTTCCCAGCTGCCCCGGTCATGTGACTTGTGCCAGCACTTTAGGAGGGAACTGCTTTCTGGCAGGCTGTTGTTTTTCCTTCTCAATGTAACTGAATAGTACGCAGTGGGACGTGGTTTTTTACTATTGAGTGCTGTTCTTAGATCTACCAGGCAGCTGTTATCTTGTGTTATAGAGCTATTATCTTGTTACTTTCTCATTGTTCTGTTGTTAGGCTGCTGGGTGGGGGAAAGGGAGGGGGTGATATCATTCCAACTTGCAGTACAGCAGTAAAGAGTGATTGATGTTTATCAGAGCACAGTCACACGACTTGGTACAGCTGGGAAATTGACAATATGTCTAGCCCCATGTCAGATTTCAAAATGAAATATAAAAAAATCTGTTTGCTCTTTTGAGAAATAGATTTCAATGTAGAATTCTGCTGGAGCAGCACTATTAACTGATGCATTTTAGAAAAAAAAATTTCCCATGACAGGATCCCTTTAATGGTAGCGTGATTCTCCCAGGTATGATTATGCTTAATTTTTTTACCTTTAAAAACTGTAATCAAATTATTCTAGTTTTTTTTCTCTTTTAAAGTAAAAAAGTAGATTAGAAATTGTATCTGAACTTGCCATGTTACTCTTACTAAGGCAAGCAACTGCCTATAAAATTACCACCATAGACTCTTTTGCTGCGTTTTTACACTATGAAGAGGACATTGTAGAGAACTGTTTTTTCTTCTGTTCCTTGTGAGACCAATCTGAGATCAATCAGTATGTCCAGGCAGGAGTGGGGTAGCTCAGCTATAATTGAAGAGTAAATAATACAAGTATGGGATCCTTATCTGAAAACCCTTTATCCAGAAAGCTCCAAATTCAAGGAAAACCACCAAATTAATTTTGATAAAATAATTCTAACAATGTAATAATAAAACAATACCTAATTTTTGTTGCACCATGCACTCGATGGGAACTAAGCTGCATAAATCTATATTGGTGGCAAAACAATCCTATGTAATGATTTTATACAGACTTATAGTGATATAAATTTTGCAAAGATCACTTATCTGGAAAACTTTAGATCGCACGCTGTCCAAATAACAGATTCTATACCTATAATATATTTATATTTATTTATCAGAAATGCTATATGGACTCCTCCTGTTCAGTCAAATTAGCCCTTCCCTTGGGTTCTTTAGTGCCAGGCCTCTGTGTTTTAGTTCATATTCATGAAAAATACAAAATAATAGACATTGAAACAAAATTATTCTATTTGTAAAAAGACACGGAACGCAAGTGTGTTATATGAACAATTATCACAATCGGAGATTCATTTTTAGGGCTTTGGAGCATTATTTTGGATGAAGATACAAAACGACACAAAAGTGTTTCTCATAAGTCCTTATTGCCATACTGTGGGAATTCTTGTTGGCAACCAGAATGAAAGGTACCTAGTGTATTTGACACATAGCGTGGCACAGCATCTCAAGTCAATACAGAAAGCAAACATAGCCCTGGTGAATAGTGTTTTTATTTTCTATGAGGGATAGTTACATCTGACCATGAACTGCTAATGTTATCATCACACAACCTGTATTACCAAGGTGAGGAACAAAGGTATGGTTACGTCAGTAACTTGGCTGCAATATGTAAAGTGAGAATCCAGTTTGTGTTTTCTTGACCTGACAGGCTTTGATTTATTTTGCTAGGGTTTTAGTGAGTCACAGATTTTGATTAAAAACTCATGGAAAAAAAAAACAACCCATCAAGTTCAAGTTCAGGTGATGATCACTCCTGTGTGCCAACACTGAGAGCCTGATACAAAGGGCTTAATAGTATCCATGCATAATTACCATGATTTAACCCAAGGAAAGATGTTGCACCTAAACTTGCCATTAACCTGTATGATGTAATTGAAAACAAAAAATAGGAGAAAACAACAGAGAAAAATGCAAATGAATCCCCCCTCAGAGATTTATTTATTCAAGGGAATTTTTAACCTCCTACCTTAACGCCAAGAAAGCAAGGCATAGAGTCGCTGCACTTGCATCAGTTTTTTTGAAGTACTTATCTGTAAGTATGTTTACGTACAAATATAAAAGAATGATAAAAAATATTTTTAATATAGTTTAATTCAGTATTTTTGATATTCTGCTTATCCTGCCCCATGAAGGGGATTATGGTGTTACAGGTAGAATATCAGTGTAAGAGCAATCTGTATGGGGGTGTTGGAAATCTAATAATAGTTCTCCCATGCGGGTCCACCATGGGGGTTTGTCACATGCAATGCATCTTCATTGTACAAAGATCGGCTTTGGGCACAATCTTTAATGAATACTGGCAATTCCTGCAATGACAGCAACCATTTTTGCACAACTGTACTTGCTGTCGTAAATGAGCCCGATTGTGTGCAAATAAATAAGGAGACATTTTTGATAATTAAATCTTGAATAAAATTACATGAACATAAGTTACTGTAGTTCCTACTACTTATAGCCTGTACTTTTTTTATCATAAAATTTCTATAGACAAAAACTGAGATTCATTAATCCACCAGCCACTACTACTACTACTGCTGGGGAGGTTAATGGTTAGTTGCCCCTTATCATAATTCCCATATGAAAATACCCTGCAGCACATAGCTCTGGCACTTTGCCAAAAAAAAAAAATCAAATCGGTGATTGTAGCGATTTTATTGATTAATGTCATCTTTCATCATACATGTTCATGGGTAAAATGGCCCTCACTGACTCAAAAGAAAGGCGGACATCAATACAAGGCTTCTTTGTTTTTAGACTTCAAGGACAAGTGCAAACACCAGCCTGCTGCCCCATGTTAGGCTTTTCAGACATGATCCTTTTCGTAATCCTTTCATCTGTAACCTTTTCCATGCCCTATTCTCTGTGGTTTGTTGAGGGTCAGTGTAGTGATGCCTTTAGTTGAACTTGTATTATAAACTGGGAATTCTGATCAATAAAGTGTCCAGGTTAGAATCTTTTCAGACTTCTGTGGATTGCATTACTTATTTGTAGAGCAATATGTAAAACAGTGTCCTGCCAAGGTTACATTGTATATGAGATTCAAGACTAGTAATCTATGTCAAACCATATATATGTTTTATATACATTTGTGTGGTAGTCATAGTCCCTGTGGGATCCCCAGAAGTGTATTACTTATATGGATGCACCAAATAATTTTTTTGGTTTGAGATTTGGCCAAAACCAAGCTATTTTTATCAGGATTCAAATTCGGCCGAACCCAAGACCCTGGCTGAACCAAATCCGAACCCTATATAACTTTAATAATTCACCGAACATGAAGAGCGCAGTGCGTATTTCTGCCTGTGTGCAAATATTTCCAGCTCTGAAGAAGGGTTTGGATTTGGTTTGGTATTTGCCTGAATCCGAACCTCTGAAAAAGCAGGGTTCATTGCCTCTCTAATTCCTCAGCACTCAATAGGTGGCGCTTCTTGGGTTCTGAGTCTCTTCCAGAGTGTGATCCTGTTTTAAATGGTTGTGCCAGAAAAAAAATCATATTATATTGAAGTACAGTACCTGCCATGGGCTGATTGTTTGCATGATTGAATAAAAAATATCCGTGGAACCTTTGGGAAGATTAATGGGCATAAACATTTCTTGGAGGGCCACATCAGATCTCAGGGCCTCTGCTGTAGAACATACCTGCCAAAATACCTACTTTTCCTTGTGCTGGGATACACTTTTGAAAAGGCTTGGGGTTACAGATGAATTTGAAAGTGAGCAAGTCAAGCAATGTCCAGAATTCTCATTTGAGAATTTGAAAGTCTTGTAGCATTGATGGTGAATACAAACATACAAACAGAAATAGGTAGTATGGATGGTGAAAAGCTAAGTTTATGAAACCTTTTATGTATTTTTTTATGTATTATTAATCTTTAACCACAATGCTCTATTTGGATATCAGTCCATTAACCAAAAATAAAAAAATTAAATAGTTTGTAATTAATGCATATGTATAATTTCATCCCTTTGACATTTATCAAAACACACTTATGTGCGAAAATAGTTCCCAGCCTCCTTTCACTATCTGTCTTTATTTTTACTGTGCAATGCCAATACACCAGTCTCATTAGGTTCTGTCTCCATCACATATTCACAATAAATGCTGTTCAGGATGCATAAAACACAAGTTTATTATGACAAACCTTTGCATTTTGTATGAAAAGTGTTTCTTAACTAAGGATTTGGTCTCACGGGCTGATCTACCTCACTGTAGCTTTCATAGGGGAGAGATAACCAAGGCCAACATCTATTTTTAAAGTCATAAGACCACCATGTTGCATGCTGCAACCACATGTATGTGGTTCCTAAAGAACTGCTCTGCCAAAATATATATATATATATACAAAGGAGGTTTTGGTATTGGATGTGAGAATGACCTAGTGAATTATGCATTACATGTGAAGAAAAGAGAGTATTGATAAATGTACATTCCATGTGTTTTACTTATTACTTATTCACTGTGTACAAGTGAATGCATTTTTGTAAAAGCAGGAGTTCCAGTTAGAAGTATAACAAATGGGTCTTGGAGATCTGCTGAATTACTAATTAAAACATGAGGAAATAGAATGTTCATTGATCAATCCAGTATTTTCCATATGTTTGAGCAAATTTCAGTCACACTTCAGTTATACTACTCGGTGCTTAAAATGTATGAACAGAGCCTGTGTATCCCTAATTCAGAGAAAATATTTTGATGAACCAGTTGGTAAATATTTTGTTGAGTGTAATGATTGAAAACACTTAGGGGCAGGTTCATCAATAGTCGAATTTCGAATAGAAAAAAATTTGAAATTCGACCATGTGAATAAAATGTGAAGTAAAATCCTTCGAATTCGAATGTCGAATTTGAAGGATTTTACTGCAATTCAATTGGTCGAACGATCGAATAGGAAATAGGAAAAATTCAATCGATCGATTAATCATTCGAATCAATTCAAACGATTTTTTTGATCGATCAAATTTTTATTATTCGATCAAAAATAAAAAAACACAATTTGGTAGCTTGGATCTGGCGAACTAGGTGGTTGAATAAAATTTTAAAGGGGAAGTACTTCGACAGTTGAATGATCGAATATTCAAATTAAATTTTATTCGAATCATTCGATCGAATTACAAAATTCTCTGGTCGAAGTGGTCTTCAAAAACATTTTGAAAATTAAAATTCGAATCTTTTTGAAAATTCGATTGAACTTCGAATCCTTCATGTGAATTTTGTAAATCTGCCCCTTACATTCCAAATTCTCAAGAGTAGCCCTTTGCAGTAGAGTGAAATGAATAGCCATTAAATCATAAGTGTAGTAGAGATCTAAGTTTGTATAGTAAGTAAGTAAGTAAGTAAATATTTATTTATATAGCACCTTTCAAAGCAATGCTACAAGGTGCTGTACAATACATTTAAAACAAAAGAACAACATGCAATACCATTTTACAATACATTTAAAAACTACTTAAAAGCGAAGGTGTATAAATAAGTCTTTAAACATCTTTTAAAAATATCCACAGAACTAGCAAGTCTAATATCCACAGGCAGATTATTCCAAAGTCTAGGAGCATATACAGCAAAAGCACAATCACCTTTTCCTTTTAATCTAGTTCTCGGGATCTCCAACAATCCTCGCCCGGAAGACCTTAATATTCTACTGCTATTATAGACAATTAATAATTCAGAAATATATTCTGGGGCCTTAAGGTGTAATGCTTGATAAGTTAATAATAACACTTTAAAATCTATCCTAAACTTCACCAGAAGCCAATGTAGGTCAGCCAAAATAGGACTAATATGTTCAAAACGCTTAGTTTTTGTTAATAGTCGTGCTGCTGCGTTTTGGACTAGCTGAAGCCGAGCCACTGATTTTTGACTCAGACATGTAAAAAGGGAGTTACAATAATCCAAGCGTGATGAAATAAAAACATGAATCACTCTCTCTAAGTCCTTACGAGAAAGAGCATGTCTAATTTTTGCAATATTTCTCAACTGAAAAAAACAAGATTGTATTAGCTTGTTTACATGCAAGCCAAAATTTAAGTTTGGATCAAAAATAACACCCAAATTCCTAACTGATGGACTTAAACGAGGTCCCAGAGTCCCCAAATCCACTTGCAAAGCATCAGGACAACGGTCCTGACCAAAAATCATCACCTCAGTCTTGTCCTCGTTTAAACTCAAAAAATTACATGCCATCCATGTCTTAATAGCAGTTAGGCACTCCATAAAATTACTTATAGCATTACGGTCATTTCTCTTAAAAGAAAAATAAAGCTGAGTATCATCCGCATAAAAATGAAAGGAAATATTAAAACGTTTTATCAAAGGACCAAGGGGAAGCATATAAAGCGAAAATAATAGTGGGCCAAGAATAGACCCCTGCGGGACCCCACATGTCAAATCATAAATTGATGAATGAACATCATTCGCTGATACTACAAATTTTGTATTTGCTAAATAGGATTTAAACCAATCCAAAGCCAACCCTGAGAGCCCCACCCAATTTTGTAATTTTTCTAATAAAATCCGATGATCAATTGTATCAAATGCTGCTGTTAAATCTAACAAAATTAGAACTGAATTATTTCCCAAATCCGTCTCCGTATAAGAACCTTCTGCCAGTCTTGGTATATTTGCTGATAATGTTTTAGGAATATGGCACGAAGAAAGTTGCCATATTAGGTTCCTTTAATGCCATTACATCATGCGCAGCATCCGAAAAGAAGGTTTCAAAAGACAAAACCTATTTCTTCATTTTAGCACTTATTATATTCACTGTGTGTAATCTTAAGCAGTCTTTTTGGACATCTGAGGGTTAAACTGTATTGCATCTGTAGAGCAACTCAATTCCTACCACTGAGCCAGCTAGTGGGACACACAATGATAGCAACATAAGGATGTGTCTCTTTGTAAGAATCAGTCCTTCTCATTAGGTTTTAACACTGAATTCTAGTGATCTCATTGAGCCACTTCGGGTCCTCCCTCCAGTTAAACAGATTTTTTTAACCAATTTGAGAAGAAGAAGGAAACTTTCCTGTTGGCACCCACAAAGTAAATTCATTCTACTTTTGAATTACTGCCCCATTCTAGAAGAACTGCCAAGAAAACATAAAAAGCTTGGACAGTTTATTCCAAGGTGGGCATGCTGACATTCTCATGCGGTTCATTGATTTCCTTTTGTGGCCCTCATAAATATTACCTCCAGTAATTACTGTCAGAGAAATTAATTAATTTATAGGCTTCTCAACAAAGGATGTATCAATCATTATATTACATATACACTATTTTGCCAGGTCACCAAGACCTAAATTCATCAAATGCACATTTTGTATAGACAGTTAAGGATTTGGCTTGGACTGTTTAGTTTTGGAAAAATATAATACGTACAACGTTTCTCCTTCAAATACTGCAGACACAAATTTACACGTGTTTTCAGCATTTGGTCAGATTAGCCTGTTGCTCTACACAGAATATATTTTCCAAACTCCTGGAAGAAGAACCCAGAAGAATCATTTTCAGATGTAGTTTGCGTCACTATAGATCAAAAGATACCACTGTAGACTTGAGAGGGCAGTGTCGGGTCAGCAAAAACAAATATAACAGGTGATGTTCCACCAGACCATAAGCCTATAATTCCAATGACATGAAAAGGTCAGATGAGTATAGTAGAAATAATAAACAATGTACACTTTACCATATCATTACATTTGAATGTGATTATGCTGAAATGTTTTGGGGCTCATACACCACATCATCAGTCAATCGCTATAGAAAGAAATATTCTGGGGGCAGTGTTATTCAGCAGGGGTATAACTATAGAGGAAGCAGACCCTGTGGCTGCAGGGGGGTCCATAAGGTAAAGGGGCCATATAAGACCCCAATGCATATACCATTTCAATAAATATTGGTAAAACAGGCCACCCCCTAGATATTTTCAGGGCCTGAATAATAAATTAGTTACACCACTGTTATTCAGTATCAGTTAGTAGCCCTTTTATGTTTATCTAGATAGTTCCTGGAACAGGTTCCTTGAAAAGGGTCCATAAAAATACCCAATGACATTTTATGTGAAATATTAATATATATAACAGCAGATTATTATAGGGCACAGGAGCTTCCACAGAAAAAGAAAACTTGGACAGCAATCCATAAAATGTAACCATACATAACATAATGACTTAGACCACGGTCTCTGCATTTCAAGCTTTTATAAATGGTTCCAGCAGGCTTAAAATGATCTTCTGATCTTCTTCAAGATCTTCTGATCTTGGACAGTGTGCTAGATAAGAAAAGAGAAACTTAAAACATTTCCAAAAAGAAACATCATAGTCTTAAGTTTTCCCACATCTATAAACACATAGCAATCAGATGTTTGTTTTTAAATAGCCAGTGCATTCTACCTGCTGATTGGTTGCTGTGGGTTACTAGACAAGTAATACACAAGACCTTTTATTGCTCATTTTTATTTGGGAATTTTCACTTCGGTGCATAGAACAATTTCAGTGTATGCTGATAGGGATTGGCTGTGATTGGAGAAGAATAACCATGCATGTGGTGAGCCTCTTGAAACATTAGTGTTTCTTCTTGGTAATTAATTATCTGGTGTGTAGTAAATGGCCAGGAATACAATTGCCAATCTGTTCTGGGGCTGTATTTGTTATTTAAAGGAACAGTAACATCAAAGAAATTTTTTAAGTTGTTAAAATATTATGTAGTGTTGCCCTGCACTGGTAGGGCCAGATGGGGAGATTCGGGGGAGATCTGTCGCCTGGCGACTTCTCGCCCCGACGAATCTCCCCCGAATCTGCCCGAATAGCTAGTCAGCACCGCGCACTCGGTAGGCGTAAAGTCGCCTGCGCTTGTTCACACGCAGCGGCGCGATTTTAAAAGTCGCTCAAAATTGCCTCGCCAGCCAATTTTGATCGACTTTTATAATCGAGCCGCTGCGTGTGAACAAGCGCAGGCGACTTTACGCCTAGCGAGTGCGTGGCGCTGACTAGCTATTCGGGGA
The DNA here is from genome assembly GCA_024363595.1 of Xenopus borealis. NCBI lineage: Eukaryota > Metazoa > Chordata > Amphibia > Anura > Pipidae > Xenopus > Xenopus borealis. The sequence goes on along the minus strand of CM044441.1, from coordinate 117,523,832 downwards.
GATTCCCCGTCTGGCCCTGCCCATATAGTTCATATAAACAAGCTGCTGTGCAGCAATGGTGGGAATTGAAAAAGGCTATATGGTACAGGATAAATGATTGATAACAGATAACATTATGTTCTACAGAGCTTATCTGCTATCTGCTGTGTAACTTGAGCCTTTTCTCCTTTGAATAGCTGCCCCCATTGATACACAGCAGTTGAGCTTATTTGTATAAACACTAGTAGTGTTTTGAAGCAAACACAGCACAGTTTTACTAATGCAGGGCAACACTGCATTATATTTTTATTAATTTAAAACAATTTCATTTTTTGATGTTACTGGTCCTTTAAATGACACAGTTATATAGAGGATGTGTAGATAAAAGTGGGTATGTTGAAATATTACTTATTGTCACATCTAATGGTTAAAATATAAACAATAATATGACCAGTTAACACCATTTCCTTAAGAATCTTGCTTTCTTCCTTTCCTTCAAAATAACATCCCACCTCTTCAAACCAAACAACAAGGGGAAATAGATGAGCACATATGAAGCGTGCGGTATCTCAAGCTTTGGGAGCTGGGGCTCACTTTTTGAAGACATGTTGAGAAACCTTAGATCACCAGTGACATAGTAAACTGTTGTGCAGAGATGATGCTCTTCCTCTGGCAGCCCTGCAAAGGAATTACAGTATTAGCTTGATTCAAGGTCACTCAGTTCCAACATACGTCATCGTAATTCCTTGCCAGAAATCCAGAAAAATACAAAGTGATTGCTCTCTTTGCTGCATCTGTCTATGAAATGATTTCTCAGCGTAAATCACTTTTTGTGTTTGATGCTGCACAGAGTGGGAATGAAGGCGGCTGGCACTTGTCCAAAGAGTGTCTCTGACTCAAAATTAGGGGTACATCTTAAAAAGCTCCCGGGTTTTACAATTCTAAGAATTTGTCTGTTTTCAATGATAGACACACAGGTATTGAGAAGATAAAATGTACATATTGGGCTGCAGTAAGCACCTTTGGATCCCCCTAGAACAGGGGTCCCCAACCTTTTTTACTCGTGAGCCACATTAGAATGTAAAAAGAGTTGGGGAGCAACACCAGATTGAAAAAAGTTCCGTGTGGTGCCAAATACAGGCTGTGATTGCCTATTTGGCAGCCCCTATGTGGGCTGTCAGCCTACAGTAGACTCTGATTGGCAGTACACCTGAGTTTTATGCGACCAAAACCTGCCTCCAAGCCAGAAATTCAAAAATAAGCATTTGCTTTGAGGCCACTGAGAGCAACATCCAATGGGTTGGTGAGCAACTTGTTGCTCGCGAGCTACTGGTTGGGGATCACTGCCCTAGAACCTCAAGGCATTACCCTAACATGCATCTCCAAGTTCTTCAATTCAGTATCTAGGAGCAGTCAGTCATAGAGAAACTTATTTCAGTTTTCAACAATTTTACATTTTGGCTACTCTAATGCTGATATTAAGGTAAAATTAGCACTGTACCCCTTTAAGTAAACAAGGATCCATTCTGACTTTTTTGAAGAAACATTTAACTACCCCAATCCTCCAGGAAGACTGCAGCAGTCATAAATACTTCTGTGCAATAAGCCTTGTAAGAAAGTTGCAGAACCCATCACATTAAGGGGGTTAGAGGTAGTAGAGTCCCTACTTTGTTGACATAACAGATTACTTCCTACAATTGTCCTCATGGTGTGTAGTCCTTAGTTATTCTGGCAATCAAGTTTTAGGACAATAACCTTTGGCATGAGCATGGTATCTTTGATATCGAACCAATAAATTAAAAAAAGAGAACCCTTTAAATGTAATAGTATGAGAAAATACCTACAAGCTTTACGGAATGACCTTGTCCCTTGATTACATAGACCACGGTTATAGCTGACAAATGCAAACAGCTAGAACCCAGGGAATCTAAACTCACTTGGGTAACCAATTATCCCAAATGAATACAGAATTTATATATAGAAATTATGTTTAAAAAAGACTGTCTATTCAGTTTAAAAGAAAAAAAAATCGATTATCCGCTATATAACTCAGTAACATATGTTACTGGTGATTATAATTTTGGAATTTTCTCTTATTCTCAGATAGACTCACAGTTCTCCAGAACATTTGATGAAAGAAATCTGTATTTAAATGGGGTGAAGAAAATATTATAAGGAACAGGGGCTACATTGTGGCACATCTACTTTTACCCAGATCATAAAAAAGTGCTCTGATTTATGCAATGTAGAGATGTTCTGAATTTCAGCAGAAAGGAGTAAGAGTGTTTCATCTCTGTCTGAACTGTCACGTAGTCACTGTAAATAAAGCAGCACTTCACTTCCCTGCTTTGTTACAATGTGCTTTAGGCAGGGACTGGAGACAGGGTGACTTTTGGGATTATTTATATTGTCTGTGAATTTGAGGGGGGGCATCATGCCAGGATATACATCAAAAGTTTCACAAGGCATTTCTCTCCTTTGAAACCTAAACAGTTTACAAACCACATACTTTCTACCAAACAGGCTCGTGCAACAAATAACTCTATCTGTCCTGTTGTGCCCTGCTCTCTGCAAAGACTATTGCCTGGTTCATGTAGCATTAGGGCTAGGGCAGACGGGGAGATTCGGGGGCATTTTGTCGCCTGGCGACTTATCGCCGCGACTTGTAGCCCCCGAACCTCCCCGAATAGCGAAGTCCTGAGGTGCACCGGCGTTACTTGAAAACGCCGGCGCCTATTCACACGCAGCGGCGCGATTTTTGAAATCGCTCCAAATTGACTCGCGAGGCAATTTGGAGCGATTTCAAAAATCGCGCCGCTGCGTGTGAAAAGGCGCCGGCGTTTTCAAGTAACGCCGGTGCGCCTCAGGACTTGGCTATTCGGGGAGGTTCGGGGGCTACAAGTCGCGGCGATAAGTCGCCAGGCAACAAAATGCCCCCGAATCTCCCCGTCTGGCCTTAGCCTTAGAATCCATTCAATAAAGGACCTGTTAAGCACTGTTTTGGTAGACTACATTAACCATCATCATCATATTTTTATATACAAGCTACACAGTATCGTACAAACAGGAGTCTTCTAGTAGATATTATGGAAATTGGAAAGCAATTCTTTTTGGACTTTGTAAAGCTCTTCTTTTTGGATTTTGTAAAGCTCGTATACTGTTTTGCCTTTTTCACTATTAATAAATAAATACACAAACCTCATAGAACAAAATACAGGGATTAGATGGCCCTGCTCAAAGGACCTAAAAGCAGAAAGGAGAAGGAATGGAGAAGTAAGCAAACAAGAAGGAATCAAGAACACCTTGACACAAGGCACACATTTTCTTTCGTTATTCTGTCTTCCATAAATATGAATATGGAGAGCTACTGACCATCTTCCCACCAAGCCAAGGCCCTCTGGATTTAAACTTACATTTCTAATAGGGAATAAAACATTAGATCAGGCTTTTTCAGGGACTGATATTATGTCCCTTGCCTTTAAGGTACAAGGGGCACAAGAGACCACTAAAAGCAGACGAGTGCTCTGTTCTCATAAAGGCATTTCCTTTTCTATAAGAGGTTCAGTGTCGTTTATTTGCAAAGTGGTTCCCTGCTTTGAATTCTTTGCCTGGACCTCAGGTTACTGAATATGCAGCAAAAGGAAACACTCTTCTCAGGATCACAGTGATTAAAACAGACTTCTTGACTTTCTATGATTATCTAATCATTTATTAGTTGTCTCCAAGATATAGCAAATTGTCATTATGTTTATGTTACGCTTTCCTTAGTTATGATTGAAAAATTCCTCTACTGGTGCCATGCTGAGTAGCTTCAATTCTTTCTGTCTCTATTTATCTGAGATCTACATCCTATGGTCTACAGTGAACGTGCTCATCCTAATAAGATATGTACTAACAATAACAGTGCCGTTCTTAGAACACTTAAATTGATTCAGTCAGAAATAGGGCAATTCAGAAATAGGCCAATACTATTCTTTAAAAAGGTGGTATATACTTTTGCAAAGCTCTTTTAGTTGATATTTTGTAACGCTCTTCTTTTTAAATATTGTAAATAGGGCATTTGAAAAAATATTTATTAACATAGGTAGCTGGACCATTACTATTCTTTTAAAGGATGATATTTTGTGAAGCTTTTCTAGCTTTTTGCCATTTTCACTATTATTCTATTGGGGAAAAAATATGCAATTTTTATATTTAGGCTTCAACTTCTAGCGAGAAACTGTTACATTAGGAATAAAGGGTAAGGGCCAGATTTAAGTTGCACAAAAATGTTATGCGGTTGGCTAATGTCATTCTATTGGTGTATGGGTCTAGACTGACCAGATTGACCATTATGAAGAAGCAGATTTGGATCAGGTGTGGTACTGCATTCAATGTGTGTTAGCGTTGATAAAAACTTAAATACCAAACGTGACAAACTGTTTTGTGAATATTTTCTCCGCCACCAAAGCTGTGGCATAACTCAAATGCAGGGTGTGCAAATAATTATTCACAATTTGTGATTTTTTGCCATATTTAAAAAAGTCTTATAGACATTTACAATGTGAAAAACAAATTTGCAAATCTGTTTGCACACTCTTATTCAACTTTATAAATATAACCATACTCAAGGCAAATATATTCACTGCACCATCCAATCTGCACTGTGCGAAGTTTATAAATGAGCCCCAGTGATCCCCAACCAGTGCTTAATGAGCAACATGTTACTCACCAACCCCTTGGATGTTTCTTTCAGTGGCCCCAAGCAGGTGATTATTTTTGAATTCCTGGCTTGAAGGTAAGTTTGGTTGTATAAAAGTAAGGTACACTGCCAAACAGAGTCTCCTATAGGCTGCCAGTTCTCATATGGGCAACCAAATAGCCAATCACAGCCCTTATATGACATCCCCAGAGATTTTTTGCTTGTGTTGCTCCCAAACTCTTTTTACATTTGAATGTGGGTTAAAAGCATTTACGTTTATCTTGATTATGACATTCAAATTTGTAGTCAATAACCAATTCACTTTTTTATTTTTGGGGTACGTTTTTTTTTTTGTTTTGCCACGCCATACATTCAAATTTACTCATATCTTGTTTTTGGGGCCCCTGATGCTAACAGTGTCTGCTGTCTACAACATATTAACAATTAAAATAAAAGTTAAAAGTTCCAATTAATGACATAGTAAATTGGGATAGGTTTATTCTTATTATAGTCATGGAAAATGTATTTGGTTTTCTTCTTGTCTTCCCATGGCAGTACCCTGCTAAACAAATGTTCTGTGTATTAGAGGTATGTAAACCACCAATGTGCAATGCACCAGCAAGTGACCATATTAGAAATTGTGGGAAACGCTGCTGTGCTCCCTCACCAAACATGATTCAGTATTTTAATAAGGTCAGAAATGTAAGTTAAATGTGTTGGAGAAAAGGTAATTCCATTTATGGAGCTCTTTTGCATTCCAAGGGTTTCAGCCAGTGCTCTGACAAGTTTTCTGTAGCGATAAGCCTCCAAGCAGGAAGCCATGAGAGGTCAGGAAGGAAGTAGTATGGGGGCAGAGTCACAACAGTAGTCAAGTCCCTTGTGCTCACTCTGTTGAACAAATCTTTCGCAGGTTTAAAATCGACATTCGCACAAATATTTACAGCGTCAGCTCAAAGCTCACGTTTGCTTTACGAAAACAAGAGATGATTTGTGCAGTTTCCCCATTCTTCTGCAACACTTCAGGCAACCGGGGAGCTGACAATGAAAACAAGTCTGTATATAGCTATTCAGTTTGACTCTGCACAGCTCATAGGAAATAGCTTTAATATCTAAATGTGAGCCATTATGCTGCAACTGACACAAATTGAACTTCATTAATAATGGCCCATTTCCAAATATCACCTGTTTCCAAAATATCAGTGTGTTGCAATACCTACTAAAGGAAGCAGAAATATTAAATTTCTCGAAACTATCTCAAATTCCTTATTGGCTTGGCCAAAACAAAAGTGAGTCACTGGTAGAGTATTCGTGAGCAACAATAAACTGTTAAAATCATTTCTGCAACACTGTTTAGTTAGGGACTTCTAAATAATAATTCTATTTGTCTTACATAGTAATGTAATTCTTGTTTTTTCCTGCTTTGACTCTTTAAATATATTAGTGACTGTGCTTTCTCGCTTAATATGGCCACAGTCTTCCATGTCACTTTCCAGAAACCTCCTATTATGTTATAATACCTTTACAAGAAGTCTGAAACAGCCAAGATGTGCAGCCCAGGGGATGTGGTATGACATGGTTTGGAAGTCCTATGGGGCCATATATAAAGCTCTCTAACTGGTTTCTTAAATGTGCATTGGTACCATAACTCTATTAGTAAGCATGTACAGGCTCATTTCTCCACCCAAGTAATAGGCATGGAGGGCAGTTAGTATCTAAATAAAACTGTTGATTGTAATTTGAAACATGCAAATGCAAGTGCAAGGCACTAGAATGGATTCAAAATTGTGTTTATACTATATACACAAATGTAAATTGCACTCTTTGGTATGCCCTAAAACTAGTGAATAGTTTTAGGGAGTACCAACCTATTATGGTGACTTACAGGTATTGGATCTATTATACAGAAAGCTTTGGATCTTGGATCTTTCAGTTATTTGGATCACCATAACTTAAATCTGCTAAAAAACATTTAAACATTAAACCCAATAGGGTTGTTTTGGCACTACTATGGACTTCTGCGGCTTCCATCAAGAACAAGGTACTGTTTTATTATTACAGAGAAGGAAATCAGATTTTGAAGCTTAAAGTTTTATCAGAAACCAGTTAACCTGTATGTTTTGGAGCAGGGGTCCCCAAACTTTTTCACCCATGAGACACATTCAGATGTTAAAAAGGCTGAAGAGCAACATGAGCATGCATGGCTATCTGGTAGCCCGATGTGGACTGACAGCTTGCATAAGGTTTAGTTTGGCAGTACACATGGGTTTTTATTTAACTAAACTTGCCTTCAAGCCAGGAATTCAAAAATAAGCACCTGCTGTGATGCCACTGGGAGCAACATCCAATGGGTTGGTGAGAAACACATTGCTCATGAGCCACTGGTTGGGGATCACTGTGTTGGACTCCTCAGAGGAAACTCATGCACACAGAAAGAGAAAATACAAATTCCTTGCAGATATTAGTCTGGCTGATAATTAACATATGACCCACGCACTATGAGGGAGGAGTGCTAGCCATTGTGCTGCCATGCTTCCAACAGGAGGAGGGATGGGGTGCTCCACCACTAATTCATTTGATTATGGAGCTGTACCAGTTAGAAATCAGAAACCAGGAACCGGTGAGAATTTGTTAGCTTTAGTGCAAATATACCTATGTCTATGGGGCTTAGTACATTTTGTAAAAATAGCACGAAATCCAATAATCATGAGTAAAACCATTGTAAAAAGAAGGGAATGAAAAATTTAACCATTAAAAAAAAAAATGTGCATTCTCCAAGCCAGTCTGACACCTTCAGCAATCTAATACTTTCTTGTGCATCTGAGGTTCTCTCAGACATAGGGTTGCCACCTTTTCTTTAAAAAAATACCGCCCTTCCTATATATTTTTCTTTTTTTTCCTATTCATAACATTGGGATCAACCATCAAAAATACTGGCCAGGCCGGTAAAATACCGGCCAGGTGGAAACCCTACTCAGACTCCACTTGTCAGAAATCTCTGATATTATTTGTGACAAAACAAAAATTTGTACTGAGTGATTTTCAGCCAATGTTTTTCTACACCCACAGTAAAACAGAAGCATGCCTATAAAGACTGAATTAACTCACACCTTTTATTGACAGACTTGGCCAACACACTAAAAAAATTGTAAAGTGATTGAATTTTCAAATCAATTTTGAGCAACTGATGTCACTGTAGAGATAAAGGAGATGCAATGTTTGCCTCTTATCACCTCCAGTCTCTACAGAGTCATTTTCATTAGCGTTTATGTTTTTTTAATCAAGGCTAAGAATGGAGAAGTGGTTATCTGTGCTTTAAATATAATCTGAATAACTGACATAGTAAAACTGGTATGACTAGCAGTGCCAGACTACTCATGAGTCAAAAGAGATATTAAATTGCAAATCTTTTGTTCGGTGTGAAATCCGAACTGCTTAAATTATTGACTGGAATATATTGTCTCTTGGCCTTCAACTATGAATTTGTATGAATGCAAAGTATGAGTAAGAAAGTTTTATTATGCAATTTGGTTTCTTACCACTAGTAAGATGCCCCAATAGATTCTGGCATTTTGATCTCTTTTACATAGTAATAGTGAACACAATTAAACTATAGGCCTCACTAATGTTAGCCCAGCAAGGTCACATGAATGTTTGGTTCAGAGAAAGGCAATTGCTGGTTGCATTTTTTGCATGATGATTCCAAGGCCAATAAGAATGAGCCTGCTTGGACAGCTAGCTGAATTGATGGACTTGCTTGCTTGCTTACTTTCTTGCTTCTAAGACAACATCCACAAATTAGAAGCAAGGGTAATTCGTTGATTCAGCGAGATGTGTTTTACAAAACCATTTCTATGCCCATATCTCAAACTTGTTTTATATCTCATAAAAATTTTTTCGAAGCCTTAAAATCCTAAAATTTTAAGTGACCACAAAACATTTTAGCGGGGCACCTAAAGTATGTATAGTACTAGTCCAATTTGTACTAGTGGTACCCCACTTGGTCACAGCTCCACCCATTTAATAGACAAAAAATCCACCCATATCCCAAGACCCACTGCAAATAAAATATTGAGTAGGAGGGTGCTCACTGAACTATTATAATGCTTTAATAATTAGTATTTAGCAAGGCATCTCCCTACCGAATTGGCATCTGATAGTAGAGTCCTGTAGTGGGTCTGGTACCCGCGGGTACCTACAGGTGACCCGCAAAATCCTGCGATACCCTGCGGGCTTCATGTAGAAGTTCTGGGTGCAGGTATAGAAGCGGGTTGGTGGTTCTGCGGGTTTGCGGGTTGAAGGTCGGCCCGCGGATCTTCTCCATAGCGATTTCCTTTTTTGAGCATGTCTACTTCTGATGAGGTCACTTCCGGTTTACAAATTTGCTAATTTTTTTACAAGGACCAGGGGTCGGAGGGGGTTGGAGGGGTCAGCGTCCAATTCTGGTTACCAGAGTCCAGTTCAGGCATGCCCAATTAATTTCGGCTGCCCAGTTCAGTACTGTCCGAGGCCAGGTTCTGGGCTGTGGACCATGGGTTGGGGACTCCTGACCTATAGGGAATCTTGATTTGTATTATACCATAACCTTGCATTAAAGGATATACAAGAGGAGAGCTCACATACATGCACCTTCAGCAATAATATATACATATGGATATTTACAGTACCATACAATTACAGATTAGCCCACAATCCTCAAAAATAATACATACCTGCTTACTTTATTCATTACACTGACGTTTGAAAGACTATACTGAAATATTGCAGAGAAATAACACGGCAATATTGAGGCAACTGTCACTTTCGCAATTAAATGCCTACATCTGGGAGTAAGGTTTTTAACTGGTTATATGTATACCAATAAGGAAAAGGTCCCATTCCACCTCATAATGCCTATATCTTTTATGTTATTATTGTGGTTATCCAGGTGGTAGGGCAAGGCCAGATTATGCCTCTGACCGTGTACACCGGTTTGCTGTAGTCATATGCTTTATGCAGTTTTTCTATGATACAGAAGGAAGAAGGAAATAGTATGAAAGGTTCTAAAACAAGTGAAATTGGGATGTACAAAGTCATCAATAAGAATATTCCAAGGCAGAAAATCAGCAGCCAGAAAGAAAGACATTTTAATACCAAGGATGACATTTCCATTGAGCAGCAGGTGGAGACGTGACCGGGTCAACTCTAACATTGATCGCTAGACAGAGGCTTGAATCTCCGTACACGTAAGTAGAGATATTTGCTAGGTACTGTTTACATTTGAGACTGTGCAAATGATGTTTAACATGTTTGGAATGCATGTTGCTTCTTGTAGAGCAAATCAATAGATAGTCATCTGGAAGCTTCTGAAGCCCTTTCCTTGATTCTTTGCACCATTATCTCTTCCCCTTGTAGTGATGTGTGCTGAGTATCTGAAACACAAGACCTGAGGGCATCGGAACGACTTTTATCAAAATCAAGCAGACTAAAGAGTAGGAGTAAGTACTCTAATGGACTGTTGAACAGCTCCCTGCTCCCTATTTTGCTGTTAATTTTTCTTCTTTAATTAAAGGTAGAGTGTACTCCAAGCTATAAAAGCTTACCGATATATATTTGTTTACAAATTTGTATTCCCCCACCCAAGAAACACATAGATAAACAGAGAATGATCTTGTACACTAATCAAGCAGAAAATGGCAGGTGGTACTGCAATTAAAACTTCTTTATCTTTAAGATTTATATGTAACAAGCAGTAAATCTCTGTACAAAATGACTATGTTCATAAAGGCCATAAAGATACATACCACCCAGCAATAAATAGCATAAAAGTATGAGAGCAGTAAAGATACAAATTGACTTTCATACTTGTTTGCTGTTCATTGCTGGGTGGTATGTATCTTCATGGCCTTTATGAACATTGTCATTATGTACTGATTTTTCTTCTTTAGGGCAGAGACACACGGGCAGTTTTGGGGAGATTAATCGCCCTGCGACAAATCTCCTTGAACTGCCTTCAACTGCCTTCCCTCCGACAAGAATATAAATCACCGGCGGGATTTCCTCGTGAGGCCATTTGCTAATGAGACGAGACGAAAACGATGCAACGCATCAAAAAACGTGCCACGACTGGTTTCGTGAATTTCACTGGAAATTCGCAAATTTTTCAGCAAGGCGAAACTGGGTAGATTCGCCCATCACTACTGATTTACAACTTGGGAAATGCTCACATTGAAAAACAATAGAACATAAAGGGACTGAATAAAAAAATGTAAAATTGGGATTTAACTGTAGACTAACGACATTTGCCTTTGTCCATTACATGGGCTGATGAGATACACTCTCCAACAATCCATGGGATGAGCTTATGGAGAGTGTACAAGGTGCCAGTGGGGTACCCCCAGTCCTCATGGGCACCACTAACCCAAGAACGCTGCCTGCTTGGTATCTGCATGCCTCCCCCAATCATTAGGGTGCTACCACAAGAGGGCCAGAGGTATGAGTTAAGCTGTTTGAAAGTGGGGCCATTTGCAACAAGGGTGGAGGGCCTTTGAGTAAAGTTGGCACCTTTTCTTGAACAAAAAATACCAGCCTTCCTATATGTTTATCTTTTTTCCTATTAATAACATTGGGATCAACCATCAAAAATACCGGCCTGGCCCGTAAAATACTGGCCAGGTGGCAAGCCTACCTTTGAGGTAGTAGCTTTAGTGAGCCCTGGACATCCCAATCTGACGCTGGCCTTCATACGTTTCTGGATGTTCCAGCAAAGGTAATTCTCTGAATTTTCTCATTATTGATGAGCAAATTTGTCCCCTTTTGTTTTACCAAAAAATTCGCAAAACACGTTGAAGACAATGGTCATCAAATTTTTTTTACCCACAACTATTTTTCTAACTCCAAATGTATTAAAGTCAATGGCTGTCAAAAAATAGTTCTCAGCAACAATTTTTTCTTGCCAACTTTTTTTTATGTGCAACAATTTTTACATGTTCAACTTTTTTGTCCTGGTGAATTTCTCCTCTGTGAATTTTTGATGCAGTTTCGCAGAAAAATTCAAAGATGCGAAGTACTGAAGTTTGTGCGAATCCATGCCTGACAAATAAATTTGCTCATTCCTATTACTCATCTGCCAGTGCATCAAGCTGTGGCTGACATTGTGCATTGACAAAAAATGTCGCAATATTTGCCCAAAACTTTATTTTGTGTATGGCCAGGTTAACACCGAGCAGGATTTATTTTGACTGTATTTAGGTGTAACTGTTGAGTGAAATTGGAATAGCATATTCTGTGCATGGAGCATTATTATTAGCTTATTTATGTCCGTTTCTTTCCATGGAAGAAACCACACTTGTTCTGAGATAACCTAATCCACGGGCTAATGAAAAGTGCCCTCCAGTGGCCATATTATTAAGAAAAGCTGTGCAATATGTGCTCCATTTTATACTTTTATACAAAATAACTTTCATAATAGAAGTAAGATTGTTTTATTCTTGAAGTTTTAGAAATCCATAACTGGTTTACAAACTAACCCTATAACTACATATTGTGAAATAGAAAATAGTCTCTTCTCTACTGTATACAAATATAGAAGGACTGGAGATAAACTTTTAACACCATTCTGTTCTATGAAGTGTTAGTGCTCAGAAGCAGTGCCGAGCTCAAACACCTCTCTGAGTTGGTAATCCCAATACAAAATGCAAGGGAGGTGTAACAATTGATACAACTCTTAACTGAGAAATAATTCTTGGCAATAACATACAGTAACAGTTGATACGCAAAACTGAACACGTGCAAATATATTTATATCTCTAGAGATATACTGTTTCTGGTTCTATAAAGAAAATCAGAGTTAGGCACTGTGTGATGCAATTATTAGTAATATTATTTTTTTTTATTTTGCTCTGAGAATGTTAACAGGAAAAATCAGTAGTTGACTGTTGGCAACAAAAGAGACATTTATGTAGATTATAAACATAATGATGTATCGCTCCCTCAAATATATAGCACATGAGAACAAAAGATATCAAGCAGTGCCCATGACCGCACCACGTACATGGCAGGAAGGGATCAAAGGCATTTTAATGTTTGCTACGTGAGAAAAGCTAGAGAAACTACTTTATGTTGAGTCCAAAAGTAAAAGAGGGTAAAATGTTTATCCTTGTTTTGTCTCAGCTTATTAAGAGCGGGGTGGCAGACACTGCCTCCTACAATGACTGGCACCACAAACTATGCCTTGGGAGAGCCCTGCAGTTGGAGCAGTGTAATGATGCATTCTAACAATGGAACAGATTCGCTTCTCTACATGGTCATCCCAATGGGGAAAGTCAGAGCTGCCAAATATGTTCTTTTCTTTTAAAGGGCAGCTGAAGCCTGACTAACTATGAACCTGCTGTATAGACCTTGTTGTACCAATCCATATGTTACATATATTAGGAATTTTAAGAATATCAGCTAGTACATAACTAGAAGCATACAAGGTTGTGTGTAGCTTAAGACTTCAACAAGGAGGAAAAATAGATTTTTAATGTATTGTTTCTTTTTGTGAAGACAATAACTTTTCTAGAAATACTCTAAGACTAGTAGTTCAGTTAGTCCAGAATGTTTGGGACCTGGGGTTTTGCGGATAGTAACCATGAAATAAACCCAATAGGATTGTTTTGCCTCCAATAAGGATTAATTATATAATATTAAGGAACAAGTACAATGTACTGTTGTGTTATTGCATATAAAAATTTAATTAATTTAAAATTTTGAACATTTTGACAATAATTGAGTTCATGGATGACAGTTTTCCGGATAATAGATCCCGTACATATAATAACTACTTATAGAGAATGAACTGACTCATTCCTTTTTAAGATTTCAACTTCTTTTGGCACTCTGAAACCCTTCCAAGCTAGAGATTTTGGTCTATGATTGCCACTTTTTCCAGGGAAAAATCCTGGCTGTCCTTTAACTCTTAGCTTTCTTTCCTTATATAAACATTGGCATCAAGTAAAATTTTATGAGCTAAGCTAGTAAATATGTTATATTTGGTAGAATTCAGGATTTTTGAATATTTTTTGTTACTGGTGATTGTTCTTCCACTGGTGTACTGCTTTGATCTTTCTGGGCCCTTCACAAACCAGCATATGTTACACTGGAGCCACTTTTGCTATATGGATCAATCTGTCTTTCAGGACCCAGTATGAACTTAATAGATGTCATGCATCCTATAACTTTTATCTAAGACAAGGTACCCCTGTACAGGGCCACCATCAGAAATCAGGGGGCCCCATACTACAACATTTTCTGGGCCTCCTGGACTCTGCCCACCACCACAGGCCCTGCACCAGACCACGCGCAACCCCACACTCCAAAAGTCACACAAATATGGGCGCTCAAACATGAACGCAAAAAACTCATTTGTGGCCAGGGTCTCCTCTAGAAGTTAAAATATAACAATTGATGGTCAGAGGCCCCCATCAAAGTAAGCAAATATTTATTGATAGCTAGTCCACCCTACAAGTTAAAAAATCCATCAGTGACCAGGGTCCCCCTACAAGGTAAAAAAGAACAAAACTTACCATTGGTGGTCAGGGGCCCCACAGAAAATTAAAAAAAACACTGGTGCCAGCCCCCCCATAAGTTAAAAATACCATTGGCGGTCAGGTGCCCCACAGAAATTAAAAAGTAAAAACACTAGTGGCCAGGGTGGCCAGCCCAGGACAACTGTCCCCCCGGTGACCTCCTTATGGCGGCAATGCCCCTGTACTAATAAATACCAAGTTAAGCTCATATTTGCACAATTCATGAAATTAATTCTTTGCCTGTTATAGTGCCATATTACACTAAGGGGCAGATTTACTATTGTGAAGTAAAATCCTTCGAATTTGAATATCAAATTAGAAGGATTTTACCACAATTCGATCGATCGAACGATCAAATAGAAAAAATTCGATCAATCGATGAAATCGTTCGAACCAACTTTTTTATTTATTTTATTTTTTAAAATAATGGTCCCCAATTCGGCTGCTTGGATCTGGCGAATAGGGGAAGTACTTCGACCATAGAATTGTCAAATATTCGAATAAAATTTTATTTGAACATTTGAATTATTTGAATATTCGATGGTCGAATTTGCCTAATTTGCATATTCGAATTTGAATTTTTAGCAAATTCGATCGAACTTCGAATTCTTCACACGAATTTTGTAAATCTGCCCTTAAGTTTTATAGAGAAAGCTTAATGATATAATTTCCTGACCCAGTAAATCATCCAAAAAACCCAATCCAACTCCATGCAGATAATTCTCTTCCCCTAAATGCTTTAGTGATGTAAAGTAGCAGTTTTAAGTTCAAAAGAGGGTTTTGCTTCTAAGCTCTGCCAAAAGCCTGTCACTAGTCATATGTGATTTAAAGCAGCAGTACTAGTCACAGTGCCACTGGCACACCTTGATTTGAAGCAGCAGTGCTAGGCTTCCCAATGGAGCTTAAAACAAAATATGGCTTCCCTCTGATCTGGATCTTAGGTCTCAAAAATCTCCATTTAGCAATTACACGGATAAGAAAAAGTAATTAAAAGGAATGTATCCATTAAAAAAATACTTTGGAACAGAATGATTTTGTACCGTTTCCTATTGAATTACAGGTAGCATTCAGTGCAATGTCATACAAAGCTATTTAAGAGGCTAGTAAAGCAAGCAAAATGCATGTTAAAGTTATGTTAACTCAACCAATAAATGGTAATGCAACTGTTATCACAACCCATAAATAGGACAGAATATATTTCATATTTATTTGCTAAATACACGGCTTTCCACGTTGCTGCTTAGAGAAGGACGGGTAATGTTGCACTGCTCCACAACAGCACATCTCACTGCAAACATCTTCAAATACTTAAAACCAGAACCCTATTTCTGGGAGAAACCATTTCTCATGTTTGCTATTTATTGCAGCACTGGGATACTCTCTTTGCTTTCCATACTAACAGTGAATATGTTTATTGAATTCAGTAAAACATAATATGGAATGCATGTTCATTGTAAAAGTTTGTGTTTTGGGATTTTTAGTAGCCTGTCAGGCTTCAGGACTATATTTTTGCTTATGTTGCTAACTCAGATATGATGTGGCAACTGTTTTTTTTTAATAAAAGCATTTAGTACTGATTATTTAATATTGAGCATAGAATACAGGTTTGATTTTGTGTGAGCTATGTATTGTATGTATGTCGTACTAAGAAAATTTATACATTTATTCATCTGAGCAACACAAAGATGTTTAACTTTATATTGTATTGAGATGTTTATATGATATATTAGATGTTTGAGGGCTGGATTACATTGAAATGAAGATATCAAACACATAGGTATTTTAGCTTAACCTAAGCAGCCATGTTTCAACTTCAGCTACATATACAGTAAGCTGCCTTAAATGCAACTCTGAAATGTAAAAAGAGTTGGATGGCAACACAAGCATGAAAAAAATGCCTGGGGTGCAGCATAAGGGCTGTGATTGGCCACTTGGTAGCCCCTATGTGGACTGGAAGCCTACAGAGGCTCTGTTTGGCAGTACTCTTGGTTTGTATGTCACCAAAATTTGCATCCAAACCAGTTATTCAAAAATAAGAACCTGCTTTTAGGCCACCAAGAGCAACATCCAAGTGGTTAGTGAGCAATGTGTTGCTTTTGAGCTACAGTTTGGGGATCACTGCTCAAGTATGAAGTAAGGCCCTCTCACAGACAGAAGTAATACACAACCATACACCTGTCCAGAATGCAAGTGCCTCCCCATACTGGAGCCCCTAATTCTGCTGCTTTCATCTGGTTCCTTATAAAATCTTAGAAAATCTATTCATTGTTCAGTTTGATTTCATTGGAAACTGGAGGAATAACACTCTTCGTGCAGGCCCCTGGTGACACATTTGACTATTCAAACATCAAATCAGTTTTGATTGATCATACAAGAAGACCAGGCAGATCAATAACATCTACCATCCCATCTACTAAGGCGGGGTCCCCAACCTTTTTTACCCATGAGCAACATTAAGATAAAAAAAGAGTTGGGGAGAAAGGCAAGCATGAAAAATGTTCCTGGGTGTTGCAACATTTGTGTTGTGATTGGCCATTTGGTAGCCCCTATGTGAACTGTCAGCCAACTGGAGGTTCTGTTTGACATTCCACATGGTTTTTATACAACCACTTGCCTCTAAGCCAGGAATTAAACATTAAACACCTCTTTTGAGGCCACTGGGTACAACAGCCAAGGGGTTGGTGAGTAACATGAGCCACAGGTTGAGGATCACTGTACTAACGGAACTTTAGACACAAACAGTTGACCATAGTGCTCCAACCAATCAGCATGTAAACCAATTAGAAAGACAAGTGGGATTGGTATATGCAAATCCTACAGGATGGAGAGGTGATGTTGCTAGTCCTCATAAAGCTTCTTTCACTTGCCATAGAATGCCAGATTGGCTATAATGGGCTGATTTATCAAAAATCGAATTTGTGAGGTTTTGAGGATTGTTTTCTACTTCAAATAAATTGACAATGTAAAAAAACTCATAGCTTGCAAATTTATTTAAAAATCTAAAAGTTAAAAAAAAAAAAACGATTGAATACAATCATGGTTTACAATCTTAAAAAAACTTGAAAATCTCAAATTATAAAAATGCCTTGAATTTTTCATAATCCTTTGACTTCTCATTGAACTTGTAAGCTTCTAGATGCTGAAGTTTTTTAATCAAAAATCTGAATTTGAACATTGATAAATCACCCCCTAAAAGTTGCCACTATCATCTAGCCAATGTTTTCCTGAAATCAGTAGCCAAGAGAGACATCTAGCATTTGCTATGTTTTTATTGGTTCATTTTTGTAATGGTTGGCGTTCTCAGGTGGCAGTGAACAGGTTACACGGCAGTAACACAGTACTGATAGAAATATGGAGGATCCCAACAGTCATTCGATATAGTAAGCAAATGTATCACTTGCCAAGTGTATGTCTGATGGGATATTACTGCGTGTGAGGAAACTGGTAGCTATTCAGCTCATTAAAAAGAATGAAACAATATACCAACGTCTTTTCCCTGTAATCAACATGTGCTCTGGAATAATACAATAAAACGGCTTTGTTACATGAGCGGCTTAGTCGAAAAAAGGAAAAGAAAATAATATATTTATTATGTACATGAGAACTGAATTGCACAGTAGGGCTACTATTCCAGCATGAGATTTTTCTGAGAAAGTTACAAGATGCTTATGTGAAAAGCGGAACAACTTTAACCCTTTCATTGCTAATGAACAGCAGTTGGTTATTTACTGGATCTATGCGAGTGTAGTGATATCCACATGATAATCACCTGGCACATGAGTGCACCCACAATGCCAGAAATATACCATTCAAACCAAGGTGAAGTCATTGTGAGTATCAGAGCTCTTAGAGATCTTAATCACGTTGGAGATGATGTTCTGTTGCCATAGGTTAGCATCAAATCTAATTAAGGATGTATGTAGGCTCATCCAATTTGTTACTTGAATATTGTGGGAAAGATGGTGGAAATTCTTCAACGTCCAACATATCAGTGAACCAGTAAAATAGTAAACAGATCTTTTTCTCTATTCTACTTAAATCATTTTCACTGATCACAGCTTCAAATATATGTTTTAAAACCCTGACAGTAAGGGTAGAGGCACACAATGCTATTTGGGGGAGATTAGTCGCCTGGCGACAAATCGTCTCTTCCTCGGGCGACTAATCTCCCTGAAGTGCCTCCCTGCCGCATACAATCTAAATTGCCAGTGGGAAAGCACTCAGAGCACTTCATTTTCTGAAGTCCAAGTTTCCTCTCACAGAATAGCCAGGTGTGCCCTTACCCTTAGGGAGTTGTTATCTGGTTACCTTCCTATTGTTCTATTGTTAGGGTTCTGGGGGGGAACCAACTTGCAGTACAGCAGAAGAGTGACTGAAGTTTATCAGAGCACAAGTCACATGACTTGGGGCAGCTAGAAAATTGACAATATGTCAATTTTAAAATGAAATATGAAAAAAATCTGTTTGCTATTTTGAGAAATGGATTTCAGTGCAAAATTCTGCTAGAGCAGCACGATTAACTGATGCATTTTGACAGTATCCCTTTGAGGAAGGCACAGCATTTCTTCTGGGTTGGATTCATGTTTAAATATGTTTTTTAATAGAATAAAGGTATGGAGTTCCAAAGATCCATTACCCAGAAAACCCCAGGTCCTAAGAATTTGGAATAACAGGTCCTATACCTGTACAATAATATAATATCTCATTCCTGAAATAGAAAAGAAATAGCAAGGTACATTCCACAGGAAGCCTTAATTAATAGCAGAGTACCATTGTGTTTCCTCATTAGCTCAATGCCTAAATAAATAACTTAGGTAGATGAAAGGAAAACTAATTTGGTAAAGGACCCTTGGCTGTAACTGATTAGACAGGGAACCACCAGAAGTAGCAGTATGCAGATTTGCATTGTACTAGGTGACGTTGACATTAATCCTAACTAGGAAGTGTTAAGAAACCACCTCTGTCAACAGTTTAGTAGACTCCAAACAAAGCGCCATTGTATGAGGCAGAGCAGCCAAGAATTAACCTGCCTCCCGAGTTGTGATAGTACACATCATTGCAAGTTCCTAATTTACTATTTCACACTCATTTTCTATGAACACTTTACATTGAATAGAGAAAGTGAAGGAAGGGGGTGCACCCAGGCCCAGCAATACTTTGTATGTAAAATGGACATCTGCATTGGCATCTGCCTAGAAAGTATTAAATGGATATATCTATGGGAAAGTTGACCATGCACAAGGCTTGGGTCATGTACTGTATGTGAATGATCCTCCAGGTGCACAATCTGTGGGTCAGTCAGTGCCAGCATAGAAGTTAGAGGATTCACCTGCGTGGGACCTGTTATCCAGAATGCTCAAGACCTGGATAACGGATCTTTCTGCAATTTGAATTTTATAAACATTTAATATACACCCAATAGGTGGCTTTTGCCTCCAATAAGGATTAATTATATCTTAGTTTGGATCAAGTACAAGGTGCTGTTGTACAGAGCTGGAAGTAGGGGTAGGCAGAGTAGTCACATGCCTAGGAAGTAAAGCCGAGGAGGGCCAGGCATGTACCTTCTCTGCCGCCTTCCCCATGTCCAGTCTCCACGCACCCAGTCTACCTTTTCTCTCTCCAAGTCATTTTGAGAATATGCTTCGGTATTACATCGATTTCCACATGCGCCCATGTCGTTTTGGGCATACACTTGCCGTGTCGATTATGTCAATAATTTTTAAACATTTTAATTATTTGATTAACATGGAGTCTATGGGATATGGCCTTCCCATAATTTGGAGCTTCCTGGATAACAGGTACCGCATAATATACCACATAAATAAATATATATAAATATTAACACTATGCACCGGCACCAAATTTCATCAAGTTGCGGGTGCTCCTGTTTTATATATATATATATATACACAGAACTGTATTTATATACTGAACTGTATTTAGGTCCGATGCTGCCCTCAGGCCTGGATTTATGGGCAGGCCCCATAGGCCCAGGGCTATGGCTGTCCAGGGCACCCTGCCCCCTTACTTTGATGCACGAGCATCGCTGCTCCATGCCGGGCCAGCCCAGTGCCACCACATCTCAACCCGCTCTCCCAGTGGCGCAATTGTGAAGTAGGTAAGCGGGTCGCCAATGGGGGGGAGTCAGGGATGAGTGGGTCGGCTGTGGCGGGATGAGCAGGTGGGGGGGTTAGCGCAGTTGCGGCGGGGAGGTGGGCAGCCTAGGAGTGGACATTTTAGAAATCCAGCCCTTGCTGCCCCAGGCATCGGACCTAAATACGCCCTTACGCACAGCGTGTGATGTCAACATGCCGGATGTGATGTGACACTCCACATGGAAGTGATGTCATTTCAGCAAAAAGCCCCGTGCCCCTCACCCCCCACCACTTACACCGGATTTTCCTAATTTTTATTTTTAATTAAAAATACATCTATAGGCACCCGAGGGCCGCCCTAGGCACAGGTGCCTTAACATAAATATGGCCCTGTATATATACATATATATATATATATATATTTATAATTTGCCAATACACTTCTGGACTGTGATAAGTTTGAGTATATATCTTTTTCTTGAATGGCATACAGCCAGGCCCAAATCTGTGGGTTCTGGCAAATGCTGCTGGAGGGGCTGCTCTAAATTGCCAAAGAGAGTCATTATTTATTGGCCAGGTGGGGGCCTGGTACAGAAAATTCAAGAAAATATTTGGAATTGGCTACAGATAGGGTTGCCACCTTTTCTAGAAAAAAATACCGGCCTTCCTATATATTTATATTTTTTTTGTTTTACTAACATTGGGATCGACCATCAAAAATACTAGCCAGGCCAGTAAAATACCGGCCAGGTGGCAACCCTAGCTACAGAACTTGTGGATCAACAGATCTATCTTAAAATGTACTGATCAGTATTAATTTTTCCACCTTCTAAGTCAACAACTACTCTATTTAACCAATGCACGTCGCCCATCTTATCTTGTCTATGAACTAGAGAAGATGAGGAAAGTGAAGGCCAAAGTGGTCCCAGTGGTGGTAAGAGCATTTGTAACACATAAGCTAAGAGAATGGCTTCAACAGATTCCAGGAACAACATCAAAGAACTCTGTCCAGAAGATTTACCACTGCTAGATAATCAGCATCAGCAAGCGAGCCCACTATTAAATGACACATATGGTATCCCAAAACCCAGAAAAGATGTCATGGTTCTGGTCATGGCTTACATTTCTCCCCAAAACAACAACATTTCAATTCGAGAGGAGCCCTCCATTACTGTGATGCCGACAGGTCTTAAAATGAGAGAACAAAGGCAAAAGTTCTGGGCAAACAAGGGAACCGCAACGTGACCGAAGGAATGGGATTAGAGCAAAGAGTAGTCATACAAAAGGCTTGGGTCAAAACCAATCAGTCCGCAAAGTACAAAGTCAGGATTTGGAAGAATAGTTAGTAATGGGCAACGGTTGGTTCATGCAAAGATGCAATGGTGGCCAAGGACAGGCAAAGGTCAAGGAACAAAGAAAACTGACTAGAGGCACACCCAGGAACTGTCTACAATAAAACTACTTTAGGCAGTAAACAATAGTACAAGGTATCTTTAACTATCTGAATTTCGCTCCAAGCATGATGATCAGGGCCGCCATTAGAAATTCCGGGGCCCCGCACAACAAAATTGTCGGGGCTCCCTGGGCTCCACCCACCCAGGCATCTAAGCCCCGCCCCAATCCCCGCCGAATCCACATAAAAGTTAAAAAGACCACACAGACATCAGCGCTAAAAAAGTAAACCCCCCCCAGGGCTCCCTTATAAGTTAAAAAAAAATTGGTGCAAGGCCCCCCCATAAAAGCATTTTTAAAACATTGGTGCCAGAGCCCCTCATACAAGTTTAAAAAAATTGGGGCCCCAAAAATAATTTTTTAATAAAACATTGGCAACAGGCCCCCCTTACAAGTTAAAAAAATTGGGGCCCCAAAAATATTTTTTTTTAAAACATTGGTGGCAGGGCCCCCGTTAACAAGTTAAAAAAAATTGGGGCCCCAAAAATAATTTTTTAATAAAACATTGGCGACAGGGCCCCCCTTACAAGTTTAAAAAAATTGGAGCCCCATAAAATATTTTTTTTTTTTAATTGGTGACGGGCCTATAGAGTATTAAAAGAAAACATTTGAGGCCAGGGGATTTAAAAAAAAAAAAAAACCCACATGGGTGGAATTGAACTAGTGGCTTCAGGACTTCAGCATACTTTCTTAACTTAAGGTATTTTCGCCGCTTCAGGACTTCATTGTTGGCTCCACGTGACTTTGGGTATTTCCGTGACTTGAGGACTTGGGCTGACTTCGCCTCTTGTTCGGCACTTCCGCATCGGCGCACTTCAACATAGGCTCGGCGCTGGCAAGGGGGGCCCGGCTCTTGGGAAAATGCAGCACTGCCGGGCCCCCCTTCAGCCCCGGGCCCGGGACACTTGTCCCCCCAGTCCCCCCCTGATGGCGGCCCTGATGATGATGAACAAAAAGAAGCTCACTATAGACATGCCAAACCCTTAAGAAGGCTGCGTACATCACTGCAAGTGCCTGCTGGCTCCCAGGTATTCTCACATTAACATTAGAGGGCAAATTCACTAAGATGCGCAAATTCGCTAGTGTTGGCTTTACTAGCATTCGCCACACTTCACCAGGCAAATTCACTAAAGTGCGAATTTACGCTCAGGTCGGCGAACGGTAGCGTAGTTGCGCTAGTTACTTCGCTAGACAGAGCGCTGTTACGCTAACGAAGGCTAATTTGCATACGGCGGGAACTTTAACTTATAATATAAGTATATGTTACAGCCACTACATTCCACTACACAAGCCCAGGAAACCTTAAATAAATTAAATAAAGTTGTCCTATTGCCCTACATGTGCCCCCTGTATAGTTGAGTTGCCATATGTTAGGAAATGTAGGGGGGAAGGAGGGTATCCCCCCCCAAAAAATATCGATCTTTTTCAGACTATCACCCTCCTATGCTAAAATACGCCGGCGTTTTTTTGGGACATCAACCTCCTATCTATTGTATTGAACTTCGCCTGGTCTGACCAGGCGAAGTAACGTCTAGCTAGTGCTAACATTGAGGAAATTGTTGATCTTAGTGAATTTGCGAATTTACGATCCTTCGTCAGTGTGCAACTTCGCCTGGCGTAAGAGTGGGAAGTTGCGAAAGTCTATCTACTCCGTGTTAGTGAATTTGCGAAGTTCCGAAATGACGTCACGCTGTCGAATTAGCGTTAAACTCTTCGCGCTTTAGTGAATATGCCCATAGGAATGGTGACAAAAAAGAGTCTTTAATCCACCACTAGGGTTGCCACCTTTTCTGGAAAAAAAGGCAATTTTTTATGGTTATTCCCTATTAATAACATTGTCCCCGAGCAGCATTTTTACCGGCAAGGCTGGTAAAATATTGGCCAGGTGACAACGCTATTCGCAACTGCTTACACCAGCGGACAAAATGTGCCTTGTGTCATCGGCCTAAGATTTCATATGGACTTTCAGGCACAAAAGCCTGGGCATAGGTCAGCAGAATTTCAGGGGCAGCATGCTGCCCAGCCGCATCCAAGTACGAGCAATGGAGAATGGCATACGGGAGATTTTAAATTGGCCCGCGTGTCTTCAGTGCCTGACCAGCTCTACACGTGCGCATTCTACATTTTGTGCACACATATAGGAAGGGGACAGGTAGGGGGAGGAGATGGAGAGGAGAAGAAATGGGGGCGGGGGGCAACAGAGCTGGCCTAGGGGCATCTGGATAGTAAATCCAGGCCTGCTTTCAGGTGGCAAATTCAGATTTCTTGCATGATACCAGAGAACGAACAGAAGCTATTCCAAACAAAGTAATTACATGGGGTACAGAGGTCATGACCGATAAGGCTCTCTGGAGTATGAGGGGCCCCCATATGCACTAAGGGGTTGCTACATATGGACTCTATCAAAACATTTAGTTTGGTGTGAAATAACATAAACATTTCTCAGGCTGAGACCTACAAACCACTCGTTTCCTACTAGGTTCATTTTGATGTCTCTGCCAAGAAAACCTCTCCTCAGCATGTCATGTGGCTTCATATCATAAGATTAAGAATCAGTTTCCAGATATTTTGAAGAAATTGAAATTTAAAAAAAAATGAGGTGCCTACATCAATCACCCTGTGCATTGTGATCTATTACATAAGGATGTTCTATATTTAATTTCACTCACACAGCAAAACTGTACGAAGGGAAAAAGGTATAATATCAACATAATGCAAGAAGAATAATTGTCTTTCTAAACCTCTAATCATAAGCAGCAAAGAACACATTTGACCCACTGTTCATGATAAGCCCACACAGCACATTTGTTACTGCCACATGTTATTTATCATGGAGGATATCCCTGTTTTCTTTAACGGCATACAGCTGATACAGAGTCATTCTGTGCAATTTCCAAAAATTGGAACTTCTAGTAAGAAAATTCAGGCAAGTGTTTGGCATTTGGTGCAGATCTTGTGGGTGCGGCTCATATAATTCAGCCTACAATATATACAAGGGACTCAAGGGCTAATTGCACAAAATTTCTATTCTTTTTTCCCTCTCCTAGAAACGACTGAGCTTTTTCATCTAATTGAACCATGTGAATAATAAAAATAAGAGTTGTAACCTAGGAAAAAGACATTTTTAAAAATATATAATTTATGGCCCATTATTATTATTTAATATGAAGGTGGCATCCATTGGCTAAACTCAATATGATGAATAACAAACGCAACAATTTGTCTCAGGTTATCAACTGATTACATATTTTTGTTGCGTCACTGTAGAGTTTGGCTACTGGTCTTGATCCAGAACTGTCACATGTATGGGGGGCTGAAGGCCAAGCAGGAATAAT
Source organism: Xenopus borealis (assembly GCA_024363595.1). NCBI lineage: Eukaryota > Metazoa > Chordata > Amphibia > Anura > Pipidae > Xenopus > Xenopus borealis. The sequence continues at coordinate 117,498,745 of CM044441.1, read as the reverse complement.
GACCTGTGGGGAGACCAGTGTAGAGCTGGACTGGCTTGCAAGGGTATCAAGACCCCACTGTAGCACACAACACCCCTTTTATTGCCATCATAACAGGTCCGGACTGGTAATCTGTGGGTTCTGGCAAATGCCAGAGGCAGGGCCAGAAACTAGGGGTAGGCAGAGTAGGCACGTGCCTAGGGCGCAAAGCTGGGGGGCGCCAGGCACGCACCTTCTCTCCTACCCCCTAGTATGTCCATGGCACTGGCCAGAGGGGCTGCTGTAAGATGCCATAGAAAGTGACTATTAAGTGGGCTGGTGGGGCTATTTGGGTCTCTCTGTACTAGGAATGCCAGGGCCTGTTCTGAATCCCTGCACCATAAGTAAATTAGGAATATGCCAACTTCATACTTAAAATCATGTATTTGTGAATTTTAACCACAGTAATATTTCAACCACAGTGCAGTGTCTCCTACCAGTGCCTACCTTGTGTTAGCCACACCCTCCTTACACATTTCATGCTATTGAGCGCTTCATCAGAGGAAGTGAGGCTGGTATCAGTCTTTTCCTTTAAATACCTGTGGGCTTATTTTATACAGGTTCCGGGGCTACCCATATAGCTATCTTTATTAACCCTCACCACTTAACTTATAACACACTCAATTCCATTCTGAGCCAGTAGCCTCCCTAATTCCCCATAATTAATTCTGAAGATTATAAATTTTAAACTTTAAAAATGATTTTCAATCCTTGGGATGGGGAACATGACCATTAAACTATTTCCATTATAGTTAAAGTTAAACAAATCTAGTTGTGCATAATAATATAGTGCTTGAGTGCCAAATATTACATGAATAACTCCCATATAAAATGTCCTATGTACTGTCAAATTCATAAATAATCCAATTTTTTTTTTGTTCCACATTTTATAAGACATTAAAAAAACAATATTATTAACTCCATAGTGATGTAAGAAATGGTTTTAGCTCAAAATGACTGTTCATTCCCTCTGGTGTAATTGTCCCTAATTTAAAAATCCAAATTGATTACAGTCTTAATAATTTAGTAGTAAAATTATCCCCACTGTTTTCATTCATACTATCGATGCCAAACATTTATTATTTTTCATTTAATCCTCCATGCACGGCTTTGAAATGTTATTGTTATCTTTATTCTCAATACCTCTCAGATTTTCCCCCAATCAAACCCATAATTGTGTTATTGTGCGGCCAACATATAAGCAGTGCACCACATACACCACATATTTTGTAAGACAAGTTATCATTTTCCCTATTTTAAACTCTCGGCTCTTTACTTTATCACTGAACTCGGTTACTTTTTTACCGTTATTATTTTTACAGATCACACAGTTTTTACAGGGAAAGAACCCTTTTAGATCTAACCATGTTTTTTTCTTTTTTAAGTTTCTATTTAACCGATTTGGGGCAACCTGACTAACTATAGACTTAGCTTTCCTACTGATGACCATTGGGGTTAAGGTTAAGTTTAATGCTCGGATGGTTAGGTCTGCATTCAAAATAGACTGGTTTTGCTTCCAGTAAGAAATAATTATATTTCCGTTTGGATGTATGGGGTACTGTTTTATTATTGCTACTTATTAGTACTATTTTATTATTACAGAGAAAAGGGAAATCATTTTTTACAATTTGGATTGTTTGGATAAAATTGACTATTGTCTTAATTTGGAGCATTTTGGAAAACAGGTTACTGGATTAGGTATCCCATAACTGTACTAAGCATTTGGGCAAAATCAATAGTCCATGTGGTTGGCTTATGTGGGGAAAACATTACCTGAAAAAGGATGCAGAAGCTGAGTATGTATGTAATGCAATTCTTATTTATAGTGGTCCTAAAAAAAACAGAGCTATTGTGTGTCCCCACTGAGATCAACTTTTCCAGCAACAAAATAGCAATTTGCAAATTGCCAACTGCAGTTCCTGGTACCCAGAGTTCAGGTTAATGCCTTTCTCTACATATTTATTTTAAACATAGACCTGTGGTTTTTACTACCTGTTATAATATGGAAAACGAATGAAGAATCATAGCTTAATGAAAGGTTAGTTTGAAATATTGTTAACAAGGAGAAACAAGCTCAGGCAATTATTACCACCCTCACACTAATATCTATATAGATATCCGTAGGAGAAATCTCTGCCGTGTGCAGTGCATGGTGTGGGCACACTGTTCCTATTCTCAACACGGGAAGGTTATTGTATTCTTCGGGGAGTCTGATGCGGTTAAGGGTGGGTGGTTTCCTTCACATGGACTGCAAAGGAAGAAGGTGGACAGAAAGTATAGAATTGAATGGCACTTAGAGAATGGAGGGTGAAATACAGCCAATTGTGTACGGCATTATCCAGTATTCCCTAGAGAGGAATCCAAAGGAACAGGGGAGGTGGGAAGCTCGCTGCAGGCTGCAGTAGATTAGGATCTTTCCATTTTCTCTACTCTGTGCTTCTGACTACAGTAACGCCTTACCCACTCCCTACCTATAAACTGTCAGCGAGCCAGTGTTGGGCACCACGGCCAAGTAATTGCTGATGACATGCAAGCTGTATTTTTTTCAAATCTGTCTTCCTGCCATTCTGGAAGAAAAATAAACGAGATCAGCGTCACAACAAACATGACAGGAAAAATAACAAAACATGTGCAGGCCTGATACTGCAACCGTGCTGCCTTCAACTACAAAAAAAAATCTTCTGACCAGCTGGGTACAGGGAGATTAAAGACACACTGCCATAGTGGCCTATTGCAAAGGTCAGCGTCATGGCCTAGGCTAAAATAAGACTCTGTATTTTAATCTAATATTCTTTAGACACAACAAACCCCTAACTTGATCGCACACAGACATTATCTAGAACGTATATTTAGCATGGAGGATTCTTGGAAACACAACATGTCAAGTCTTGGCAACAGCATTCGCCTCAAACATTCTCTTTTCAGTTTCACTTCGAGCAGCTCTTGGGTTGATGCTTATAGAAGAGACACATTTGCTTACCTGTATTGACCATTGGATCACCATAGACCAACTGGTTGCTATGTGACTATTGAGTGGCAGTGGACAGAAGAATGGCAGATCCTATGCAAACTCCCCCTTTACTCATTTATGAAAGTGCATTGCTGAGATTACATACTAAAAATGGCATCATGAGACTAGGCATTGCAAATTAATAAGCATAATAAGACTTCACGCCAACATTCAGATGCTATATTTGTCAGTGGGGAAAAACAGATCATGCTGTCATTAATAAGGCAGTTTAAAAAAGAATCTGGGTAAGACTCAGACCCAACATTCATATGTAAAAGGAGTTAAGAAGTAACGCAAACATGAAAAGTTTTTCTGGGTGGTGCATAATTATTGTTGTGATAGCCTATTTGGTAGCCCCTATGTGGACTGGCAGCCTACAGAAGGCTCTGTTTGGCAATGCACCTGGATTTTATGCAACCAAAACTTCCCTCCAAGCCAGGGAATAAAAATAAGCGCTGCCTTTGAGGCCACTGTGAGCAACATTCAAGGGGTAGATGACTAATATTCACAAGCCACTCGTTTGGGTTCACTGATTTAAAGAATAGTACAATACCAATATGTTTGCTTTAATTACCTTTAATTCCTTTAATACTTTGAGCCCCAGTGGTTCCTAAGCAGTAAGCAATTTATTGATTAACCAGGCCAGGGATGAATTTCAACCCAATACACCTCTGGGCCAATGGTGCCCTTGACCTCACTGTTTGTACAATACCACCCACTTGTACCCCCTCCTTGCTAGCACCTCACCTACTGCCATTGACTGATATTGACACTGTGGAGGGAGATTCAAGTGATTTGACAATTCTCCCACCCAGTCCCTAGTTCAGATGTAGCTAGCGGGTGTCATGCCACCCCCAGATCTTTGCATCCCTAGGCCCAGGCTTGCCCAAAACTCTGGGCCTGAACCAGGCAATACACATATACCGTAATGAGTAACCAGTCAATGTATTGTGGGGTCCTTGGGAACCCTGCTCCCAGTCTCTCACTCTTTTCAAGGGTAGGGTTGCCACCTTTTCTTGAAAAATATACCGGCCTTCCTATATATTTATATTTTTTTCCTATTAATAACATTAGGATCAACCATCAAAAATACCGGCCAGGCCGGTAAAATACTGGCCAGGTGGCAACCCTATTCAAGGGATGTAGACTACAGAATGAGCTTCCATCCTTGGCTATTAGCTGAATAATCACCAGAAGTGATTCCTAAACCAGAGCCTTCCTAAACCCAACCACTACTCATAGGCAATATAAATATACAGTAGCACAATCTAATTTTTTTTACCTTACTCATAATAACTGCAAAGCAGTGAATTACTGCGCCATTATTCTGGACAAAGGTTTATGACAATGTAAATGTAATAAATTATTCTGGCTACTTAGAATTTCTTTATGCTGAGGACAGCCTTATTTTACTATATACATTAATATAATTTATTCATTTACATTCATGTCTTTTTAATCCTTTGAGAAGCAAATGTGATATTTCTAAGTTGTATCTTTATTTGCATACAAGGTGCATTTATTTTCCTAAATATGTTCTGCACAGCACTAGAACATAGTCGGGGATTCATATAAGTCGCAATTTGAACAGATTGAATTACCATAGTGTACTTCTGGTTACAAAGTGCAAGCCGAAGGTTAGTCTGTTGTCCCTGTGGAGAGGAAAGAAACAGAATATTTTTGGAGGCTAATTAAACATGGAAACAATTTGTGTACATGCAGAAAACAAGGCTTGTCGTTCTTCAGTGCCAATAATAATACTCTATTTCCTATCTGCACAGTATAGTGCTAAGGATGAAAAACAAGTGATGCTGTTTTGCAATTCCCTGTGATGTGGTTAAGAAGTGCTGTAACATAATCATGTAATAGAGGCAGGAGCATATGGGACATTTCCTAGGTCAGCTGAACCCACACTACGCGGCTAAAGAGAAGTTTAAAGGTTAATGCGCAGGTTAAAGAGCATAAAAATGGGGACCTGTCACTTGTAGAAACACCTGACATGCCTGAAGACATCCTCTTGAAATACAAATGAACAATAAAATGCTGCATATACTAAGCACAGTTATGCTCTCAGACCAGGGGCCAGAGCTCAAATTAATAAGCTGCTGGAAGGTATCAGTGATCAGTGATGTCATGTATAGCAGATGTGCAGATTGGAGTTACTGGTCCCAGGTTAGGGCTCGTAATCATAATTGCTAGTTTATATTTCCTACACATAAGATTCCTGTAACAAAAAACGACATGTTCAGACTTTCATTTAAACAGAGGAAGAAAACTTTCTGTGTCCATTTGCTGCAAACACAGACATGTAATTATTAGCGATGGATTTGTGACGAATTTCCGAATTTCGCCATGTGCAAATTTTTTCGTGAAACTGCAAAGAAAATTTGCTGTGAAAAACGCCCATTGACTTTGATGAGTTTGCAGAAAAAGTCACCAAAAGGAAAAATGGCCTTTGACTTTAATGCATTAGGACAAAAAAGTCGCCATAAGAAAAAATGCCCAATGACTGTAATGTATTTCGAGAGACAGAAATTGTTGCCCGCGTAAAGAATCGTCAAGCGTAAAAACACCCATAGACTTCAATGCGTTTCCCTAAATTTTGACATTTCGTGAATTTTTTCACATTTTCACAAAGTTTTCACTGAAGTGGAATGGGACAGATTTAACGTTCACTAGTAATTATTATCTTTTATATAGTCCTTGTGTATAGTGCACCATCACTTTAATTTTTTTAATTAGTCCTTTCCCCAACGGAGCTTATGACTTTCTAGTACAGACATGCACACGCTAGGGTCAGAGGCCAGTTTACTATTGTGACATTATGACAATATGTGGATTCCAGCCACAGTGAACAGTAGGTCACCCAGCTTGGCCCTGTTTGGACTAAATTAAAGTGGTAGTATACCTCCTTATTAAACATGAGGTCAATTCATGGGGCTTGTGCTGAACATACTTTCTTCCTATTGTTTTAATCACAAAAAACTGTGGATTGTATTGTTTCTTGAGCTTAACAGTGAAAACAAGGAAATTGAAGCTACTCTATGTTTGGTCCTTGCAAGGTAAATAATTTGATTGCCAGTGCATGGATAATTCCTCTGAATAATGGAATCCTGTCACAACAAAGGGGGAAGGGAGGGCTGTGCACTGGTAATTATGATCATCTACCTTGCAATGTCCGAGCATAGAGTAGCTTCAGCTTCTCTGATTGCAAACAAAGAATTTGCATGATTAAAACAGATTCATTGCGCTCATGTTGCAAAACGGGTTTTACTGCCCCTTTAACCTGGGACAGTGGGTGCAGTGGCAGCATGGTGGCTCAGTGATTATTAATTCTGCCTTAAAGCAGCCGGCATTCAGAATTTAATTTGGTGTAATACCTTTACATACATCCAATCCATCTCTATCACCTTGATGGCTTTTTCTACTAATGGACACAGGACAAAAGGCTCATGACTTTAGTTAATCTGTGGCCACACCAGGCATAGAGGGTTATCATATGGAAGTCTGACAACTTGGCCATACAATTACAGTATTCTTAGTCCAGAATTCATAGGCACACTGCTTTAAGCATACAAGCACTATATAATATTAGTATGAAGGAATTGCCAGAAGTCTTGTTTTACTGATCAGCATTTAAGAGTGCAACAACCTCCATTTAATATCACTTTTAGATGGGTGCTCAACCTTGCCAGGGTTAAATTATGCTAAAAGAAAGAATATGTTTTACTGAGGTCACAGACCAGGCAATGTTTCAGGTCTTCTTTTGCATGGTATGATGAATTCGTTTTACACTGTATATTTTTATGAAATAGAAGAAATGTTCAAAATAAACACAATGCTTCAGATATACTCATTGTTTTCCTAGCATGTGGATAAACCTATAAGGAACCATCTGATACCAAAACTGTCCTGATATGAGGATTCAATTGAGCAAACTATATAATGGACACTAAATTAGACAAGCCTTGTGCACCCTGCTGAGATAAGTAGTAATGTAGTATTGCTCTCCCCATGTGGTCCAGTGCCTAATCTGCTGAAGCCTTAGGGCTAGGCCAGACGGGGAGATTCGGGGGCATTTTGTCTCCTGGCGACTTCTCGCCGCGACTTGTAGCCCCCGAACCTCCCCGAATAGCCACGTACCCAAGCGCACCGGCGTTGCTTGAAAACGCCGGCGCGTATCCACACGGAGCGGCGCGCTTTTTGAAATCGCTCCAAATTGCCTCGCCAGGCGCGGCGAGAAGTCTCCAGGCGACAAAATGCCCCCGAATCTCCCCGTCTGGCCTTAGCCTTAAATGGATAGGTGTTTTTATGGGTGCCAGTTGGATTAGTAAGAACAATGTATCTTACCGGCTGGACCTAATTTTGTCTAAGAAACTACTGCCAGCAATTGAAGTATTAAGTTTATTATAAGTGCTGATAATATCTGGTGCCAAATATGTACCATACAGGTGGATCATATTTTATATTCCTGCTGTGTACAGGTGCAGTGTCATTTAGAATTATTACTGTTTGTCTAAAAGTTGTGATCTCATATTCCCTCCCACTGTTTGGCCCACAGTCTGATCATACAGAGAATATACAAGGAGTGACTCCTGATATGGCCACCTTTCAATTGTTCCAATGTTTTGTAGAGAGTACAAATGATTGGAATAGCAGGAGATGCGTCTCCTCGTCACTTCTTCATTTGCCACCTTTTCTTGAAACAAATACCGGCCTTCCTATATATTGATCTTTTTTTCCTATTGATAACATTGGGATCAACCATCAAAAATACCGGCCAGGTGGCAACCCTACTGCCAATGCAGCATGTACTGGCTAACATGGTTCATCAGCAGAAGAAATTTTATAACCTGCCTCATTTCTGGACCAACCATTATCCAATATACATGGATATTGGTCAGCATTGGTAGGCCAGCATACATGAACAGATTTTGTACAATCAGGTCTGGATTTCCTATACAGGTGCCCCAAGGCCGCTCAGTCCCCATGGTCATCTACCTTCCCGCATGTAAGCACTCTGGTGCCTAAACCTTTGTGGCCTGCATGCAGTATAATCTGGTTGATTACTATCAGGTTATGGAACATGCAGAATGCTATGGATTTAAAATTCCTTACCTGAGTAGAAAACATTCTGCTGTGCAAGAAAACATGTAACTAAAGTATTTAAGTACTTAAATAGGGCTCTTGCTAGTATTATTAAAAAATGCATGGCTCAGATATAACCACCTTTCACTCTGACCCACCTGCAAACTTAATTTACCTCCTTCTGGCTCACTCTAAAATCCTGCTCCCTTGAGCCCCGTAGTTTCATATCACTAGTGCCCACTTTGCAACTAATTTTCCCTGCCTTTATACAGCTACTCAACCCCTGCACTTTCTTCTGGTATTTTTCCCCCTCCTTACAAGAAAGCACTAATTGTACCCATACTCAATAAATCAGCCTTGATCCCAGCTCTCCTTTAAGATACCTTCTAGTTGCTCTGCTTCCCTTTGCCTCCAAAATCCTGGAAAGTGTTGTCTATAATCACCAGGTCAAGGATCTCACATTTAGCTATGTTTGACCTTCTGCAATCTTGCATAAACCTAAAACACTCCAATAAAAAAAAAATTTAAAAAAAATACTTATTTGATGCACCCTTGATTAGCATGCCAAAATAAATTCCCTAAATTGTAATCAGCATTTTCAAATTTAAAATTGTTCCCCATTACCTTAGATTGCTTATATGAGCAGAGGCATTTAATTGTTTCTTATAATACTATTGTAAAGTCCTGCAATTCCTATAATTATTGACCATATCACCAGCCTACTGTATCTGTGAAATCATCCTTTTTTGCAGAGGCAGAATTAATGGAAATAAAAGATCTGAGTACTCACACAAGTTAATCATATACAAGAACTCTTCAGATGCAAATCAAGGCTATGATCTACTCATCAAAGAGATATGTTTTATTTGCACTAGTCTGGAAACAATGTGAAGCCTCCTTTCTTGTACACTACAAAGACTTTGAGTATATTTGCTAGCTACCCTGTGTATAGGCAATGTGTTTAATTCCCTAGTACAAAACTGTTAAGTTTGGTGATTTAGTAACAACACAACACTATGAATTTATATCTCATATGTGAATAGGGTTTCCACCTGGCTGGTATTTTACCGGCCTGGTTGGTAAAAATGATGGTTAATCCCAATGTTATTAAAGGGGTGGTTCACCTTCAAGTTAAATTTTAGTATATTATAGAATGGCCAATTCTAAGAAATTTTTCAATTGGTCTTCATTATTTATTTTTCATAGTTTTTTAATGATTTGCAATTTTCTTCTGTTTCTTTGCAGCTTTCAAATGGGGGTCACTGACACCATCTAAAAACAAATGCTCTGTAAGGCTACAAATGTATTTTTATTGCTACTTTTTATTACTTATCATTCTATTCAGTCCCTCTCCTATTCATATTCCAGTCTCTTATTCAAATCAATGCAGGGTTGCTAGGGTAATTTGTACCCTAGAAACCAAATTGCTGACACTGCAAAATAGAGAGGTGCTGAATAAAAAGCTAAATAACTATAAAACCACAAACAATAAAAAATGAAAAAACAATTGCAAATTGTCTCAGAATATCACTCTCTACATTATACTAAAAGTTAACTCAAAGGTGAAGAACCCCTTTAGGCTAAGGCCAGACGGGGAGATTCGGGGGCATTTTATCGCCTGGCGACTTCTCGCCGCGACTTGTAGCCCCCGAACCTCCCCGAATAGCCACTTACCTAAGCGCACCGGCGTTGCTTGAAAACGCCGGCGCGTATCCACACGGAGCGGCACGCTTTTTGAAATTGCTCCGAATTGCCTGGCGAGGCAATTTGGAGCAATTTCAAAAAGCGCGCCGCTCCGTGTGGATACACGCCGGCGTTTTCAAGCAACGCCGGTGCACTTAGGTAAGTGGCTATTCGGGGAGGTTCGGGGGCTACAAGTTGCGGCGAGAAGTCGCCAGGCGATAAAATGCCCCCGAATCTCCCCGTCTGGCCTAGCCCTTAATAGGTAAAAAAGATAAATATATAGAAAGACTGGTATTTTTTCCCAGAAAAGGTGGCAACTCTATGGGGGGAATTCACAAAAGTGTCGGTAAAATAAATAACCCAGAAATGGCGGTCAACAAATTTGTAAAATGTCTTACTAACGGCAAATTAACAAAGGCAGATGTTACCATCTCTGAATGTCTCGTAAGTCCGACAATTTTCTAAAATGTCGTATATCTTTTCATCGTACAGACGACATTTTACACGACTTTTTAAAGACATTTTAAAGACATTTTACAAGACATTTTAAAGACATTTTAAAAGACAATTTGACCGACATTTTCATTTTGGAGAGCCTAATGTGTCGGAAAAATTGTCTGCAAAAAAAAAATGAGCTTACGAGCAATTCATAAAAATGTCGGGGAAAGTGGTGCAGAAAAAACCACGCCCACTTTTCACTACACTTTTTCAAAAGTGTCGTATATGTCGGAAAATTGGCGGGGAAATGCTCTGTGAATTTGTTGTCTGTTGCTACGACATTTTAAAGAAATTTTGAAGACATTTTTTCCTTCCCGACACTTTTGTGAATTCCCCCCTATATGTGAGGGGTTATTTATGGAGTGTAAGGTCGGACACAAAGTGCAAAAAACAAGAGCAATCCCCAATTTTTTGACCCAAATTAAATTGTACTATGTATTATGAGGATAGTAGAAGTTAACTTGGCGTTTCATGACCTGTATAAAAACAACATGGCAAACCAAATATTCAACCAGAACATGTTGGATAATGTACTGGCAAGTTGCATAGTGTCCAACCAGTAAAGCTGGCCATAGACATAACAATTACGATCTTTCTCAGAAAAGATCTTTCCAAGAAAGATTGTTCGTTTCAACACACACGTGTAGAGCTGAATCGTCAAATATACAGGTAGAAACAATAGAATTCTACTTGTATCTGACGATTCAGCACTAACAATGGCCGATGTTCAGGGTGCTTTCAAAGGCATCCGATCAAAATTTTCCAACCAGCCGACCGATATCTTAATCTTCTGACGATATCGGTCGGCTCATTTCCCACCATACACGCACAGAATATTGAACGAAAATTTGTTTTGTACGATATTATCTGTGCGTCTATGGCCACCTTAAGTCAGTAGGCAGTGGCATAAGTTGCTGGGCCCCTAAGAAAAATTTGGAAGGGCCCATTGCACACACCAGTCCTGTTCCTACCCCCATACCTCCTCAGGTAAGTGATTTTGACTTGCAGCGTGCACATGCATTTTTATTTACAGAAGTGCCTGCAGAGGGGGGATTTTTGTGCAGCAGACCTTGCGGTCCCTGTTCCTTGCAACTGCAGGGTATGCTGTCTATATAGGTCCACCACTGTCTTGGGATTACTACATATGAGGCCATGGGACCTTCTGTGCAGAATGATAAAACCACACATTTCTTTTCAGATGCATCTTTTTTTTTTTTATACTAACTTTTTATTAGTTTTTAATAACAACAAGATAGAAGGAAGTATAGTAAGAAGGAAGAAAGAAGAGTAGACATGGTGTAGATAAATGGACTTCCACAAATATAATTATTAGACCATTGCTGAGGGTGAATCCAGCCAATGAGTCCAAATTTCTTAGAATTTTTGGATCATCACAAATTTATGAGTGGAAAATGAGGTGTGTCTGTAATAAGCTCATGCTACAGGGCTGATTATTAAATTCTGATGTTTCTGAGTTGAAATGTTGTAATTATCTGTATTAAGTATTAATCAGCCTTGTATTGCGCCATTTCTATTCTGTATATACAGTGTATTGTGAGTGGGTCCCTAAGTTCAGTAAGTGACAGCAGCACAGAGCATGTGAATCAGTGAATCAGCAGAAAAGAAGATGAGGAGCTACTGGGGCATCTTTGGAGACAAAGGGGTATATTTATCAAAGAGTGAAGTTAAGAGTGAAGTTCCGCCACTAGAGGGAATTTCCACAGCTCTCTATTCATTTCTATGGGATTTTTGAAGGCGTATTTATCAAAGGGTGAAATTTCACTTCACCCATTGATAAATACGCCTTTCAAAATCCCATAGAAATTAATTCAGAGCTGCGGAATTTCCCTCTAGTGGCGGAACTTCACTCTTTGATAAATTTACCCCACAGATCTTTACTGCTAAAGGGCTGTGGTGGCCTTGGGCTAATACAGAAGCCAAAAACATAATGTACAACATTTCTATCTTACTTCTTTTGTTTTTAGTTCTCCTTTAAGTCATTTGAGGGCCGGATTTCTATTTCCAGCGCCCCTAGGCCGGCCAATATCTGTCCGCCCTCTGCCTACCCCAAGTGCATAAGTATAGGAGAAATTTGTTGTGTGCCCACTTCAGTATGCGGCTGAACAGCATGCCATCCCTAAGTCATTTAACTTAGTAATGAAATGCTTCAGAAAGGATTGGGTATCCATGAGTTCTAAATACATAATATTATATATGCATACATACATACATAGCATATGCATATACAGTAGCAGTTTACCAGCACTGTGATTTAACTTACATAATAGACAAGATATCAATAGCAATGGCATGAAACGGATTATTGCTAAGAAACTAATAGAGGCATTTGAGCTTCGTTACCAGGAAGTTTCCCATGAGCAGAAAGCAGAGTGTTACAATAATTGCTGTAATTTGATTTACATCATTCTGTACTGTATCTGGCAAGTCACAATCAAAGCCCTGCATGTCTAAACAGAGCCAGATTCAATGGAAATGAAAAGCTAACACTAGACACCACCGCCATTGTTTCAGAGTGTGTCCTCTCAGGCTCCTGCCATAACCCAACAATGAAATAAGCTGCTCAGATCAGATAGCTGTGATAATGAGATAAGGTGCACAATAGCAGTGAATTAGGGAATATTTCATGATGAGACATAAACCTGTAATTAGGATTACCTTTTACAGCCGACTTTCACTGAGGTTGTCATCTATAAGCACAAAGAAGTACGAAAGGTAGAGCAGTTTAGGGAAACCTCCCTCTTCCTGTTTGGCACTAAAAGAATTCTTCTAGAAACTTTAGGGAAACTGCAAAGAAGAGCATAAATTAAGAGAAAGATGTATTCCATGAATGTCTACCAGGGCCAGAACAAGGGGTAAGCAGTGTAGGCGGCCGCCTAGGGCGCAGTCATGGGGGGGGGGGGGCGCACTTTAAATAATGTTTTTTTTATTTCTTTAAGTTTTAACTTTGCCCCTGTCTCCAGCAACAGCATTCTGCTCTACTTCAATCCCCACCTCCCTCTTACTTGCCATTTGCCTGGCACTAGGGTTACCACCTTTTCTTGAAGAAAATACCGGCCTTGCTATATATTTACCCTTTTTTCCTATTAATAACATTGGGATCAACCATCAAAAATACCGGCCAGGTGGCAACCCTACCTGGCACAGATCTGGGGCAATATTTTTGCTGCTGCTCTGGCACAGGCTGGTGGCATAGGTACAGACTTGGGGGGGAAATGGCTGATGGTACAGGTACAGACTTGGGGGGCAATGGCTGGTACAGACTTGTGGCACAGATACAGACTTGCTGGTGGCACAGTTACAGACTCAGGGGGCCAGCTGGTGGCACAGGTACAGACTTGGGAGGCAATGGCTGGTGGCAGAGGTACAGACTTGGGGGGCAATGCTGGCAGCAATATTTTGGCTTGCTAGCACAGGTACAGATTGGGAACAATATTTTGGATGCTGCTGGCACAGATACAGATTGGGGACAATATTTTGGGTGCTACTGGCCAGGCCCGGACTGGCAATCTGTGGGTTCTGGCAAATGCCAGAGGGGCTGCTATAAGGTGCCATAGAAAGTCAGTATTTAATGGGCTGCTGGGGGGTGTCTGGGCCTCTGTGTGGGCTCATTGGGCCTCTGTGAACTTGAAATGCCAGGGCCTATTTTAATTCTCAGTCCAGACCTGCTACTGGCTGGCACAGGTACTGATTGGGAGCAATATTTTGGGTGCTGCTGACACAGGTACAGATTAAGGGCTGGCTGGCACACATACAGTTTGATTCATTAATGTGTTTCTTTATTTAAGAAAAAGTGAATATGTGGGAAATGGTCATACAGAACGGGGGTGGGGGGGCACTGATTGTACCCCTTGCCTAAGGTGTCAAACTACCTTGGCCTGGCCCTGATGTCTACACTCATGTTTTTACTAGGCTAATGGAAGGTTCCAGTATTATATGAAACGTGTATTTCTATAACTACTAAACAATAGTGGGAACATATTGGGAACATAGTGTCAAATCAACCTTTAGATAGCTCAAACAATTGGTTAAAGAATCCATTGGACAGAACCAGAGAATTTCACAGAAGAGCTTCAGCCTTGCACAAGTTTTGTATTGTAATAGGCTGTGCAAAATAAAAAATGTTTCCAATATAGTTAGTCAGGGAAAAATGCAAACTATAAAGGCTGGAGTGACTGGATGTCTAATATAATAGCCAGAATCCAACTTCCTGCTTTTCAGCTCTTTAGCTTTGAGTTAGTCAGCGACTTGAAGGGGGGCCATATGGGACATAACTTTTCTCATTCAGCTCAGATTCAAAAGCAACAGTTATGGCCAGTGTGGCCCACCCTCAAGTCACTGATTGGTTACTGCCTGGTCACCAGACACCAGGGTAACCAGTCAGTGGAAAACAAGGGAGCTGAAAAGCAGGAAGTTGGATTCTGGCTATTATGTTACACATCCAGTCACTCCAGCCTTTACACGTTACATTTTTGGCTAACTAACTATATTAGAAACATTTTTTATTTTACACTGCCTATCTATTGACCAAGTTTTTATTTTTATACTGAACAATTCCTTTAAAAAATGTTGGTGAAGCCTCCAAGTGTAAAAAAAGAGTGATTTCTTCCTAAACCATGTGAGCATTTTTAGACAAGAAGCATATGACAAATCTTCCAGATCCATGCATGGAGGAATTTGTGCGATGGAAGGAAGGCATTAGGACAGTGGGCAAAATAACCCCAAATGTTACATGAATCCATTTTATTTGGCAACTTTTTACTTCATGCAATAAAATAGGTAAAATTGCTGACTATCTGCATGTACATGCCCCTGCCAAATGAATTTCAATACATGTTGTTGGCAACCAAATAAGCATTTTTGTCAGCTTAGCTCAAGTAATATTTAAAAATGAAAATTTGGAAGCAGATCTTCTCATTTAATAGTGTCTGCACTATGCATCCTCTTAGCCCCAACCTGCAAAATGCACATACTTTTTGGACAATTTTATAGCAGAACTAGGGGATAAGTAAGTGAAAGTTTAGTACCTATGTTGCATGTAGATATACACAAAACATGCACTGTTGGCATCAGGCCCGCCATCAGGTGGGGACAGGGGGGAAAAGTGTCCCGGGCCCGGGGCTGAAGGGGGGCCCGGCAGCGCTGCAATATTCAAAAGAGCCGGGCCCCCCTTACGAGCGCAGAAGCGTGCTAAAATGTGCAGTATGCCAAAAACTTTGCCAAGTAACAGCAGCCGAAGTCCCCAGGGCCAGATTTATATAGCAGGCGCCCCTAGGCCCACTGTCCTTTGTCACCCATGTCCCCTCCCTTTTATTTGCTCAAATTTTCATTATCGGGACTGAGCAATGGGAATTGGCACATGGAAATTTAAATTTCTGAACCAATGTGGGTGTGGTTAAGCAGCATGTCGCCCCCTAAAATCCTGCCGCCCTAGGCCCGGACCTAGGTGGCCTCTCCACAAATCCAGGCCTGAAGGTCCCATAGAAGTCAGTGGGCTGGTATACCAATGCATGGTTATTGCCACATTTATACACTGGGCTGTGTAGCTGATGAGTTGGCCTGGGCATGCTTAATCTGGACACAGGAAAACCATTTCTTTACTCCATACTTCTGTAAATGTTTAATTCTTCTATACATATATGATCATATAAATATATTTCACAGGTAGTAAGCATTATAACCAGTGGGAATGTAGTTACTATGTATTGTATTATAAAACTTTCTCTTTCATCCAGTTCTAGAAAAGAGTGTCATACTAAGAAACATTCTCTTGCTATCTAACAATTACAAGTTACTATATAAAAGGTGTTTATACTTTGATACGAAATGCAATGGGAATGTTAAAATAATTAAGGCAGTGTCCTAAGTTTAATCGTCAGGCTCACAACGCTGTTAGGTCAGACAGGAAGGGTATTGACGTTGTTGGCACATACCATTGCGTAAATGCTGCAGAAAATATGGCCGCCAATGACACACAGTAGGATAATTAGACGCATTGAAAAACAGGCTGATGAACAGGTGAGCAGAGTTATTTTGGCACTAAGTATCCTATAGTATCCCTACTGTGTCATTTACTTTCTCTAGCATGACACACAGCATGACTTACTGCTCTGTGATAGCAAGATGTTTCCTCAACTTGGAATATCAAGAAAGTAACCAGGAATGATACACTGGCAAGCACAATGCTCAGGAGACTAATATTTCAGGGGATGTTTCTCACACAGGGGCTAATATGCAGCTATGTAGACATGCTGCTAAAAACAGAGGCATAAAAATAAACCTTACCCTTTGCCCTGACACTCTGAGGAATGTAAATTACTAATACAGGCACTCGCCACCTCCCTTGACTTTTATAAGGAGTAGGTAGAAAGACTTATAATAATACAGCATACTTCTTGTTTGGCACAGATCAAAGATGATTTATTCTGATTTTCATGCATGGTTCTGATTTTTGACTCGACAAAATAATTCCACAAATTAGCATTTCTTTAACTGTTCGCAACAATAATTTGTGGCTGTTGTGTTATCACAGGCAAATATGTGTCCCTAGCTGAAATGAATAGTGATATAGGTATATAGGAATCTATTATTTGGAAGCCCCTTATCCAGAAAGCTCTGAATTAAAGGCAGTCCATCTCCCAAAGACTGCATTTTTTTTGTAACTTATAATTTTATTTCAAACAATGTTTATTGTTTTTTTTTCAAATAAATAAAAAAGAAAAGAGACATAGGATAATTAAACAATAACAGAACAAAAAAAAATCAAACAAACAAACAGTATAGCTGTATTAGTTCAGTTATCAGCACAGATATTTTTAATAAACAAAGGGTTGCATTAGTTGAATAGTCTCCATGGGCCAGATTGTTACATGTTTATGAGGTGGGGAAGGGGGGAAGTTATTGTCTGACCTCTCTTTGCTCGTGGTCTGGTGTTGTTACCGTAAGTTGACCAAGGTAACCTGTTATGTTCCCGTTGTTTTGTGAGCTTGTGGTGTATTCTTCCCAGATCTGCCACACTTTTATGTATTGTTGAGCCATGTTAGTTATTATGGCTGTCATTTCTTCAAAACTTTCATTTCAACCCTGGATATAATCTTGAGGTAGGTACCATTTCATCATAACTTTGTAAATGTTTTCTTTCTGCTGGATGCATGTTACCATCCTGCTTGCATTTTATCAATATAATTAAAATGTTTAGAAGTTATTTCCTTTTTCTTTTGTCTTGTAATGATATAACAGAACCTTGGACAACAGTACCAAACTAAGATATAATGAGTCTTTTTTGGAAGCAAAACCAGTCTATTGAGTTTATTTAATGTTTAAATGATTTTTTAGTAGACATAAGTTATGAAGATCCAAATTATGGAAAGACCCCAGGTCCCAAGCACCCTGGATAACAGGTCCAAAACCTGTATAATAAAACAATATCCATTCAGTACAGCATGTGCCAGTATTCAACCCAATGTGACAAGAAGAAATAATGCATTCCCTATAGATCATTATAGACAGGGCCGCCATTAGAAATCATGGGGCCCCGCACAACAAAATTGTCGGGGCCCCGCCCTCACAGGCACCCAAGCCTCACCCCTAATCCCCGCCCACTCCACATCAAAGATAAAAGACCACACAGACATCAGCGCTAAAAATGTGAAAAGTATAAAAAATTGCATTGGTGCCAGGGCCCCTCATACAAGTTAAAAAAAATTGGGGTCCCAAAAAATATTTTTTTTAAAAAACATTGGTGCCAGGGTCCCACATAAAAGGGTTTTTTTTAAATAATTGGTGGTCAGGGCCCCCCAAAAAGTAAAAAAAATTAAATGGTGACCAGGGCCCCCCTATAAGTTAAAAAAAAACCTTGGCACCAGGGCCACCTTACAAGTTAAAAAAAATTGGGACTGCAGAAAATATTTTTTTAAAAACCTTTGCAGCCCCTTACAAGTTAAAAAAATTGGGGCCCCATAAAATATTTTTCTTTAAAAAATTGATGTAAGGGGCCTATAGAGTATTAAAATAAAAAATTGTAGGCCAGGGGATTAAAAAAAAAAAAACCCCACATTGGTGTCAGTAAAATTGAACTCATGGCTTCCGGGCTCCATTATAGCTGTTTTCATGACTTCGGGTATTTTCGCCGCTTCAATGTCGGCTCCTTTCAGGACTTCGGGTCTTTCCACCTCTTCAGGACTTCGTATATGTTTGGCACTTCCGCATTCTGCCGCAGGATTTCATTAGGAGCGCAAGCTTCTGGGCTCATAAGGGGGACCGGGGGGATTTTTTTGAAAATTGCAGTGCTGCCCCCCTTCAGCCCCGGGCCCGGGACACTTGTCCCCCCTGTCCCCAACTGATGGCGGGCCTGATTATAGAGGACATAATATATCAGTTCAGAGTTCTGTGACTGGTAGTTGTGGGCCCATTTTATACATTTTGATCACTGCTGTTGATTAGAAGCAAGCAAAACAAAAAGCAGATTTCAATGCATGAAGCCCTCAACTCACAAATGCTATTCACGTAAGAACATTTCAGGTTAGCATAAACACATGTGTTTGCAACCAATGGAAATTGATCCCCCCCTTGTCTTGTTGTTACAGTCATCACTACTCCATACATAAAACATATTTTGTGCTGCCCCACAAGGACACAGTTTAGTAATAGCTGTCCAATCAGTGTGTAATTGGGCCCCAACAAATGTAGCCTATTCAAACTTAAGAGAAATGCTCATATTTTCTGATCAGATGGGTTGATTCTTTTGTTAAACTCTGTCACTTCCTAAAAAACTTTCTGATCATGGTTCTGTATATGGACCCCTTAAGAGTCCATTTAGGTCATCTGTCACCAACCTTTTTTACCACCCATGAGCCAAAAAGAGTTGAGGAACAGCACAAGCATGGAAAGGGTTCCTGGGGATGCGAATGACTATTTGGTAACCCCTGTGTGCACTGACAGTCTAAAGGAGGCTCAGTTTGGCAGTACACCTGGATTTATGCAACCGAAACATACCTCCAAACCAAGAATTCAAAAATTGGCACCTGCTCCAAGGCATCTGTGAGGAACAGCCAAGGGTTTGGTGAGCAACATGTTGCTTGTGCGCCACACGTTGAGGTAAATATTGTACAAAATTTTGTGTGCTGGGTTTTTTAGGGGAACTTACTTTGCACTTCCAAAGAGAGGTTATAAACTAACAAAGACAATTTCCCAATCAAAATGTTATTTCAAGTAAATGTTTACCTGATACAAAACAAACACACATTTATATAGATATAAAGTATTCTCTTTAATACAGTATATTAAACCCCACAAGTGACTAAATCCATCATTTCTGTTGGCTAACCTTTCTTGGGACACTTTCAGTGGAATAAAAAACATTTGTCTGCCCTCTTGTGGAGCAACTAAACAAACTCTCCATCTTGGGAAGAGTAGACTCCAACCACAGTTTCAAAAACTTT
Source organism: Xenopus borealis (assembly GCA_024363595.1). Taxonomy (NCBI): domain Eukaryota; kingdom Metazoa; phylum Chordata; class Amphibia; order Anura; family Pipidae; genus Xenopus; species Xenopus borealis. The sequence continues at coordinate 117,478,990 of CM044441.1, read as the reverse complement.
GTTTTTGTTCCCTTTTACAGAAAATGAAAAACGTGTTTGAAATGTGCTCTACCACAGTTATATGATCAGGGCACTTATTGCATAATGTTCTTACATTATGCAGAAGAAGGTTCATTGTCCTGTATTTAAATGAGACTGGGTAGCCTCTTTGTTTGATAACACCTGTATATAGCAATTTGTACAACAATGAAATACTTATATTAATGATTAATGGGCTAATTTGTTTCATTATTTATGCACCCAATATCTGGGCACAGTCTTGCACAACACTGAAACTGTACATGAGAAAATTGTGCCTGATTCCATTTACCCACAGCAGTTAGATTATTTGTTTATTTAGATTATTTGTTTATTTAGTATAACTGCACTGGACTAGTACACACCCAGGGGTATCCAAAAGGTAGATCAGGATCTACCAGTAGACCTTTAGTTGGTGATCAGTAGATCTCAAGACACTGTCAATAAACAGCTTGATTAAAGGTGGCCATATACCAAACAAGCGGATCTCTCCACAATATGCCCACATTGAGGTGGGTGATATCGGGCTGATCCAATCGTGATCGGATCCTAATGCGTGACCACATCTATGAACAAATGTGGCCGCAATCCAGTGGGATTTTTCACCCTGCCCAACTTTCAGCCAGATATTGATCGAGGAAGCCCGTCAGAAGGCCATATTTCCTTTTTCTCTGTAATAATATAACTTGTACTTGATCCAAACTAAGATATAATTGATTCTTATTGGAAGCAAAATCAGCTTATTGAGTTTATTAAATGTTTACATGATTTTCTATAAAGATCCAAATTAAAGAAAGATCTTTTATCCGGAAAACCCCATGTCCCGACAATTCTGGATGACAAGTCCCATAAGTGTTATATAAATTATCTTATATATTAATATAATAAATAAGAAAAAAATCTTAAATTATTAGTCATATGATGGATGTACAGTAGATCATAATGGGACAACATCACTAAAAGTAGACCCTGCGTTAGTTAAGTATGGGCATTCCTGCTCTAACCACTGAGTTTACTGAGTTACAGAGTAACTACACTTTTGTTTATGTTGTCCTCTTGATGACTGAGGATGACAGGAGTAGAAGGACCAGGGGTTTATAAGATTGACTCATTAAAGTTTCTTGATTATTTAACTACAGACCTCAAACAGTGTGATCTGATAACTACAGTGTTATAGCATCTCCTTGTGCAAAACTACATTTGGGCACAGGGCCCCAGAGGAGCTCCTTTCCTACCAGGGAATGGCTCTATTCTATCCTAGAGCCAGTAGGCAGCTTGTAGTCAAATCAGTGTGGAAATATTCTATAATCACAATTCATTTAGAAACATATAATTGAGGTGGCAAGCAGAAATGAGCAAATCTGATGTTTGCTGATTAAAAAACGAACAATAATCAACATAATCATTACCATGAACATGCCATTGCCCTTACTGCTTGAGATTTGCTGCAGAGGAGGATAAGCTTTTTACAGCAAAAGTAAATGGGAATATCGACTATTGTACACAACAGGTGATTTTTAAGGCCATTAAGAAAGGTATTATGTGAGGTGTTCATTGTGTGACATACTAGGCAAATTTAGTTTGAGCTTTGTGTGTTTTCAGAGTGAGTGTACAAAGCTCAGCCATTGAATAGGTATTATGTTCTATCAAGGGCTCATTGTTTGACAGATCTTATACCTAACAATACCTCATTGTGAAAGAATACAAAGATCAGGGCATAAAATGCCAGTTTTCCAGAGCCCTCATCATTTTCTGAAATTGTTAGCGCTGAACACACTAGGATTTACCTGCTGTACACCTGTTGGCTTCAACCTTCAGTCTGTTACAATATATCTCTAGGACTACAAGACCATGGGATATTATGGAACTAAGATGCCTTAAGAGAGCTGGATTACAAAGGGATGCGCCTCATGGATCTAAAAATGGTGCTTTGTGTGGATTATTAGATCATACTATGGATAAAAGCAATATTTTGTTGTCTTGCCTTTCAAATTAAGAGGGATCCAAAGTATCTGGAAGAAGTAGAAGTACTAACATGAACTGGATGCCTAGGCCAAGCCACTGCTTTGGCCTTTGGAAATGATGTAACTATCTTGGACTCTTATGTCAGATGAACTGATTTTTACAAAACTGTGATATGCAGCTGATTGGCCTGTCTATCATTAGTATGGAGTATACATTATAATAGACTGAAATTTGAAAACATGAAGAGTTCATGATTTGTCCACTCGTTTTATGTTGCTTTATATACTTTTTTTTATTGTGAGACATAAATTAATTAGCGATAGAGATAGAGGGATGTTCTGACTGTCGCCCCCTAGCTATTGTAAAACTGCAAAGCACCTCCCATCACCACAATGTTCGTACAGCTACACCCCAGGATATACATTATCTTCTATTTTAAAGGTAACTAAGAGCTCATTTTCCATGACAGAAAATGAATATATCTCTTAAGAAAATGTGTTTTTTTATTTATGAAGTATGACAACCATGAAAAAATGTAATATGAAACTTCTCCAAGTAAAAGCCGTCTAGGTCCCATATAAATCAATGGGAGCTGCTTAGATTCTATTGGATTTTTATAGCCATTCAGAATTTTAGAGATTTTAAGAAATTTTTAGATTTTTTTTTTCCAGATCGTTCAGTACTTTTTCACACTTTTTATACTTAGATCTTTTAATAACTTTCTTTTGTGGTTTTAGAGAAATAAAGTTTAATCATGGTTTCAAAAAGCTCTGATACTACTAAAATGCAACCATGACATTCCATGCTCAGATATGTCAATTTGTATTCAATACTATAATAAGTAACTTTTTCTAACAGCGAAGCCAGTGGCTGTAAGCAGTCAGGTTCCAAAGTCTTTCTTTCTGCCATCCTCTTCATTAAATATGTATGTTCTAAGTTTCGCCATTGTATTTCTAAAATCCTAGTACTTTCTGACGTTCATCTTCAATTTATTTTAGGGACCTTGTAACTTTGTAACTGATTTTATTTTCTGCTTTATTCAGCTTCTGTCCCCAGGTGTCCATGCTAAATATTTTTTGTTCGCGAGATCCGCTCACCATAGTGACCATAAAGACTTTGGATACCAAGTTAGGTTACTGCTGTCTTTTGAAATGTTTTTATTTTACAGGTATAGGATTTGCTATCTTGAAACCTGTTGTCCAGAAAGTCTCAAATTACATGAGGGCCATCTCTCATAGGGGTATATTTATCAAAGAGTGAAGTTCCGCCCCTAGGGTGAAATTCCGCCACTCTCCATTAATTTCTATGGGATTTTTAAAGTCGTATTTATCAAAGGGTGAAATTTCACTTTCACCCATTGATGAATATGCAGTTCAAAATCCCATAGAAATCAATGGAAAGTGGCGGAATTTCACCCTAGGGGCGGAACTTCACTCTTTGATAAATTTACCCCATAAACTCTGTTATAAGCAAATAATTCAAATTTTTTAAATTTCATTTTCCCCTGTAATAATAGAGCAGTACCTTGTATTTGATCTAAACTTAAATATTGGAGGCAAAACAATCCTATGGAGTTCATTTAATGTTTAATTTTTTTTTTAGTAGACTTGGGGGCAGATTTACTAAATTCACATTAATTCACATGAGGGATTCGAATATTCGATCGAATTTTCAAAAAGATTCGAATTTCGAATATGCAAAATAGGCAAATTCAACCATCAAATATTCGAATACGAATGATTAGAATATTCAAATTTAATTTTATTCGAATATTCGAAAATTCGATGGTCGAATACTTCCCCTTTAAATTTAAATTCGATCACCTACTTCGCCAGATTAAACCTACCGAAATGGGGATCATTCCCTAAGATCGAATAAGAAAAATTAGATCGATCGCTTAAAAATCGTTCAAATATTCGATTCGAATTCGGTCGATTCGATCAAATTTTTCCCTATTCGATCGTTTGTTCGATCGAATTGCGCTAAAAAAAAAAATTAGAATTTGAATTTTTTTAAATCCCCACTATTGCCTGGTCGAATTTCGAATTTTTTTGGCATTCGAAATTCGACCCTTAGTAAATCTGCCCCTTAAAGATCCAAATTACGGAAAAATCCCTTATCTGCAAAACCCCATGTCCCAAGTATTGTGAACAGCAGGTCACCTGTATCTGTCTTAAATTGCATTCACTTGTTCTCTTCATTCTCTGAGTTTTCCTTTTTTGTTCTATACATTAGTTTCACTTTTATATTCCATTTAGCATTTTACCTGGTTACATTTAAGATTATTGAAAAAAAAAAGTCCCTATAATATTAGAAAAAAACATAAAAACAATTGCAAAGTTATTTATATTATCATATATTGTAGTAGATATTTATTACTAGGTAATTTTATCTTTTGAATATATTTAACATAATGGGACATTCCTGTTACATGGTATAACGCTTTCTTTCAGTGAAAGAGTTGCACTATTCCTATTTTCATGACAATATTTATCTATGCATGCTTATAAAAGTTATCATATTTACAGGACCACACAGCAATACATACGGCTGATTTAGGAACACTACATCTTGCCTCAGAATGAATAGATCTCAAATACATTTTTTTTTTTAAAGAAAACTGGTGTCACAAATCTTCTATCATATTTTCTAAACATAGAAGTAAAATATCTAGAAAAATATGCTTCAAAATAGGGATACCGAGCATATTTGAAGATTTCTGATTCCCACCTAACAGATTGGCAAACATGACGTTAATTCTATG
>CM044441.1:117449243-117469243 GCA_024363595.1 Xenopus borealis | reverse complement strand
TACATCTTACGATTTTTTTGTCTGACATCGGTCTGAAAATTGATCGGCCAGATTAGAAAATCTTTATGTTTGCAGGGCCAAGCAGGCAGCAACCCTTCAGTTTTGCTGGAAATATCACCTGAAATGGTCTTTTTATTTGATGGACAAATCGGACATTTTAACAATCGTTTTGAGACAATCATGGTCTCATGATAACTATTGTATCTTTTAAAATTCTTTACATCTATGGCCAACAACAGAACAATGGGAAGGTAACCAGATAACAGCTCCCTAACACAAGATAACAGCTCCCTTGTAGATCTAAGAACATCACTCAGTGGTAAAAACCCATGTCCCACTGCTTACTATTCAGTTACATTGAGAAGGAAAAACAACAGCCTACCAGAAAGCAATTCCCTCCTAAAGTGCTGGCACAAGTCACATGACCAGGGGCAGCTGGGAAATTGACACTATTAACTGATGCATTTTGAAAAGTATACCTTTAGGTCTACTATCACTAATCATTTAAACACTAAATAAACCCAGTAGGATTGTTTTGCCTCCAATAATGATTAATTATATCTTAGTTGGGATCAAGTACAAGGTGCTGTTTTATTATTACTGAGAAAAAGGAAATCATTTTTAAATTTAGAATTATTTGTGTAAAATGGAGTCTATGGGAAACTGCCTTCCCAGAATTTGGAGATTTCTGGTTAATTATGATAAATATATTTTTATTAACATTAAAAACGCAAAAAAAGAGGGCATATTCAATTCTAACTTGTTTCCTCCTTTAGAAAAATCAACAGCTATTTCCTGCTCTGAATGAATAGTCGCATTTTTTTTTCAGCTTTAAAGCTTTAAAGACATACAATTCATCTGTTCGAAAATATTCATATAAAAAAAGCTTTACTTTACAGCCAAGCAGCCTATAGCGTTACATGCATTTGAGGGTAGAGAGAATATATTATTCTTGTGATAAATCATTTAATGTAAAGGTTGCCAAACAAGCGGTCTTGCCCTGATGTGTCCACTCTGGAGATATCAGTCTGATCCATCCATTTGTGGGACCTAGGCCAATGATCAGATCACAATGCTGGGAATGCAGGCAGTTGATCCTCGATCCAACACGATTATTAAACAATTTTCAGGCAGAGGACCCCATATATTGGCCGGTAATCTACAGACTTGGTCTGTTAGTAGCAGCTTTTATCAGTCTGTGTATGGTCAACTTTACTCATTGTTTACTGTTTCACTGTTTAAATACATAAGATTATTTGTCATTAATTATTATTATTATTATTTAGTTTTAGTTTATCATACTTATTTATGTCCCCAAAGAGAGACATCTTTACACCATTTCACCCAGAGACGACTGAGCATTAACAAGCACATTATTGTGAACTGTGATTTTTTGTTTTCTAAAATTGATCAGCACTGCCCCCTAGTGATCACTGTGATATAAGACTTTTGGATAAGTTATTGTGATTCAATGTCATTTTGGCTCTGTTGTAAGTTGAATTTCCACCCTGCACATCTACAGCACTCTAGTATGAACAATATGAAAGATATCAAAGAGACTAGATCTGTTTTAACTGTACTCTTTGGACCAGTAATAGCAACTAGGCTATAGAGGAAATGTTTCATTTGCATTATCTATACATCGCATTATAAATCTAAATAATAGGTGAACCTTTTTAACCTTGCTTAATTTCTATTTTCATGTATGGGAAGAAAGTGTGTAAAATAATGAACCTAATAGTTTAAAATAGAGAAAAGAAACCCGCTTATAACTAACAGAAAAAGAATTATATCAATTTGACTCTATATTGCCTAAATAATGTTCAATTTAATACAACCAAAAGTGAATTTGTTCAGCTGATTAAGAATTATTGAAAAAAACAAATAATGTGCTATAAAAAATATGAATGAATTAATTATTATTTTTTAAAAACCCTTTAAGAATAAATTAATCCAAAATGCATAAGGTGGATTTAAATCAAAAGAGATTAAAGTGCAGTGCAATAAATTGATGTAAATAAATTGATTATGAAAGTGAATAGATTACATAAAAATTATTTAAAAAGATCAATAAATAGGATCATTGATTAGACCAATGTGGCTCAAATTCATAGAAAAGGTTGATAGAAATAGGAAATTGCAGGGGGTGGAGTTGTCCTGGAAGCTTCCTGTCTATTGATTGGGACACCACAAAGGTAAGGATAGGCAGTGTTACAGGGACTGTGGTCTTGAAAATACCTTGCCCTAAACTGGTAGAGGACTACAATAAACCTAAAAACCACAAATCCTTGGTCCCTTGTAAAGAAGAAAGGTATCAAGGAGAAGAGAGTTTTGAGCCTAGCACACCAGTCACAAAAACTCACCCACAATTACGGATTGCTTTTTTTTTTTTTTTTTAATTATTTAAGTATAAGTTAAAGTTTAAAACCAAATAACAGTGAACCTAATAGTTTATTTTCCTGTTATTGCCCTGCTTACTATTTTAACTACAGCATGTTTTTTGCCTGGCCATGCACCTAAACAGTATCAGTCTATAGACTACTCCCCGAATGTTGAGTTTCATCAAAAGCCAGTCTGTCACTTGATAAAATTGGCTAAATGCCTTAAATGCATTTCGGTTCTGTTCAATTAAAAAGAGCCCTAACAGTGTCAGGGCACACTGCCTTGGCTAAGGAGCTAGGGCTAATGTTGACTTTATAAACAGTAGGAGGTGGTAAGGTTGTAGTGAAGATGTCTAGCCAAGATTTAAAATTCCAGGCCAGATTTAAAACAGGTGCACCCCTAGGGCACTAGCACCCCCTGCCCCCCTCATACACCCCCACCCACTGACACCTCCCTCACCTACTCTCAGATGCTGCTACTGCTGGTGCCTTTTCCCTAACTGCCGGGTATTTGGCAGGCAAGAGATTTAAACAACTACCGCCCAGTTCAAATGTGGCCAGAAGATGGCATGATGACCGCAGATCTTTGCCGTCCTAGATCCTGTCATTTGTGGCCATCTCACAAACCTGAACCATCTCACAAACCGGAAGCCAAAGTACAGCTTGTACATATTCACAGATTTTACCACAATTGAATAATTATACATGGAGAACCATTATCATAGATCCTCATATGCCTATTCATATGTGTGCCCTCTGTTGCTAAAGATGATAAAGAAAACTTCCAAAATCTCAATCAGTTTTCAAACTGGAGGTTGGGGAGAAGTTAGGGAGAGATAGGGGAATACGTGACATAGACAGAAGGTATTAGTATTCAATCCCAGTAAAATAAGTGCTGCAAAATAGCATATGGAGTCACCCCTAATTCAAGTCACATGGTCATACCCACAGACCAACACCAACAGTCTATTACATGTTGCTTATTTGCTGTTACCCAAGGATGGAAAGTCTTGTGGGTTAGTACATTCCCTTGTAAAGGGGGTAAAATGTGAACTGATGACTGTATAATTAGTTTGGCCGCTAGATGTTGCTCACCAACCCCTTGGATGTTGCTCCCAGTGGTCTCAAAGCAGGTGCTTATTTTTAAATTCCAGGCAGAGACAAGCTTTGGTTGCATAAAAACCAGGTGTACTGCGAACAGAGTATTCTGTAGGCTGCCAGTCCCTATAAGGGCTACCAGATAGCAAATCGCAGCCCTTATTTGGCAGTCGCAGGAACATTTTTGCTGGTGTTGCTCCTCATATCTTTTTTTACTATAAACTGTGGCTCACAGGTTAAAAGGGTTGGGGACTCCTACTCTAGAGGGAGTAAAAGCAATTGTATAAGAGTTGAGGGAAAATCCCATGAGGATGAAGACTAGCTGTAAAAAGGGGAGGTTCTGCTGGAAATGGCAGAATGCCTCAAGGAAGAAGTGGCATGCAGAAAGTCACTTGATCAGTGGAGGCAGCCATACAGCAAGAGGTATAGATTTAGCTAGTAGAAGGCCTAGCTGGTGTAATGGCACACTATAGTAATGTGAGGTGAGAGCATGGGTAGCTGTAGCCCCAACAAGGAGTAAGTGGGTATAGTGACCCAGAGGATACCCCACCAGTCAGGGTTGAAGTGGATAGTTAGGGCACAGAAGGCTAGAATTTGGGCAATGCCCTGGGTAGAGGGGAGTGCTGACTCTTAGTAAGATGCCAAAGGCTGATGGTGCAAGTGGGAGATGACTTGTTTGTGTGTACCCAACTTGACTGCAATTATTCTGGATGCTGTGTACTGTGAATGTATGTCCTGTTGGAGTGTGCCTGCATGTGACCATATATTTGAATTCCAGGCTTAGAAGCAAGTTTTATTGTATAAAAACCAGGTGTACTGACAAATAGAGCCCCAATGTAGGCTGCCAGTCCACATAGGATCTACTAAATTGCAAATGACAGACCTTTTTTGGCACCCCAGGAACATTTTTAATGTTAGTGTTGCTCCCCAACTCCTTTTACTTCTGAATGTTGTTCATGGGTTCTAATGGTTGGGGATCACTGCTCTAAGGTGTAGAGTTTTGGTGCCACCTACAAAGGAGCAAACTTGGTGGTATTTCCTCAGTAAAAAAAAAAATCTGGTTCTTGATAAACACTTAAATGGGTAAAGGAAAAATAGATTACAGAAAACAAAAGACCTATAAGGACTTTTCCTGTAGATAAAAAAATAAACAATCCTTTAAAAATGGATCATAAGGAAGGCTAAAATGATTATTTAACTGTGATACTGATTGTGTATATTGTGTATGAGAGGAGAGAAATGCTACAACTAAGGGTAAGGCCAGACTGGAAGTTTCGGGGAGATTAGTCACCTGGAGACTAATCGCCTTTTCTTGAGTCCCGCAACCCGAAAACTAGAATTGATAGAGTTTTTGTTAAAAAAAAATTGCTAGAATCATTCAAGTTTTCGGGCAAAACCCTCTGAAAAAACACAAATCAAATACCTGTTAACCTCTTGAAATGGTTCAAGGGACCTCTGCCATTGACTTCTACAGAACTGTGACAGGCTTTATGTGGTGAATTTTCAGATTCAACCTATTTCCAGGTTTGGGGTATAATAAATCTTTTTTTTCTAAAAAAAATTTAAAGAAAACTTGGTCGTTGCGACCAAAAATGTGAGTTTTGATCAAAAACTAAAACTCGAAAACTAGAATTTTCATGGAGAAAACAACTCAAACCTTAAATAAATCTTCCCTATAGTATCTGAGAAAGGCCAATTATCACTATTGTTTATTTTGTAGCCGTGACAAGTAGCTGCTACTAGTAGCTCTGTATGTCTTCACTTAATCAAAAAGAGGTATCAGTAGGAAAGGATAACCCTTCCTCACCACTGCTGAGAAAACACAGTTGGCAGGAGAGCAGATATGAGTATTAAACTAGAGATTTGGTATAATCTTTACATGCTGTTATTTGAAAAAATATTTGGAATTTAAAGCATCCACATTCCAGAGCAGCCTGTCACATTGTTCCAGTAACGTTCCTGCATCTGAGTCTGAAGACCTCCAGGAACTGCCGCATTCTTCTGAGGGAGTCAACGATTCTCAGGACAAATCTTTATATTTTGCATATAATGCATGGTAATATTAATTGTTATTATTGTGTATATATATATATATATATATATATATATATATATCAATAATTGCACTTAATTGTAAATCCACAAAGTACTTTTTAAGACCTATTTGACATCTATGTTTACATCAGTTATTTGGCCTTCATTAGCCTCTGTTAGCAGGTGTTGCAGTAGAGAAAGCAGTTGCTTGGGACAGGCAGCAGTATAGAAGGCTTAAGGTGGCCATACACGGGCCGATAAAAGCTGCCAACAGACTGAGTCGGCAGCTTATCGGCCCGTGCGTGGGGCCCTCCGACGGGCTTACCCAATCAATATCTGGCCGAAAGTCGGGACTAAAAATCCCGTTGGATTGCAGCCGCATCTGTTTGTTGATGCGGTCCTGCGATACAACTGCCTGTAACTCCTCTGTTATGGGATCACTCCGTTGTGGGATCATCCGATATAGGCCACCTCAAGGTGGGCTTATCGCGGAGAGATCCGCTCGTTTGGCGACATCACCAAATGAGCGGATCTCACAGTGTATGGCCACCTGTAGTCGGAGTCGTTGTAGATGCATGATATAGAAAAAAACAGTTTTCTATCAAATTGGTCAACCACACTGTAGTTGTTGCATTGTTTAATGTCAAAAATAAGTGAGATTGTAAAAAATCATAAAGTTGAAAACCTGTATAAAGTGACTGGTATTCAGAATATAATGTAATATATTCTGTAATAAAACGTATGAATAAATAAATACATAGTTAATAACCTTTGAATGTGAGTGTACTTGCAATGTAATATAATGTAATCTTATTAATGGTGTAAGTAGCCTCAATATTTCTATAATCATAACCCAACATCTAGACCAGGGGTCCCCAAACTTGACAAAAACTACTGTGCCGAAACGTTGGGGTATTCTCATTACTGGCAAGTGTATCTGCTCCTTGTTGTTCCTCTTTTTTGCTTCAAATGTATAACTGGGTGGTATGTATCTATAGCTCACAATACTGGAAATATAGCTTTGATAAGATATAATTTTGATTGCTGTTGAGTGTACTGTTATTCTATATATAAACAAACCCTTTTTTTTCCAATACCACTTTTTGTTTGTATTTTTTTTTGCAAACCCAACATAGGGAATATAGTGTTTTTAGTTTTATCAATGTGGGGGTACCTTTGGGTTGCTTGCACCTCATATAACAGTTCTTCATATTTCTCTCTATTATTGCAGTGCCCTTTGTTGATCTGTATTTCTCTCCCCAAACTTTTTTTTACCAGTGAGCAACATTCAGATGTAAAAAGGGTTGGGGAGCAACATACGCATGAAAATTATTCACGAGTAGCACAAAATAAGTGTTGTGATTGGCTATTTGGTAGCCCCTATGAGAACTAGCAGTCTACATGAGGCTCTGTTTGACAGTACACTTTTTTCTTTTCAAACAAAACTTGTCTCCAAAGCAGGAATTTAAAATAAGCACTGACTTTGAGGCCAGTGGGAGCAACATCCAAGGGGTTGGTGAGTAATATGTGGCTCATTATCCACTGGTAGTGGATCACTGATCTATACAAACATTTATAGCATATCTCACCAAGCCCTGATGCTTGCAAAAAGGAAGAAATACCCTGCATGCCTTTAGTCATACTACATACTTCCACTACTACAGCACATCCAAATAATTTTCCAAATAAATAGTTATTATTATAGCATTAACAGCATGATGCAGAATGTTTCCTATGGGGGCTTTGCTTACTGTGCACACAAACATTTCTTCTTTGGATCTGTTAGCTTTAAATTGGGCCTCAAGATGTGCTGTTGATATTACTCTGTCTATAGAGCAATTAGCTTTTTGTAACTCTTACTTATAATGATTCTGTTTTTTTTACAAAATGGACAAGCTAACAGCACTCCTCCAGCAGAATTACGCATTGAAACCTGTTATTCAAAAGAGCAAATTTTTACATTTAATTTTGAAATCTGACATGAGGCTAGACATGTTGTTACTTTCCCAGGTGCCCTCAGCTAAGTGACTTGTGCTCTGATAAACTTAATTCACTGTTTACTGCTGTGCTGCAAGTTGGAGTGATGTCACCCACCTCCCTTTCCCTTCAGCAGCCTAACAACAGAACAACAGGAATGCAAAAAATGCTCCCATGCACTACCTAACAACAATAGATATGAGAACAGCACTCAATCCAAGTCCGGCTAACCCAAGTCATGTCTCCATCAGTTACAGAATCAAAAGCCTGTCTGAAACAGTGCCATTGTGAAGGACTGGCTCTTTCTGAAAGCACATAAACAGGCAAAATGCACTGTGATGGCTGCCCACACACCAGTATAAAGCAACAAAACAACATTTTGAATTGTATAATTAATGATTTGCAAAGTACTCAGTGTAATTTAGTAATAAAAACTATAGCATAAAAATCATGACAGAATCCCGTTAAGGGAAATTCGAAATAATTTCCCCAGCATGTATTTACCCTTTAATATCACAGGCTTTGCGTTTCAAATATCTGCTGTGCTGAAAACAGATTCAGTTCATTTTTTAACTATCACTTTACTTGGCACAGGATTACATCTAAATCTACCTTTCACATACTGATGGGGAAAGTACTTGATTTGCAAACAAGACATGAAAGTCAATCGCTCAGTAATACAAAGCTAGAAATCATTATGTTTCTTTGGTAAAGTCTGTGATATCATTTCAGGGTTATGTTATTGAAGTCAATACAATCAGATAAGTTGTGTTTGGAGAGGGCATACATATACCCCATGTGGCGTGGTACATCATGTACTAGGTGCCTGCACATGACAGAATAAATCTTTCCTGATATACAATGTTCTGCCAAAGAACATTCATCCATCAGACTGCTGCCAGCAGCACATTAACCCCATTCACTGGGACATTGCTGGGCCTTATGGATTTATTCAAGCAAATTAAGAGCACAGCAATACTGTACTCCATAAAAGAAATAGTTTTGTGATCACATGGAAACACAAAGCCAAAATACTGTGAACATTCTATAGTATGAAATAGTCATCCAGAATATGAGTCTTATTTAACTGTATGTGTGCATATAAATATATAAATATGTTTGTATGTGCTTCATTCATTATCCTCCTATTGCTGTTTAACCTTTCTATAGACCTCATTTATTACAGCCACAGCAACTGCAAAACCACTAAGGGGAGCAAAATCACACCCCTAAGACTAGTGTCTACCTTTGCAGATCTCGACCAAAAATCTGCTCCTCTATTCTATGTGCCTGCACTAGGATAAATGACCTTAGTGCAGGCAGATGTAGGGATTTTAGTTTCAAAATGCAAACTCTTGCATTATAGTACAGAAATGTGACACATCTGCCTGCACCAAGGCTAAGGTAATGCATTTAAATACAGTGAAACCTCGATTTTAAGAACCCTGATTGTACGTTTGGCAATCTCACAAAGTAAACTGGACTTGCAGGTCAATGATCGCTCAGTTCAATGTATATTGAGGTCTCTGATGAAATATGGTGTAACAAAACGCATCAGACCTCTCTGTTTTCTCTTTTTAATTGAATGTAACAATAAAGACAGATGGTTTCAAATACATATTGACCTGAGCGATCATTGACCTTTGGAGTGCACTGCAACATCCTGTTTACTTGGTGAGACTGCCTTCCTTAGTGACATCCAATCCAATCTAGCCAATCCAAATATAACAAATATATTTTTGTCAGCATTTGGACAGTTTTTTTTGTCATGGTGGATTTGAGTAAAGTTGTAAGTGCAGGGGCTGGGGGCACCCAAACTACTTGAATTAAACAGTGAACAACTGTGGAGCCTAGCAAGCTCTGTTACAACTAAATTGGTGGGAGAAAATGATGTACGAGTAAAGCTCCTGAAAAGACTGCTGAATCTTTTGTATATGTAGCGCTATAGTAACTGGTGTGACTATAATCAGTTATAGCTACCAAATGGTATTAAAACCACGAATGAAACTATTTCTCTCAGGGGTGAGCCCTCGCAGCGAGGTGGAGGAAGGATGTAGTTGAACTGTAACCATGTGCGATAAGCACAATAAAGTTGGGCGCCAGTAATTCTTTATGATGAACCAAAACAGCATTTATTCAACAGCAGAGCAATAGGAACAATCACCACAGTGGAGTATATTCAGTTACACAGCATGGATATAAAGCACGCAGCATGAATAGAGATACATACACAGCATAAAGGAGCAAATACTCACAGCACCATACATGGGCTGGATCCCTTCAGGCAAGGGGTCATGTCAGCAGTAGTTGAGCTTTGAATGTGAAGAGATATACGCCAGAAGTCAGCAGCGGTAACAAGTGGAACCTGAGGGGAAACCCTATCCCTGAGGTCTGTACACTTAGTCCCTATTTCTGGGTTATGAGTACCCGAGGATCTTAATCCTTCTAAGTCTCCTGTCGGAGCGTGAGCTGCTCAACTATCTACCTAGCTATCACTCCTAGAGTGATCTATGACAGAGTATGCTATTCTTTACTAGGGCCTCTGCGCCTAGGGATCATGCCCATTCCCTTCCAGCCTGCAAGGTTGGGCTAAAGCAATGAACACTGACCGCATGGTTCCCATGACCTTTATACTTTACACAGTGCCACCTTGTGTACACTGTGAGAACTGCAGGGGTTGCATAAGCACAAAAGGTCCCCATTAGGACCCATTAGGCGTCCATATTGCTAGGGATGTGCCTGTCAGAAATATGTGAGGGTGTCTAGTTTTCACATCCCTACATATATAAAACTGATTGTACGTTTTCCTACATTTTACACTTTTGATTTGTGGTCTCACCAATTTATAATGCATTTCAACGGGTGCATTTCCTTGATTTTAAGGTCCACAGAAACCTATGTCTAGAATGTTGCGAGACAGAGTACATGGTGGTTGGCGCTTATTTTTTGCACTTTTACCATGCCCCGCATTGTGTGTTTAGTTCACAACACAAGAGGATTACTGCAACTGTTTTGCAATCATGAATCATGTCAGATAATCAGATATATAAGGAAGGCAGAGAACATTGCATTAGGGACTCTTGTAACTCTTCTCTCTCCAAGTAGTGCCAATTCTGAAGTTTTAGGGTGACAAAAAATCACCTCCAGAATGGGCAACAAAAATCAAAACAAATGCTCTTCTTGAAAATTGCTTTATTTCACAGTTGTTTGCATGGATTTTTGTTAAAAACCATTTTTATAGAGTTGCCACAAATCAGTTGGCAAGGCTTGGATGCTATTCTGGGAAATACCAGGCATACTAAACATTCCTGAAACATCTTGGCATTGGATCCAATATATTCCTTCCTTCCTGTTGAGATATGTTGAGTCTGACATTCAGGTGACCTACATTATGAAGTTAATACATTTACCTCTGTTATATACAAGGGTCAAACATATTGCTTAAATGTTGTTTCCTGTAATACCTGATAAGGCAGAAATGAAAGAATAACATGGAATGTGACAAAGTCCCTATTGGATTGCGCCAAAGGAAATATAGGCAAAAGATTGTTATGTAGTGATGATCAGCCATGGCTGCTTTTAGATAGATCAGACCTCATAGTGGTGCGAATGGAAGAAGCAGATAAAAGTAGTAAGGACATAATTATTGGCTGATAATCACTAGATATTAGGGTGCATGCACACTCACATATGTGCCCTCATTCATATTTTATTCTCCCTGAATCTTTATAGAACTAGCGCCCCAATAAGAAAAGCCCTACCTACTACCCAAGATAGAGGTACCCATGAGCTCTGCTGTGCTTATTCTGCACCAATACGCGAGTCCTGTGTTAGGGGCACTTTCAGGGGTAATAAACTATGTGAGGGGGTAGCAGGGAGGGGAGACTATCTAGAGCAGTAGGTAGGGGCTTTTCTTATTGGGGGGGGGGTTATTTCTCCTTTAAGAACAGATTATAGTGTGTGTTAAAGGAAAACTATACCCCAATATGAATACTTGATCAACAGATAGTAAGTGGAATATTAAAGAATCTTACCAAACTGGAATATATATTTAAGTAAATATTGCCCTTTTACATCTCTTGCCTTGAACCCCCCATTTCTGTCTGCTGCCTCAGAGATTACCTGAGACTCGCGGCCTAGTCAAGGACTAGCCATGACCCAGTTCTGAGCTGCGGCCTGGCAGCTGGGAACCCCTGCTGTAAGCTGTTGTAAATTCGTACGTAAGTTGAAACATTTTATATCTTTGGCCCTGCTGAGCTGACTTTAATTTGAGTGTCATTTATGGCAACCCAAACCCCAGGCGACTGACTGGATTCATGTCGAGGGATAATTTGCCTCACGAGGAAACTTTGGGCGACTTTAGCGCAGGCGACTTTTCAATATAGTGGACGAGAAGACAGGTGTAGGCAGTTCGGGGGAAATTGTCGCCGAGAAGAAGAGGCGAATAGTCACCAGGTGATTAAATGTCCCCGAATCTGCCTCTGTGTTACAAGCCTAACAGTTCAAATCAGTACTTAATATTTAAATACATTTCAACTTAGCCTTTTGAGTGCTCCCATAACCCCCTTTTTTGTAAACAGTTCAAAATCTTCACTTGGATTAGTGAGCTGACTGAGACACAAACTTTATACAGGTATCAGACCTGGTATCCAGAATGCTCGAGGCATGGGGTTTTCCAGATAATGGATCATGTAAACATTAAATAAACCCAAATAGGCTGTTTTTTTTTTTCCAATAAGGATTAATTAAATTTTAATGGGGATCAAGTACTCAATGAACTGGTTTATTATTACTGAGAAAAGGGAAATCATTTTTAAAAATGTGGATTATTTGGATAAAATGGACTCTGTGGAAGACTGCCTTTCCGTACTTCGCTCCGAATTCTGAATAACGAGTTTTCGGATAATGGATCCCATACCTGTACTTATATTTTGGAAAAACAGCAAACATTAAAACATGGGAAGCCATTCAAATAAAGTATGTATTTCTGGTGAACAATCTGAAAACAAATAAACTGAAAAAAAGTGTTTGAAGGTGGACAACTCCGTTAACCAGCAGATGACTATTCCGCTCCAGCATTTCTCTAGGGTAGAAGGTGCAGATAGAGTTTTTGGTCTAACTCCAATATGTAATCAGGCCTGGACTGATGGGTTCGGGCAAATGTAATCAGCTGCTCACCTAAAAATGCAAATGAGGTTTGTCTTTAATATATAAATGAGCCACTCACTTTAGAAATGTAAATGAGCTGCCCATAATACCCACTCACATCTAAGCCAATGCCTGCTTTTGTTAGTACTCATACCTGTACTGGCATATGGGAGGAACCAGGAATTCTGGCCAACTTCAGTTAGTAATATTAGAGTTGCTTGGTTTATACTCCATCCCTTATGTTTATGATAGGTATGTTGGCAACTGGAGGTTCTAGTTAACCTTGGGGTTGGAAATATAAAGCATGCTTTGCATGTGCGGGAATACATGGGCTGCTTTGATACTTTTGCCAGGGCTGCTTTTTCCTTCCAGTCTGACCCTGTATGTAATATTGCTAGATGTCCTTTTCATTGAAAGCACATCCTGACTCCCGTTATTTACTACATCAGATAGTACACAATAACAATATATGACCTTTGGTCCTTCTTTCTTATCAGAACCCTCAAAGGACTTTCCCCATCCAGTCTTACATAGAGCCCAGGTGTTTTCTCCTCCACTGAATGCAACCAAGATCTTCAGAACCTAACTGCAGTCCTTGACAGCTGCAATTCCCACAACCATTTTCCTGAAGCACTAGGAATTTCCTGTGATACAATATGAGAATGCTGCGATGACTTACTGCGGTGACTTCACATGGCTAGAGTTCCCTTACTAAACCTCGAGTACTCGAGCACTGCACATGGATAGTAAGACGCAGACCTCAGACAGACAAAAGCAATTTAACATCTTGTCAGAAGGAGGAAGCCACTACTTTAGATTTTCTTTTAACCATTTGCACATTGTTTAGGTGATAAAAATGCTGTCGACCATGTCTCCCACCCAAGTGAAGTTATTCCCACACCATTTTTAGCATCGAGGGCTTTTTGACAACAATGCAATATGCACAACAAAGAAAGTGTGGCCGTCCAGTGACTGGTGCAAGTCGAGTTTAACAGGGCACAGACATGGGTTCATTAATCAATTAAAGGGTTGGTGGAAATCCCACTACGTGCTAAAACTGATGACTGAAGAGCAATGGTTTGTAGACCCTGTCTGTATACTGTGCACATTATTATTATAATGCTTTATTTATATAGCACGGACATATTCTGCAACATTTTGCAGAGAATATACCTTATTCACATCAGCTCCTGCCCCAATGGAGCTTACAACCTATGTTCCAGATTCCACACGCTATCAGTTACTGTATATAAGCATTTAACTTACCGGTATGTTTTTGGAGTGTGGATGGAAACCAGAGAACCTGAGGAAACCCATGTTATCCATTTTAACATGGACAAAACTGGGCATTCCCAATAAAAGACAACAAAACACAATTCTGCACAATCAATGTAGAACATGCAGTTTAACAACTTCACTATAATACATTCAGGGTTTCCCCCCATCAGGTCGCTCACCATCAAGGGTAACTCTCAGCCTCTGAAACTACAGATTATTTGAGCTTCTCACTCAGTCCTGCTGGCTTCCCCTCCTGGGACTTTTAATAGTCATTGAGGGAATTGTTTTCCATTAATATTGCTCTCTATTCAAGTCAGATTGCAAATGTGCTTTAACGGGTAACTGTTGTGAAAATTAAAACATAATATAAGCTTCATCATCCGGAAATGAAATGTAGAAATTTTCTACATACAACCAATTAAAAATTCTGTATTGTTTCTGAAACATTTAAATTCACCTTCACTATCACCAGGTGCAGTAACCCATATCAACCAATAACATAAATGCTACCTGCTGATTGATTACTGTAGGTGTAGGTGATGAGATGTGTAGTACCCTTTGCACCTTTTATTACATAATTCCCAATATCTGTGACATTTGGTTAAGATGGCTGTGTGTTTCTGCTCTACAAAGGTCCTTTGCTTAAATTAGCTGTTACTATGATGTAGATAGATATAGATGTAGAGATATATACATATAATATAGAATTTCATGTACCAAAAGCTGATCAGTAGTGATGGGTGAATTTATTCCCGCGATTTGCCCCTGGAGAATAAATTCACAAATTTTTTGCCAATTTGCAAATTTTTTGCCAATTCGCGAATTTCTCTGGAAATTCGAGAATTTTTCGGGGAAGTGAAACTGGGGAGATTCGCCCATCACTACTGATCAGTAATTCACATACTGTGCAATCTGTATCAGAAATGAATTATAGTCATATTATAACCATATTATTACTGTATAGTGAAGTATTTGGTATCTAGCACTTACAAAAACACAAACAGAGTTTAGTTCAGGGGCCCTGACATCTCTTGTCACTCTGCCAAAATGAGGCAATATTGACTCTCTGATACACAAGTTCGGGTGACCTTTGGGCAATACCGAAATGTATTATTCCTTTATGACCAAATCATCGGAAGACATTCATTGAATAAAATGCACGTTTTCTCCAGGCGTCGCTCTTAAAACTCCCAATAAACAGATTCATATACTGTATATATATATTTATATATTTCAATAGCTTTATCCTGTTTGCACCTGACAAATCGCTTTCCTGTTATGGCAGTGTTATTCTTCTTGCTTTGAAATACATTGTGCACAGTGTACAGGCTCTAAAGCCGAACAAATAACAAACAGGAAGCAAAGAACTCAAGTCTGTCAGTATGGCTGGTCCCCTGGAGAACTGAAAAATTGCTGCACGTCATGTATTGAGAATTCTTGAATACAGTAGATTCTGGTATGGTTTTAGCAGCTGTAGAAATGGGAATACGTTCAGAAAAATCCAACAAGGGGATTGAGGGGTTATAATGACACAGCAAAAGAGAATACAAGTATTCTGGATGCAATTTACAGATTCACCAGGTAATACAAATCATAGTTTACTTTCCATCTAAAAGGCTTCTCTGTCACATTTTTTTAAGATTTTAATGCAGAAAGATAAATGTGAGGCCAGCCTTTATCACTGCCTTGTGCCAGGGTTTTCATTGATGCTATTCAAGTACCTGTAACAAATACAATTTAATGAATATTAATCATAAACAGATTAAAAGAGAGTCAATGGAGTGAAGGAATATTGTTGATTAAGTATTTAGGCTTCCAAGCACTAACAACATCAACCTGTTTTCCATGAACTGGTACAAATATCACATTCTTCTCTGTAAGTGGCTTATGCATTGGGGCAAATTCCCTTTCATCTATACAAGCTCCATACGATTTCATGGGAATCACAAAATTGCTTATAGGAAAAGCAATTTATAGCACCACCCACCAAATAACAGGTACAAAGGTGATATAAATAACCACAATGTTCATTCCTCCAACTGTCTTACCTTCATTTGTGATACAACTATCCTGAAGTTCATTACCCAGCATCAGAGCAGAAACTAGGGGTAGGTAGAAGGGGCAGGTGCCTAGGGCACAATATTGGGGGAGGGATTGGCACATACTTCTTTTGTCGCCTACCCATGTTTGGAGTCCTTGTCCCTGCTACCACCAACCCCTTCTCCCACCACTCTCCAATAAACTTCTCCATCCCCACTAGGCAACAAGCGCACTTAGGGCCGCCATTAGAAATCACGGGGCCCAGAACAACAACATTTTCAACCACCCTGGTGCCCAAGCCCCACCCCTGATCCCGCCCACTCCGCATCGCAGTTAAAAGACCACACAGACATCAGCGCTAAAAAATTAACCCTGCCCCACACACAAGTTATAAAAAGCTATTGATGGTCAGGGCCTCCTTATAGCTTAAAAAAAAAAACATTGGTGCCAGGGACCCCCATAAAAGTTTTTTTTTTTTAAAAAAAAACATTGGTGCCAGAGCCCCCCTTACAAGTTAAAAAAAATTGGTGGCAAGGACCTATAGAATATTAAAATAATACAATGGTGGTCAGGGGATAAAAAAAACTACACAAATGTGTTGGTGTTCAAATGTGAGTGGTGTTCAGTAGAATTGAATTCATGGCTTCAGGACTTCAACTTCGCCTGTTTTGGTGACTTTGTTCTTTTTGCTGCTTTGGGACTTTTTTGGGCCAATTCAGGAGTCCGGCTTTTTGGCACTTCCTGCATTTCGGCTGTTTGAGACTTTGCGAGGTGCTGTCAAGGGAGGCGCGGCTCTTTCTAAAGTGCAGCACGGTCAAGCCCCCCTTCAAGCCCGGACCTTGTCCCCCCTGTCCCCTTCTGATGGCGGCCCTTAGCGAACTTATTCACACACAAAGCAGAGTACAGTGGCCTGCCAGGTTGCATGGTGTGCTACCCAGAAACCTCAAATACAACAACAATATGTTAGCATGGTTTGTTGTACTACTGCCTTGCCATGATGGGATCCAGGTCTGGACTGGGAGTCAAAATAGGCCCTGGCATTGCAAGTACAGAGAGGCCCAAACAGCCCCCACCAGCCCACTAAAGAGTGACTTTCTATGACATCTTACAGCAGCCCCTCTGGCATTTGCCAGAACCCACAGATTGCCAGTCCGGGCCTGTTGGGATCCTAGGTTTGATTCCAGCCATAATGCTACCTGCAAAAAGTGCTCCAGAGACATACAGGCAAGTTAATTAGCTTCTGATACTTCTGATAGATTGTAAGTTCCACTGGAGCAGGGACTGATGTGAATTATGAACAATCTCTGTAAAACACTGCAGAATATTTCAGCACTATATAAATAAAGAAGAACAATAATAGTGTCCTTTTTAAACAAAACATTCTTAATCTTTGACTGATTTTCATGTTCTCTGTAATGATACAACAGTACATTGATATTATAGGTGGCAAGTCAGTCCGTTTTTCAGCAGCCTAAATGAATGGCTCTTCACATTATGGAAAGATCCCTTATGCAGAAAACTTCAGGTCCCAAGAAGTCTGAATAGTAGATACCATACCATACTAGAACACATGGTACATGAATATATTCGGGTCTGTTTAGAAGTAACAGATTTTTTAATGGTCAAATTTAGACTTCATGGGAGTTTTTTTTTTTAAACTCCCATGAACTGGAAATTCGACCAATTAAAATTTATTAAGTCAGGTGAATACTATGGATCGTTTCGAATTCGATTTGCATTTTTCAAACTCAATTTGATCCCAGGACATCTTCCATAGGCTAAAACCACAATTCGGAAGGTTTTTTCATTTTTAATTCTTTAAGGGCCAATGTATGATAAATCTTGAAAATTGAATTTTAATTTTTTTTTAAAAAATGTAATAACATTTTTAACAATTCCCTAGTCGAATTTGACAGTTTTGGCCATAAAAAAAAAAAAAAAAAATTGAAAGTCTATTTTTCACTTCGCCCCTTGCCCATAGTGTAGTGAGGTTAAATGTATTTAAAATAGTGTAGCTAAATGAAGATACAGTACTAGCTGTGTACCACAGTTCTCTCTAGCATCAACTGCACTAACAGCTCTTTTGGCATGGCCTGTCTTTTCCAGTTGATTAATGCTTTGTTGGCGTTGCCAAAAGACAGACACAATCAAGTATATTAATTGTGTATATGTGTGTATGTATACCTTTATATATAGTTTTTTTACATTGCTGTGAAGTCCTGTATGTCATATACAGTGGAAAAGCAAAGGTGATGAAAGAACAACCATGTGATTCAGTTTATAAGTGGAAGCTACACTAAAGCTATGCAAAAACACCTTTAAGATTGTTCTGTCAAATGAGAATGACCGGATCTTGGGGAACGTGGCTGTTTTGGCTCAGGAGCTATGGACAACATTATAATATCAGGACCAGGATACAGCTGCCTTTTGACTAAATGAACGTTAAGTGAGCAAATCCTACCCAATCACAACACGTCACCAGACATCTGTTTCCTGTTTTCATTCCCTCTCTGTTATCCTACTATGGTGCTTCCCTTTCACCTGTAGGGACTGTAGGAGGTCTGAAGGCAAATACTTGCTCTGCCTTTGGAATGTGTTATGGCACTGCTGCACCCATAGTTAACCATTTCCACAAAAGTCAAAGAAATGCATGAGGAACATGAGCCTCTTGTTGATAATATTAATATATACGGTAATATTAATTAGCTAGTGAATAGTTCCTATCAATAGCCTGCAAAGTATTTCCGTATAAACAATATTTTGTGATATAATCACTTATAATTGGTTCTCAGTGATGTCATTTGTATCACACAGCTCACTGAAACATGTGTATTATATAGTGAATAATGTACCTCCTGTTATAAAACATGAGGATATTATTATTCACCATGGAGTTCCATGACCTGTATAAAAGCACTTGGCCTTTGGTCAGAGAACTTCTATGTGACTTAAAAAACAGTGAATAAGGCAACCCTCTTGTAAAATATAAGGATATTATAAGTTACAGTGGAGTTCCATAACCATCTAAAAACATGAGGTTTCAGTGAGTCATGTGACAGAAATTACATCACTAATCTCTGATTATAACTGGTGACGTCACTAAGCACAGTTTATAAGGATAATATTTACTGCACATACATGGCTCTTGTGTATTATATCCATACATTTTTCAACAGGGTGTATCTTATTCACTATGTAATACACAAGAGCCATGAACATTCTGTAAAATGTATTCTTATAATTGGTGCTTAGTGATCTCAGTTCCATCACGTGACTCACTCAACTTGTGTATTATATCGTGAGTAACGTATTATAATTCGCCACGGAGTTCTATGTTCTGTAAAGCCTTGTGCCTTTATATGGTCATATAAATACTAGGTGACATAAAATTGATATAATACTGAAAAGCTGTGAATATATTGTAAATTATATTCTTATAAACGGTGAGTTCTGATGCCATCAGTTATAAACGGTGAGTTCTGATGTCATTTCTGTCACATGACTCACTGAAACTTGTGTATTATAATAAAGTACCCCCAGTTGCAACATATGAGGATATTAGCAGTTACCTCTGAGTTCCATGAACTGTATAAAAATACCTCAGGAAATCCTTATAATATACAAGATGGTGTACTTTATTCACTATACAGTATATTTACACAAGTGACATTATTTATTATACAATAAACAAAAGCTATGAATATTCTGTAAATGATATCCTTATAAAAGGTTATAATCAGTGCTTAACAATGTCATTTGTGTCACACTACCCACTGAAACGTGTTTTATAATACATAAAGTACCTCTGTTATAAAATATGAGGATATTAAAATCCATCTCAGAGTTCCATTACCTATATAAAAGAACTCAGCCTTCAACCTCGTGACTTTATATTATCATGAAACAGTTTGATGACATTCTTATATTTAAAAAAAGTAGTGTACATAATTCCTTTTATAATGATAAGTGAAGACATATATATAGATATATATATATATATATATATCAACACGAAGCAGGGTTACGGCACTCACGAAAAAGTTG
>CM044441.1:117411616-117442318 GCA_024363595.1 Xenopus borealis | reverse complement strand
CGTTAAATTTGTCTGTATTTTGTGCGCAAATTTTTACCACACTTTAGTAAACGGACCCCATAATCCTAATTCTTATTGTACTTTTGGAAGAAGTACAGGTATGGGACCTGTTATCCAACATGCTCAGGACTTTAATTAAACCCAATAAGTGAAAATGAGAGTTCACCCTTAGGTAAATATGCCTTTAAAAATGCCATAGAAATGAAAACAATGGCAGAATTTCACTCTAACGGACTGTGGAGAGCTTTAACTTCACTTTTAAATATGCCCCACAAGATCTGCAGTCTTTCCAATAATGTTCAAAAATATATTTTCATTGCAAACATCAGAAATTACAAATGGGAAAACATTTTTAGTCCTAAATAATGTATCTTTAACTTCATATGCATCAAAGGTCTAATTTTAGAGTTTTTATACATCAAATGAACTCACAACTCAAATGGTTTCTACTTTAAGAATAAAACTTTAAAAAAAACTCTAATCCGCAAGTTCAGGGTTAAAGAGGACCTGTTACCAACACATACAAAGCTGCATAATGAAATTCCTTTGAAAATGAAACATGGAACACAAATTATTTTTTTGCATTAAAACATCCATGCTTGTTATAAAGGTGTTTAAATATCTGAGCTGTCAATCAAATGTTATCTGCCCCGCCTCAATGCCTCAGGCATAGAGGCAGAGCAATTAATTACTTTCACTTTCCATTCAACAATTACTACGTTACTGTTCCACTCACATTCCCCCAGGGCCAGGCCAGACCTGACGGGCGCCCCAGGCAACTCACCCGACCCCATCGTCCCTCCACCGCGCCACTACACAAGAGCGTGCATGTGCACCTACGAGGAGAGGGCACACATGCGCGCTGAACCGCCCCTCACCCCCTCCCCTCTCGGGGAGCGTGCGCATGCGCACTGACCCACGCGCCACCACGACTCAACCAAGGCGCAAACCGGACGGCGGATTCTGAAGCCTGTACTGGGGGTAGGCAGCAGTAAAAGGTACATGTCTGGCGCCCCCCAAACTTTGCGCCCTAGGCAGGTGCCTACTCTGCCTACCCCTAGTTCCGGCCCTGCATTCCCCCTTCCTTTCTCAGGCTCTATAATTGTTTAGAACACTGTGCATGGGCATTAGGTCCCCCCATTCTGGTGCATACATAAGATTTGGGGTGATAAAAATTTTAATCTTAACAGTGTCCACAAAATGGCTCCTGCCTGCTTGCTGTGATTGTGTAATTCAAAGACTGAAGAAAACACAATTTATATAATAAATGTTGTGTAAGTAAAGTTTACTTTGCCCAACTAACATGATAAAACAGAATTTGGAATTTTTTCTTACGGTGACAGGTCCACTTTAACAACCACAAAACTCAAATCAATCGAGTTTTTGGTGGAAAAAAACTCAAGAATTGAACAGGTTTTTGGCAGAACCCAATGGAAAAAAATCAAACATCACGAAGGCTACTAACAATTTTATGTATAGCTCTAAAAATAAAAACCATAGACTTTTTGTGATAAAAACAATAGGTAAAACATATGTTTGACACTAGCCTGGAGGGTGTTACCATAAAAGGGGACAGGGTCGGACTGGGCTGGCGGGACACTGGCAAAAAACCCGGTGGGCCCCCGGCTTTAGAGGGCCCTGCCGGCCCAGATCCAGAGCCTGGAATTCCTCAGGGCCGCCTCCAAACCCTGAGGGTTTCTGTCTCAGGGCTCCCCTCCAGACCTTGAGGGCTGCTGCCTCAGGACCTCCAGTCCGCCCCCCCCCCCTGTGCATGCACGCACTTGCGCATCAGCTCAAGTCGCGACAAAACAGTGCGTGCTCTAACAAACTTGCACAAGTGTGCACAAGCGCGGGGGGGGGGCGGGTTAACGTACGGTAGGTGGCAGCCCACAGGGTCTGGAGGGGGGCCCTGAGGCAGAAGCCCCGGTGGGCCCCCCAGTCCGACCCTGAAAGTGGATATGATTAGAATGTCAAATACATACCAGAAGTGACTTAGGCTAAGGCCAGACGGGGAGATTCGGGGGAGATCTGTCACCTGGCGACTTCTCCCCCCGAATCTCCACGAACAGTTAGGCACCGCTGCGCACCGGCGAGGCTTAAAGTCGCCTGCGCTTGTTCACACGGAGCGGCGTGATTTTTAAAGTCACTCAAAATTGCCTGGCGAGGAAATCGTGCCGCTCCGTGTGAACAAGCGCAGGCGACTTTAAGCTTCGCCGGTGCGCAGCGGTGCCTAACTGTTCGGGGAGATTCCGGGGCGAGAACTCGCCAGGCGACAGATCTCCCCCGAATCTCCCCGTCTGGCCTTAGCCTTAGGGGTGATAAAGGAGCAGTATATTCCCTTTTTAATATGAGTTCAATGAATAGGGCTTGTGTTGAACATATGATTAACCTATTGCTTTTATACAGTCAATGGTTTTTATTTTGGAGCTAAACAGGGAAACTGAAGCTAGTTCATGTTTGGTCCTTACAAGGTAGATCATTAGATTCTTGGTGCACAGATAAACAGGAGTGCATGCAATGATATTCCTGTCAACAAACACTTTTTTGTCAAAGCCTTTCCTTGTTAGACCATCCATTCCCTTTGTTAAAGTGAATGATTGTGTTATACTGATAATTACATTTCTAATTAATAAAAACATGTCTTGTTCATTCCCAAGTGAGTCCAGGACTCAACATTCATCCACAAGTCAGATGATGTGAACTAAACTCAACTATAACATGGTAGGAAGTTTGTTGCACCACAAAAGGTAACCTAGAGTTGCTTTGTATACACATCTGTACAAAAAAACCAGACACACATTTATCGCCTCATCTCTCTTGAGGGAAGCTGATTTCCTCCCTAGCCTGAATTTGGGTTACCTTTTCCTGAGAGAGCTCTAGGAACTGATGCAGACTCGGAGCACAATAGTGAATTAGTTCATAAAAAAAATTATTACAAATGGGGGAAGGCAATAAATTTTCCAGAGATGGATTTTGAAGCATTGTGATATTGAAAAGAAAGTCGCCAGTCACGTGCATTTCCTGAGGTGCAACTTGCAGGATACAAAGCAGCATGTAGTGAAACCTAGAAAGTTAATGGCTTGTTTTCTTCTTAATGAGAGCATTGTTTTCTCATATCATGTACAGTTTATAAACATCAGTCAAATAGCCCCAAGCCCTGAAGGTCAACATGGTTGTACAATTCATCTCCTGCTAGAATTGTGAATTTAGACTCAGCAGTTAAGCATTCTGAATTATTTGCATTTATAAAGAGTGGTATCCTTCAAAAACTAGAATTGGCTCTATGGTGTGAGTGCAAAAAGGACTTCTTTCTCATCACCCTGATATACAGATGTTCTTTATGCAAATTGTGCTGAATTGTAGAACGATGTACAGATACACTATCGGCAGCTAGATGGTCGTGCAGGTCTCTGGAGGTGATCTTTGGGTTGTCTAACTATTCTCACAATCCTCCATATATGCTGCTCCTGTATTTTTCTTGGCCTGCTGGACCTACTGGTTTCACAGCAACTGTGCCTGTGGCCTTCCATTTCCTGATTACATGCCTTAAAGAGAACAGTAACATCAAAAAAAAAAATGAATAAAAAACACCAAGACAATTTAAAATTGCAAAGCCTTTATTAAGAAATAACTTACTGAAGCTCCACTTCCGCTCCTCTTCAGAAAAGGCGACCATCCATTGTGCGATGCTGGCTTTCTCCTCCCTGGCTAGCTCCCATAGTCTACTGACAGCAGTAAGTCGGACGGTGCTGGAAAGCAGTTCAGGTGGATGAAGAGCTGAAGTGGAGCCATTATCCTCCCCTGCTCTCACAGCCTGTGCCTATCCTGTGTGCCTGGAAACATCCTTGTGCAGAGCTGGCGGTGCACCTCGGGGGAGATCTTGCGGGAACTCAGCCTCCTACTCACCTGGCCCTGTGGCAGCAGGCGATGCTTAGCGAGAGTGCCCCACAGCGGGTGGCAGTGCAGGCGGCAGGGCTCACAGACATCGCTGGTTGTCTCTTTATCCCCCACTGGGTGCGTCTATCAGCGCAGGAGGAGTGAGTACCGTGGCTGACTGCACAGAAGGAAAGGGCACCAGCCCCAGCCAAGATCGCACCATGTATCTGCAGTTGTCTGCTGCACCTTGATTGTCTCCTCATCCCCTCTGGACACATCTATCAGCGCAGGAGGAGTGAATCCCATGGGTGACTACACAGAAGGAGATACATCGGCAGATACAGCAGCAGATAAACGTTGCTCTCCTAGCTGGAGAGTATTCTTTAGATCCAAATCAGAGGGCAGGTGCTGGCAGCTGCCCACGTGCAGGAACTGAGCCTGCTCCTCTCTCTCAGTCTTCCGGTGGTAGAAGTAGTTGAACGCTATGACCAGCACCAGGCAATTCTTAGCAAGAGTGCCCTGGAGTGGGTGCGTTTATCAGCGCAGGAGGTTTGAGTCCCGTGGGTGACTGCACAGAAGGAAGGTACACCAGCTCCAGCCAGGATGACCAGCATGGAGACAATTGCAATGCCCCTGGCAGGCTCGGAGCTCTCCGGGTACTTGAACAGCAGCAGATACGTGGTGCGCTCCTGGCTGGAGCTGGTGCACCTTCCTTCTGTGCTATGCGTCTGTGATATTCAGAGACTATTTGCAATTGGTTTTCATTTTATTATCAGTTATTATTTGTAGCTTTTAATTATATAGCGTTTTATTCAGCAGCTCTCCCGTTTGAAATTTTAACAGTTATCTGGTTTCTAGGGACCAAATGACCCTACCAATGAGGTTGTGGTTTCAATGAGAAACTGAAGTATGAGTAGGAGATCGCTAATCGAAGATTAGTAATAAATACCAATAACAACAAATTTCAGTCTCTTAATGGGCAAGGAAAGGAAAAGAAATAATATTCAATTTTTACTTTCTTTAATGAAAAGGAAATCTATATCCAATATACTATAATTAAAAAATGTGTACCGTTTTTATAAGAAACCTGACTGTATGCAGTGAAATTATCCCTTAATTTACTGCTGGGGATAGGAATTGTGAGACGGTCCCTAACATCTGTGCATGTAGTCTAGTCTTGCAAAAATGTATAACAAAGTTACAAGATGGCAGCCCCCTGTGGCCAACTTTGAAAGCATAAATCATTTGTTTGATTAGGCTTGTGGTGCAGTAAGTTCATGTTTATGTTTAGTATACAAAATACAGCATTTGTAGCCTTATTCTATTTTACACTTTTCTTGCCCTTTAATCAGCAAGTCCGGTTGCTCTGGATTTACTTCAACTGGATATACCATGACCTGGATGAAAGAAGACCTTCATAGACCTTAAAAGACTTTAGATTTGATACAATAGTTGCTAATATTCCACAGATGATGCAGAGAAATGTATCAACTACTGTAGCAAATTTGCACCTAGGTTACCGAAATTGCAAGTTTCATTGACTATTCTTTTATTCATTCTCTTTGGTCATTGACTAATACTTCTTGAATTAAATTTATATCCACGGACATCTTTGTTAACATTGTTTTATGTTACTCTGGTGATTTATTCTAATAAATGCCCAAAAAGACTATTGAAAAATTAAATGGAAAAAAAGTCTTTATATCTGGTGAACACTGAGAACAACCGAAAAAAAAAAAGTGTTTGGAAGGTGAACTACCCCTTTAAAGGGCTTGTTCGACTTTAACTTTTAGTACGATGTAAAGAGCAATATTCTGATTTTTGATTGGGTATTTTTTTCAGTTGTTTAGCATTTTATGCAGTAGTTTGCAATTCCAGCAATGTGGTTTGGGCCAAATTACCCTAGCAACCATTCACTGATTTGAATAATAGACTGGGATATGAATAGGAGATACTCGAATAGAAAGATGAGTAATAACAAGTAGCAATAACAATACATTTGTAGCATCGCAGAGCATTTGTTTTTTAGATGGGGTGAGTGACCCCAACTGAAAGCTGAAAAAAGTCAGAAGAAAGAGGCAAATATGTCAAAAACTTAAAGAAAAAAACAAAGACCAACTGAAAAGTTGCTTAGCCATTCTACAACAAACTAAAAGTTGACAAAGGTAAACCACCCCTTTAAGGGCAAGGCCAGACGGGGAGATTCGGAGATCTGTCGCCTGGCGACTTCTCGCCGCGACTAATCTCCCCGAATAGCTAACTAGCGCTGCTCACCCGCTTTGCGTAAAGTCGCCTGCGCTTGTTCACACACAGCAGCAGCGCGATTTTAAAAGTCGCTCAAAATTGCTCCAGAAAGTAGTAGAGACAGCTTGTGTGAAAGAATTATTTTAAAGACTTACACATGTGCTGTATCCTATGCTGCTGCAATACACAAGTGCACATAAAAGGACATCACCACTTGTGGACATCAGGATAATCGTTAAAATATACTCAAAACAGCGCAGAAACCTGGAAATTCCATTTTCAAGCTGTTTCTCTTTATAACCACTGCAGCTTATCACTCTGCACCAACCAGTGAGATCACACTTAAAAAATGCACATTACACTTCGAAGTAAACATCACTCCTTTCAGAACAAATTCCTTTGAACCCTATTTATATTTGTTTAAGGAAGTCAAATTGCTACTGGAAGGGAGATGCTAGATTGCTGCATTCTTTATACAAGATGTTTGCGGCTCGGGTAAAGCTAGAAGCAGATTTGTAATAAGAGTAAATACATGTTATAACTAGGATAGACAGAAAAAAATGGGCCACAGTCCATAAGACTTAATTTAGTAAAACTTATTTAGAAAATAACAGTTGAAATGTTATGAAGCCGAGTTCTGGAGTACCTTTTAATATGTTATAGAGAGGGCAAAAACTAGGCCAATTGAAAAGTTGTTTAGAATTAAAGTTTCTGAATTATTTGCCTTCTTCTGACTCTTTACAGCTTTTAAATGAGGATCACTGACCCCATCTAAAAAAAAAAAAGCTCTGTAGGGCTACTAATGTATTGTTATTGCTACTTTTTATTACTCATCTCTCTATCCTGTTGATCTCCTGTTTTCAATTAAATGCATGATCGCTAGGGTAATTTTGACCCTAGCAACCAGATTGTTAAAATAGCAAACTGGAGAGCTGCTGAGCAAAAATACTTAACACGAAAGCAATAAAAATGAAACCCTGTTGAAATTGTTTGAGAACATCGCTCTCTACATCAGGAGTGCCCATACTTTACTAATGCAAGGTCTACTTTTGGTAATGTTGGCCCATTATGATCTACATCCATAAATCCATTGTTAGAATTATGTTGCATGGAAAATATTACCAAAAACCCCAGGCCGGTGCACCTATCGGCAGAAATCTGCACCGGTCTGAGGTTATACCAGTGAGCACCGCGCTTCAGTTTTCTTCCGTCTCCGATTTCCCCGGACTGACGCATGCACATTTTAACGAAAAAAGCCTACTTCTTAGTTAAAGTTTGGCTTTTTGTTTCGCAAACTTTTAGAATATCACTGTCTACTTCATACTAAAAGTTAAATTAAATAGGAACAACCACTTTCATAAAATGCCTTAAAATTTAAGAAAAGGTCTACTGAGGATCCCGAAGCTTTGACAGCTCAACTGTGTCCATAATCATAGGAAAAGACAAATGCATTTCCACAAAGCATACTTAAGGTTATGTGTCATATAATATTTATTTTGATCACAAAGGTTTCCGAAAAATTCTCAAAAATGTAGAAACATGACAGAGATCCATAGAAGTGCTAAAGAACATCACTATGGATCTCAGCATGGAATGACAAATGATTTTTATAGAGTCTGCAGAAACAAGACTATTACATGCAAGTACGGTCACCTTTTGAGCAAACCTATTAGCTTTTAAGTGCCACTGATCACGAGCTGTAATATGAAAGTAATCGCTCATCAGTCGGCTTTAGGATCTTCTTTTCAGACATGTTCACTATCCAGCCAGGGGCAAGCCCAAAAAATATCTGTCGGGGATCCTTTCGGGTGCTCAGCATCTGGTACAGTTCATCTTTGGTAATGTCTGGTAGAATATACCCATATTTCCTTGCCAATTGCTTTCTAGCTTCCAATATGTTTCTGGGATCAGCCAAATATCCACGGTTCTCAGCATCGGTGTAATACTTTACTAGATCCTCAGGGGGGAGCATTCGTTTTGGGATGGGTTGGCCACGTATAAAAAAAGGGACTGGTTTGCATAAAACATCTGTGAACAAAGAGGCGAATAAGACAGTTAATAATAATTATAAAACTGGCAACTATGCAAATTCAATACATATAAGAAAACATATGATTAGTGATAAAAGCAGCTGAGCTCTGACCAATGTGAACTTTACATCAATCAGTGGCTGGAACTGCAAATATGAATCTAGCCATCTGGTATTACTTACTATATATATATATATATATATATATATATATATATATATATATATATACACACATATACTGTAAGCCCATGGGGTAGGGTCCTCCATCCTTTTGTCTCCTCGACACTGTAATTATATTTATGTGAACTGTATTTATAATAATGCATTAATGTTACTTATTAATCCATTAGTGATCCCTTGTTTGTTACTACTAATTTATTGTTGCTGTACAGTGCTTTGCCCTCAAGGACTGCTATACAAATAAAAATATACATATGTATATATACATATATATATACTGGTACAGAAAACATAATGTACAACATTTCTAGCTACTTCTTTAGTTTAACTTTCCTTGTGCTTTAACTTTTGCCTACAACATACTAAGGGGCATTTTATTAACATTGGAGACAAACAACACCAGCAATGTTGCCCATAGCAACCAAACTACGAAACTCAGATTGCACTCCTCTTCAAAAAAGGTGATCGTCTCCGTCGCCTTTTCTGAAGTGGAGAGAAAGTGGAGTTCCCGTAAATTATGTCTTAATAAAGACTTTGCGATTTTAAAGTTTAATATGTGTTGGTGTTATTTTCGTAGTAACAAATACAAATTTTTCAAAAATGTTTTTTGATGTTACTGGTCCTTTAATATCAGAAAATGTGAATAAGTGCATTCCCCAGAAAAACCACTGACCAAAGTATATTCATGGAATTCTCCTTTTAGTCAGTGGAAGGTAATATATGGCAATTCCAAGAGCATATTCACAAGCACTTTCAATTGGATTCTCCTCTAGGTGCTCATCTGTGGATTTTACTTTTCACACGACTGAAATAATGAAAATGTTCTGCACACTTACCAAGACTGCGTGGATCATAGAAACCAGTTGTTACTACACCACCGTTTTTCTCTATCGCTGCGATGGCCAGCTGTGAGGCCCACTGGACTTCAATGTTAACTTTAGCTGAAAATATGTCAGCACCCTAAAAAAGCAATATGAACAAATGGTTTGGGTACTCAATGCGATTCCTGTGCAAATCAACGATTGCATAGTCTACACTTAAAAGAAGGATTTGCTTGAAAATATCATGTAACAACTAGCACCCCTGAAGCTTTTGGATCAGTTAAGTCTAGATGGTGCTATAAAAATCAAAATGCTGCATATACATGTACACATTGTCTAAATTAAGCGTTCCTGGGTCCATAGCCAAGCAAGTGATTTTTTGTTTGTTTGTTGTTTTTTAATATTTTGGACAACTCCTTAAAAGTGCAACCGCAGATGCTCCATGTCATGAAAAAAAATAAAAATAAAGCTCCCTCTGCAGACAAACCAATGGTAACACACTGTACAGAATATCTCCCCTGTAATAGCCACACCGCAACAAAGGCAGTAGGAAATTAAATATTTAAGCAGCATATGCTGCAGCCTAGTGGTTATGCCTGGCTCTGCATGTAGCCCCACCAGCAAAGTCATTACAGTAGCTTGCAACAAAAGACAGCTAGTCAGTACTACTAGAACTAATAAATCTGTATACTCTGTTGGCAAGCCTTTAACTAGAATGTGCATAGTATTGAGACACTGTATAAGATGAAGTCTGGTCCCCCCTACGTATTGATTATAAATCTATGTAAAAGTGTAAGTTCAATAATGCACAAAGATGTTAAAAATATATATATTCTTGTTGAATACCTACACATTGCTAGACTTGATATGTTCTAAATGTGTACTGAAAAGAAAAGCAGGTCAGGAATCCATCTAAGCAAATGTAAATAAGTAATGCATGCTCTAACCTGTTTTTTTACACATTCTATTTGCTTGTGAAAATGTTACAAATATTCTTATTATAAGACTAGTTCAGCTATAGCGTTTGCTTGTTTAGTTATGTATATAATATGACCTCACAATGAAACCCCCCCTTTCCCGCCAACCTACTTGTCACGCCAGGCAAATGCCCCAAACTTTTTACCCACCCCACGCGTTTTGTGTCCAAAAGACACTTAATAATGATTAAGTGTCTTTTGGACACGAAACACATCAGGTGAGAGATGACTATATAATAAAGTATATAATTTTATATAAAATTATTTCTTTTGGTCTGATCTGAGTGTGGATATCGAGTGTGCCTTGCACCAACCTGTTTGTATTTGAGTAATACATTTATTGTCAGTTACTTTCTTTTACTCATCTTTTTTATTCAGTCTTCTATTCATATTCCAGTCTCTTATTCAAAACAGTGCATGTTTGCTAGGGCAATTTGGACCCCATCAACCAGATTGCAAAACTGGTGAGCTGCTGAATAAAAAGCTAAATAACTCAAAAACAGAAAGGATTACGAAGAAACCCAACTGCAAATTGTCTCAGGATATCTATCATAACTGAACTCAAAGGTGAACAACCCCTTTAAAGCAGAACTAAACTCTAAAAATAAATAAGGCTAAAAATGCCATGTTTTATATACTGAACTTATTGCACCAGCCTAAAGTTTCAGCTTGTCAATAGCAGCAATGATCCAGGACTTCATACTTGTCACAGGTTTTCACCACCTTGTGACACTCGCAAGCTCAGTTGGCTTTGAGCAGTTGTTGAGAAGCTAAGCTTAGGGGTTGTTGCAAATTATCAAGCAGAAAGTGAGGTTGGCCTGTAATATAAGCTGATGCTACAGGACTGATTATTAAATTCTGATGCTAGTTGCACTGGTTTTTGTGCTGCCATGTAGTATTATCCATATTAATTACTAATTAGAATCATACTGTGAACTTTCTATTCTTTGTGTACTGTATATTGTGAGTGGGTCCCTAAGCGCAGTAAGTAGAAGAAAGAAAGAAATGGCAACGTTTCGGACTAATCCTTGCCCTTTCTCAAGCCTCAGAGAAAGGCTTGAGAAAGGGCAAGGATTAGCCAGAAACGTTGACATTTCTGACTAAATAAAAGCAAGTTTACATTTTTGCAATTAAGAGGTGCTGAAGTATCTTTCTTCTACTGTATGATTTTGCCTCCAGCAAGGGCTTCATACTGAATTGCACTCTGCTCGAAAGGGTTTTTGAAGGTTGGCTGAAGCACACAAGATTTCTAGTGTTTGTATACATAAGCTCAGTAAGTGACAGCAGCACAGAGCATGTGAATCAGTGAATCAGCAGAAAAGAAGATGGGGAGCTACTGGGGCATCTTTGGAGGCACAGATCTTTACTGCTAAAGGGCTGTGGTTGCCCTGGGCTGGTATAGAAGCACAAAACATAATGTACAACATTTCTAACTACTTCTTTATTTTAACTTTCCTTGTCCTTTAAGCTGACCATAGATGCAATGGTAAAGTCATATCTTAGTTTTGTACGATTTTCAGACTGTATGTGGATTGACTCACCATTTTTCACGAGATGGCAAATGGTGGTTTAGTCAGTCGGACAGGTTAGAAGATTTCTGTTGTCTAACGATAATACTGTACATCTCTGTATTGCCGGACTACTGTTTATCAGACTTACAATTACAGTCTACGAATTATTCGCCAGAAAATCATCTGATTTGTTCTTTGTACTACTTTATATAATCTGAATGGTAAGTGGTAGGTCGGACATAAGGATATCCCTGCACGTCTATGGCCAGTTTAAGTTAGAGGGGATTAGGGGAGCAGAGGTAAAGGAAAGATAAAACAGTAAACATAAATCTTACCTCTTCAACAAGTTGTACACCATAATCCCTTTTGAGTGGCTGTATTGTAACTCCCCTGGCATTGACAAGCTGCGTTAAGTCAATTGGTTGAGTGTGGTCTATGCGACCCAGATCAATGAGGTACTGGAGACGATTGAGACTAAGAGGTTGGTATTGTCGCCGGAAGCTAAAGAATAATAAGTTAGACTGCTTTAATATTATTACAGCACATGCTTAATTATATATAGACAGAGGATGGCTTGTTTAGCTAGGAAGAGAATCAGACTATTGCTTTACACTGCTGCATTGTGAGGTCTTTACTTCCACATTGTACCAACATAAGTAAAGGCAAATAAATCCATCACACTGTGCACATATGAGATCTCCATGTATCTGAAACATTTACAGCCCGTTTCCAATTGCTCTAAAACACCAAACATCATCTGTTAAAATCTAGCTATAAAGAGGGCATGTTGTGGGTGATGCAGTTCAACAAGGGCTAGATACACCTGATCTATACCACTGGAAAAGCAACAGTGTGATGTACAGTTCCCTTTAAATACAACCAATAAGTTTGTTTTGTCTTTATATCTTCATTTGGGGCAAGTACAAGCTACTGTTTTATTATTACAGGGAAAAAGCAAGTGTGTGTGTGTCAATTGGGATGACTTTGATGTAGTTGGCCAGCTTAAATATATTGCAATGATAATTGATATTCATGAAACATTAAAAGCTCCTTTATTTATTGTTAAATTAATCGCATGTCAGCTTTGACACAGTGCATAGTCTACTACTAGCTCATGGTACTTAATCAGTAGTATAGACTATGTGCACTGTGTCAAAGCTGACATGCGATTAATTTAACAATAAATAAAGAAGCTTTTATTGTTTCATGAATATCCATTTTTGTGAAGACGCTCTGTTGCCAGGAAGCTGGATCTTGGACATGTGACGGTCGGGAGCCAATTGCGGAGCTTCACACTGGTAAGAGAAGTATTTTTTAGTATCTGTATGCACAAAATGTCTCAATGTCTTAAAAATACACATATACATAGTCTAATGTAGCATCAGCACTCACCACAATTCACAATGAATCCCAGGCTTTTCTCCCACAATTCAAAGCACTCAAAAATACTGGAGGCATTCACAGCGATAATTACAAGTTAATTTATTCCGTCTTCACATATTCCCACACATCGTCGTGTTTCATATCTGGACGACAGTTCAGAAGGAAGTGAAACGCATCGATGTGGGGGAATGTGAAGACTGAATAAATTCACTAATTATTATCTCCATGAGTGCCTCCAGGAATTTTGACTATAGATATGAAAATGAAACTGCTTAGCCAAGTAAATGTAGATTTAACAGCAACCCACCTATGTCCTTCATTGTAGCCATATTTAGGAATAACTAAATAAAAAGGAGTTTGGCCACCTTCAAAGCCTAAGCGAGGCTGATTTCCTCTCTGGGTTTCTCCTTTGTGCCCTCGGCCACTTTTTCTACCACCGTGGATACCGCGGCCTCGTCTTTTTTCCTGAAAATTAAAAAAGAAAGTTTAACAGAAGATCGTTTCTTTCTGAAGAAAGGGATTCTGTTAAAAACACAATCAGACGTATAATATGTACACTAACATAGCGTATATCCAAGAAAGTGAGGTCAGAAGTAACAGACCACTTTTACAATCTGTTCCAACATTAAACTACAACCAAAACAGGCCTGCAGAATTCATGCAACCTTTCTATAAATAGCTCAAAGTCATACAGCGCATGGATGTCACGCATTGCATTCATAGCTAGGTTTTTTTTTCTTTCATATTGCTCCTGTCACCTTAAAGGTGGCAAATGATTGTTTTCTCACATTGATATTCACAGTGATCCCACAGCGTTATTTTTACTATGGAGCTTATGTAATATAATGTGCATAGTTTGGTTCAGGTCTAGTCGCCCACAGCGACCAATCAGGAGGTAGCAATCCTGGTCACCTGTTTAAAAGCAAACATCTTATTGGTTGCTGTGGGTTACTGCACCAGGGCAAACTTAGAATCTTTTAATACATTTGGGTGTATATATTATAATACTATGTACAAAGAAGCATCATAAAAAGACTTGAAGCAGGGATTTGATTGCAACCTCGAGACTGTAAGGCCTTCTGATCCTAATTTTATTCCGTAAAAAGGAGAGAGAGGCTTTGTGCACATTGCTACAATTGTCAAGAGCCATAAGGGCAAATAATATAAACAAACAGAAAATACTGAGTTGGATAACAATAACACTAATAAGCATTATTAAAGGGGTGGTTCAGCTTTAAGGTAACTTTTATTATGTTATAGAACGGCCAATTCTAATAGGGATGCCACTATTTTGGATTCGGCCAAACCTTGGAATCCATTGCAAAAGATTTGGCGAAATACCAAACTCAACCCCTAATTTGCATATGCAAATTAGTGAAAGGAAGGGTAAAAGCAAAAACGTTTTTACTTCCTTGTTTTGTGAAGAAAAGTCACATGAATTTTAACGATTCTGTTTGGCCAGGCACAAAGATTCGGCCGAATCCGAATCCTGCTGAAAATGGGTGAATCTTGGCTGAATACCAAACAGATGCCTAGATTCAGTGCATCCCTAAATTCTAAGCAACTTTTCATTGGTTTTCAATATTTATTTTTTATGGTATTAGTTATTTGCCTTTTTCATCTGACTTAAGCTTTCAAATGGGCGTCACTGATCCCTTCTATATAGAAAAAAAAAAAACAAATGCCCTCTAAGGCCACAAATTTATTGTTTTTTTTTTTACTCTTTCTATTCAGGCCCTCTCCTATTCACATTCTGATGCGTTATGCAAATCAATGCATGGTTGCTAGGGTAATTTGGACGCTAGTTACCAAATTGGTTAAGATGCAAATTAAAGAGCTGCTGAATAAAAGCTA
Source organism: Xenopus borealis (assembly GCA_024363595.1). Taxonomy (NCBI): domain Eukaryota; kingdom Metazoa; phylum Chordata; class Amphibia; order Anura; family Pipidae; genus Xenopus; species Xenopus borealis. Next base: position 117,427,440 of record CM044441.1, on the reverse strand, counting down.
AACTCAAAAACCTTAAATAAAAAAATTAAAACCAATTGCAAATTGTCTCTAGATCAGTGTTTCCCAACCAGTAGCTCGCGAGCCATTGGATGTTGCTCCCAGTGGCCTCAAAGCAGGTGCTTATTTTTGAATTACTGTCTGAGAGGCAAGTTTTGGTTGCATAAAAAACAGATGTCCTGCCAAACATTCTCTCCTGTAGGCTGCCAGTCCATATAGGGGCTACCAAAAAGCCAATCAGAGCTCTAATTTGACATCCACATGGACTTTTTCATGCTTGTGTTGCTCTCCAACTCTTTTTTAAATTTAAATGTGGCTCTAGAGCAAAAAAAGGTTGGGGACCCCTGCTCTAGATCATACTAAAAGTTATCTCAAAGGTGAACAACCCCTTTAAAACCATTGAAATTTTTAATCAAAGTTTATTTGAATGTTACTTAAGAGTTAGATTTGAGTAGTTAGAGTAGTAGCAGAAACATTTGAGTTAAGGTGGCCATACACAGAGAGATCCACTCGTTTGGCGGTGTCCAATATGTGATATCGGGCTGATCCGATCGTGGGCCCCTCACAATGCAGGGGGGATACAGGCGGTCGGATCGCGGGACTGCATCAAGATGCGGCTGCGACCCGACGCGATTTTTAATCCTGCCAACTTTCGGCTAGATATCGATCAGAGAAGCCCTCGGAGGGCTCCACTCACAGGCAGGTTTTATCGGCCCGTCGCCTTAAGAGCTGATGATGCCCCCATAAGTACACTCCCCCATAAGTATTACTGCTGTTGTTAAAAGGAACCTGTGAAGGGGACCATTGGTGAACAGTCCCACAGATCTGGTATTACTGCCCTTGAGATTCTGCAGCCATTTGAGCAAATATGATGTTATGCTTTTTAAAGGTCAACTTTCCTGCTATTGGTCATGGTTACCAGTATTTCATATGAAGGACAACTGACCTTGCCATAAATCTAAGCAAAATACTGGTGCTTAAAGAACTGCAGTGGAAAACTTAAGTTATATTTTACTTTGTTATATATTGGCCAATGCTAAGCAACTTTTCAATTGGTCTTAATTTTTTCTTTAATAGTTTTTAAACTAGTTGCTTTCTTCTTCTGGCTCTTTCCAACTTTCAAATGGGGGTCACCGAGCCCATCTACAAAACGAAAGGGAAGCGCAGGAATAGACGCAAGCAATTCTTTCCGATGGGGCTATGCTCACACAAGCACATGTAGGCGCTGAACGCAGGTTGAGACGAAACATGCTGCATTTTTCCGGCGTTTGGCGCCTACATGCACTTGTGAGTATAGCCCAGGTGAAAAGCATTGCGTGCGTCTATTCCTGCAGGTAGGGTTGCCACCTTTTCCTGAAAAAAATACTGGCCTTCCTATATATTTATCTTATTTTCCTATTAATAACATTGGGATCAGCCATCAAAAATACCGGCCAGGTGGCAACCCTACCTGCAGCTGAATGCAGCAAAACGGAACGCAGGGGAGCGCAGGGAAAAACAGTTGTAAGAGCCCTTATGCTGCAAATATATTGTTAATGCTACATTTTATTACTTATCCTTCCAATCAGGCCTCTCTCCTAATTATATTCTGTGCTCCGATTCAAATGAATGCATGGTTGCTAGCAACCAGATTGCTGAAATTGCTAACAGAGCCATTGAATAAAAAACGAAGTAACTCAAAAAAACCACAAAATTAAAAACGAAAACCAATGGTAAATTGTCTCAGAATAACATGCTCTACATCATACTAAAAGTTAATCTACAGATAAACAACCCCTTTAAGATTTAACTTTTAAAGGAGAATCCAACCTATATTGGAATAAAAACAAAACCCTCCCCTGTGTAGACCCTCCTCTCCCCTCACCTGGGGCAAAGAATTAGGGGCATTTGCACAGGGGGAGGAGGTCTACACAGGAGAGGGTTTTTTTAATTACAGGTTGGATTCTCCTTTATCTGCAGACTCCATGCAAAAACCCTGCCACTACTTATATCAGTGCAAACCCCTACACTGCACGGACATCACTGCCACTAACAAAACGTTGTTAGAAACCAGCAGGAGCGCCTCTGGGAAGCACGTGTGCGACAATATTACAGATACGCATAAGTGAATGACAGACAGGATATAAGCAGTAAGTCTCACTCTGTGCCTGGCGCCAGGGTTCGGTTTCAAGTTAGCAAGAGTAACCCGCGGCAAACATCTCAGCAGCTCCGTCGCTTTCCCTCCGCTGCCTCCGGAAGCCGCCATTTCTACGACCTGAAGGGCACGGTGATAGAACGGAAATGACGTGATGCTCAACCACGCTCTCTATCGTCGCTTTACTGCGAGACGTAGTAATTCAGTCAGGGTCATTGTCATTACAGTGAGAAAGGAGGACGTACCTCAGTGCCAGACTGCCAGTGTTTTATGTACTGTTCAGCTGTCCCTTTTATTTTTTATTTTTTTTATATATATAAATGACAGTTTCATTTGAATTAAAGTGCTCTCCAAAGTTCTGTTTGAGTACTGTTTGGAGTATTTCCCAAATTCCCATGATTCAGTTTTTAAAGAAAGTGGGTGTTTATTGCAAATTAATAAAAATTAAAGTGTTTTGGTGTAAAGTATTAAGGATACAGTTTCTTATGTTAAGTCTGGGAATCACTGGCTTGGGGTTTTCCCCATAGGATCCGTTATCAGGAAACCCGTTCTCCAGAAAGCTCCAAATTATGAAAAGCCATAGACTCCATTATAAACAAATAATCCAAAATTTTCAAAATGCTTTCCTTTTTCTCTGTATTAATAAAACAGTAGCTTGTAATTGATCCCAACTAAAATATAATTAATCCTTATTGGAGGTAGGGTTTCTACCTGGCCAGTGTTTTACCGGCCTGGCGAGTAAAAATGCTGTTTGAGCACAATGTTATTAAAAAAAGAAAAATATATAGGAAGGCCAGTATTTTTTTTTATAGAAAAGGTGGCAACCCTAATTGGAGGTAGGGTTGCAGCCTTTTCTGCTGATGGCAGGGTTGCCAGGTCTAATTTCCAAAACTAGCCAAAAGGCACTTTGAAAGTAGCCCAAAAATAGCACAATATGTGCAGTGAAAAAAAAGTCTAAAAAATAAATGAATAATGAAAAATATGCAATTTTCTATTTTTTCTATTAAACAAAATAGGGCAGATTTGCCCGCCACCAAGGGCGTAACTACAGAGGGTGAACCAGGAGGTATAGGGGCCCCATAAGGCCCTAATACACATACAATTTCAATAAATATTGGTACAACAGGTCAACCTATAGGCATTTTGGCGGCCAGCAGATTTTTGCCTCAAAATTGTCTGAAATTGAGGAAAGCCACCAGAAAATGCCAGAATCCTTAAAGTGGACCCATCACCCAGACTAGGGTTGCCACCTTTCCGGTTTTGACCCGGACACCCCGGTATTTTGAAGGGCTGCCCGGGTCAATGCTTCCTGCCCGGTTTTCCAAATAAGGAAAACCGGGCGGGATTAGCTTGATTGTCATAGCTCCGCCCCATGACATCACCGGCCTGCCCACCGACGTCACGGGCCCGCCCACCCACTGACGTCACGGCCCCCCTTGTCCGGCTTCAGCCACAGGGAAAGGTGGCAACCCTAACCCAGACACAAAAATCGGTATAATAAAAGTCCTTTTCAATTTAAACATGAAATCCAATTTCAAATTTTTATTAAAGCATTCATAGCTGTGTTAAGCTCATTTAAAAATCTCGGCTGTCAATTAAATATTGTCTGCCACTCCTCTATGCCTTAGGCATAGAGGTGTGGCAGACAATTACTTTCACTTTCCATTCAGCACTTCCTAGATGCCACTACTCCCCACACATTCCCCCAGTTCTCTTAACCATTTAATTGTGTAGCCAGGACATGGGGATAGACATCGGGTCCCCCATTCTGGTGCACAAACAAGATTCTGAGATGATGCAAGGCTTGTCTTAATAACAGTGTCCACAAAATGAAGACTGAAGAAAACAAGATCCAAATAATTTATATAGTGTAATTAATGTTAATTTTGCTTGACTAATGTGATAAAATATGATTTTGAATATATTTTTGGGGTGACGGGTCCACTTTAAGAATGACAGGAAACTGGGGTACAGATAGGGTTGCCACCTTTTGCAAAATATAATACCGGCAGGCGGGGACGGGGCCAAAAAGGGGCGTGATGCGCCGCAAAAGGGGCGGAGCCACGGCGAGCGATCGTCTGAAGACGCGAGAAAGGTAAGTTTTAATAGGATTTCAGGCAAGGCAAGGGCCTTTTTTAAGGGGTATTACAAATTTACCGGCAGCTACATTGCCGGTAAATTTGTAATACCGGCCCCGGCCTTGGCTGGTTTTTTACCGGCTAGGCCGGTAAAATACCAGCTGGGTGGCAACCCTAGGTACAGAGCCCAAAATATGGTAAGTCCCACTGCATGCTGGGTATTGTAGTCTTACATTAAAATTCGCAGTTGGAAAATTATTAAACAAAAAAAACTACATCAACCAGCATGCATTAGAAGGCACAGGCTTGGCACACTAGGGCAAGAAAAACCTTTGGCTATTTTCCAAAGGCCCAAAAAGTAGCCCAAATCCATACCTTAGCTAGTTTGTACTTTCAAAACTAGCCTAGGTTTAAATTAGTAGCACAATTTGGCTGGAAAACAGCCAAATTGTCTTATTAACATTACTAATATTAAATACAGCCTGTGAAAAGTGAGCTAGACTACTGGATTGGAGTACCTGGCTTGCCTGTTCTTTCCAGAAAACTCCATCTGCCAGGACCTGGCCACAAAACCCTTTAAATGCCTTCCTAGGAACATAGAATCTACGTTCTGTGGAAAAGTACTTTTAAATGCCACAGAACGTGCCATGTACATGTTCTGCTGCTGTCACGCTTCCTGCTCCTCCAAGCTCTGCCCACTGGCTCAAGAAGAAGACTGTGCCATCTATTCCTCCAACCCTCCTGGACGATCGGTGATCCTGCCATCACAGGTTATATACTTCATACTTATTCACACATACACACAAACATACAATTTTGGGGGATCAGGGGGGTCATACACATTCACAGCACTCACACACTTGCACAAAACATACAATTTGCCAATTGCACACACACACTATTTTGTCATTTTTTTTCCCTTATCACATTTACTGTTTTTTTGCCTGAAAGAACTGTTTTATTGCCATTGAAAATAGCATATTTGCTAATTGCTCTGCACAATACTTTTTGTATGTTATTTTGGTGATTATTTAGCAATTTTGGGGATTTTGGTACATTTTTTGCCATTTTATTGTATGTTTAGCAATTTTAGTGCATTTTCAGCTTTGTGTAGGTGTTGCTCCTCACACAGGCAGTAGCCTTTCTACTCTGTGCCCTGCTCAGAGAGAAGATCCCAATAGTCTCACGAAAATTAAATACAGCCTTCCTGTGAAAAGTGAGCTGGACTACAGGATTGTAGTACCTGGCTTGCCTGTTCTTTCCAGAAAACTCCATCTGCCAGGACCTGGCCACCAAACCCTTTAAATGCCTAGGAACATAGCATCTACGTTCTGTGGAAAAGTACTTTTAAATGCCACAGAACGTGTCATGTATGTGTTCTGCTGCTGTCCCGCTTCCTGCTCCTCCAAGCTGTGCCCACTGGCTCAAGAAGAAGAGTGTGCCATCTATTCCTCCAACTCTCCTGGACAATCGGTGAGCCTGCCACCCCAGGTTAGTGCCACACACATACACACAAGTGCACACATGCAAGTGCACACACAAGCGCACACACATGTACATACAAAACATTTCATAACAAGTGTTATGTTTGGCATAGCTGTGCAGTTTGGTTGTTTGCAGTGGAAAGATGTATTTGCCTGTTTTAGATATGTTGGAATGTGTATTTTCAGAAAATATATGGTTTTCATACTGTTAGGGGGACTCGTGGCACATAATACACATCTGGTGCTAATATTGTAGTAGCCAGAGTATCATATATGAGACTTCATATGCACTATTTGGATTTGGGGGTCTTTGTATGCCACATAACTTGGTAAATCTATGCATATTGGGCAACAAACTGTTTAGTAGACCCCTGGCGTTCATATTTAGGATGCCTTTTGCTGGTACGTTACGAAATGTGGGGTATATAATGGGGTAAAATGCAAGCTTTGTGACAATTTTCAGAAATGTCATAAAAAGTATTGTTTAGCATAGCTTTGCAGTTAGGTAGTTTGCAGTAGAAAGACATATTTACCCATTTTAGATTCATCAGAATGTGTTTTTTCAGAAAATATATGGTTTTCTAGGGTCTCCATGCTGTTAGCGGTCTCATTTTCACATAATTTACATACCGGGTGTTTATATTGTAGTCGCCAAAGTGTCATAGTTAAGAATTCATATGCACTATTTGGGGTCTCTGTATGCCACATAGTTTGGTAAATCTATGCATATTGGGCATTAAACTGTTTAGTAGACCCCCTGCATTCATATTTAGGAAGCTCTATACTGTGATTTATGGACGATAGAATTCTAGAAAGTTGGAGCTTTGAGGCAATTTTCAGGTATTTCACCAAAACCACCAATTTTGGGAAAGCCTTGCAACTCAGTAGTTTGGTTGCAGAAAGGCATGGGTACTTATTTTAGATTTAGTAGAAGGTGTACTTTACAAAAATTTATGGTTTTGGGGGTTAAACATATTTTTCTGTGTTTTTACTGCACAAAAAATGCAATAAATGTGTTGATTTTTCACAGGACTATTTGTATGCGCTAACTTCATTTTGGGGCCTCTAAATGCCAGATACTTTGGTAATCCTGTGCACAATGGTCATTAAACAATTCAGTAGGCCCCTGGCAATCTTATTTAGGGTGCTTTTTCTTGCTATCTAATACAGTGTCGGGTATGTGGAGCAGCAAAATTAAAACCTTTTTAAGTGATTTTGATAAAAACTGCTATGTTCAGACAAGCTCTGATGAGTAGAGAGACAGTTACATTTTGGAATCAGCAGAATGTGTACTTTTCAAAAAGATATGGTTTTCTGAGGTAAGCTTACTGTTAAATTCCAAGTTAGATTGGGGTGTGTTTACATGTTTGGGAGGGTGACTAAAACATGACATTGGAGTAGAAATTTTACATTAAAGGACCAGTAACATCAAAATTTGTTTTAAAAAAAAATTCATAAGTTTAGAACAAAAAATAAACACCAAGACAAATTATAGTTTAAATTCACAAAGTCTTTATTTCAATTACTTTCCCATTTAAACTGTGATCTAAAAAACTGATTTCCATTTTATTGTGAACTTAAATTGTGCTGATTATCATTCAGATAAGTGAATGATAGGTGTGTGTTAAAGAACCATAATACAGTAGAAGGCCAGAAACCTGAAATGACAGAGATAATGGTTTGTCTTTAAGAGCAGAGACAGACGCTAAGATTCAGGGAGATTAGTTGCCTGAAGAAAAATCTCCTCTCCTTTGGAGTGATATCACCCCCCCCCCCCAAGTAGCCTAACAGAACAATAGAAGTTAAACATACAGCAGCTCCCAAAAACAAGATAACAACTCCCTGGTAGAGTCCTGCGCGGGTCCATTTTTTGGGACCCGAACCCGACCCGTACCCGCAACCCGCAACCCGAACCCGAGACCCGCATTTTTACCCGCTTGGACCCGCGACCCGAACCATACCCGCAACCCGTGATCCGCAACCCGGACCCGCGACCCGCTGACCATCAAGAATCAGGAAGTGCTGTCATCATAAACAGGAAGTGACATCATCGGAAGTAGCCAGGATCAGAAAAAATAGGAGTAAAACAGGAAGTGCTGTCATTGTAAACCGGATGTGACATCATCAGTAGTGGAAATGCTCAGAAAAAGGAGTAAAAATCCCTATAGCGAGGATCCACGACCCGACCCTCAACCCTCCAACCTGCAGGACCACCGGCCCGCTTCTATACCCGCACCCAGAAATTTTACGAGCAACCCGCAGGGTACCGCGGGATTTTGCGGGTAACCCGCGGGTACCCGCGGGTACCCGACCCGCTGCAGGACTCTACTCCCTGGTATGTGTAAGAACAGCAATCAGTTGTAAAATCCAAGTCCTACTGTGACACATTCAGTTATATCTGCTGTGAGGCTATGCTGCACTGCTACATAGAACAGATAGGGTTGCCACCTTTTCTAGAAAAAAAAACCTGCCTTCGTTTGTTTTTACCCTATACTTAACATTGCAATCATGCAACATTTTTACCGGCCAGGCCGGTAAAATACCAGCAAGGTGGCAACCCTAGGCCACCTAGGGTTGAATGATGATGTCTGAAACCTTCCTGGGGGAATAAAGCAAAGCTCCCTCAGTGACTGAGAGGCATCAGAAGCACAATTTGAGAACCCCCAAAGAGGCTCTTGATAATCTTTGGAATATGTCCTACAGTTTTAGTCTCCAGTATTCAAACAGGACATTATTGTATTAGAGAGGGTAAAGAGAAGGGCAACTAAGCTAGTAAAATGTATGGAAAATTTTGGCTATGAGGTAAGTCTTATTCATTTAACTAATGTCAATCAGGTACCATTAATTAGAATTCCTGCCAAAGTCACTTAAAGTAAAGTCCCAAGATGCACAGTGCATTTATTGTAGCAAGTCTGTACCTAGTCAAAAATACTGCCTAAATTAAATACATGCATATCCCTTTAAAGGAATATTTGAAATGGCTTTGTAAGTTGAATGCCAGGAGTCCACTGAACAGTTTGATGTCCAATATTTATAGGTTTACCTAAGCATGTGGCACTATATAAATACATGTTAATAATAATATTAATTATATAATATAAAATGTAGACACCCCCACCCAAAAAAAAACATATATACTTGGCAAGTACACATTCCCCTGAATCCAAATTGGGTATTCATGTCTTTCTACTCCAAATCACCAACCGCAAACCTTTCCTACATTTTGCAATTTCCAAAAATCACCTCAAAACTTCCACCCTGCAGCATCTTATCTCCCACATTCCATTAGGTATCAAGATAAATCACACTAAATATGAAAGCCTGGGGTCTTCTGAACATGTTATACATAATATGTATATGTTTACCAAGGATGTGGCATATAGGGGCCCCAAAATATACACACCCCATTTGAGCTATCAGTTCTGTAATTCCAGATACTGCAAGATCAACACATTTACATAATTTGTGTGGGGGCAAAGGTAGAAAAAAGTTCATTCACCCAAGAAAACCATATATTTTCGGTAAGTACAAATTTTCCCTAATCTAAATAGGGTGTGCATGCCTTTCTACTCCAAAGCACCAAGCCACAAACCTTTCCTAAATTTGGTGATTTTGTTGACATTTCCAAAAATCACCTCAAAGCTCCCACATACTATTAGATACCAAAATAAAACACCCCAAATATGAAAGACTGGGGTACACTGAACAGTTTTATGTCCAATATGAATAGATTTACCTATGTATGTGGCATATAGGGGCCCCAAAATTAAGACATCCCCTATATGGTCTGTCATTTCAATTACTGCAAAATCAACACATTTATAGCATTTTTTTTAAGGGGCAAAGATAGAAAAAAAGTATGTTCTCCCCACATTCCCCTGAATCCAAATTGAGTATGCATGACTTTCTACTCCAAAGTGTCAAGCTGCAAACCTTTCCTAAATCTGGTGATTTTGGTGACATTTCCAAAAATCACCTCAAAACTTCCACCTTGCAAAATCTATTTCACATACTATTAGGAACCAAGATAAAACACCCTAGATATGAAAGCCTGGGGTCCACTTAACAGTTTGATGTCCAATGTACTGTACATAGGTTTATCGAAGTACATGGCATATAAAGACCCCAAAAGTGTGCATACTTATTTGATGGTTTACATTTACTCTAATATATAAACATTGCCAGTTTTTTGTGGGATAAAAGCTCCAAAAAGTTAAACATATATTTCTGAAAAATACACATTCCGACGAATCCAAAATGGTTAATTGTGTATTTCTACTCCAAACTACCCAACTGCTATGCTAAAGGCAGCGGTTTTTATGATATTTCTGAAAATCACCTAAAAACATTGCAAGTTGCATTATTTTTCATTTCTTACATAAAATTGAAAAAGAATATTTACGCCAAGGGTCTACTAAACAGTTTGATGCCCAATATGCATAGATATACCAAAGCAGCTGGCATGTGCGGACCCCAAGTGTAAATAGTGCATATGAATTATCTTGGCTGTCTTTTCACATTCTGTGAACAAAGCCCCCTGCCTGCGTATTGTGTGCCAGAAGACCCCCTAACAGTACAAAGAGCCCCCCAAAACCATATATTTTTGGAAAGTACACATTGACAAATCCAAAATAGATAATTATGTCTTTCTACACAAAACTACAATACTACAAAGCTACATTAAAGGCATTGGTTTTTATGACATTTCTGAAAATGGCTTAAAAATATTGCAATTGGCTACATTTATCTCACCCAATTTCTTACATACAATTGAAAAACACTCTAAATATTGACAACAAGGGTCTACTGAATAGTTTGAATCCCAATATGCATAGATTTACCAAAGTATGTATGTATGTATGTATGTATGGACCCCGAATGAAAAAAGTGCATATGAATAATCTCTCCGCTAACTCTTTGGTATCTGAGCCTCTTGAGTGCGTATTATGTGCCAGTTGGAGGAAATGTAGAAAGACCCCCAGAAAACCATACATTTTTGTAAAGTACACACTCTAACGAAAAGATATGCTAAAAACACATAAAGAACAATAACTGAGGGATAAAATTGCAATAAAACTACAAAAATTGCCCAACCAATAGAACTACAAAATAACTGGTCCAACAGCATAATAAGGGGTCAGAATACCTGATCCAAAATAAACAGTTTTTATGTGCATCACAAAAGCTAAGTAAAATGAATAAGTAAAAAAAAACTTTCGAGTACACCAAAAGTTGTCTGAGTGTGTTTATATGTGAATTAGTGTGCAAAAGGGAGCAGAAGTGTACAAAATACAAAAGGGCAATCTTTAATTAAATATGTGTGTCGTCTCCAGCATAAGCTTCCATCATGCTATTCTATTTTATGAATCACTTGCTGTGAACTCCCTCTGGTGGCTTTTTCAGGTATATATCCAGAACGTCCATAAGGCAGTTACAGCAGTGCATTTGAACCTATATGGTTACCGTACTTCTGCCATGTGACCTAGAGCAATGCCTTGTGGGAGCAAAGACTCCATTTTACAGCTCGTGATATGGAAGAAGCACAGAGTTTCCATTCACTCCTTATGGTAGCATCGCTGGTAAGAAAATCACCTCCCCAGCTGCATATATTGTTCAGTTCTTTGCAAACATACTTATTGTATTTGCTGTTATTTGTTACAGTTTCACCCCTCCACTCTTTCTCTGTTCCCCTTGCCATCCAGTAAAATGTCTCTTTATTGGCGTGTGGGGAGGTTTAGCTGCATGTCGCACTACACACTAACCCAGGGTAAAACATAGGGAGGACAGAACAATGTGTGTAAGTATATACAGCGGTGTGAAAAACTATTTGCCCCCTTCCTGATTTCTTATTCTTTTGCATGTTTGTCACACTTAAATGTTTCTGCTCATCAAAAACCGTTAACTATTAGTCAAAGATAACATAATTGAACACAAAATGCAGTTTTTAAATGAAGGTTTACGTTATTAAGGGAGAAAAAAAACTCCAAATCTACATGGGCCTGTGTGAAAAAGTGATTGCCCCCCTTGTTAAAAATAACTAAGAACAAAAGTAATTGAGATCTATCAGTCTGGTAAAGGTTATAAAGCCATTTCTAAAGCTTTGGGACTCCAGCGAACCACAGTGAGAGCCATTATCCACAAATGGCAAAAACATGGAACAGTGGTGAACCTTCCCAGGAGTGGCCGGCCGACCAAAATTACCCCAAGAGTGCAGAGACAACTCATCCGAGAGGACACAAAAGACCCCAGGACAACATCTAAAGAACTGCAGGCCTCACTTGCCTCAATTAAGGTCAGTGTTCACGACTCCACCATAAGAAAGAGACTGGGTAAAAACGGCCTGCATGGCAGATTTCCAAGGCGCAAACCACTTTTAAGCAAAAAGAACATTAAGGCTCATCTCAATTTTGCTAAAAAAACATCTCAATGATTGCCAAGACTTTTGGGAAAATACCTTGTGGACCGACGAGACAAAAGTTGAACTTTGTGGAAGGTGCGCGTCCCGTTACATCTGGCGTAAAAGTAACACAGCATTTCAGAAAAAGAACATCATACCAACAGTAAAATATGGTGGTGGTAGTGTGATGGTCTGGGGTTGTTTTGCTGCTTCAGGACCTGGAAGGCTTGCTGTGATAGATGGAACCATGAATTCTACTGTCTACCAAAAAATCCTGAAGGAGAATGTCCGGCCATCTGTTCGTCAACTCAAGCTGAAGCGATCTTGGGTGCTGCAGCAGGACAATGACCCAAAACACACCAGCAAATCCACCTCTGAATGGCTGAAGAAAAACAAAATGAAGACTTTGGAGTGGCCTAGTCAAAGTCCTGACCTGAATCCTATTGAGATGTTGTGGCATGACCTTAAAAAGGCAGTTCATGCTAGAAAACCCTCAAATAAAGCTGAATTACAACAATTCTGCAAAGATGAGTGGGCCAAAATTCCTCCAGAGCGCTGTAAAAGACTTGTTGCAAGTTATCGCAAACGCTTGATTGCAGTTATTGCTGCTAAGGGTGGCCCTACAAGTTATTAGGTTCTTTCACACAGGTTTGGATTTTTTTTCTCCCTAAATAATAAAACCCCTCATTTAAAAACTGCATTTTGTGTTTACTTGTGTTATCTTTGACTAATAGTTAAATGTGTTTGATGATCAGAAACATTTTGTGTGACAAACATGCAAAAGAATAAGAAATCAGGAAGGGGGCAAATAGTTTTTCACACCGCTGTAAATGTACGCAAGTGTATGTAAGTGTGTAAAATAAATGCTGCACTTAACGTTTATGTTGTAGGAAGGTCGTTGGATGGGGACCTGGAGGTCCACAGTGCAGCAGGAAAATAGGAGAGCAGCAGATGCAGATCTGATTGCATCTGCTGCTTGAAGGTGTTGTAGCCACCCAGCGTCATTGTCCAGGGGCTATCATTCTTCCTGACTCTCTGCGGAGGCAGTAAAAGCTGGCAATGCAGAGAGATGGGCTCAACTGCATGGGAGCGTACGATGTACATCCTTGGCAGATTCAGCCCTTGCCTGCCAGCACGTACAAAAAGAGATTTTTTTAACTCTAGAAAATGAAGCAACCAGTCTGTCCATCACAACCTTTATTGTATGTGGCTTATGTCAGTATTATAGATTTTTCAGTTGATGTATAAATCCCTATCACATCAGCAAGAAAGTAATGCATTATTGAATGACACATATAGAAACTAAAAAAGCAAATTAATACAGAGGTTTTACTCACTAAGTATGAATACAATGTTTATATTATATATCTGGCAGGCAGCAGTAGCCATGCAGATGGCTCTTATTAGAAAGCATACTCAAATCAGATTAAAAAGGTAATCTGGTGTAATGAGAAGTGGAAAGAGATAATCCTGCAAATATAAGAATGCAATTCTAACAGTGGGATCACAAGTAAAGAAGCCAGATGGTTATTGCATTATTGGATCAGTGTAATGCCTCAGCAAACCAACTTTCCTGGTTTTAATTAAATTTCTTGAATGAACAGTCAGTATTAAGTCTAGGTAGTGGAAAAAAATAGGCTAACTACCATATGCCCTTAACCAGTCGGTCATCTGGTCAAACAATTCGTCTGTACCCACTGAGTATTGTTTGTGGGATTATAGGCAGGAAGTACTGCACTTAATTGTGAGTAGCAGTTTAAGTCATTAATGGCACAGGGTAATCATCATGATGGTGGGCACTCTCCATAATTTGGGGCAACACCATTTAAGGAAAGGAATAGCTTTTGGAATAATAGTAGTATAGTTTAGTATGTATATCTATAATACATGGGAATTTCATATACAAGAGTTATGTTAGTTGTTCATGCAAAGCAGGTGGAATATGTGTTCCAATTATTCTGTTTGTTTTCCTTATCTTTGTAATAATAAAACAGTAGCTTATACTTGATCCAACTAAGATATACTGTAATGAATCCTTATTGGAAGAAAAGCTAGCCTATTTATTTAATGTTTAGCCAGTTTATTTAATGTTCCCATGATTTTCTAGTAGACTTAAGGTATGAAGATCCAAATTATGGAAAGATCTGTTATATGGAAAACCCCGGTCCCAAGCATTCTGGATAACAGTTCCCACACTGTACCATAATTTGCATCTGAGTGACAAGTTTAAAGCATCCCAACTCTGCAAAGATGTCAATTCAGTTGACCCCCTTTACTGGATGCATTTTGGCATGGAGTGATACATCATGCCCATATCATTTTGCAAGCTCTATCCAGCACTGCCTAAATCAAAGCTCATTATTTGGAAATTGAGTCTGGGCTAATTATTTGTGCGTGCATCATTCAATATAAGAATAATAAAGTTTTACATAATACAAACGGTTTTTAAGTGTTATTACAGTTTTGCTAATGAATGTGAAATGCCCTATGAAACTATGAGTCTAAGTTCTCCCAAGAGACCTGCTTATCTCAGACTGTAACTAAGTATCTATTCTGGGCTTTCTGCCAAAAACCAATTAAGTTAGCGACTTTGTATCTTTTTCTGGCTGTTCAGTGCAGGAGATCAAAGACCTGGGACTGCGGGATTGAGCTATCAAAATCGGAACTATCCCACTAAAAACGGGATAGTTGGGAGGTATGCATTCATACATCATTTTTATATGGAATATACAAGCACTGAAAATAATCAAATCAGATTTAAAGGGGGAATTCAACCCCCCCAGGCGCTAACCCCTCCCGCCTAAATCTTCCCCAGGCTATTGCCCCTACTTACCACTTCATGCAGGTCCCCCCCAGCGATGTTCACAGGGGCCATCTTCTCTTCTAACCAGTTCTTCATGGGGCCTTCTTCTCTTCTTCCTGGATCTGGCTCCGTCAGCGGCACATGCGCAGTAGGATGCTGGTACTACTGCGTATGCGCACAGAGTTCAACCGGCGAACTTCGTGAATTTTGTGAGCATGTGCAGCAGTACCAGCGTCCCCCATCGCCGTCAGGTCCACGAAGAATCGGTTAAAAGAGAAGATGGCCCCTGTGAACATCGCTGGAGGGAATCTGCATGAAGGGGTAAGTAGGGACTTAGGGGCAATAGCCCGGGGGGAGGAGGGATGGGGGCCTATGGGGGGGGGTTGGAGTTAGCGCCTCGGGGTTGAATTCCCCTTTAAAAGCTTCTATGAAGGAGCATCTGACAGAAGCAATTCTGTTTCTAGGAACAATACTTTAGTTAATGTTGGATTGTATTTGATAGCTATAGTCCAAGTTTTCCAATTGTTTTTTAACTTTAGAATTACCAAAGGATGTGGTTTATATTTTTGAACTGGTTAAGTTGTTTCAGATTTTTATATATGGTAATGTCATTACCTTATACTTTAGTCTCTTGATAAAACCAATAAATATAACCTTATTGATTTCATTTTTGCCTTCTGTTTAATCTTTAGGTTTAAGGAATGTTTGTAGTTCTATAATAAATAAAATACCACAATCTAGATTTAGAGCCAAACTTGAACAGTAGCCTCATTCATGTTGGCAGTGAAAGGCTTGGTTATGGCTGATAGGGTAGTGCCTCAGCCTCCTAGCCAGTAGTTCTTTGGTTTGTTCCCAAAACAATCTTTATATAACTTTCAAAATCTTTGTAAGTGATAAAATACCTTGCATGTTGTGTACCGCCCCCCCCCCC
>CM044441.1:117378099-117402056 GCA_024363595.1 Xenopus borealis | reverse complement strand
CCCCCCCCCCCGCCTTAATTCCCAGCCATGCACAACTAAAGCAGCTTTGTTTGTTTTGATCATGTATGATGATCCCTAAGCAGCCCAAATCACACTGAGCATGTGCACAGTCTTGGTCTTGCAAAGATGTATAACAAAGTTACAAGATGACAGCCCCCTGTGACCAACTTTGAAAGCATAAATCATTTGTTTGATAAGGCTTGTGGTGCAGTAAGTTCATGTTTATGTTTAGTATACTAAATGCGGCATTTCTAGCCTTATTCTATTTTAGACTTTCCTTGTCCTTTAAGTATGTTGAACAGCATGATATTCTTAGACAATTTGCTGCTGGTTTTAATTTTTTCTTTGTAATTTAGCTTTTAATTCAGCTGCTCTCCTGTTTGCAGTTTCAGCAATCTGGTTGCTAGGGTCCAAGTTATCCTATCAACCTTGGACCATTTTGAATAAGGGTAGGGACACGGGCAGATTTGCGGAGATTTAGTCGCCTGGTGACTAATCGCCTGTTCTTCTGCATGACAATCTCCCCAAACTGCCTTTGCATGCCTTCCTTTCCTCTATAACAAAAAGTTGCCTGCGCTAAGTTCAGTTTTTCAAAGTCGCCCGAAATTGCCTCACGAGGAAACTTCGTGTGAGTTCGGGAAAACTAATTTGCCGTGTGTGCTTAGTGCAGGCGACTTTTCATTATAGAGGAAGGGAAGACACACAAAGGCAGTTCAGGGAGATTGATGCCCAGAAGAACAGACGACTAAATCTCCCCAAATTTGCACGTGTCGCTACCATAAGGGGTCAGCCACACCTGGTGATTCTGGGAGATTAGTCGCCTCTTCCTTGGGGTGACTAATGTCCCCGAACCGCTGCCCCCTGTCTTGCACTGGCTATAATGAAAAGTCATTGCCACAGGCAACTTTTCATTATAGCCGGAGCAAGACGGGGGAACCGGTTTGGGGAGATTAGTCGCCCCAAAGAAGAGGCGATTAATCTCCCAGAATAACCAAGTGTGGCTGAGCCCTAAGGGTCTGAAGATGAAGAGAAGTAATAAAAAGTAGATACATTTGTAGCGTTACAGAGCTTTTGTTTTTAGATGGGGTCAGTGACCCCCGTTCAAAAGTTGGAAAAGGCAAATAATTATAAAAAAAAAAAAAAAAGTTGCATAGAATTGCCCTTTTTATAACATACTAAGGCTCAGGCCAGATGGGAAGATTCGGGGAGATTCGTCACCTGGCGACTAATCGCCAGGCGACAAATCTCCCCGAACCGCTTCCCCCTGCCTTCCAGCGTCTTTAATGAATAATCGCCTGCTCCTATTCACATGCTGCGCTTTCCCGAAATCGCTCGAAATTGCCTAAGGAGGCAACTTTGAGCGACTTTGGAAAAGCCAGCGCCACGTGTGAATAGGTGCAGGTGATTATACATTAAAGACACTGGAAGGCAGGGGGAAGCCCCAGTCGACAAATCTCCTCGAATCTTCCCGTCTGGCCTTACCCTAAGAGTTAATTTATAGGTGAACAACACCTTTAAGAGTTGTAGGATGAATAGGAAAGGATGGATACCCCTGCAGTGTACCCACACCCATACAGAGCCATACCACCTTGTACCATAATTCTGGAAGGAATACATAACAAATACACAGAGCAGTACTAGAATGAAGGTGCCTTTGTGTTACTCAGGTATGGAAGGTACAGAAGTATAACCACAATAATAATATTAAAAGCGGAGATCACTTTGGTCATTAGAGCTCGCAATCTTCAAACATAAGGCGAAATTAGGATTTCTAGGTGGGGGTGAGCCAGAAGTCTGTCAACAGAAGATATTTGATGTGTGATCAGGGTGTGAGCCAGATGTCTTAATTCAGGGTTAAGGTAAAATTGTCAATGGTAAAGTACACTATATACAGTATATGACCCTTCATAGCCCTTTAATACATGATGTAGAAAGCTAGAACTGTGTTCTCAGGTCTCCTCTATTCCCTGTACAGCTGGCAGTGCTCTTAGGGCTGTGCCTGGTATGTGTCAGGTTCCCAGTGTCCGCAGTGCAGAGTTTGTACTTCATGACTTATTGTCTGAGTGCAAATCAAGCAAGGTCACAAGTAAAATACTGCTGCTAGATTGTAGCTGGGAGTAACTTCATATTGCTTAAAGGACAAGGAAAGTTAAACTAAAGAAGTAGCTATAAATGTTGTACATTATGTTTTGGACGTCTGTACCAGCCCAAGACAACCACAGTCCTTTAGCAGTTAAAATCTGTGTCTCTAAAGATGCCCCAGTAGCTCCCCGTGTTATTTTCTGCTGATTCACATGCTCTGTGCTGCTGTCACTTACTGAGATTAGGGACTGACTCAAAATATACAATACACAGAATAGAAATGTCACAATATAAGGCTGATTAGTCATTAATACAGATAATTACTATATGGCCGCACATAAACTAGTGCAATTAGCATCAGAATTTAATAATCAGCCATGTAGCATCAGCTTATATTACAGACCAACCTCGTTTTCTGCTGGATAATTAGTGACGACCCCTAAGCTTAGCTTCTCAACAGCAGCTCAGCGCCCACTGAGCATGTGAGTGTCACAGACATTTTCAAAGATGGTGACCACTGTGACAAGTTTCAAGTACTGGATCATTGCTGCTATTGACAATCTGAAACATTAGGCTGGTGCAAAACGTTCCGTATATAAAACATGGCATTTTTAGCCCTATTAATTTTTAGGGTTTAGTTTTCCTTTAAACTAAGAGGTGAATGAGCATGCCCCACCAGTATGATATTGTTTGTGTCATGCTATTCATTTTAAAGTGGACAGCCTATATTCCAAATAATGTAGTATTTATATATACTGGTTTATTTATGAGAGCTGCCCAGCTTGTGGTCTTAAAAAGAAAAATAGGCAGGGGAATGTATCCTTTAAAGCAGGGATCCCCAACCTTTTGAGGCCGTGAGCAACATTCAGAAGAAAAAGGAGTTGGGGAGCAACACTAGCATGAAGAATGTTCTTGGGGTGCCAAATAAGTGCTGTGATTGGCCATTTAGTAGCCCCTATGTGGATTGGCAACCTGTATTGAGGCTCTGTAGTACACCTGGTTCTTATACAACCAAAACCTTCCTCCAAGCCTGGAATTCAAAAATAAGCTCCTGCATTTAGGCCACTGGGAGCAACATCCAAGGGGTATGAGAGCAACATGTTGCTCACGAGCTACTGGTTGGGCATCACTGCTTTATAGTGTTCCCAGAAGCTCACTACCATTAGATTGACTGCTCACTATAACAACTTATGTGCCTTTTTAGGTTATTGGGTTTTCTGCTTCTCTGTGTTGTTTGCAGCCACTTTGCCTGAATTCTATTCCCTTGTGCAAATATTTACTACCACTGTGCCTGTTTATAAAGCTCTCTATGATCTCTTCTCTACTGTGTGTTACTAAAGGTGGCCATACACGGAGAGATCGCCAAATAAGCACATCTCTCCCCAATATGCCCACCTAGGGCCCAACGATCAGATCATCACGAAGGGTAAATGGGTGGGCGCATTGCGGGACTGCATCAACAACGGATGTGGCCTCAATCCGACTGGATTTTTAGTCCTGTTCGATCAACATCTGCCCAACTTTCAGCCAGATATCAATCGGGGAAGCCCGTCTGTGGGCCCCATACATGGGCCAATAAGCTGCCGATGTGGTCTGTTGGCAGCTTTTATCGGACCATGTATGGCCACAATGCAGGAGTTTACAAACATAAAATTGCCACATCTTCTATAGCTGCTTACAAGCTTTCTATCTTGATCACTCTTTACACAAAATCATGAGCACACTGTAATTGTTAAACCAAAGTTTTCATGAAACTGTGTAAAAGTTATTAGCACAGGCATCACACAAATATATGGATTTGTTCTTATTAGAAATCTCCTGCATTAACAGTAGCAAAAACAAGCCTTTGGCCAGGGCCACAAGATGGCCGGCCTCCGCCTGCATTTAAAGTCAGGGAGGGAATGATTAAGACAAAGGAGGCTGTAACAATGTCTGTTGTGTTGTAACAGTACTGTCCCATCTCATTCTGATAGAAAGAGATCAGTTCTTAAAGGAGAATTCAACCCCCCCCCCCCCCCCGGGCAAATGTCCCTAACTTGTCACTTACCCCTCTTTCCAGGTCCTGTCCAACGGAGTTCACAGGCGCCATCTTCTCCCGAGTGGTCTTCTTCCTGGAGTCATCGGCATCTTCTGGTGCATGCGCAGTAGGAGGCGTTTGCACATGCGAAAAAAAGAAGTCGGAAATTTGTGACTTTCGGGCAGTTACTCTGTACCGGCAAATGCCTCCTACTGCGCATGCGCCCCCAAACTCCGATGACTACAGGAAGAAGAGCACTTGGGAGAGGACCAAGAAGGAGGCGTAAGTAACAAGTTATTGGCATTTTTTTTTTTGCACAAAGGGGTTGACTTCTCCTTTAAGTCGTCTGGCGGTGTTACCACCCTTATAGTAAAAGGAAAGTTATGGAGGCATTTTATTGCCAATAGATTAGCTGCAATAGTGCAAGCTAGAATGTAAAATGTTTTACCATGCCTGAGTAGAAGCTTTCTGTTTGTTTAGTATAGCAGCTGAAAGGCTTCTTTTCATTTACAGCACTGACAATGGGAAAAACCTTTGAAAGATTTAACTAGGAGGGTCAGGAGGGGTTTGAAAGGGAAAAAAAACATGCTACTAAACTTTTAAATCTAAAAAAGAATGACAATTGAATATCTTGTTGGACAGAAAATAACATGTAATTTAAGCTTTTGTGTGATATCAACCACAACTATTATAAAAAGGGGAATTATATGCTTAATGAGACATATAAAACAAAAAAATTCATAGGTTAGTTTATATATTTTTCTAAAATATGTGCTGGAGAAATTGCGACATGGCAGGTTAATGAGGTGAAAGCTTTTGGCAATTGCTCAGTCGGCGGTTTCTGCAGAGCGGTATTGTGGTTGGTTCATAGAAAGTTGAACCACAGTGTCACAGTATGTAAGTGCATTTCTATTTGTTTAGCAGTGGTTGGTAAGTACCAGTCACATGGGGCAAATTTACGAAATTCACATGAAATGATCGAAGTTCGATCGGATTTTTTCGTGAAATCGTATATTCAAATTTGGCTTCTTGATCGGATATTCGATCATTCGATGATCAAAGAAATAACATTTTTAAAGTTATTCAACTGCCTACTTCGCCAGATTGAACCTACCGAATTGTAATAGAAGCCTATGGGAAGCTCCCCACAGGCTTCTGAGGCTAAGTCCTGCTCGAATACCATTCGTACGATTGGAGTGTTCGAATCGTATGAATTTTTCGGACTCTCGAAGGAAATTTCACGATATTCTTGTGAAATCGAACGATCGGTATCCGATCGTACGAATTCATCGAGAAATCTTACTGCGAGCAAAATGATAGCCTAAAAGAATTCGATGCTGATCGAATTGCGAATTTGGTCGAGCTAATTTCCGGGAGTAATAGTAAATTTGCCCCATAGTGTTTTCATTCACTATCCCATGTATTTGTAACACAGTTGAAGTGGAAAACAAATACAGTTATGAGATCCGTTATCCACAAAGCTCTGAATTATGGGAAGGCCATTTCCCATAGACTCCATTATTTAGTGAATTAAGTACCCCCTCTTGTAAAATATAAGGATATTATATGTTCTGACTTCTTCTGTCCTCATATTTTGCAACAGGGTACATTATTTATTATAATACACAAGTTTCAATGAGTCATGTGACCGAAAAGACATCACTAAGCTCCGATTATAACCGATGACATTGCTAAGCACCTTTTATAAGGATATAGTTTACAGGATATTCATGGCTCTTGTGTATTATAATCGTATAACTCCATTTTTTAAAATGGTTTCCTTTTTCTCTGTAGTAATAAAAAAGAATCTTGTACTCGATCCCAACCCTATTGGGGTTATTCAGCATCTAAACTATTTTTAAGTAGACTTAGGGTGTTATTTATCTAAGTCCAAATGCCAAAAACTTGAAAAATACAATTTTTTTTTCTGTTTGTTTGTATTTTTAGCAGAACCCCCGAGAGTTAAAAGTCCGAAATAAAAGGTATTCTAACTCAAACCTGCCAAGTTCATATTGAAGTCAACGGGAGAAGTCCCAAAGATATTCTGATCTGTGCTAGATTTCTTCCCATAATATGATGATTTAGTGGTTTTCAGACATTGAATTTGAAAAAATTATTTCACTATTTTATCAAGGAAATTTTTGGGAAAATGGATTGATAAATAAGGGGAAAAATCAGTTCAGATTTGGCAGGGAATTTTTAAAATAAATTTTAATAATCCCCTTAATGTACTGTATAGAGATTTAAATTACAGAAAGATCTCTTACCCTGAATACTCTGAATACCCTGAATACTCCAGGTCCAAAGAGCATTCTGGATAACCGGTACCTATAGTTAAAATATCCAAATTTAATGACTTGCCAATATATTTATCTCTCCAAGTCGTTTATCTCACTCATCAGTACATTTTTTCCCTGAATATACAGTAAATCCTGTTAACTTGTTGGTAATATTTCATACTATTCATGCAACACTACTTAAAATTACTATGATGCTAACTTTTTTTTAGTCTAAGTTGACATTTTCACAACTGTTACAGGGCGTTTCATTATAGTTGACCAACTTTTTTTTTTTTTTTTTAAGGGCTCCTACACACGGGCGTTTTTACCTGCGCTCCCCTGTGTTGCGTTTTGCTGCGTTCAAACGCAGGGGAGCGCAGGAATAGACGCACTCCATTATTTTCAATGGTGCTGTACTCACACGAACGCATGTAAGCACCGAACACAGGAAAAATGCGGCATGTTGCGTCTGAACCTGCGTTCGGCGCTTACACGCGTCTCGTGAGTACAACCCCATTGAAAAGAATGAGGTGCGTCTAGACTTGCGCTCCCCTGCGGCTGAACGCAGCCAAACGCAGGGGAGCGCAGGTCCAAAACGCCCGTGTGTAGGAGCCCTTAAACATTTCTCTTCCTTAAGTCACATTTTTATTGGGAGAGATGTCCTGGATGGGTTGTTAGAAAATGTTGCCTCATGTAACTTTTATTGATCATCCTAGTTTGCCTTTGAAGCAAGGAGACTTGTAATAGAGACGATGAAGAATATGAAAGAAAATACATGCCAGGACTAGCTCAATTGTTGTTTAGTGCACTTATTATTACAGGTATGGGACTTGTTATCCTGAATGCTTGGGACCTGGTGTTTTCCAGATAATGGATCTTTGTGTAATTTGGATCTTTATACATTTTAGACTACCAGAAAATCATGTAAACATTAAATAGACCAAATAGACTGGTTTTGCTTCCAATAAGGATTAATAGTATTGGTTTGAATCAAGTATAACAGACTGTTTTATTATTACAGAGAAAAAGAAAATATTTTTTATTAAAATATGGATTATTTGATTATAATGGAGTCTATGGGAGATTGCCTTTCCATAATTTGGAGCTTTCTGGATAACAGGTTTCCGGGTAATGGATCACATACCTGTACCTCAAATATGTTCTTTAGATGTGAATAATAAAGGGTTATACTGTATTGATTTTCAAGTTGTTGCCAAGCTTATGAAATAGTATAAAGGTGTGTAAATGTATTATTGTATATTTATAAAGCTCTAACACATTCTGGAGCACTATCTAACCAATTGTGTAGGACACTAACCGCTCACCAATAGAAAATTCTTTGATAGACTGGTAAATCAATATTGGAATGGACCAATAGAGATAATTGTATGAAACATTTCCTGCAATTGTATTGGTACTTGTAAACCCTGCTTTAGATAGTAGCTGAGTGGTAAATATTAATGATGTTAGGGTATACTTGTATATGAAAAGAGATGACAATATTCCTAAGAAATTTGTGAACATCCATGGCATATGGGATAAATTACTTGTCCTGAAAAAAACGTTCAGTGTTGCAGTGTGACCTTGTTTGTTAGAATCTATTGTTTTCAAGTGTTGCTTGCCCTATAATGCAAGAGACAGGGTTAAAGGTGTGGCAGTTATGTTCAACAATAAACTGAATGGCTTTCTGTAATATCCTTGTTGAATTCAATGCATACCGCAAAGGTTATACAGTGAAACATACTCCCATGCTTTCTGTAAAATTGAAGTGTCAGCTTAATGTTTGCATTTCTTGCTCTAGAGGAAGTACAGCCATAATAGTTCTTGTGTCGTAAATGGGTTCCTGGATGTGTAGGAGATTTGTCTGGCTACAATTCTACATTCAATCTGTAATACTGCATAAAAAGTCCAGTGGGCTATAAAAAAAAAAAAGCTGGATGTATGAATTCTCAGAGCTGAGTGTTTATATTGTCCAAATAACATATTGCACAATTATTGGTCTCTAGCATCGTATTGTATTATTGCCTCTATTTTATCGCTTGATTCTTGAGTACATACAGCTTCAATGAAAGCCTCCTTACCTCCTGTATCTGTAATTTTTTAAATGTAATTTGTATGCTAGATGTTATACAGCGCTATGGAATATGTTGCTGCCTTATAAATATGTGATGAATCTGCTGGCCTAATTTATTGTGGCATAAACAGACGTTATGTGGTCTGTTTGTGCTGCAGTGCATTGAGAGGCTGTTAAATAATCAAGCCCAAGGCTTATTATATTTTTATGTTGTAACTGCAGGAAACCACAGCATGAACACTGGTACATGCCCATTGCCCAAAATAGAACATGATGTGCCTGTGTGCATGACGCAGTTTTCAGAAAATCCTTCGAGACTGCTAATTTGCCAGAACTTCTAACGTAACCATTTCTTTTTACTAATATGCCGTTTAGTGGGCATCATCATGCAGTGTACCCTATGAATGCTTTCAGGTCATTGGCATGCAGAGCATTTAGAACATAACCCTCTCATGAAATATTCAGCTTGTACTCCAGATAACTGAATTTTAGGGAAGCATTGAATCCATAAATGTTTGAATATTGCTATCCTCCAAGAAATGTTTGCCTTAACCAAATGCATATGATAACTTGCATATACAGGTATGGGATCAGTTATCCAGAATGCTCAGGACCTTGGGTTTTCAGGATAAGGGACCTTTCTGTAATTTGGATCTTCATACCTTAAAGGGCACCTGTTGGGCAAAAAACATTTTTTTGAGCATGTTGCATAATTTGCTCATTATGTGCATGCGTGTGTCCCAACGTGGCTGTGTCCAGGTGCTAGTGTTCTATATATATATATATATATATATATATATATATATATATTATACATTCTATAACAAACAAGGGAAAGTTGTGCTTACCACAAAGCCTGTGCCACCAAATACATATAGACAAATACAAGAAGTCCTCTGCGCTCAACCCATTATCAATATATTTGACATTGAGACATTTTGTGCATACAGCTACTAAAAAATGTCTTACCCTTTAAACAAAACAGGGATTGTTTGTCCATATATTGCAATATATTTAAGCTGGCCAACTACATCAGAGTCGTCCCATAGGACAGAGGACTGTAGAGTGCAGAAGGCTACAAAAATAGAATTTAAAAATTAATGAAAACCAATAGGATTGTTTTGTATCTTATGAGGATTCATTCTATTTTAGTTGTGATGAAATACAGGGTACTGTATTATAATTACAGAGGAAAAAGGAAACCATTTAAAAAAATGTTTAATTGTTTGATTAAAATGTGAGCACAATTAGTAAAACTGCATGATTTAACAGGGAGTAGCCCTTACTGATGCATCTGGCAAAAACATTTCCCTATAGGGATTTTCCTTTGTCTACTACAATCTTGCTACTGAAATCACTCTCATACAGTCAAACAGGTGGAAAAACAAACACCTGTCAAATTCTTCCAAATACCTTGTGGCCAACTGTATCTTTGAAGCACTATTAAAGGAAGAAGTTAAAAGGAGGGATGAACATGACTGAGCTCAACAGTGAATTTGTAATTATAAAAAGCAGTTGTGGGTTTAAAACTAAGGGGTTGGGGTACTATGGTATAAGGCAGGGGTCCCCAACCATTACCGGGCCAAAGACAGCCCTGGACTGGGCCGCTGACGTGCCTTTATTGAACGCTGACCCCCTGCCTCGCCACCGGTCCCCAGCCCTAAAAAGGTATAAGGCATCTCTGCTCTTACTGGGCATTCTTTGATACACGTTAGAATTTTTATCGGCAGCATTGGCTATTGTCTATATGTGTGCAATGGGTACTGGAGAAACTGAACAAAGTGGCATAATTTACAAAGTGGAGCAAGGTTCAAAGTGCAAATAACCAGTACAGTTTGGCCGTGGGTGCAGTCTTGTGCCCATACCATTGGTACATGAACCCTTGTATTTTGTCATATAACAATGAAACCAGATATCACATTATGCCTTATTTGTATTGCTTGACAGTTTTATAAACTGGGCTGTTGAATTTGATTATTTAATGGTGGCATGTCTGTCTATAACATTTCCTTTAGCTTAAATTTTTCCTTGTTTTTCTTTTAGGTTATATTCCTACATGGACTTGGAGATACCGGGTATGTATGTTTCACGCTTGAATTGTTGCACGAATCGGCACAGGGGTTGTTCACCTTTAAAATAATGGCTAGTATGATGTTGAAAGTGATATTCTGAGAGGTTTTTGAGTTATTTAGCTTTTTACCCAGCTGCTATTCAGTTTTCATCTTAAGCAAACTGGTAACTAGGGCCCAAATTACCCTAGCAACCATGCATTGATTTGAATAAGAGACAGGAATATTAATAGTTGAGGGCCTGAATACAGGATCTGTAATAAAAAGTAAGTTTTAGAAGGGAGTCCGTGATGCCCATTTGAAAGCTGCAAACGGTCAGAAGAAAAAGGCAAATAACTATAAAACTATAAGTAATGAAAACCAGTTGAAAATTTGCTTAGAATTAGCCATTCACTAACATACTTAAAGTTACCTTAAAGGTGAACCACCCCTTTAAAGGAAAATTATACCCCTAAAATGAATACTTGAGTAACAGTTTATATCATATTAAGTGGCATATTAAAGAATCTTGCCAAACTGGAATATATATTTAAGTAAATATTGCCCATTTTGTGATGGTCTGTGTGCTGCCTCAGAGATCACCTGACCAGAAATATTTCAACTCTAACTGTAACAGGAAGAAGTGTGGAAGCAAAAAACAGAACTCTGTTTGTTAATTGGCTCATGTGACCTAACTTTATAGTTTTTTTGGTATGTTTGTGTGCACCGTTGGATCCTAGGATCCCAGGAGGCTGTCCTTATTTTTAAAATCGCTATTTTCTATTTATGATTACCCAATGGAACATGCTATTAGAAAAGTATATTATTAGGAAAATGGTTTATTTACATGACGCAGGGTTTTACATATGAGTTGTTTTATGTAATATCTTTTTATAGAGACCTACATTGTTCGGGGGGGGTATCTTTTCCTTTAAATGGTTAACTAAGTCAGTTATACATTACATAGAGGAATGTGTCTAAAATGTAGATATGGTTTTGAGATTTGTAAAAACAGTATTTGCAGTGTTGTTTTCTGTCTAATCCAATGATTAGATTTTTCAACCAAACCAGTCATAATGGTTTAAACAAACCTCCCTACATCTCCGAGCCAAACCCTAGCCAAAATGTGGCACATATTTCCGTATCTTACCCTTTGAAATAAATTCTGTGAAAGTGGAACACATGTTATTTTGTGTACTGGAATAATGACGAAGGCTGAGTGTATTATAATGTTATAATTTTTTTTTATACCCAACAGGCATGGCTGGGCTGAAGCAATGGCAAGTATCAAGAGTCCTCATGTAAAGTACATCTGTCCACATGCGTAAGTTTGGTTTGTTTTTCTGCCTATACTGAAGGCCTGTTAAAGGAAGTGCATTTTTTGGTACTTTGTGTGACCATTTGTCACAAACAGCACTGTTATATTTGTGTTAGAAATTACTTGCAATTAATGAAAATGGGGTGATCATGTGATGGTAATAAACTTAAAGGGCCTGTATAACCCTTTTTCACCAAGAGATTATTTGTGCTGATCATACTGTTTGCATATGTTTGTGTACTGTGAGATTAGGAAGTGAAAAGAAGTTGTAGCCCTAAATAGGGATTGTACTTTTTGTCTATTTAATAGAAAACACATCTTTTTTTTTTTTGGGCTAAACATGGAAATTAAAACTATTACCAGTAAATAATCCCCTTCATCTACCCTTTGGTGTTTTGAAAAAAGTGTCCATAATTCAGAGGGATTTTTCATGCATTGGTAATCTTATTATCTCACGAACTAAACATGGAGTTGCTTCAGTCTGCCTATTTGATATATTTAGCTTGAAAAATAACAACAACCATAGATGGGAAAAAAGTACAAGTCCTATTTAGGAGATACAGCTCCTTTTCACTTTCTTATTTGCCAGTGTAATATACATAGGCAGGTACAATACATTGGCTAATAAGATTTTTAAACCTGCCAACGCACAAACTATCCAAAATCAATAGTATTGGGCCCAGGATTATTAGAGCACTCACCATGCATGCACTGATTGTGTATGGCCAGCTGTGCCACCAATATAGATACTAGTAAGAAAATACAACAGCATTGCGTCTTTTCTAATTTATACAGTGAGGAAGGTCTTGCCTATTAAGCTCGTTATAACATTTTTGTCTTTTAATAAGGCTACTTTATGTTGTAGTATTTAAGTCAGTATATTCACCTATATTTCTATAATTTCAGGCCTATAATGCCAGTTTCATTGAACATGAATATGGCTATGCCTTCCTGGTAAGTACTCCTATGTATTTCATTCTTATTGTATATTATGAAGGATGACTAATTATTAGAAGTTTAGTTTGTTGGTAGTTTGTCACTCATATAAGTGTATGAAGAATTTTATGACAAAGGGTTTAGAGGGGAATGTAATATAAGTCACAAAAACTATTCACAATGCAAAAAGTTGTCTTTGCGCGAACACATTTTGCTTTGCACAAATGTAATATACCTTCGTTGAACCCGGAAACTGTTTAGCGACCACTTCCGCCAGTGGAAGGCCGTTTGCAAAATTTATAGTTTGGGCTAATGCGCTGTCCATGTAATAAAACTCCTTACTGAAAAAGTCACTCAAGTGCTTCTTAAGAGTGCGCAATTAAAACTCGCAATGCGCAATAACAAGTTACAATGCAATAACCGTTTAGGGAATCCTATTACCTTGAGAGATGTGGATTTTTAATCTTATTGGTGCGCAATGTTTTGCTCTTTGCGACTAATTACATTCCCCCCTAAGTTTCTAGTATTTGCTTCATTTTTTTTATTCCTTTCTTCTTGTTAGGCACCCTGCTGTTCTTTTTCTGCCAATTTGGCACCCCCAATAATCCCAGTTGCGAAGTTCCTTCCCGTGGCTGGTACTCCTTTTAGGAAAAAATGGCCCAGGGGAGAAAAAAAGTAAAGCAGCAGCACATTGCTATCTTGCTTTCCTTTTCCTAACAATACTCGACATACTTAGACTCATGCATGCATAGTAGAGTAAAGCCTTTGGATCCTACTTTTCTGTGTATGTGTGAGTCTTGTAAATGCTAATGAGTCACGGGCAGTGAATTTTATTAACTAAAATTTTGCTCTGGCAAAAAAATTCTTAGAAATTGGAATAATTGGCACTTCCAGTGAATATGGTTTTCATTGTCCTTCAAAATATAACCTCCCCATTATTTATTTGCCTTCATCCAGTTTTTTCCTTTTCTAAGCTATATCCACTTTCGTTTCATTACTTGATATTAGGGAATAACTGTGCACTAAGCATACTTTTTTTTTAAATAAATTCAGCTGCTCTGTTAAATTACATTAATTAAATATGTCAGTTCATTACCACATCACAGCAGTGTGATCAGGGTGTTACTTTTCAGTGTTCTGTGAAAAGCTTTGTTTTTCAGCTGCTCTCCTGAAATGTTTGCCAATTATTCATGATCCTTGCTCTTGGCTAGCTTAGCAGGTGTTACCATATGCCACAACAACAGCTCTCCTATCAGATAAATCCTTTGTGTAAAACTGTGTAAAATCTCTGATATACAGTTGTGCTCATAAGTTTACATTCCCTGGCAGAATTTATGATTTCTTAACCATTTTTCAGAGAATATGAATAACACAAAAACCTTTCTTTCCCTCATGGTTAGTGGTTGGCTGAATCCATTTCTTGTAAAACTCTTTATAAATCATAATCACTACACAAACTACCCAAATGACCCATGATTTTCAAGTTTTTTTTTTTTGTTTTTTTTTCACAATTGTCAAATTCGACTAGGGAGATATTCAAATTAGATTTGAGTTTTTTTAATGTAATTAGATTTTTGAGTTTTATCTTACTCTGGCCTTTAAGAACTCAAATTTGACTATTGGCCACCTAATAGCTGTTTAAATCAACGTCCAGGGATCTATTTTGAATTGTTTACAGCCTTCCCGAGTTTCTAAAATTTGAATCGAATTCGATTTGGGTCGATTACATTCATCCGAGTTTAAAAAATCAGATTTTTTTTAAAAATAAACTTCAACTGGTCAAATTTATGTGAGTTTACGCGAGTTTTTAAAAACTTGCGTGAATTCGAAAATCGACCTTTGATAATGTGCCTCCCCGTTGATGAACTCTCTCTACTTCTCGCCATAAATTTCTTGCACACAACAAATCAAACTGGAGATTTTCACATATCCTAATCTGCGTCAGCAGAGGGGATGCTTTATACTGCAGATGATTGAATTTTGCTTATGAAATTAATCTACAGACACAAGACAGAGCAAGTATTCACTGTATGAAACACTGAAGGTCTTGTTTACTTACTACAGCCCAAGTGCTAAAGAAATGGTGCAATTCACCATTTTTATTCAGTCAAGTCATTTTCCCATAATTCCAGCATCATAAATTTGTGTTCTTCTGTAAATAGTTTACTGATGGCATCTGTTTATGTGCCTTCTATACAGGTGTTATAAAAGAAAAGGCATGTGACACAGGGTTTCCTATACCCATACATGAGGCCTTAGCCTTCAGTCACAACGATTCGGTACTAAGGCCTAGGCATTCTAAGTTCCCTTAAAAGCGTCCTGGCAAAAATGCTTTATTTATGGCATTTTTCCAGATGCAGATTTACAGACATAACACATTGCATTTGTTGGTAAATGATGCCCTGAGGGTTTCTCTTACAAGACACACTGACCACCTGAGCTTACTACTTGCATAGATTAGGGGTGACAAATCAGACCCGGACTAAAAGCTATAGTAGACCAGGACTGCCACCATTGGAATCGGATAAAATCAACAGACCAGTTCAGTCCTGGAGCAGTACTGTAGGAAATCTGTCGGAACAATGTAAAAGTAACTACACGTATGGGACCTGATATCCAGCATGCTCTGGACCTGGGGTTTTCCAGTTGTGTTTTTTCCATAATTTGGATCTCCATCCTTTTTTTGCTAAAAAAATAATCAAAATATTAAATAAACCCAACAGGATTTTTTTTTTGCGTCCAATAAGCATTCATTATATATTAGTTGGATACAAGGTACTGTTTGATTATTACAGAGAAAAAGAGAAATCATTTTAAAAAATTTGAATTGCTATATTAAAATGTAGTCTATGGAAGATGGCCATCCCATAATTCACCGCTCACTTTATATGTTTTCCAAATAATGGATCCTATACCTACAACATTTTATAGCTTTGAAATGTGTGTAAGCTATAAATTATACTAGATCGACAATTTCTGTTCATGATTAAAACCCGCAAACTCCAAGAGTAACTCTGGTGCTTCAACGTTTTTTGTGAGGTTTTAATGGAGCTTCGTGTCCCTTGATATGAAAGCATTTGAATTTTAAGTTTAAAAGCGGCTAGTCAAAACTACAAGCCATTAACTCCAAATTCAAAGTAGAAAAAGAAACTGATGTTGGGAATTATTTTTGCTTATGAAATCCTGAGTTAAATATCCATAAAACCAGATACAATCCTGTTTGTCTAAGAATTATATTTTTTATTAAGGTTATTATTATTATTATTATTATTATTATTAACAACATGTATTTATATAGCACCAACATATTTTGCATGCTACCAGACTGTATTTTCACATACTTACAGTTCCCATGTATTGTTTAGAAATGTTGTTGATTGTAATGCCATGAGTTAATACATCTTTCTTTTATTCTCTTAATGTTGTATTTGTGTAAAACCTAAGAAGAGAATTCAATATATTTTTCTTTTAATATCTCCTAATTAAAATTTAATTGGCTTGTGATTAAAATGTTCCCCACAGGGCCTTACTGTTGGCTAGAAACAGCGTGGCATAAACTTTACGACTCATTAGGTGCTTAGAAAGTAGAACTACACTGCAAAGGAGAAGGCTCCCCTTCAGAGACCTGCATCTGCATTGGGAAACATTAGTAAAATTGGAAAGCAAATACAGTCAAATGCTAAAATGTCATTTTTATTAATTTTGTAAATATTTATCATTTTTAGGTTTGATATTATTGGATTGTCTCCGGATGCGCAAGAGGATGAGGCCGGCATCAAGCAAGCTGCAGAAAATGGTATTCTGCTTTTAAATTTTAAAGCATTCCAATGTTGTTTATATTGAATTAAAAAATGACATTGATTTTACATGTTACAAACACCAACATTTTTAATGTTTGGCCTATAAAAATTCCTTTTGAGATTGTTTGTTTTAAACAACTAGAGAGTAAAAAAGAATATGACCAGAATTGCTGTATGTATGTAAAACTCGCTATCCCTGCCCAGAGATCCAGCAATCTTACAATAGTCTAAGCGACACTGCATGTGTTCATTGTTCTTTGGGTTGCTTTGAGAAACTAAGCTAAGGAAATCATTTGTAATGCACTGGTTTCTGTGTTGTCTGTTACTGTGAATCTAAAATTGTGAAATGTGTGTATGTTGTGAGTCTGTCCCTCAGCTCAGTTTACTGACAGCAGACCAGAGCATGTGCTTTGAATCAGCAGAAAAAGAATATGATACAGAAGAGCGGTGCAGAAGCTCAAGATATAATGTGTAGCATTTTTAGTCTTATTCTTTGTTCAGCTTTTGTTATCCTTTATCTGTATTGGTATGCAGAACAGTTTTGTTCAAAGAAAACAACTGACTTTCTTGCTGAAAGTTTTAAAAAGTAACATTATGTTACATGGGGAGTGTATATTCCTATAATACAAAAAAGCCGTAAATATCTTGTAAATTATAGCCTTATAAACGGTGAGTTCTGATGTAATTTCTGTCACATTACTCACTGAAACTTGTGTATTATAATAAATAAAGTACCCCCAGTTGCAAAATATGAGGATATTAGAAGTTACCTCGGAGTGCCATGACCTGTATAAAAACCCTCATGAAACACTCATGAAACTCCTCGGTAACTTATAATATCCTTATGTTTTACAAGAAGGGGTACTTAATTCACTATATAATACACAAAAGCCGTGAATATCTTGTAAATTATATCCTTATAAACGGTGAAATCTGATGTTATAAATGGTGAGTTCTTATGTCATTGCTGTCACATATCTCACTGAAACTTGTGTATTATAATAAATAAAATACCCCCAGTTGCAAAATATGAGGATATTAGAAGTTACCTCGGAGTTCCATGACCTGTATACGGCCTTCGGCCTCGTGTTTTTATATTGTCATGAAACTCCTCGGTAACTTATAATATCCTTATATTTTACAATAGGGGGTACTTTATTCACTATATAATCTACAAGATGGTCACTGCACAAAATTATAGGTGCATTCTGATCTCCGAACTCTCCATTTATAACTTAAAGAAACAGCAGTATGGTACTAGATATTACAAAAAACTCACCAACTGTAAATCGATCTCTCTCCCAAAATAGATTAATCTCCATAAAAAAACCATGTCTGTGAGCATGTTTAAAATCACATCCACATTAACCATTCTCTATTACTAATAAATCCCAGAGACTGGCAATTGACCGAAGATTTGCAGTCAATGTAACTGCTCCCCAGAAGAATGCTATGTAACTTGCATGGAGTTGATTGGATGTGTGATAGAGGAAACCATGTTTTTACAGTTGTGTTCATAAGTTTACATACCCTAACAGAATTTACGATTTCTTAAAGGAAAACTATACCCCAAAAATTAATTTTTGAGCAACAAAAAAAAAATCAAATCAAGTGACATATTAAAGAATCTTGCCTACCTGGTATATATATTTAAATAAATATTTCCCTTTTACATCTCTTGCCTTGAACCACCATTTCATGATGGTCTGTGTGCTGCCTCAGAGATCACCTGACCAGAAATATTTCAACTCTAACTGTAACAGGAAGAAGTGTGGAAGCAAAAGCCAACTCTGTCTGTTAATTGGCTCATGTGACCTAACTTTATAGTTTGTTTGGTATGTTTGTGTGCACCGTTGGATCCTAGGATCCCAGGAGGCCGTCCTTATTTTTTAAAATGGCTATTTTCTATTTATGATTACCCAATGGCACATGCTACTAAAAAAGTGTATTATTATGAAAATGGTTTATTTACATGAAGCAGGGTTTTACATACGAGTTGTTTTATGAAATATCTTTTTATAGAGACCTACATAGTTTGGGGGGTATAGTTTTCCTTTAACCATTTTAACACACAAACTTTTCTTTCACTCATGGTTATTGGTTGGCTGAAGCCATTTATTGTCAAACAACTGTGTTTACTCTTTTTAAATCATAATCACTACACAAACTACCTAAATTACCCTGATCAAAAGTTTACATACCCTGGTCACTTGGCCTGATAACATGCACACAACTTGACACAAAAGGGTTAGAACGGCTATTAAAGGTAACCATCTTCACCTGTCATATGTTTGCTTGTAATTAGTGGATGTGTATAAAAGGTCCATTACTTTCTGTACTCCTGACAGACCTTTGCGTCTTTCATCCAGTGTTGCACTGATGTTTTTTGTATTCTAAGTCATGGGGAAAGCAAAAGAGGGAAGATCTGAGTGAAAAGGAAGTTGAACTCTATAAAACAGGAAAGGTATATAAGAAACTATCAAAGGAATTGAGAATGCAGTGTTCAGTCTCTAATAAAGAAAATAAAACTAAAATTTCAGCCACAACTGCCAGAAAAATTAGTTTGGGATGCAAGGAAAACCCCATAAATAACTTCAGGTGAAATACAGGGCTCTCTGAAAAAATGTGGTGTGGCTGTTTCAAGATTTACAATAAGGATGCACGAAAGATGGTCTGCATGGTCGAGTTGCCAGAAGGAAGCCATTACTATGCAAATGCCACAATATGCCGCTTACAATGCCAAACAGCACAGAGACAAGCCTCAAACCTTCTGGCACAAAGTCATTAGGAGTGATGAGACTAAAATTGAACTTTGTGGCCACAACCATAAACGCTACATTTGGAGAGGCCTATGATGAAACGTACACAATTCCTACTGTGAAACATGGTGGTGGATCGCTGATGTTTTGGGGATGTGTGAGCTACAAAGGCACAGGAAATTTGGTCAGAATTGATGGCAAAATTAATGCAGTAAGCTATCAAAAAATACTGGAGGAAAATTTGCACTCATCAGCCTGGAAGCTGCGCATGGGACGTACTTGGACATTCCAACATGACAATGATCCAAAACACAAGGCCAAGTCATCCTGTCATTGGCTACAGCAAAATAAAGTGAAGGTTCTGGAGTGGCCATCTCAGTCTCCTGACCTCAATATCATTGAGCCACTCTGGGGAGACCTCAAATGTGCAGTTCATCAGCCCAAGAATTTACAGGAACTGGAGGCTTTTTGCCAGGAAGAATGGTCAGCTTTACCATCTGAGAAGAGAGAACCTCATCTACAACACCCACAAAAGACTTCAAGCTGTCATTGATGTTAAAGGGGGGCAATAGACTGTATTAAGAACTGGGGTATGTAAACTTTTGATCAGGGTCGTTTGGGTAGTGATTATGGTTTAAAAAGAGTAAACACAGTTGTTTGACAATGAATGGTTTTAACCAATCCCTAATCATGAGTGAAAGAACTGTTTTTGTGTTATTATTCATACTCTCTGAAAAATGGTTAAAAAATCATAAATTCTGCAAGTATGTAAACTTATGAGCACAACTGTATATGGTCATAGTTCTCCTCTGTTACTTATAATACCCGCACATTTCATCATTATGCATTCCTTTTACATTTTTCTGCTGTACTGATCAGCATTTTTGTAAATTGATACTGAGATTAGGAAACATAAACACCACAGCATATTAATAATAAAAGGGTAGGTTGGCAGCTCCTCTACAGATATGTACTATCTGAATGCTACTATATACTGGTTACAACTGGTATCCATTACCAGGCAACCAATGTTGCCTCTAAGCTGTGTACTTGTGCGCATGCACACAAATTTTGAGGCCAGCACACTCAACAAATTGAATTTTGTGTGAAAGCACAATATTTTGCATTTATTCTGACCTGCACACATAAGTTTAAAATGTGCGCACAAAAGTATTTTTTTCTGCATATAGCTGAGAAGGAATTAGAGTGAACATTGCAGACAACCTCCATTATTCTGGCGGCAGGGACTCTGGAGGAACTTTGTAATTGGTAATGCAGTGGTCCTTATTTCTCTAGCAGTGGCACACTCTATGGAGACATTTATATCCAGTCTAAACTACCCCAGTCCTTGCTCTGTTTCATTTTGGTGTTCTACCCCAACCTTCCAGCTCAATACTTTTCTAGACCCCGTACTGTATGCTATATGGCATGAAACATTTTAAAGATCTTTGTGCAGATAATCTCTTTACATCATTCATGCAAGCTGCTGTACCACATTCTTTTAAGGTTCTTTCAGGTACAACATATCCCCATCAAACAATTCCCTGTTGCAGTGAGCAAGTCAGAGAAATTAATGCCAGGGAACTCAATAGTAAAAACTTTGCAAACTTTTTCTTTAAAGTAAAACACTTTATTTGTTCAAGATTCTACCAAAAATAGTTTTGGGGGAGGGGGATCACTGACCCGAGCCAGACTAAACTGAATTAAGTTCCATTTCTTTTTTAAGTTGAAAGAGAGTGGATACAGATGCAACTTTGTAAACATAGCACTTGCTGTACAGAACTAGAGATAACCGGATTCCAACAGTTGCTTTAGAATAAATAGAATCTCGGCCCGTTTTGGATTTACATTTGGCTGAAACCTTAGATTTTGAGTTTGTTTAACACTAAGGGACAGATTTACTAAGGGTTCGACCATCAAATTTGCATTGAATTAAAACCCTTCGAATTCGAGGGGTTTTAATGCAATTCGATTTATCGAATATGAAAAATTCGATCAATAAAATTGTTCGAAACGACCGATTTTAACCGTTCAATCGAATTTTTTATATTCGATCAAAAAAACTTGGGAAATTTCCCATAGGGTTATATAGCAATTCGGTAGGTTTAATCTGCCGAATTATAATATCAAATTTTTTTTTTTTTTTTTAAAGGACCAGTACTTCGACTATCGAATTTGAATTCAAGGAGGTGTAGCAGGGAGTAGCTTCCCAGGCTGTAAGATTTGCCTACGGTGAAGGGACACAGTGGATAGGGTGTTAGGATTTAGGTTCTTCTCCCTGACCACTCCACTGGGTGAGATCTAGACCACATGTGGGAATTTCTGCCTAGAGGAAAGTTGCACTTGACTACATCCTTGGAGAATGCACCTGCATCTACCTCTGATATAGTGTCTGAGCTGTGTGCCTATATATTCTGCAAATGCCTCTTGTACTGATGTTAGTAACCTGTGGATCATTTGTCTCTGTCAAATAGTTATTTTGTTCTGTTTGACTTCAAGAACCTCATGGCGCCCGTTTCTTTATTAGTTAAAGCACAGTAGCCTGTGGGAGTTGTAGTTGCACTACACAGCAACTTCAATACTTCCCCTTTTGCGAAAGCCCTGCCTTAAGTGTTCGACTCCAGTGTAACCCTTGCTCTAGTATACTAGCTGGTTGTTAACCCCACTGACCTCTATAGTTCAAAAACGTGTTACAGTTGAAATTGTACCATCAAGTTAGTATTTTTCATCATTAAAGGGGTAGTTCACCTTCAAATTAACTTTTATTATGATGTAGAGAGTGATATCCTGAGACTATTTGCAACTGTTTTCCCTTGTTTTTTTATTTGTGGTTTTTGAATTTTTTAGCTTCTTTTCCAGCAGCTCTGCAGTTTCAGCAGTCTGGTTGCTAAGGTTCAAGTTACCCTAGCAACCATGCATTATTTGAATAATAGCCTGAAATATGAATAGGAGAGGTGCCAAATAGAAGGATGAGTTAAAAAAAATAACAATACCAATACATCTGTAGCCTTAAAGAGTATTTGCTTTGACCTCCATTTTGAAGCTGGAAAGAGGCAGAAGGCAAATAATTAAAAAACTATAAAGAAAATAAATAAATAATGGAAGACCAAATTAAAAGTTGCTTAGAATTGCCAATTCTACAACATACTAAAAGTTATCTAAAAGGTCAACCACACCTTTTAAAGAGTGTTTATATAAATAGATTTTCAGTTTCTAACAAAAAGTATTTTTTTATTTTCAGTAAAGGCATTAATAGACCAAGAAGTAAAGAATGGAATTCCTTCCAACAGAATCATCTTGGGAGGCTTTTCTCAGGTAACTTCTCTTAACTGAATTAATTTGCCATGGGCAAGAAGTTTTGTGTAGTATATCACTAGTAGATTCTAGGGAGATTCCACAGCCCTTCATTCATTTTTCATGGCATACATTATTAAATGCTTAATTTTAACTAGGGATGCACCGAATCCAGAATTTGGTTTGGGTTTCGGGCAGGATTCAGTCTTTTTCAGCAGGATGCGGAATGTTTGTGACTGACCGAATCTGAATCCTAATTTACATATGTAAGTTAGGGGCGGGGGGAAATCTCGTGACTTCATCACAAAACAAAGAAGTGAAAAACAAATTCACACTTTTTCCAGACCCTAATTTGCATATGCAAATTAGGATTCTGTTCAATATTTGGCCAAATCTTTCACAAAGGATTCTGGGATTTGGCCGAATCCCAAATAGTGGATTTGGTGCATCCCTAATTTTAACCTAAGATAATTATGCCCCCAATGAAATTCATGCTGTGGAATTTTCAACTAGTGGGTTGAGGCAAGTTCTCTTTCACCCTTTGTTACATATACTCCATGTTGTTTACTTAGACTGCACCTACCATAAATTCTGCATCATTTGTGGACGACATGATATTCTGAAGTTCCTTCTTTACACCAAGTACAGTGAATGTACAGTGTGACTTTTTTTGTACAAACTCCATTGATGCATTGACCCTGGACAAATCATTTTATCTTTGTAGGGAGGAGCCTTATCATTGTACACTGCCCTGACTACACAACAGAAATTAGGTGGTGTTGTGGCATTAAGCTGTTGGCTTCCATTGCGATCTTCCTTTCCTCAGGTATTAGCCTTCATAATTCTTTCTGTTTATGGTTTTCTTCTAAAAAATGTGCTTGCAGATTTAGGACATTTTCATGGTGCCTGTTAGAAAAATAACCTGAAACATCAGGTTTTAATACCACATTGTTTTTTTTTTTTTTAAACCCACATTTTAAAACATTTTTTGTGTAAAAACAACCAAAATTCCATAAAAGCTTAAAAATCTGTGTTCTACTATATTTTTAGTGATATGTCTCCTATTCAACCCCAGAAATGTCCATTCTTTATAGTGGAATTGGTTACTCAATGCTTTACAACTGTTTGATAGATATGTGTCTTTAATTCCTTGTTATAAGTACAGGTATGGGATCCGTTATCCAGAAAGTTCCAAATTACAAAAAGGTTTTCTCCCATAGACTCAATCATAATCACAAAATCCAAATTTTTTAAAATGATTTCCTTTTTCTCTCTTATAAAAAACAGTAGCTTGTACTTGATCCAAACTAACATATAATTCATCCTTATTGGAAGCAAAACCAGCCTATT
>CM044441.1:117348399-117376676 GCA_024363595.1 Xenopus borealis | reverse complement strand
CATCAAGCAGTTTATTGACAAACAATTACCTCCGGTTAATTGACATCTTCTTGAATCCTCCTAGAACCTGACACCAGCAACGGTTACTAACTGGAAAGGATAACTTAAAATAAAAACTTTGTACAAAGAAACTGCAGGCCCCATTGGATAAAGGATTCACAGCTGCAGCATATACTGCAGAATAAAAAATACAAATGTAGCAAACTGTTTGCTGTAAGCTTCCTAACAAAGTAAGGGCTATTTAACCTTACTGTAAGAGCTTTGAGCCAAAGTCACCCTGTGTAGCACTGAGGGATATTACAGCTTGTCAAAAAACATTTTTAGTTAGTCGCTCCAACATGTTACTGTTATTTGCTGTGTGTAAAGTATTAACGGGCAATTGGCAGTCTTCCAGATATTGCTGAACTACAAATCCCAGCATAACCTAAGGCTGTCCGTGGGATGCTGGGAACTCGGCAATATCTGGAGGGCTCCTAGTTGTCCATCTAGAGTCCACAATAAACATGATAATACCCAACGCTAGTTTCTACATATCTGCAGGTACGCGCCTCTTGTGTGAGTATAAGAATCTCTGAAACAGTCCGTCTCCAAACAACAATGTTAAATGTTTGAATCTCTGCATTTTATTGTGGGAAGTATTTGTAAAGTGCCATGTATGAAAGCTTTGAAATCCCTTTTCACAAAGCAATAAAACAGGAGATAAAAATACCAGTTGCTTTTTAGTGAAACTAAACGAGAATGTGCACAAATGATACTACAAGGAACGTGTACCAAATTAAAAGAAGCATTTAAAGGTGCTACAAATAGTATAAATGTAGTACAGCCTTTGCATTATCCTCCTGCCCAAATCTGTATACCCTCCATATCTCAAATGCATTGCAAGTCTGCTATATCCCACTATATTAAAGGGCCATTGACACAAGGAAATCAAAAAGTCCAATATTCATTTACCCATAATAAACACTTCAATCTCATTTTAATAACCATAGTGGATTTCTGAAATGCTGTTGTTTTGTTTGGCAAGGTCTTTGGGAGCAGGTAATGAATACAGAGTATCTAGGGCACCATTAAACATGATTAACACTTCGATGGACACCAGTATATAACTGATTGCATGCTGGGGTCCTCTAGTGACCAAATAGAGGTACAGCCTCAAAAAATCCCATAAGCATGCTACTTATAATAAAAAATTGTATTTATTAGTTCATAATTAAAATATAAAACAGTCCCCACATGGAGCCTTTGTGGGGACTGTTGACTAATAAATGCAATTTTTACTATAAGTAGCATGCTTATGGGATTTTTGTGATTTGTTTTGGCACCATTAAACACGAGACAAAATGAGGCTTATTTAGACAGCAAGTACAGCATGGCAGAACACATACACATGATTACATACACATGCTTTACATACACAATAGAAAGAAAATGTCATATCTAATGATTGTCATATATGCATTGATTCTGAGCTTTTTTTTTATTAGTCAAACCTGTAAGAGGGGTATATTCTTTCATTCATGTATCCCCTATTCCAGTGATCCCCAACCAGTGGCTTGTCAATACCTTGGATGTTGCTCCAGGCGGCCTCAAAGCAAGTGCTTATTTTTGAATTCCAGGATTGGAGGCAAGTTTTGGCTGCATTAAAATGAGGTGCATTGCCAAATGTAGGCTGCGAATTAAACAAGGGCTACTAATAGTCAATCATAGCTTATAATTTGCACCCCAGAAACTTTTTGCATGCTTGAGTTGCTCTCCAACTTTTTTGCTTCGCCAACGTGACGTCATTTCTCAACTTAACCAATTTACTAACCGTGCCCCTGGTGAAAATTGGCTAGCGAAGTAGATAGACCAGCGCAACTTCGCACCCTTACGCCAGGCGAAGTTGCGCCCTGATGAAGGGACGTAACTACGCTAATTCACTAAGATGACATTTTACTGAACGTTACATCTCGCGCTAGACTTTACTTCGCCAGGTCAGACCTGTCGAAGTTCAATACAATAGATAGGAGTTGAAAAAGTCCCAAAAAACGTTGGCATCTTTTATTTTTTTATTAGGGTGATAGTCTGAAAAAAAGCGTAATTTTTTGGGGGTTACCCTCCTTCCTCCCCCTACATTTCTTAACACATGGAAATTCAACTATACAATGGGCACATATTTAGGGCAATAGGACAACTTTATTTTATTTATTAAAGGTTTCCTGGGCTTGTGTAGTGTAATGTATTGGCTGTAACATATACTTCTATTATACGTTTAACTTTGCACCGTATGCAAATTAGGCATCGCTAGCATAAATGCGCTTTGCCTGGCGAAGTAATGGTAGCACAACTTCGCTAACGTTTGCTGCCCTGAGCGCAAATTTGTATTTAGTGAATTAGCTGCAGGCCGACGAAAATTCGCCTGGCAAATTGTGGCAAAGCCATCGATAGCAAATTTTGGCTGCTTAGTGAATTTGCCCCATTTTCTCTAATCATGTTATTGAAAATGCAGAGCAGCTAGGCCTGCCCCAAATTTTTATGCATGGCCCTATGGACTGTTCAGAATTACTGGCGTATTTACTTGGAAACAGCACAAGGTACCTGCTCTTAAAATACTTTGCATCCATCATTTTTTTCTCGTTTTACTGGCAGCTAGCCGTATTTCCCACCTTTTCCTTAATGTACCAACTGGTTCATCATCCCTATAACCGTAATGATCCAGCCCTTGAAAGTTGTTTACAGAAGCTTGCCATCTTTGATGTTGTTAGGCCATCTTTTCAGTATCCGTGGAACTGCATGTGGTTTCTGTGCTCTGGGCAGCTGCTGGGAAGCTACAAATAATGGAAACTGATGATACAGTATATATATATATATATATATATATATATATATCCAACAGTATTACGAATACCAGGGGCATCTGCAAAGGCACTGCTAAAGTGCTATTAAAGCTGAAAGCACATGTAACATTTCAGGCCTAATTATTTTTCAAGTTTTAGATTTTCTTTAGAAGACCACTACTTTTGCGTAAAATTGTGTTCAAGACAGGTAAATATTTAGCATAAGTTTATGGCATCTGTGTAAAGACTATAAGCAATTGTGATGATAAATCTCAGATGGTCATGCCCCCCCCCCCCCTTTCTCTTATCCACTAAGCCAAATTCCCCTGCTGCCTTCTTATAAGATCTATATAATGTTCTAAGGAAGGCTATACCGGATAGTCAAAGATGGCTTAGTCAAGGCTTAAATATAAACTGAGCCAGTTACAACTTCACAGAAGCCAGGGGAAATAATTCATTACACATTTGTTTCTTATTATTTCGGTTGCACAAATGAAATATGCAGGTTCGAATGGCACTTTAATGTAAGACGTAAAGCAATATACTGTGGGGTTATAAAGTATTGCATTTCATCACTTTTCTTTTAAATTCTCACATAAAGGGCTAGTAACATTGAAACTGAAAGGGCTTCATAAATGTCAAACAAAATTCGAGTCTTTGAAATGTTTTTTTTTTATAAACAAGTGTCTAATATGAGATGTAATCTGCTTTCTGGGAAGATGGACCACTCATCTGCTTCAGTTTTTGGGCCTTCAGTGAGTGCATGTCAAGAAAGGGTTAGGTCCAGGGGTGATCTAGTCCATTATGCCTCAAGGTGTGTGTGTCCTGCTGCTTTATAGCCATGCATCCCCACTTACACCATCTGTTTAGACTTCAGATAGTCTGGGGATAAGCAAGCGGAAATATTTTTTGGGGTGTATGATAATGACAGCAAAGCCTTCGGCTCTTAAACATTGGGAGCATACCTCAATCTCCTGTTGTGGCTCTGGCAGCCCTGAAGTGGTTCTTCTTTTAATGTTCTTCAACATTTAATGTTTTTCTTTAAACCATGCCATCCTCATTGCTGAAACACTATTGATTAGTACGGTTCACTTTCCATTTGTGCTAATGAGTATCTTGGTGTCATGTTCTACAACATTCTTTCCAGGTGCCCTGGTTGACTCTGTGAGTGACCGTATAATCCAGAGCGGATACAGTTTATGTAATCTAGCCATCAATCAGTTACAGTAAAATGTTAATCCTTTCATTTCTGTTTTCTCAGATGTTGTTCAGTGCTCGCTAACAGTACCTTCTGCTTTCATCGTAAACAATGTAAACCTGTCACCCTTACTGCTAGAGCCAACATAATAAAACCGGTTAGTCAAGTAGTGCTGTTACTGGTTGCACGCAGCTTTGTGGTAAATGTATTCTGTGCATATTCTGGGAAATTCTACGTATGTATAATGTATGAAGCATTGCTGTGATCGTGCTGATCATCTGCACTGAAATACCATCTCAATACACAAAGCACTTGATTTTGTAAAAGCAACTATATCATTAAAAAGGTAGTATTTCTGTCTTAAATGTCTAATATTTTAGGTTTCATAAATTAGGAGAACTGAGTCTTCTGCAACATTGTCCATTACAAAAAGCCTTCGCTTACAAATTCTGCAATTGACAAAGGCATTTTATTTTGCTTGAACAAAGTTAACTAGTCCTGAAGCTGGGGGTAAATGTAAGAGTAAGAGCAGCTTCCCAGCATCATTACCTATGGAGAGCTATAGCACGATGCAGAATTATTACAATGATATGCTGCATATGAACTTAAAGGAATACTGTCATGGGAAAACTTGCTCTTTTCAAAATCGGTTAATAGCGCTTCTCTGCAGAAACCTGCACTGAAGTTTAAAAACAGCAACGGATTTCTTTAATTTTGACATTTGAAGGTAAGCCATTCTTAGTTCCCTCATTCATGTGACTGTGAATACTTCAGTCACTCTTTACTGCTGAAATACCATCACCCCCAGCAGCCTATCCACAAACCATTTGGAAGGAAACAAGAAAGCAGCTCCCAGAC
This sequence comes from Xenopus borealis, assembly GCA_024363595.1. Lineage (NCBI taxonomy): Eukaryota > Metazoa > Chordata > Amphibia > Anura > Pipidae > Xenopus > Xenopus borealis. The sequence continues at coordinate 117,371,804 of CM044441.1, read as the reverse complement.
AACTCTGCTGAAGGTTTCAGCTACCTAAACTCAGCACCTTGTTTCTCAGCATGTTTCTTTGCTATTGCCCATGCTCTGTTGTGAGCTTATAACAATGCTGGTAGAGAAACTGCCCATATATACTTGTCAGGTTTTGGGACTTGGAAGATTGCATTGAATAGGAGAAAACAATAGCTTATTAAAAAGCAGTTTCATTCCACCTGAATCAGGATCAGACCCAGTGATCTGCTATGGCTGCCTACATACCATTATCAGAACTAAAAAAAATTACATTTATTGATTCAAGAAAAAAATGTAAATTGTAGAATGGATTGTTTGCAATATGCACAGTGTCATTTAGTGGTAAAAACTACACCATAAATTCACGACAGAATTCCATTAAATTCAACCTCTCCCAATGAAGAGAACCACTGAATCAGTAGTATAGTCTACAGTTTTATCTATTTTCAGGTGATTAAAAAAAATATATATATATATATGTGTATATATACAGATCCAGTATAGTGCACTCTGTAAGCTTTTTCAAGTCCTTTTTGGTGAGGTCTTTTCATTGTGATATATATATATATATATATATATATATATATATATATATATATATATATATATAAAACCAGATTGATGTGAATGTAAATTATCGTATATGCTAGTGTGGTAGTGCCTGGAGTCCAGTCGTAGTTCACGGTTTAGACAGACACTTGTCCAACCTGCTGCTGGTTTCATCATCAGACAATTGCTGGTAGCATAACAGTTCTTTTTATTGGTCAGTCAATACTATCTTTTTTTTATCATTTATGTTTGTTTTCCTCTGACTCCCAAATGTAAAATGTTTTCCTTAAAGCAAAGATGAATGTCCACTGGAAAATGATACAGAAAACGTGTAAGCCATATGTTTTAATGCTTTCAAAACTTTTGTTGCATGAGTGTCTTGGTTTTGATCTATTTTTAATTGACTTGGTTCTAATTTAGCTATTTAGATTCTGGCATTATTTATAGTAGAATATTTAATTGTTTTAATGTGCAAGGCTAGTTAACTTTTTAAACCAGAGAGGTACAATGTGCAGCCAAATAGATGCTATTGGTACTGCTTTAGGCTACAGTTATGTCAATTCACATCTATTTGCAAGATTCTTGTATGAGAAGAACTATTTACAGTTAAAGTGAGCCCTTTTATGATTACCTAGGTAAATGGGAATTACACAATTTATAATGTTCATTTGTTTTTGTTAACTGGTTTATTCTTCAGTCTTTTTATGATTTCATAAACTGAAAATTAAAATCCTTATGCAGCTTGTTATTTAGTCCTGTAATCTTTCATTTAGTTTTATGTACTGTATTTTAAGGGCCCTTACACAGACGTTTTTACCTGCGCTTACCCTGCGTTCCGTTTGAATGTGCTCAGTCACAGGGGAGCACAGATGTAAACACTTCTAATGATTCCAGATCGGCGCATACTCATAATGCCGCATGTAAATGCAGAACGCAGATGGGACGCAACATGCTGCATTCTACCTGCATTCTGCGTTTACATGCAGCGTCCTGAGAATTAGGAGCGTTCACTCCTGCGTTTCTCTGTGACTGAGCATTCTGCAGGTAAGCGCAGGTAAAAACACCTGTTTGTAAGGGCCCTTATACATGGGTGTTTTAACCTGCGCTCCCCTGCGTTCTGTTTTGCTGCATTCAGCCACAGGCGAGCGCAGGAATAGACGCACTCAATTCTTTTCAATGGGCCTATACTCACAAAACCACATGTAGGCTCCAAACGCAGGTTCAGACACAACATACTGCATTTTTCCTGAGTTAGGTGCCTACATGCGGTTGTGTGAGTGTAGGCCCATTGAAAAGAATTGAGTGTGTCTATTTCTGAGCTCCCCTGCGGCTGAATGCAGCAAAACGGAACACAGGGGAGCGCAGGTAAAAATGCCCGTGTGTAAGGGCCCTAAGAAAGAGGTGTCCACAGATAATTAATATTGTAGTTTATAAAACAAAAACAACCTTACAGCAGCTCACCAATCCGTTCAAGATATTCAACTGACTGTGTCTCAAAAGGAAGTTTGTAGCCCACTGATAATTCATACAAATGAACCTTTATTAGTTCTGCTAAAATACAAACTTTAAACAACATGAATAGACATGACTTGAAAGTTCAATTCAGAGACTGTATTGACTTGCATGACACTACACATAGTGAAAAAATGTTGGATAAAGTTACCAGTTGTGTTTCTTACACATAAACCTTTGCAGGAGTCTTATGCACAGTAATAGCCAAATTAAGTTTAATGATTAAAAAAAAGAAAATATTCTGCCACCTTTAAAAGGGAAAAATAATCCCCGTTTTGACATAGGCTTATTAAATAGGGGTTTGTTACAAGGGAACATATATATTTATATTTATACAATAAATATATATTTGTCCATTACACAGTCTAATCTATTCTTATTCACCCTTATGCTGGCAGAGTCATTGAGCACATGCTTTTTTCAATTTTGGGTTCTGGGACCTGAAGTGGATTTGCTTTCTCTGGTGGTCACTGCACAGATTATTTGTAAAATAAGAGAGACCTCAAGTCCCAGAATGCATCACTTCTGCATGGAACAAGATGAATGACTGCCAGCCTAAAGGGAAGTTATGGACCCTTTGTGTCAGAGACAAACTGTATATTTTTCTAAAGGTGGCCATAGACGCACAGATAATATCGTACGAAACGAATTTTCGTACGATATTCGGTGCGTGTATGGTGGGAAATGAGCCAACCGATATCGTCCGAGGATTAAGATATTGGTCGGCTGGTTGATCGGACTGGACGGAAAATTTTGATCGGATGCCTTTGAAAGCACCCTTAACATCGGCCATTGTTAGTGCTGAATCGTCAGATACAAGTAGAATTCTATTGTTTCTACCTGTATATTTGAAGATTCGACTCTACACGTGTGTGTTGAAACGAACGATCTTTCTTGGAAAGATCTTTTCCGAGAAAGATCGTAATTGTTACGTCTATGGCCAGCTTTAGTCTGTGTAATTATGATTATTTGTGTAAACACACACACACATATATATTTGAAACTGATTTTCATTTTTTACTTGTGATTATTTGCATTATTTAGCTTTTTTATTCAGCAGCTCTCCAGTTTGCAATTTCAGCCAAATTACCCTAGCAACCATGCTTTGATTTAAATGAGAAACTTGAATATGAATAGGAGAGGGTCTGAATCGAAAGATAATAAAAAGTAGCAATAATAGAAATGTGTAGCCTTACGGAGCATTGTTTTTTTTGGATGGGGTCAGTGTGACCTGCTTGATCCTGCTGTATCAACTAACAGTTTGGAATCTGCACCTTTATTACTGAGCTGCCAGATTCAAACACCAGAATCACAGATATTAAAGGGGAACTCTGGCTTCCAAACCAAAATTTGATAGAGGCCCACATAATACAGAAATATTATATGGCATTTTCTATGCTGAAATCCATCGGTTTAACAGTTCTCTTTCATGCATGAATCATTTGAAATCCTGGCAGGGAAGGAGGGACTAAAACACTGATGTTACAAATTGTAACAACTTCTCCACAGCTTACAGACAGCATGCAGGAACTACATAACCCACTGCATTGCACTGAGATGTTCCTATCCTTATTGAAATAACGTGTGCAGGGTATTGTGGGGTTTGAAGCATACAAGTTGAGGACAGCTAGCTGCTGATGCTAAGTAACAGTAGTCAGCCAGCTCAGCAAAGTAGTCAGACAGATCAGCAGGGGCTAGGCTTAGGGAAACCATTAAAACCCATGTAAAGTCTGCATGTTTTTTTTTACTGTATATTGCAAAGTTGCTTGAAATTATGTTTACTTTTCAAAATGCTTGTTATGTTTTTGTGGTATTCCCCTTTAAACTTGGAAAAAAGTAGAAAAACAGGAAGAAATAAAGATATTTATTTCTGGTGAACAATCTGAAAATAACTGAACTGGAAAAAGTGTTTGGAAGGTGGACAACCCATTTAAAGTTTCATGTTTTTGCATTAATTACATTGATAAAATAGCTCCTATGTAAAACCCTGCTTCAAGTAAATAAACCATTTCATAACAATATTTTTAAGGGCCCTTACACACGGGCATTTCTACCTGCGCTCCCCTGCGTTGCGTTTTGCTGCGTTCAGCCGCAGGGGAGCGCAGGTATAGACGCACTTAATTATTTTCAATGGGGCTGTACTCACACGAACGCATGTAGGCGACGAACGCAGGAAAAATGCAGCATGTTGCGTCTGAACCTGCGTTCGGCGCTTACACGCGTCTCGTGGGTACAACCTCATTGAAAAGAATGAGGTGCGTCTATGCCTGCACTCCCCTGCGGCTGAACGCAGCCAAACGCAGCGCAGGTCCAAAACGCCCATGTGTAAGGGCCCTAATGTAGCCTGTGCCATTGGGTAATCATAAATAGAAAATTGCCTTTTAGGTAATAAGGGCAACCCCCTGGTATTGTACAATTTACACTGCACAAACAAACCCAACATGTTAGGTCACATGACAGAGTTCTGTCTTTTGCTTCCACACTTCTTCCTGTTACATCTGCAGTTTTTCTGGTCAGGTAATCTCTGAGGCAACACATAGATCATTACAAAACAGCAGGATTTACTCAAATATATATTCCCATTTTGGTAAGATTTTTTACTTCTTTTGCTCGCATTCAAGACTTTGCAATTTTCATGTCCCCTCGCAAGGGCCTTTTTTCCAGAGAAAACAATCCCAACCTGGACAGTCTCCCCTCATAATTTAAGTCTTCTATCCCTCTAACCAGTTTAGTTGCACGTCTCTGCACTCTCTCCAGCTCATTTATATCCTTCTTAAGGACTGGAGTCCAAAACTGCACTGCATATTCCAGATGAGGCCTTAGTAGGGTTTATGCCCTTTTTTATGCAAGACAGAACTTTATTTGCTTTAGTCGTTACAGAATGACACTGCCCAGAATTAGACAACTTGTTATCTATAAAAACCCCAAGGTCTTATATAAACACATAAAATAATCCAAATATGTCCAAACTTGTTTTCATAACTCTTCCTATACATAGTTAAATTGGGTTGAAAAAACACACACACCACCACCACCCTACCTTCAAATGAAAGTCCTTTTCTTCTAGTCTGAAGGGGTGGCCTCTGGTGCAGTGATCATATTTATGGGTAAACAGGTCCCCTGATATTTGTCTATAATGTCCTCGAATATATTTGTAAAGTGTAATCATGTCCCCTCGCAAGCGCCTTTTTTCCAGAGAAAACAACCCCAACCTGGATAGTCTGTCCTCATAATTTAAATCTTCCATCCATCTAACCAGTTTAGCTGCACTTAGTCTCTGCACTCTCTCCAGCTCATTTACATCCCTCCTAAGGACTGGAGTCCAAAACTGCACTGCATGCTCCAGATGAGGCCTTACTAGGGATCTATAAAGAAGTATAATACAAAATTTGATGTGGGGGTGAGTATAAAGCTTAGAAGGAATAATATATCTCCTCAATTAGGCAGTTATGGGAACTCTCCCATGGGCTAGCTATTTAATTTGCTGCTGAAAATGAATCAGGCCAATAAGATGCTTGCATTTAAACAGGTGACTAGTGAATTGTACCTGCTGATTAGTTGCTATAGGTTACTGCACCTGGGCAAACTCAGTGCCTTTTATTACATTCCCCATAATCTCTTAACTGTAAATGATGGGAATTTTACTATTGTGATTTTATTCTAAGTGGTTCTTTTTGGTATTTTTTTAGAGTTGTGTTTTCTTCACAAGGAAAATTCTGAACATTAATGGTTTAAGGATTTTTTGCACAAAGGCAGACAGAAGCACTTTAACAGTTAAGTGATTTGTTGCACAAAAACAGATAGAACAATTTTATTTTGTAAACAATGTAACAGCTTGTAAATGTGAAACATTGTTTTTCTGAAAGTATACCACTAGGGGTCACTGTGATATTATGTATAAATAATTGAACGCAGGCGTAGTCTGGATGGCTTGAGAAAAGACCGATGGCGGTCTGAAACGTTGCCGGTGTACTGGGTCAGAGCCCATGTCTCAATAAAGTCATTTTATTGAAAGAAATCCTTGATTGGTACTGTCCGCAAAATATAGAGATTGTCATGGGCTCTCTGCCAAAAGCCAATTAAGTTAGAAACTTTGCTTCTTTCTTTGGCTGTTCAGTGCAGAGGAAAGAATGACTTTCTAGTACAAATGAGGGACTGCAGGTTGAGCTGTCAAAAGAGGGATTGTCCCTCCAAAAATGGACAGTTGAGAGGTATGTAAATTCTTATAGAAAACTCCTAACACGTACACATTACTTTCCTCTTTCAAGGTACCCTACAACATCTAACCAAATAAATTAATGGATGCAGGCTGTAATATCATGTTACTAATCAGAAAAATGTTGTGGGCTGAGCAGAGCTTTAGGGACAATTTGCATTCAACAACAACATAGTTGTCTGTAAACACGTCACTTCCTGTGTGGAAGATATGCCGGAAATTTATCGGCACTCGCAGCGACAGCCGACGCAACATTACTTCCGCCGTGTAGCACTTAGCTTCCGGTTCGGACCAAATGTTTTAGATGTTGTGCTGAGCGAGCAGGCGGGAAATTGTTAGGGTTGGGTGGCGTTAGTGCGGTGCCTCCGCCTCTTTCTGTTTCATTGATTGAGGCTGGGTGAGGGGACTATCGCCGGCCGCGAGTAACGACCCGGGGGATTGGAACGATGAGTTCGACGGGAGATGAGATCATTCGCATCGCCAAGAAGATGGAGCGGATGGTGCAGAAGAAAAACACGGTGCGTGAAAGGGTTGTCGCCATTGCCTATACATCCCTCTCCCGTGTGTGCGCGCAATTATTGAGCGAACAAGCCTGCTGGCTTCGACAGTGACTCCAGATCCACGGGCTTCAAGTGTGCCTATGAACTACACTTCCCAGCGTCCTTTGGCGCCTCTGAGACTTGTAGTTCTGTGGGAGCTGGGCGATATGAATATTATATCAACTGTGCGTTTGGGGGATTTGTGACATTGCTTGACTGTAGCTGATGCTTCGCTCATCCTGTCCAGAACCCCTTTCGTGGAACGTGTTAGCCTGAGACTTCGTGCGTGCCACTATAGTATACACTGCGATCATGCTTCTTTCTTTAACCACCAACTATTTCCCCCCCTCCACTCACAATAGCTTTGCAAAGGGAAAAACCATGGGGATGCTCTCATGGGAAAACTTTTTTTTTTTCTCTCAAAATGCATCAGTTAATCCATTTCTCAAAAGAGCAAACATTTTTTATTTCATTTTGAATTCTGACATGGGTCTATACATATTGTAAGTTTCCCAGCTGCCCCAAGTCACGTGACTTGTGCAAGTTGGAGTGATATCACCCCCTCCCTCCCAGCAGCCAAACAGGACAATGGGAAGGTAACCAGATAACCGCTCCCTAACACAAGATAACAGCTGCCTGGTAGATCTAGGGTTGCCACCTGGCCGGTATTTTTGATGGTAGATCCCAATGTTATTAATAGGAAAAAATGCTAAATATATAGGAAGGCTGGTATTTTTTTCAAGAAAAGGTGGCAACCCTAGGTAGATCTAAGAACAGCACTCAATAGTAAAAAACCCATGTCCCACTGCGTTCCATTCAGTTACATTGAGAAGGAAAAACAACAGCCTGCCAGAAAGCAGTTCCCTCCTAAAGTGCTGGCACAAGTCACATGACCAGGGGCAGCTCGGCAATTGACAAAACGTCTAGCCCCATGTCAGATTTCAAAATGAAATATAAAAAAAAATCTGTTTGCTCTTTTGAGAAATGGATTTCAGTGCAGAATTCTGCTGGAGCAGCACTATTCACTAAAAAAAAAAAAAAAATATCACGGCATTATCGCTTTCTCTACTTTACCAGTAGAGAAAAACAATTTGTTGCCTTGCAACCATTGTGTGTGCACTAAATAATCCATGTGCCATTAGCCTAAAACTTAGCCTAAAAATATGATTTACTGTAACTCTATTGCTCATTCTGCTGCGCAAGTCTTACCATGGTATCCTTGCCAGAGTTTTGCATTTATTACTGGCCTTGTGGTTTAATTGGTTTTAAGTAGGATGAGCTAGGTATTTCTATTAACGAACTGGTGTCTCGGTGAAAGTCATACTGAAACCTAAATCTCATTACCAGTCAGAAAACAGCAATGCAGCGTGGAGATATTCACCCAGCTACAGTTTAGTGCAGTAGAACTGCAGTATGACTGTATGGTGCATTGGTTTATGGTATGCCTTAATAGTTTGTGTGTGTATGTATATATATGTATATGTATATATATATATATGTATATATATATAACTCCATTGCTTTCAAGGCAATCCTGTTCTTATTTATTGTCACTCTTAATGGCGTCTGCTCTTTTGTTGCAGGCAGGAGCTCTGGATTTATTGAAAGAACTTAAAAACCTTCCTATGACGTTGGAACTGCTTCAGGTAAGTTTATTAACATATTGGCCATTTGGATTTTACACCACAAGCGTCCGGTGTTGATTTTAGTAGATAACAAGGTTAATGATGGGGGGGTCCAGGTGCTCAAGCCCCAGACCTTTAGCTTGGGGAGGCAATATACACACTTATATTTAGCACAAACCTGACTACACTGCAATACTTGATGCAGTTAAAAAGTATTTTACTTAACAAAAAACATCTAAAAAATGTAGCCTTGTATATTTTGTGCCTTGTGGGCACTTAGTCTTATGTCCACAAGGCACAGAACGTGTAAGGCTACATTTTGATGGATTAAATACTTTTTAATTGCATCAAGCATTGGAGTGAAGTCCGGTTTGTGCCAGCCCACTACTAAATGTGTTATTATGTTTAGTGCAGTTTTAATGAAAATACCCCCAAAGCCTTTACTACTGCCAACCAGCCCTGCCACTGGTTTTTCTCATTACTCTGCACTGAAGATTGTTCCTACCTGCCATAAAGTTTGGAGCTGGCTGGCAGACTGTTATGTGAAGCTGTACTTTCCCACATGGTGGGGTTCATTGTTTTAAAGCCACTTTTTCTAGTATGTTTTTATATCTGGATTTCTGCATATTCTTAACTTAACTAGTGATGTGTGGGTCATCCCGTCACCCAAGACCTTCCTGTGCCAGCTTGTGCCTCCAGCGCATGTCTTTTATAGACTCCTGCCTGCTTAGCCCGGGCCCTTTATTGATGGTGCAACTGGCATGGAGCTATAAAGTAAGAGTTGTGCCAGGTTAAGGTCGGCTGTGGGTGGAGGAGCAGCAAGCTAGGGTCGGCTGTGGGTGGAGGAGCAGCAAGCTAGGGTCGGCTGTGTGTGGAGGAGCAGCGAGTCAGGGTAGGGTGTGGGTGGAGGAGCAGCAGGGTCAGGTTTGGGTCGTGTGTTGGTGGAGGAGCAATTGCTTAGGGTAGGTTGTGGGTGGAGCAGTAGTGGGTTAGGATTGGGTGTGGATGGAGGAGCACTGGGTTAGGGTTGGGTGTGGGTTGATTTCTCAACCAGCGCATCACTAGTATGTACAGTATACACATTAGTGCTTCCTCCTTTACCTTATGTGTTATTGCACATGCAATGTTTTGTCACCTGCTGTAAATCTGCGCTACTGCTGGCCTCAGTGCAGAACCAGTCTAAAGAGGGTGTGTAGTTTTCAAATGTAATAAAGAATTATTCATATGCCTGTAATGTATACCTTACAAATCTGGATTCCAGTCAGTTTGGTATAAACAGGATCATTTGTTCAACAGCAAATAATGAGCTTTGTGTACACAAACCCTCCCTCTCTAAGATACAGCTATGCAGCAGAGGAGCAGATCATTAGCGGCCCTGACTTCGTTTCATCTGCTTCAATCACCCAAAAGGGAAAGGAAACACTGAAGTGAAAGTGGTTTCATGATCTCATTCAGTGCAAGCAATAAAACCCATAGATATTTCTAATGAAAACAGCAGCAATACTGGCCCAGTTTGTTTGGTTGACGAAGCAGTGGGTTAGGGCTGTGTGTGGGTTGAGGAGCAGCGGGTTAGGTGTATGTGTGTTGAGGAACAGCGGGTTTAGAGTTGTTTTTCTCAACCTGCACCTCAATAGTAGGTACAGTATACACTATTGCTTCCTCCTTTGCCTTATGAGTGATTGCACATGGGATGTTTTGTTACCTGCAGGAAAATCTGCGTTACTGTGGACAGCAAAACATCCCTCATCTCTCTCCTACAGTAAATAGCAGTGCTGCCGATGGGAAAGAAACTATGGATGACTTGTGGCCACGGTAGCTCAGATTTATTGCTGGAGCAAAATATCCCTTGTGCCGTTGCCCTGAATCAGAGGAGCCCAACATTGTTCACAGGAGCCAGTGTGACAGGGGCCCAGATGCTGGTACTTCTAGTAGAAATGTTAGCTGCACCAGATGGCACACACAACCAGTGCACTACACTATTCAGCATGCAAATTGAACTATTGGGGGACAAACTGATTTGAGAGGGATGTTCAGGAATGCTTAAATTTCATATAAGCCTTTTCATTCACCTTAAATAACCCACTTTATTATATTAATATGTTCACAATAAGGCATAAGCAAAACACAAATAAGCACATTTCAATAAGTGATAGTTCACACAGATTTTCTTCTCTTCCTGCTAAATTAATGGAAGGTTTCAACAGTGTAATAGATTGGCAGCTGTTATACACCAGGAGGGATTGCACACTGATGTTTTTTTGTTCCCAATGCATACAACAGCTGCATCCGTGTTTGACAACATTGCTGCACTTGGAGACCAAATGTTTTCTTTGTAAAAGCATTTGCTTTTGGCATACAATATAAATAGCTAGTATAGATCAAAGCAAGTTAACTTTTTTTTTTTTACCGAGCATTTGTGAATTAAGACTATGGGAAAACTTGTATTTAAAATGGAGAGCGTTTTTAGGGTATTTTACCAGGTTACTAGTTGTAAATTTCGCTATTCATTGATAAGGTTAGCTTTTAAAGGAGAACTGAACCCTAGAAATCAATATGGCTACAAATGCCATATTTAATATAATGAACTTATTGCACCAGCCTAAAGTTTCAGCTTGTCAATAGCAGTAATGATCAGGTCTTCAAACTTGTCACTGGAGGTCAACATATTGGAAAGCGTCTGTGACACTTGCATGCTCAGTGGGCTCTGAGCAGCTGCTGTGTAGCTAAGCCTAGGGGTTGTTGCAAATTATCCAGCAGAAAATTAGGGTTGTCTGTAATGTAAGCTGATGCTACATGGCTGATTATTTAAATTCTGATGCCATTTTCACTGGTTTCTGTGCTGCCATGTAGTAATTATGTGTATTATCAGATCAGCCTTACGTGTACTGTATATCGTGAGTGGGTCCCTAAGCTCAGTAAGTGACTGCAGCACAGAGCATGTGAAGTGAAGCAACAGAAAAGAAGACAGGGAGATACTGAGGACACACATGTTTACTGGTAAAGGGCTGTTGTTGCCTTGGGCTGGTTCAGAAGCACAAAATATAATGTACAAGATTTCTAGCTACTTCTTTATCTAGGCTTTAGTTCTCCTTTAAGGCATTTCACCACTTTCTTACATGTACTTAAAGTGCATGTTTGCCTAATATAAGCAACTATTCAGTGGTCTTCTTTGTCTTCCTACTTGAATACTTTCCTGCATTAACTTCTGTCTGGCAGCAATTTTTTTTAATTGGAATTACTTTTTATATAAAACAAAGTTCTGTTCAGAGGTACACTAGTATATTCATATGTGAGAGATAATCAAAATACCAAACTGGAATCTAGATTTGTAAGGCATACATTGCAAACATATGACTATTTTTTTATTTAATTTGAAAACTATGCAACCTCTTTAGTCTGGATCACACACCAATGTAAGGCATGTATGTCCTCATGATTATAGGTGGGTGTGCACATAGTGAAGGTTTTGCACACATATATTAAAACTATGCTGGTGTGAGTATGAAGCAGCAGAGATTTATTTCTAGCACAGTTAAATCCAAATGTGTTTTATGTTGCAATTAGTTTGTTTTTGATAAATATCTGGTAAATGCCAGTGATATATCTGCACCTGTATTAAAGAGATACTGACACCTGAAATTAAACTTTTTTTACATCTATTATAATAACTGGCTTTGAAAGCTAATTTTGCCATAAAGTATTTGCATGATTCTTTTACATTACCTGTCTGATCCCCCATGTTCCTGTATGAGGGGGCTGCCATATTTGTGCAGCAGGAGTCGTTAGCATTAAAAACTGTAACTGACTTTCTGACTGTCCCATCTCAGTCTTTTAGAGTGTCAGGCTTAGGAACTGCAACTAACAATTATATACAAAAACAAACCTCTCAGCAAAAAATGATCACCATGACCTATAGGTAACACGTAATGTACATTCATATGTTAAAATACGATTGTCAGAATCACTTTAACATTTTCTGATTTTATATTCAGTCCACCCGAATTGGAATGTCTGTGAATGCCATCCGTAAACAAAGTGGGGAAGAAGAAGTGACTGCACTAGCCAAGTCTCTCATCAAGTCCTGGAAAAAACTGCTAGGTAAAAGAATATGCGATGGTGTAGAGAAAGAGCGATTGTTATATAATTAAATGAGGACGTAATGCTTTTATTTAAAGCATTTAATGTGCTCGCAGAAAGTGTTGTGTAACTGAGAATTAAACTATTCTGGTTTTATTTTTTGCCATGTACACTTGTTTGGTTTGTAAAGTGATTGTGCATTTCATAGTGAATACATAAGTGGAGTTTGCCTTTCAGTTATCTGTAACGTCTGTTATATCTGCTTTGTAAACATTTACTTGCCACTACCTGACACTTACCACTGACAATATCTGTGCATAATTTTGTTGTTAATAAGTGATAAACAAGCAAACTTTGGTAAAGCATCCAGGTAAGGGGAAAAGTATTTTGCTAAATCCTGCCACTTTCCACTGTGCAGAAAGGTGGGCATCCATTTTAAATGGGAATAACCCCCCCCCCCTTTCCATTTTTTTAAATACTTTTATCTGGGCTTATCTGGGAAATGTGCGAAAAATAAATACATTTTGTTGTATTTCTTTTTTTACACACAGTTATTCTTGAAAACACAGACTGTGCAGCATTTACCATTTCCACAGACCCCCTAAGGCTCAGTCATGCAACACTCTTCTTCACCATTTTCTATTGTGCAGTTATGGTATCTTAGGTTATGGTACACTGCGCTTTGGGTTTTTTTTTTTTTTTTTTTAACTTGTATGCAGGCTGATAAGCAGCCCCTCCAATCGTAATTGCACTTCCCATGTTGGCCTGCCTGCATACACAGAGCAGATTTTGGACCAAAAAATCCAAACTTGCATATTTTAGTGCTCAAATCTGACCGTGTTTGCACACAGTCATGCAGTGACTCTGAGTTCATACTCAGGAGAGAGGTTTCCTGCAGCCGAGAATCAGCCCAGTGCGCCATTAGCCTTAAATCCAGTTGCTTTATATATTGGATGGGGTGCAGAAAAGTAAAAGGACTTGAATCCATCACTTCACAATAGAAAGATGAGACAGGCTGTGTGCCTCTGTGAGCCCAAAGGTGTCTGGAAAATGGTTTATCAGAGTATCCTTGCTTCTTTTTAATCTGTGGGGTCAGGTATTGCGTAAGTACAGGTATGGGATCTGTTATCCAGAATGCTCTGAACATGGGGTTTTCCAAATAAGGAATCTTTACATAATTTGGATCGTCATGTAAACCTCAAATAAAACCAAGTAGGCTGGTTTTGCTTTCATTAGGGATTAATTATATCTTAGATGGGATCAAGTACAATGTACAGTTATGGGACCTGTTATCTAGAATGCTCGGCACCTGGGGTTTTCCAGATTACATCTTTCCTTAATTTGGATCTTCATACCTAAAGTCTGCTAGGAAATAATGTAAACATTAAATAAACCCAATAGACTGGTTTTGCTTCCAATAAGGATTAATTATATCTTAGTTTGGACATGCTACTGTTTTATTATTACAGAGAAAAAGGAAATTCTTTTTAAAATTTTGGATTATTTGATTATAATGGAGTCTATGGGAGACTCCTTTCCACAATTCGGAGCTTTCTGGATAATGGGGTTGCAGATAATGGATCCTATACCTGTACCATGTTATTTTTACAGAGAAAATGGAAATCATTTTTAGAAATTTGGATTATTTATCATGGAGTCTATGGGAGACGGCCTTTCATTAATTCTGAGCTTTCTGAATAATGGGTTTCCAGATCCCAAATCTGTAAGAAAAAAAATTATATTCATAGGAGTTCAGTGTTTATGTAGGTAAAATGTTCTTCTCTTTATCTTGTTTTTTTTTTTTTTATGTGTTGCTCTTTTCCCTTACATAACCCTATGTATGACAACCCATCTAGCCCTTATATGTCTCAGATATTCATTGTGGCTGAATCTATACGATTTTTCCCATAGTGAAGGAACAGTAACACTAAAAATTATTACGTTCAAAAAGCTAATCTACACCCATCTAACAATGCATAACCCTGAACAGTGTGTCTTACTTGAAGTGATTTATATAAAATGACCATAAAAAAAGTTCTCTCTTGTTCTCAACAAAAAAAAAACCTATATGCGTGCTTTGAAGAGGTGATGTCAGGAGGTGAATTAGAGAGCATGCACATAGGGTCTGACACAGCTGATGTTGCCATAGTTTTCAGAGCAGTAAGAATACTTTTGAATGGTATTTTTACATAAAACACTTGAAATACGACACAAAGAAGAGAAATATAGTGCAGAGTAGATGTATTGTATATAGGGGTATAGAATGGATTTTGAAATTAATAATTTTTAGTGTTACTGTGCCATTAATGGTAACTAGGGTCTGACCCCACAGATCAAGGGACAGTAAGAGGACCCCACAGATCAAGGGACAGTAAGAGGACCCCACAGATCAAGGGACAGTAAGAGGACCCCACAGATCAAGGGACAGTAAGAGGACCCCACAGATCAAGGGACAGTAAGAGGACCCCACAGATCAAGGGACAGTAAGAGGACCCCACAGTAGGAAGACCCAAAAGACCAAAGGATAGTAAAAGTTTGATGGGCTGGTATGCATCCAAGCTTTTCCCAGTTCATCTGTACGGGAAGCCTGCTGGTAACTGAAAATATCTATATATTATATATAATATTTCCTAGCACACAAGGTCTCATTTTTTTCCTTTATATAGACTCATATTTGATTCGTCCCTAGTAGTAGCTTGCCGTTAGCTGATCAACAGTGTGGATAACGAGGAGAGTTTGATTGTAATACACTGTTTATTACAGCTTCATCCACAGCAGCATATTAACTTTCACCTGGTTAGATCAGGCAGACTCTACGGGGTAAAATCTCATCTTTAAAAGATAATTTTATATATAAATTTTACTTGTATATACATTTTATAAATTTATCATTTATACATGTATAATTATATAAATTTTACTTCTCTAGATGGACCATCAGCTGACTTGGAGGAAAAGAAAAAAGATCAACCAACTCCTGCACAAAATAGCCCGGAAGCCAGGGAAGAGAGGTATAATATTTATGACAATTATTTATGCTTTGTTGTGGTGTTGCTGTCTATGGTTAATTAATTAGCTCTTTTTTTGTTAAAGGATACGGGAAGACTTGATTATTGGGTTGGAGGTGCCATTTTCTTAATCCCCCATGAATTAATTTGCTACATTGCAGCTTAATCATTCAGGAAAGGGGTCAGGGAGATCTGTTTAAGGTAAATCAGTGTATAAAGCACAATTTAGGAGACTGAAGGAATTGTGGGAAATAACTAGAATGGTCTGAATGATTCTGATTTAAAGTTCTATATTAAAGGGGATGTATGATCAAAATGTTGAATCCCCTTTTGGCATTGGTGAGGGAATAGAATTTTTTTTTTTTAAACTGTCATTTGCTAAGCTGTATTCCTATTGGTTAATTTTAAGATGACTCAACACTACCAAAGAGTTCATATTTATGAATCAAGAAAATGTAACTGTTTGGGATAAGATAAAGAAAAGATAGCTGGTGTTCTCATTATGTGACTCAGCATTTTTAAGTACTAATGGTTTTTCCACCCCTACCCCCCTTTTACCTATCTATATGAAGTGTTGGCCTGAAGAATGTACAATCATACAAGACTAAAGTCAAGAAGCAAAATCTTAACTTGTTTTGTTGTCCAGTTAGTCCAAATGAGCCTTGACAATTTGCTGAGCTTCACTGTTCTATCCTCCTTGAATCTTGGTGTTCTAGAATGCTATAGGAATTTATTTTCCAGCAGTTCCAGCACAAATGTCAGTGTCCGGAAGGAAGAATGTCCAGCTCCTTCAGATGACTTCATTACGTCTTTTCCCAGAGCACCCAGTACTTCAGATTCAGTTAGAATTAAATGTCGAGAGCTACTGGCTGTAGCACTAAAAACAGGAGGTACGTTTGGATATAACAAAATTTCTCATGAGTTGTTGTGTACAATATGGGAAATGTTGGAAGTATCCCAAAGGGTGATCTAATAGAATGTTTTATGGACCAAGCAGGGCTCTCTTCAGAATCAACAGACAGACTGCAACCTACCTTATGAGCACCATGGTTTAGATTAGGGATGCACCAAATCCACTATTTTGGATTCGGCCGAACCCCTGAATCCTTCCCAAAAGATTTGGCTGAATACCGAATCCGAACAATAATTTGCATATGCAAATTATGGGTGGGAAGGGGAAAACATTTTTTAGTTCCTTGTTTTGTGCCAAAAAATGACACGATTTCCCTCCCTGGCCCTCATTTGCATATGCAAATCCGGTTCGGCTAGACAGAAGGATTCGGCCGAATCCCAAACCGAATCCTGTATTCGGTGCATCCCTAGTTTAGATGGAGGGGCCAATTAATCCTGCTGAAGAAATATTTATATGCATTTGAATACTGCTATTGGCTAACTTGAATGACTGTATACAGGTTGCCCAAGCCATTGGCTTTTTTTACCATAAGTGCTGAAATTTGTATGTATATATTTATTTGTAAAGCATTGTTTAGGAGCCGTAGTGTACTGTACAGTGCCTAAAAGTACAATATTTATTTATACATGTTGAAAACAAATCCCATAATATACAGAGAATCATTTAAGGACAAAGTGTGTAAGAGGGAAGGAGGTCCCTGCTCCGTAGAGCTTACAGTCTAAGTGGATGGGAGGCTAACATAAGGCTCAAATTGTAGATTTAAAAGTACACAAAGTAATGCATAGTCAGTAGGCACAGGACTAGGCTAATATTCTAGAATCTAAATTTGCCAAAGATTTTTTTTCATTTAGAAGGAAAGTTAGCTTTTATACATTGTCTGGAACAGGGATCCCCAACCTTTTGAACCTGTGAGCAAGGTAAATGAGTTGGGGATCAACACAAGCATGAAAAATGTTCTTGGGGTGCCAAATAAGGGCTGTGAATGGCCATTTGTTAGCCCCTATGTCAACATACATTGAGGTTCTGTTTGGCAGAGCACCTGGTTTTTCTACAACCAAAACTTGCCTCCAGACCTGGAATTCAAAACTAAGCACCTGCTTTGAGGCCACTGGGAGCAACATCCAAGGGGTTGGAGAGCAACATGTTGCTCACGAGCTACTGGTTGGGGATCACTGATCTAGACAAATAGAGCACAGATTCTGATTGTAGAGAGGCAGATTCCAAAGGTGGCCAAGAGGAACTTGTCATGGAATCTGCCATGCCATATTAATGGATGTGAATTTTAAATGTGTGTGAATATATAATACTGGTGCAAAATTGGCCTAGATTCTTAGGGGGTTGTGTATCAGAGTTTTTTATACCTTGAATGGATCTCATAAGCGAACAATTCGAACGGTTTCTTGAAAAACTTGAATGGGAAAAACAAAATCGAATTTGATTTGGGAAACCCAAAAACTCAAACATTATGCAGGCTATTAACATGTTCAGATGGTTCAGGGGACCTCTGCCATTGACTCCTACATGACCTGGACAGGTTTTAGATGGAGTATTTCTTGGATTCAAACGATTTCCTAGGTCGGGTATAGTAAATCTCGAAAAATTCTAATTTTTGAGAAAACCCCAACATGAAACTTCATTAATAACCCCCTTAGTGTCTCAACTAAGCAGAAGTGCACATAACCATCCAATAATCAGCTGGCTGCTTCCCAGTCCCATGATATTTGTGAATGTTAGACTTCTGTTAAATGCTGCTACAGATAGTTTGGCACCAGCAGAGGGTGCACATGCTGTCTTGTTTCCTTGTTAGAAGATGCTGTCTTTTGCATTGACTCTTGTTTTGCCATTTCTATAGTAAGATTTGATAGTATTCAATGTTCAAGCTACATTGTAGATTACTCTCAAATACTGGGGGCCATGCAAAAAGCTACTGCTAACATGTAAGCCATTAGCAGTGTATGGTCTTCATATGGATGTTAAAAAATGCTGCCATATCTATTTTAAGTGAAGAAGTTGGGGGGTAAGTTAAAAAGCTGTACTCCTCAACGGGGTTAATTGTCCTTGTAGTATAATCTTCTTGCAAATTTGTTATCCGGAAACCCATTATCCAGAAAGCTCAGAATTACGGAATGGCTATCTTCCCATAGACTCAATTTTATCCAAATAATCCACATTTAAAAAATCCTTTTTATCTGCAATGATAAACCTTGTACATGATCCAAATTAAAGGACCAGTAAAGGACCAAAAAATAAAATTGTTTTAAAGTAATATAAATATAAGGCAGTGTTGCCCTGAACTGGTAAAACTGCTGTGTTTGCTTCAGAAGCACTACTATTGTTAATATAAATAAGCTGTTGTGTAGCAATGGGGGCAGCCATTCAAAGGAGAAAAGGTTCAAGTTACACTGCAGATAAGCTCTGTAGAACATAATGTTATCTGTTATCCATTACTTATCCTGTACCATATATCCGTTTTTCAATTTCCGCCATTGCTACTCAGCAGCTTGTTTATATGAAATATAGTAGTGTTTGTGAAGCAGACAGATCAGTTTTAACAGCGCAGGGTAACACTACATGATATTTTCTTTACTTTAAAACAATTTCATTTTTTGGTGTTACTGTTCCTTTAAGATTTAATGGAAGCAAAACCAGCCTATTGTGTTTATTTAACGTTTAAAGGATTTTCTAGTAGACTTAAGGTATGGAGATCCAAATTACGGAAAGATGTGTTATCCGGTAGACCCCGGGTCCCGAGCATTCTGTATAACAGGTCCCCATACCTGTATATTGGAACAGAACGGTGAATAAACCAGTTATTTAACAATCTTAAAGGGGTTATTCACCTTCCAAACACTTCAATTGTTTTCAGATTGTTCCGCAGAAATAAACTTTTTTTTAAATTCCTTTACATTATTTTTTTTACTGTTTTTCCAAAATCAAACTTTAAAGTTGAATGTTTGTGTCTCTGGTGTTTGTCTGGCAGCTCAGTAATTCGGGAACATCCGCCCTGTTACAATTTGTTATATATAGTTGATAAAATTATGCATGATCTGTGGGGGGATATTCACAATTATTTTATAAATTTAAGCAGCAGCTTGTAACAAAACCCAGAGATTCTGCTCCGCAGGGAAAAGGATAAGAAATGTATCAACTAAATTTATAACAGTTTACAGGATCGGCGACCCTTTTCCAGAGCTGCTTTAGAAAGGTGAAAAATTACACTTTACACTTGAATATTAGAAAAACAGTCACACAGAAAATAATTAGAAAAAATTGATCTGAAAACTAGTTGTTTCAAGGTGAACAACCCCTTTAAGTCATACTGTTCTCTGTATGGTTCGCTTACAATTCAGTTTTCTGAACCATGCATTACAGATATGGGACCTGTTATCCAGAATGCTTTGGACCTGGGGTTTTCTGGATAACCGATCTTTCTGTAATTTGGATCTACTAGAAAATCCTGTAAACATTAAATAAACCCAATAGGCTGACTTTGCTTCCAATAAGGATTAATCATATATCAGTTTGGATCAAGTAAAAGGTACTGTTTTATTATTGCAGAGAAAAAGGAAATAGTTTTTAAAAACTTGGATAATATGGATTTCTATGGAAGCTTTATTGAGAATGGGCTTCTGGATAACGGATCACATACCTGTACAGCACTTGTGATATAATTCACCTGCACCATAAAGCAAAAGTTTCCAGTTCATTGATTAACCTTTGTCATTTATTTATTTTCAGATGACCACATTGCCATTGGTTCTGATGTTGATGAACTTGGTGCGCAGATCGAGGAAGATATCCTTTTTATTTTCAAATTAAAGCCATAGTACTTCACAGCACATCATTATTTTATAACAGGAAGAGTCCTGAAAGGTTATGTCATAAGCTGCTATAAGAGGTATGGCTACTACCCTCAAAACTGTCTCTTCCTAGTACAGCGTGTTGCTTATAGCATTGATTATGCATATAAGGTTCACATTAAATATACTTCTTTTTTTAATCCTTCACTACCTTCCAGTGTTTACCTGCTCTGTAGTTGTCCAACTTCTATTCGACAATTACAACTGTTACTAATTCAGTGGTACTTTTAGCCTAGCACCAGCTTCTATATTTTAAGGCTTTCCACCTCCTATGATCAGTCAAATGTGGCTTACAAAGAACTCTAGATTTAAAATTAGTAGTAACAACACCCTTCTATTAATTATAGCCTTTATAGAATGCAAGAAATACAGGAAACGGTCTAGCTTTGTGTGATGTGTGTTTTTGCTATCAAGACTTGTTCAGAAATATTCCTTAAGTCCCTTTGCACCGGTTTTCCAAGAATTCAAAAACACAGACGCAAAATACAAAAACAGAGTCCGGAGCAGAATTGCAAACCTCAAGGATGCAAAAAATCCCAACCTGAGAAGAAATGTCCTGTGTGGCAACATTTCTCCTGACTTGTTTGCAAGAATGTCGGCCGAGGTATGTATTGCGATTCTGCAGCTCTGCTGTGTGTGAAATTAGAGATGGTGAAAAAAAAAGCTACGCACTGCAGTTTGTTTATTAAAGTGGACCGGTCACCCCAAAAAAAATATTCAAAATCATATTTTATCACATTAGTCAAGCAAGGTGAACATTAATCACACTATTATTTTAATCTTGTTTCCAGTCTGGGAATTCATAATTATAGCAAGCAGGCAGGAGCCATTTTGTGGACACTGTTATTAAAGGGATCCTGTCATGGGGAAAAAAAATTTTTTCAAAATGCATCCGTTAATATTGCTGCTCCAGAAGAATTCTGCCCCAAGTCCCAAGCCATGTGACTTGTGCTCTGATAAACTTCAATCACTCTTTACTGCTGTACTGCAAGTTGGAGTGATATCACCCCCTCCCTTTCCCCCACCCAGCAGCCTAACGAAAGAACAATGGGAAGGTAACCAGATAACAGCTCCCTAACACAAGATAACAGCTGCCTGGTAGATCTAAGAACAACACTCAATAGTAAGAACCGATGTCCCACTGCGTACTATTCAGTTACATTGAGAAGGAAAAACAGCCTGCCAGAAAGCAGTTCCCTCCTAAAGTGCTGGCACAAGTCACATGACTTAAAGGTAACATTTAGGGGCAGATTTATCATTGGTCGAATTTCAGATTTTAAAAAAATTCGAAATTCAACCATGTGAATTGAAGGGAAGTAAAATCCTTCGAATTCGAATATTGTATTCGAAGGATTTTACCAAAATTCGATTGGTCGAACGATCGAATAGTAAAAATTCGATCTATTAAATCGTTTGAATCCATTGATTAGAATGATTTTAACCCTTCGATCGAATTTACTATTCGATCTAAATTCACCAAAACCACTTTGCCAAGTTAAACCTGGCGAAGTAGCCAATCTAAGTAATTCGAAATTCAACTAGTCAAATAGATTTTTATTCGATTCAGTCAAATTTACAAATTCTATGGTCGAATTTACCAAATTTGCATATTCTAAAATTCGATCAATCAAATTTTGTAAATTTGGAATTATTCACACAAATTTAGTAAATCTGCCCCTTAATGTACATTCATGTTAAAATTTATTTTTTAGTGTCCGTATCACTTTAACAATATCCCTTTAATGGACAGGTACATAACATTCAGAATTATGTGCTGTGCTCCTTCGTTCCCTAGCTAGTGAATGTCCCACATGACTGGAGGCAGCTGGGAAACATACAATATGTCTAGCCCTGTGCCAGATTTTGAAATTAAATATAAAAAAATGTGAAGAAGCCTGCTGGAGCAGCACTATTAAATGATGCATTTTGAAAAAAATAAATAAATCCAGCCACTTTGGTCCCTGTGAGGTAGCACACTGAGCAGAGCTGTCCCTTGAGCAATACGCTTTGTTTCCAACAGGGACTAGATACTAATGTTCCCATGATGTAAAAAGCAATAATGAGGATTGTGATAAACATGCAGCTGGCTTCCTTGGGGCTATACGAGTTATTCTCCATTAGTTTGTATTCAGTGATAGTGGCTTCCTGCATTTGTGCCTTTTTACTGTTGATTTCACAGTGGCTAGCCCGAACAGATTTCTTCCCAAAATATTGAATTAAAGACCAGTTAATTTTTAAATTCAAGTAAATTCAATGCAACATTTTTAGCTCACAGCAAGACAAATGAAAACATTCTATATCCTCCGTTCTACTAAATTGGCAGGAATATCTAGGCCAGCAAATAGGTTTTCTACTCTCGTCCTATTTTAACTACCTAGAAGCTTTGCCTAGCTCTTGTAAGGACAGACCACATTCCATTTTCTAACCAATTACCTACATTTTTACATTCCCCTGCAAGGGAACTGGGGAGAGCAGCACATCATTTTTTTTTTCAAAACATGTCCGTTAGCAGTGCTGCTCCAGCAGGATTCTGCACTGGAATTGGTTTCTCAAAACAGATTTTTTTTTTTATATTTCATTTTTAAATCTGACATGCTGCTAGACATATTGTCCGTTTCCTAGCTGCCCCTTGTCATGTGACTTGTGCTCTGATAAACTTCAGTCACTCTTTACTGATGAACTGCAAGTTTGAATGATATCACCCCCCCACCAGCCTAACAGAATAATGGGAATGTAACCAGATAAGTACTCCTTGATACAAGATAACCGCCCCTTTGGTAGCAATTAATACTAAAATCCACACTCCGTTACATTGAGTAGGAGAAACAGCCTGCCAAAATGCTGTTCCATCTTAAAGTGCTGGCTCTTTCTGAAAGCACATGACCAGGCAAAATAACCCAATATGGCCGCCTGCTCGCCAATATTACAACTAAACAAAAACTACACTTGCTGGTTAAGGAATTACATTTTATATTGTAGAGTGACTTATTTGCAGTGTAAAAAGTGTTAAGAAATAAGAAACTACATCATAAAAATCTCTGGCAGATTCCCTTTAACCCTTTAACTGCCAAGCACGTATTCTATACGTGCTGGCAGTTAAAGGCTC
>CM044441.1:117296413-117330676 GCA_024363595.1 Xenopus borealis | reverse complement strand
GGGGGGGGGGGTCTATGTAGGCTAGGGGGGTTGGGGGTTTTTATTTTAGGGTTTGGTTCTTCTTTAAGAGGCAGATTCAAATATAAGTTGACACATTTACGAATGCAGAATGCAACACGTTAATTTTTAATAGGTGTTAGTGTTCACTTGCTCCCTCGTAGTGTTCACTTGCTCCCTCGTAGTGTTTGTGCTGGTCCGGAACTCAGTGATAAAGTCACTTGATTGATGATCAGCTTGTCTCTCCAAGGCCCAGCACATGCCAACTAGACACCAGGCAACTCTAGAGGTGACATGCGCCTGCTCCTAAGTGGCACAAATAGCTTGTAAAGCATCACTGTCACCAAAGCACTTGTTTGTTGCCACCAACCTAGCTGGCATTGACCCTCCTGCCATCCATGAGTTCTTGCTTCTGATCCTGTTAATACTGATTTACTAAAATACTGATTTATGGGAAAATATATATTGCTATATTTAATACACAAATATTTCTTATGTAACCGTAACACTCTCAATCTGAATGGAAATCATGAAACAGGAGAATGATTTAGACAAGCTGTTTGTTGGCAGTGTCTTGAGATCTACTGATCCCCAACTAAAGGTCTACTGGTAGATCCCAATCTAACTTTTGGGCACCCCTGTGTTAGCCTGTTAGTGATCTTGGTCTATCCTGACTGTCTGTACGCTGACTACCCTAAACAATTGTGGACTGAAAATGTTAAATTTGCTATGGACAGCTTTCATTGACTTCTCCGTGACCTTGGCAGCTTTTAGATGGCGTATTTTTACTTTAGAGGTTTTTGTGTTTTTTTACACTAAATAAATATCATTTTTAAACACGTTCTTCACATGCAAGATTTTTAGCACTCAAAAGAAAAAAAAATACAAATATTAACGAAGCGACCTTATGAGAGTTTGCAGCAAATACATGAAACATATTAATGAAGGATGCAATACATTTCAGTTGCATTTTATATCTATGACAATTTATGGCAAGTTCATTGTTAAATTGGGAAAAACGACCGCTGACTGATCCTCCTAACTGCCCCCTGGGCAGAATGAGCCCACGGTGCGCTCTAATAAGAACACTTTATTGTTGACACTTACTATAAGATAAGTTATTAAAGGTTACCTTCTCCGGTGACTCGCAGCTTCTCTCCCTGCACTTTGAAACTTCCAACCACCATTAATTGTTGCAGAATATAATAGCTTCCTCAAAAGGTCAAACAGCTTCACAATAATTATTTTCCCACTCACCGGGCTACAAGAAAAGTCCCCAGGGGCATGTGGCTTGCTGTGTTAGCTAATTGACTTTCTATACATTCTTTCTATATTTTGTTACTTTACCAAACTCCCGCTATGACGCCATGAAAATGTAATTTGCTTCTACCATTACTCCTGACATAGATGAGCGGTGGGTCCCATAGGTGAGTAGATGTGATTGTGTTATGACTGATGGGCTTGCACATTACAAGCTTAGGTGTGTACAAAGGAAATCATGGTTACTTAGAAACGGAACATTTTTTTCTTTTATGACTTAAAGGGGTTGTAAACCTAAAGTCTAATTTAACTGTCCAGTTTAAATTAATTACACATTTTCAGAAAAGTTAAAGTGCATGAGATGTTGTTGGAAGCAGTGTTCTTACTGTTCCTTAAACTGTTGGTTCTGTCTACTTGTGTCTCTGTAACAATCTAGCAATAGTCGGCCTTCTTCCAGCCAATACTTCATCTCCCACAATTCCTCTCACACATCTGTTAATCTCCTTGTTTGTGGGAACTGGACTGTTGAGCAGTTTAAGGGGACCCGTCATCCAAAAAAAATTATTCCAGATCCTATTATATAACATTAGTCAAGCAATATGAACTTTAATTACACTATATAAATTATCTGAATCTTGTTTTCTTCAGTCTGGAAACTTAATTATAACAAGCAGACATGAGCCATTTTGTGGACACTGTTATTAAGACAAGCCTTGCATCATCTTAAAATCTTGTTTGTGCACCAGAATGGGGGACCCGATGTCTATCCCCATGCACTGGTTACACAGTTAAATGGTAAAGAGAGTGGGAGGAATGTGGGGAGTACAGGGACATCTAGTAGTGCTGAATGGAAAGTGAAAGTAATTGCCGGCCCCGCCTCTATGCCTAAGGCATAGAGGAGGGGCAGACAATGTTTGATTGACAGCTGAGATTTTTTTAATTTCAAAAGGACTTTTTTTATATAGCTTTTTATGTCTGGGTGACAGACCCAGTTTCTATCCTGCCAGTTGTCCTGAATCATGCACTAGTGCACCCAATGATGCAGCAGGGGGAACTGGAGCTACTGCCACCCTCAATGTGACAACAGTGTAGGACTGGCCTTCCGGGGCACCAGGAATTATCCCATTGGACCCCTTTGCCCAGGCACCTTTGAAGCTGTGTGGAACAATGGTGGCGCACTGGGGGACCTAAACGAGGCAGGTACTAATCTACTGTGTTCTGATAGAAGGTAATTGTGGGTTCAGGGTGGCATGCCATTGTGGAGGGCCCTGGGGTGGGGATTGTGACTGGACTGTGTGTCCATTGCCCAGGCTTTCTAATGGGCCCTGCCGTTGCAACCCACAATGGGTTGTGTGAATACACACAGCAGACTTGTAGCAAAAGGATAACGTGCTAATGCCGTTTTAACACATTGTAAATTTGTTTTGATATATTGGACACAATTGAACTGGGTGAAACTCCCCAAATGGCCACAATTAAAGGTGAACTTACCCCCCACATCCAAAAGTCCCCACTGGCCCCCTTCCCAGCCTCCTCCCTGCACAGTGTTACACCAGAATTCTGCCCCTCTAGAAATACAGACCCACACATGCAGAACAGAGCAGTGGAGTACAGATGCACCATGTTCGACAGTCTTGGCTTTTTCCAGATCCTTTAGGTCAAGGGACCCCCTATCCCCCGACATTGTGCTTCTAAAGAATTAATAAACACAGAGACATATTATGCAAAAAATCTGTGGAGGTCACAGGCTTTATTTAACATTTAAATCGTCAAAGGTTTAGGAACACCCTGACCCCAGATGCGGCTCTCGTTTTCCAAACATGGGCTCCTGCCCAAAATTTCTTAACTCAAAAAACCGTGGGCTCCATGCCCAAAAATTCTCCAAAAACCTGAAGCAGGGATCACGGGGCCGGGCGTACACCGTGACCGCCTTTTTGCCCATCCCCCTGCTCCCTCGTTGTGCATAATGGCTCTAACCCAGTCACTTGCATGCCTCAGATAAGACCGTGCAGTCCCAGTCTGCTGCACACTCGTGACTTAAAAAACATGTAAGTATGAATACAACCCGTACAGTCCTGGCTTAAAACCCTGCTCTGCTCACCGCTCCTCCCCTGTTTCCTCCCCCAACCCGCCCACTTTTTTCCCGCCACAACCGCCCCCTTCCTTTGTTCCTGGGGGGCTACCTGGGTGTGGGGGGTTGCCTGGGAGTGCAGGGAGGGGAGGATAACAGAAGAAACACATTAGGGGGAAGGGGGCCTTGCCTAACTTCATTCCTGCCTAAACGGCCCTCATTCCCCCTTCTAGCCTTTTGGTAATTTCCGCAGCTTTCTGGCTCCAACTGAGCATACGCCATTTATGGACGTGTCAGCGATCACTTAATGAAGAAGCTGATGCTGTCGAACATGGCGTCCCTGTTCTCCACTGCTCTGCATGTTCGGGTTAGTATTTCTAAAAGAGTGGGGCAAGTGGGCAGGGTCGGACTGGGAGGAGAAAGCATCCCTGGCAAAAGTATTGAACCAGCCCATGTATTCCCACGCATGAAAAGCATGATATATATTTCCAATCCCAAGATAAACTAGAACTTGTGTTTATTGATAGATATTTTAAGCGTCCATTACCATATAATCCCCAGCAATATTATACACCCTATGTGCTGGAACTGGCCCTTGCAACAAATATCTCACCCTAGTTTCTATCACAACTATTCTATCAGATGGATTAGTGACCCTATACTAAATGTTCCTTTGTGTGCCCCCAGCTAGACCATGCACCCTGACAGACAAGAGGACTATAATTACCATGTGTATCACAGGGCCAAAGTGTGTCATACTTGAATAGACTAGTCTGTCTCATGCAATTAATGCTACATATCAAAGTGTTCCAAATACAGGCTGAAGTGATTATTCTCAGCATGGATCCTCCTGTTTCTAACATACCTATCATAAGAATAAGGGATTGGGTATATAGCAATAAACTCTAATATTACTAACTGAAGTTGGTCAGAAAGAATTCCTGGTTCCTCCCATATGTCAGTACAGGTATGAGCACTAACAAATGTAGGCATTGGCTTACCTGTGGATAGCTATTATGGACAGCTCATTTACATTTCTAAAGTGAGTGGCTCATTTACATATCAAAGACAGACCTAATTTGCATTTTTAGGTGAGCAGGATATTTACATTTTAAAGCAAACGGCCCATCGGGCATTTGCCCGAACCCACAGATTGCCAGTGGGGACGTTTGGCTGTGATGGGCAGAGTTCAGAAATAACCCTTTTAGGGTCTTCTCCTTCTTCAGATTCTGTTTTGCCTTTAAAGGGTTGGTTCACCTTAACTTAATATGTTATAGAATGACCTTCTCCTGGCAACTTTGGTCTTCTCTATTTATTTTTTATAGTTTTTGAATTATTTGCATTCCTCTTCTATAGCTTTCCAGCTTTCAATTGTTATTATTGTTACTTGTACTCCTTATCTTTCTATTCAGGCCCTCTCTTATTCATCTTCCAGTTTCTCATTTAAACCATTGTCAAGCAAACCATAGGCAACCGCATCATTATCACTTAGCTAAACATTGTCTGCTGTGGGACATAACATTCACTTTGCTGGGATGAGATTACCTCTTTGGGAGACAGAATTGAGATGTAGTCCTCATATATTAGCCTAGCCTTTTCTTCTATTACATTTTTAGTGGCTTCCTTTTTGAGGTCTTCACACGCCATCCAGAAGAGCATGTTCTCCTCGCTGAATTCTGTACGTAGGAATTCCCGGAAAGCATTTCTTCCTGCTGGTGTTGTCATCAGCTTGTCAAACGACTGCCCCCAGGAGTACACATCTTCTAGCGTAGGGGATGGACTAATGAATAAAGAAGAAACAGAGGGTCATTGGTTGGCTTCCGGCATGATTCTATTATATACACAATTTACACAACTCTAGGACAGTTGCCACAGACGTACCTTTCCTCCCAGTTTGGTATGCCGTGACTTCTGATTTCATTAGAAGACCTCCTTGTTCTTTCATCATCTTGATTCCGGACCGTGAGACTAAAATACCAACAAAGTCACTAATTATATCAGGCACTGCCCATTATATATACCACTCCTATAACTTCCATCACTGCTCGTATGTTCTTATAATCAAGACATAATCTAGATGAGATGCATCTAAAGCAACAGGGCTTTTCAAGATTACTTAGAAAGTCCACTTGCTTTAGACCTATCTCTACTCGATTCTGTATGATATTCATGAATTAATGAAAACCTTCATAGACTTAAAGGGGTTGTTCACCTTTAAGTTAACTTTATAGGATGATGTAGAGAGTGATATTCTGAGCAGATGTTCAATTGGTTTTCATTTTTTATTATTTGTGAGTTTTGAGTTATTTAGCTTTTTATTTAGCAGCTCTCTGGTTAGCAGTTCCAGCAATCTGGTAGCTAGGGTAACCACTGTGGATTAACTGCGGTAGTTCCAATTAATCATTTATTAATTGAAGGCCTTGCCACTCACACATTAGAAAAAAATTTACTTAAAGTAGAACTAAAACTTAACTAAAGAAGTAGCTAGAAATGTGGTACGTTATATTTTGTGCTTCTGTACCAGCCCAAAGCAACCACAACTCTTTAGCAATAAAGATCTGTGTCTCCCCAGTAGATGCCCCAGTAGCTCCCCATCTTTTCTGCCGATTCACTGATTCACATGCTCTGTGCTGCTGTCACTTACTGAGCTTAGGGACCCACTCACAATATACAGTACACATAGAATAGAAATATAGTCACAATATAAAGCTGATTAGTCATTAATACAGATAATTACTACATGGCAGCACAGAGACCAGTGCAATTAGCATCAGAATTTAATAATCAGCCCTGTAGCATCAGCTTATATTACAGGCCAACCTCATTTTCCGCTTGATAATTAGTGACAACCCCTAAGCTTAGCTTCTCAACAGCTACTCAGAGCCCACTGAGCATGTGACAGGTGACAGACACTTTCCAAGATGGTGACCCCCCCTGTGACAAGTTTGAAGTCCTGGATCATTGCTGCTATTGACAAGCTGAAACTTTCGGCTGGTGCAATAAGTTCAGTATATAAGATATAGCAGAACCCACATTTAACATCCCCTGATTTTAAGTCTTATTTTACATTGTTGTTTTGTGTTCCGACCAAATTATTATGCATAATGCATTTCCCTGATTTTACATTTTCCTGGATTTTACATCATTTTTTTCTGGTCCCCCAAAAAATCTAATGGTATGGTATTTTTAACCATATTCATTTTTAAGGTTTACTTCCCCTTTAAGTTAGAGTTAAGTTAGTTCTCCTTTAAGGTGAACCCCACCCCTATAAGTAATACATGTTTTTCATGGTATTTCCCTAGAAAGTTTAAGATGTTGTCATTTTGAAAACTCATCAAACCTCTGTGAATCCCTACTGTTTGTTTATAGCAATGGTATCTGCCATGGCACAAGTAGCCCTTGGTAGAGTCCTGTGCGGGTCCATTTTTTGCAACCCGCACCCGACCCGCAAACCGCAACCCAGACCCGCGACCCGCAATCTTACCCGCTTGGACCGCGACCCGAACCGTACCCGCGACTAGCTACCCGAACCCGCGACCCGCTGACCATCAAGAATCAGGAAGTGCTGTCATTGTAAACCGGAAGTGACATCATCGGAAATAGCCACGATCAGGGAAAAAAGAAGTAAAACAGGAAGTGCTGTCATTGTAAACCGGAAGTGACATCATCATTATTAGAAATGCTTAGAAAAAGGAGTAAAAATCGCTATAGCTAGGATCCGCGACCCGACCCTCAACCCGCCAACCTGCAGAATCACCGGCCCGCTTCTGTACCCGCACCCAGAAATTCTACGAGCAGTCCGCAGGGTACCGCGGGATTTTGCGGGTAACCCGCGGGTACCCGACCCGCTGCAGGACTCTAGCCCTTGGTCTATGGCCTTGGTTGAGAATCAAAGAATGCCCATCAGCCACTTAATTCAATATGAGGCGCCCATACCAGGTAATGGCAAGTGCATTAATGGCTGGTAAATACCACTTCTAAATACTACAATAATCAATTAGATGCTTGCTTTTCAGCCTCAAACTAGTAAATTCCACCTGTTGATTGGCTGGAAGGTGTTGGGGAATTGGAGAACGGTTGCACATCACTGTGCTATTATGTATTTTGGTACAGGCCCTGTGTGGATCCAATAATAACTATACAGTTGCAGATATTAGAGGTATAAAATATCTTTTGATTAAAAAAAACAAAAAAAAACTCCAAAGTCCAAGTACTTTCTCAAACAAAACCTTACGATCTGATATGAGCAGAAATAATCGCCTAATGGATTGGTTGCTAATGGCCACTGCACTCATGCAATTTAGCACCTACTGTATGTTCATAGATAAGCCCCAGCCTGATATAGATATTTATAGGGGGTTAATACAGAAGCTTCTGGCCTGCAAGAGACAATGAAAGCCTAGGCCAACCTATATCTGCTGCACTCAGTGTCAATAACAATATTATGGAAGCTGAGGATTAAAAGTAATGAGCAAAATTACCTCTCAGCATTTACAAACAATTAATAGACCATTGGTATCAGGGTTTCCCGACCTGCTGCAGCTTGGCAGCCAGCACTGTATGTTTATACTTCTAGTGACGTACAAGTTGGCTGTCATTATTCTAATTGCACTAGACCAATAAAAGCAAACTGATAACTGGTTGTTATGGGTAACTGGACAAGGACAGACTTTACCAACTTGTTTCTGAAGTTGTCGGACAAAGCTCAGACCCACACAACCAACTTACAGCCTTCAAGAAAGCTGTAAGGACAGTGAAGAGAATTGTAGTTCAGACAGACCTGGCAACTTAATAATCTTAATGATTATGCTAGTTGTAAGGGCTAAATCAGTAGCACACTTGCATAAAAGACAAATGGTCTGACTTTCAAGGACTTGTTTGAAGTAGAACATGCAATGGAGGAACCCTACCAAGAGTCCAAAACATTTAATGATTATTTTTAATATATTAGCTAAGAGAAAGATCTCCTCCATTGCATGTGCATTCTAATAAATGCAACGGATGTTCCCAAGTGGTCCATAACTTAAGTGGGAATGTTTCAGCCGAGCTACTTATCTACCTAGATTCACTATAATAAAACCACTGTGTCCCCTATTTCTGGTAAGCCTCTATCAAGCTACCTGGTATTTTGGAGGATCATCCTTCACTTGATCATGCCCAAGCATCTCATTGGCAGTGAAGTGGGACAACAGGATCTGCTAATCCCCACCTTCATTTCTTGTTCATTGATTAATTTGATATTCACTATTTAGTACCCTAATCAGAAAAAATGGGAATCTTCCCTTCCCTGGGATCTATGCAGTTAAAATTCATGGTTCTTTTATAGGATAGGTCAAGATTGTCAATAACTGAGGATCTCTTACTCTGTTTATGCCTCAGCAGCCAAGGAAGATGGACAGGACTCAGCTGGGGTTTCGCTGGCTTAATGTAGACCCCATTCTCTTACATTATTGAAAAGCTTCCAGGGATTAAAGACAGCTGTACAGAATGTGTCCATGCATCTTCCTAGTGTGCAATCCAGCAGGTTATTAGTACTGCTTACATTAATATACTTAGGGGCCCATTTACGAAATTCACGTAAAATGATCGAAGTTCGATCAAATACCGATTGTACAAATTTTTCGTGAAATCGGATATGCAAATTTGGCCTCTTCGATCATCGAATAGATCGAATGATTGGATATTCGATAATTCGATCATTTTATGATCGAAGGAATCAAAATTTTAAAGTTATTCGACAGCCTACTTCGCCAGATTGAACCTACTGTATTGTAATAGAAGCCTATGGGAAGCTTCCCATAGGTTTCTGAGGCTAAGTCCTGCTCGAATACCATTCATACGATCGGAGTGTTCGATTGTTCGAATCACACAAATTTTTCGGATGCTAGAAGGATATTTCACGATTTATTTGTGAAATCAAACGATCAGTATCTGATCGTAACAATTCATCAAGAAATCGTATTGCAAGCAAAATAATAGCCTAAAACAATCCGATAAGCATTCGACGGTCGAATGCTTATCGAATTGCGAATTTGGTCGAGCTAATTATGGGGAATAATAGTAAATTTGCCCCCAAGTGTTGTGGTTGGTACACAAGGACCAGAAAGAGTGCAGCCTAACCCACAGCTATGTAACAGCAAAAATTATAGAACAGAATTTTGCAAATACCTAAATGACTGGGCTCTTAGCTTAACTTGTTTTCCCTACACAACTGTAAGTTACAGTTCTAGGGGGTACATATCTGGGAATATGGCAGGCAAGGGGAGATGCTGACTGGGGTGTAGGAGGGCAAGAAGTGATCATGGATTTGGGGCACAGAGGGTAGATATTCATTATATAATGTGGGGGCATGTATAATGGAGCTGATGCATTGGGAGAAAAGAGAGTTAGAGATAAAATTATTGTTTTACATTGTATATGGCTTTAGGAAGGGAGAAGGAATCTTAGCCATTTGATATTCTTAAGCAGGGTTCCCCAACTTTTTAAAGGCAAAATAAACACTATAAATGAATAATAAAACAATACCATATTTTATCTGAAGAACTTGTTGCACCAGCCTAACGTTTCAGATTGTCAATAGCAGCAATGATCCAGGACTTCAAACTTGTCACAGGGGGTCACCATCTTGGAAAGTGTCTGTGACACTCACATGCTCAGTGAGCTCTGAGCAGCTGTTGAGAAGCTAAGCTTAGGGATTGTCATCCCGCAGAAAATGAGGTTTGTCTGTAATATAAGCTGATGCTACAGGGCTGATTATTAAATTCTGATGCTAGTTGCACTGGTGTCTGTGCTGCCATGTAGTAATTATCTGTACCGATTACCAATCATCCTTATATTGTGACATTTCAATTCTATGTGTACTGTATATTGTACTGTATATTGTGAGTGGGTCCCTAAGCTCAGTAAGTGGCAGCAGCACAGAGCATGTGAATCAGTGAATCAGCAGAAAAGAAGATGGGGAGCTACTGGGGCATCTACTGGGGAGACACAGATCTTTACTGCTAAAGGGTTGTGTTTGCTTAGGGCTGGTATGGAAAATTTTCTAGACTACTTATTTAATTAAGCTTTAGTTCTGTGAGCCCTATTCAAATATAAAAAATGTTGGGGATCAACACAAGCCTGCAAAAAGTTCCTGTGAATGCCAATCAGGGCCGGAACTAGGGGTAGGCAGAGTAGGCGGCTGCCTAGGGTACAGCCAAAGGGGGGGGCGCACTTTAGAAGGGAAATAATGTTTTAACTTTGCCCCCGTCTCCAGCAGCAGCGTTCTGCTTTACTTCAGTCCCCACCTCCCTCTTACTTGTCCTTTGTCTGGCACAGATCTAGGGCAATATTTTTGCTGCTGCTCTGGCACAGGCTGATGGCACAGGTACAGACTTGGGGTGCAATGGCTGGTGGCACAGGTACAGACTTGGGGTGCAATGGCTGGCGGCACAGGTACAGACTTGGGAGGAAATGGTTGGTGGCACAGACTTAGGGGGCAATGCTGGTGGCACAGTTACAGACTTAGAGGGCCAGCTGGTGGCACAAGTACAGACATTTGGGGCACTGGTTGGTGGCACAGGTACAGACTTGGGAGGCAATGGTTGGTGGCACAGGTACAGACTTGGGAGGCAATGGTTGGTGGCACAGGTACAGACTTAGGGGGCAATGCTGGTGGCAGAGGTACAGACTTGAGGGGCAATACTGGAGGCACAGGTAAAGATTTGGGGCAATTTTTGGCTTGCTAGCACAGGTACAGATTGGGAGCAATATTTTGGGTGCAACTGGCTGGCACAGGTACAGTTTGATTCATTAATGTGTTATAAGGTTTCTATATTTAAGAAAAATGGGAATAGGTGGGAAATGGTCATACAGAATGGGGGGGGCACTGATTTACCCCTTGCCTAGGGTGCCAAACTACCTTGGCCTGGCCCTGATGCCAATTATTTGCTATGATTCACTATTGGTAGCCCCTATGTGGACGGGCAGCCTACAGGAGGTTCAGTTTGGCTGTACACCTGTTTTTTATGAAACCAAAGTCTACAAGCCAGAAATTCAAACATAAGCACCTGATTTGAGGCCACTGTATAGCTAAACTAATGTCACAGGGTGGTGTTGGAACAACTGGGGATGGAATAACAGTGAGTCTTGTACCTTATCCCACTGCTTCTGTCCACTATGGTTGAACTGATGGCATTGGGGTTGAATTTAGAGTTCTGATTGGTTGCCACTAGTTACTAAACAATTTAACACTTATGTTATTAAATCAGCACTATTTTGCACTTAGGGGCAAATTCACTATTATTCCCCATAATAAGCTCAACCAAATTCGATATTCGATTAGCATTCGATCGTCGAATGCTAATCGAATAGTTTTAGGCTACCTTTTATTCGATATTTGATCAGTCGAATAAATCATTCGATCATTCAAATAATTAGTACGATTCGAACGATTGAAGTCTTTGATCGTTCGAATCCTATTCGATCAGGACTTAGACTCAGAAGCCTATGGGAGGGTTCCCATAGGCTTCTATTGCAATTCGGTAGGTCCAATCTGGCGAAGTAGCCAGACGAATATTTAAATTTTTTTATTTTTTTTGCTGATCGATTGATCGAATATTCAAATCGATTCGATCATTCACTATTCGATGATCGAATATGCCTAGTTTGCATATTCGACCAATCGAATAGATCCTACGATCAAACATTCGATTTTATTCACGTGAATACATGTAAATTTAGTAAATCGGCCCCTTAGAATTGCACCTTTCTGTTTGTAACTGAGCCCTAAGATTAGACATAATATGTTAGGAGTTATGCTAAGCAATATAATCTGGCTCATTGTGACTGGCCCATGGGTAACACGTGCAGACATTCAAACTACCTGATCCAACCAATCAGCATACGGTAGGACTAACCATTGGTCTAAAATGGATGCACATTTATTTCATTTAACAAAGCATGCTGCATTGTTGGTAATATTAACATTAATTTGGTTTTGATTAGTTCTTTAAAAAAGAGTATTATTAATTTGGCATATTGATTTATTTGATGTACTGTGGGTTTTATTAACCATAAATGAATCGCTACTGGAAGGAGTGCATTGCTAATTAATACATGAACTAATTAATTGGTCTCTAATGGTGTGTGAAAACATATTTTAAAAATAAACAAACATTTTCAGTTGAGGAGAAAGTTAAATAGTCCTTGAACATTGAGTGTGTGTGTGTGTCTCTCCATACAATTTTATGGCAAACAAGGGATTGTACGACGCACAAAAACTCAAGCAGTAGAACTAATAATGTAGGACTGTCATACCATGAACAGCTGCAACAACAGCACCAACAGAAGCAACAGGCATTAGATCCCCTATTCCCGACACCTTGCTGCGCCTGCGTTCCACTCACTGTCTCCTGATGCACCGACATCTGCCGCTTGCGCATCTCCATCCGCTCTGATCCCATGGGCTGCAAAGGAGAAACAGCTGCGTGAGAACAATGAAAAGCACATGGTGTCATGAGAAATTAGCAGCAATTACATAGCCAAGAGCTCCAAGTAAAGGTGATGCTTCCAGATTACAGGGACCATTGGGTAAAGCAGACCAGCAAAGAATTAGTAGCTCAGCATCTTGCAGTAAATAAAGGCTCATAACATACTCAGCAGCAGCAATGGAGAAAATAGAAATCTGCAGTAAATAAAGGCTCATAACATACTCAGCAGCAGCAATGGACAAAATAGAAATCTGAAATCTGGGCACATTTCTACAAATAATAAGATCAAATCATTTGCAAAAGTTTCTAGCAAGTTCCTAAAGAAGGTTAGGAAAGGAAAAGGAAACTTACGGAGGCATTTTATTGCCAATAGATAAGCTGCAATAGTGCAAGCTAGAATGCTATATTTATTCTGTACAATGTTTTACCATACCTGAGTAAAAAGCTCTAGAAGCTCACTGTTTGTGTAGCATAGCAGCTGCCATATTAGCTTGGTGTGACATCACTTCGTGCTCACTTAGGATAGAGACACACGGTGCTATTCAGGTGAGATTAGTCACCAGCCAACAAATCGCCACTTCCTTGGACGACTAATTTTCCCAAGCTGCCTCCCACCAGCTAGAATCTAAATTGCCAGTGGGGTGGCACTCCAAAATCGCCCGAATTTTCCTCATGAGGCAATTTCGGTGACAAATTGCCTCTTCCTTCTAATCTCCCTGAACTGCCTCACTGCTGACTAGAATCTAAATCTCCCCAAATAGAACTGTGTGTCGCTACCCTTATAGCCCTGGGATCAGATAACAGCAGAGATGGGGGGGGGGGGAAGAGAAGCTAACTGAGCATGCTCACGCCCGGGGCAAGGAGGTTTAAGCTGAAGGCAGTGTTTCTTTTGACAGAGGACTCACAGCAGCATTACTGTGAGGGTTTATTGTTATATTTAGGTGGACCTTTCTGATAAGGCTTACTTCATTTTAACCTTTCCTTTTCCTTTAAGAAAAATCATTGGTGTCAGACTGGGCCTCAAGAGAATCTGTCCAGCACCTGCTCTCAGAACAATTAGATGTAAGTGTTACAGACATTATAGAGCCTTGTGGCTAGGGCCAACCTGGAGATATAGTCTGACTCTGACTAGACACATGGAAGTACCATGAATCAGCTATACACCATACGCAACATACAAAATTTGCATGCACATAATAAATACAGTGAGGATAATCAACTGACTGTATTACTGTCAAATTTTGCAATTATATAAAATGTTTAAAAGGACCAGAACTAGGGGTAGGCAGGAAAGGCAGCTGTCTAGGAGAACTTGAGAAGCCACTATAAACCCCCCTCCAAAAGAGATTGCATAATACAATTTACTCCCACTTCCCTGGCTCATGAAAGAGCAAACCAGAGCAAAGTGTGTGGGTGAATGGGAGGGTGGTGAGAGGGGGTCAGGTTAGCAAATGACAGGGGGCGCTGTTGTAATGAGCAGCTGGTGGCACACAAGTGAGCAAGTGAAAGGGTTAGCAAGCAGGAGCTGGGGCTACTTGGCTTGGGTGCCAGTACCACTTTGTCCAGCTCTAAAACCCAAAATGTACTTCTTACAATTTGAGAGCAGCAAATAATGATAATGTGATAATATTTTTTTTTTTACAAAACTGCCAGATAGGTAGTGCTGTACAACTGTATTAGCAGCCAGGGACAGATTTGTCTTCCGGGTGCTCAGAGGCCAAGCATCCTCCCCGCCCTTTCCTGTTCCCCCAGGATCACACACACAGGGGGCAGGACTCATTGAAATCTCCTGAGTATCTTGGCTCCAGTAATTCCTGTGTAACCGAAAGTCAAGTGCAGCTGGATGCAGGCCCGGACTGGCAATCTGTGGGTTCGGGCAAATGCCTGATGGACCCCTTGCTTTAAAATGTAAATGACCTGCTCACCAAAAAAATGCAAATTAGGTCTGTCTTTAATATATAATTGGTCCAATCACTTTAGAAATGTAAATGAGCTGTCCATAATAGCCAGTCATAGCTAAACTGATGCCTGCATTTGTTAGTGCTCATACCTGTACTGGCATATGGGAAGAACCAGGAATTCTGAACAACTTCAGTTAGTAATATTAGAGTTTATTGCTCTATACCCAGTCCCTTATGAATATGATAGGCATGTTGGCAACAGGAGGATCCATGCTCAGAACAATCACTTCAGCCTGTATATGCAACACTGTGATATGTAGCATTAATTGTATGGGACAGACTAGTCTCTTCAAGTATGACACACTTTGTCCCTGTGATACACATGGTAATTAAAGTCCTCTTGTCTGCCAGGGTACATGGTCTAGCTGGGGGCAAACAAAGGAAAATTTAGATTATAATGTAAGTATAGGGTCACTAATCCATCACATACTAGGGTGAGATATTTGTTGCAAGGGCAAGTATCAGCACATAGGGTGTATAATATTGCTGGGGATTATATGGTAATGGACTCATAAAATATCACTAGTTCTAGTTAACTTTGGGGTTGGAAATGTATTTCATGCTTTGCATGCGCAGGAATACATGGGCTGCTTTTTCCTCCCAGTCTGGCCCTGGCTGGGTGGCAGGTACAGGGGAGTTCAGTGAAACTGGGTCAGCAGAGGTTCTGGCTTAAAGTATCGTACATACTAAAGAGTTAAGCTGGCCACACATTGAAAGATCTGCTTGATGGGCGAGGTTGCTAAACAAGTGTATGTTTCCCCAATATTCCCAATTTGAAGCCCTTAGGCCAAAGGACTGGATCACAATAATTACAATGCAGGCCATTTGAGGGCGGACAATGCCAATGTGTGGTCCTCTCCAGCAGGATTTTTTAACCTGGCCAAAAATCATCTAGATCCCCAACCTTTTGAACCTGTGAGCAACATTCAGAAGTAAAAGGAGTTGGGGAGCAAAGCTAACATGAAAAATGTTCTTGAAGTGCCAAATAAGGGCTGTGATTGGCCATTTGGTAGCCCCTATGTAGATTGTCAGCCTACAATGAGGCTCTGTTTGTCAGTACACCTGGTTTTTATTCAACCAAAACCTGCCTTCAAGCTTAGAATTCAAAAATAAGCACCTGCTTTGAGGCCACTGGGAGCAACATCCAAGGGGTTGGAGAGCAACATGTTGCTCACAAGCTACTGGTTGGGGATCGCTGCTCTAGATATTGGTCAGGCAAGGCCCCATATATAGAGGAAAAGCTGCCAACTTGGTCTGAAAGGGTGGAAACGGCAGTTTAAATCTGCCCATGCATAGCCACCCTTAGTTGACTCTAGAAATGTAGTGCTGTTCATTATTGTCCTATTGTCATGGGGTTAGTTGATATCTGTGTAATAAAGTGTATTACTGCTGGAGAAACCCATTGTTGATAGACCGGCATCTGTGTCATTCATATAGAAATTTACTTTGAATTCAGGAAACAATAGGGAGCCCATTACTGGGTCTGTACATTCAGAGCAGTGGCAGTCAGGATGGACCTCTCTGCAGAATTTTCATCTACCTATGTCATTACTTGCAGTGCTTGAAGATAGTTTTCTGTCAGGGGCATCACTGTCCTGTACCCTTTTGCTCATAATGTTTGATGCTTAGAGGATAAGTACATTTTTAAAATAATTGAATGTAAAATTCATGAAGATACTATTTTAAGCATGTTTGCCATCTATAGTCATTTATTTATTTAATTCCAAGATGTTAAAAGATACATGTACTGTTCACATTAATGAATATTGTTACAACAGCACCACCTGCTGGTCATTTCCCCACCGTTCTGACCACCAAGTAGTCAAGGACGTCGTCAAGAGAAAGAGGCTGCTCTTCTGGTTAGGAAAAAAATTACAACTAATTTGGAATTAAAAAAAATAACTGTACAATTCAAAAATGCTTAAAATAGGACTCTCATCAATTTGGCATGCACTTATTTTACAGGTTTACTTATCCTTTAAGGCAAAAAAAGGTGGAATATCTTTTTAATTATGCGTATATTTTTATGCTTTTGACGTGATTAATTTGTGAAGAGTAAAAGTAGAAATGGTAACAAGTGGGCAGAGCGCAAGACTTTCTCGCTGAGTGTCCTACATGCATCAGGTGCGGCTGTTATAATGACCTTCTGCATATGGTTAGCACAGCTTTTTCAATGCTATTTATTAAATGCAAAAGATGAGAACCTGATTGGAAAATTGCACCTCTGAGACTTCCTGGTTCCTATCTTGTTGTTAGTAATTCCCCAGCGAACTTTGTTTTTTTCTGTTCTGCTGCCAAGGTCTGGTTTGTACATGAAATACATGCGTCTTCCCAACACAATGCTGCATGCATGCGAATAGTCATTATTAATAAAAATAACAATAATAATATATGTCTGGGTGCTACTTAAATAAGATACATTTACATCTTACACTGACATAAACATTGTACAGATATTGGATCTGTTATCCGGAAACCTGATATCTACAAAGCTCTGAATTACAGAATGGCCGTCTCCCATATGGGTAAATTTCTGGGATTTTGAAAGGCCTATTTATCAATGGGTGAAGTGAAAGTTCACCCTTTGATAAATACGCCTTTAAAAATCCCATAGAAATGAATGGAGAGCAGCGGAATTTCCCTCTAGTGGCGGAACGTCACTCTTAACTTCACTCTTTGATAGATATACCCCATAGACTCCATTATAATGAAATAATCCACATTTTTAAAAATAATTTCCTTTTTCTCTGTAATAATAAAACAGTAGCTTGTACTAGATCCAAAGATATCATTAATACTTATTGGAAGCAAAACCAGCCTATTGGGGTTATTTAATGCTAGGATTTTCTAGGAGACATGAAGATCCAAATTAAGGAAAGATCCGTTATCCGTAAAACCCCAAGTCCTGAGCACTCTGGATAACAGGTCCCATACTTGTACTTTCTCTATTATATATCTTCTGAACTATCAGCCCAAGTAATGCAAATGTAATTGCACTGAAGCGACACAAGACTAAATGCAACTCAACAGTCATAACCATCATTGCGCTAAGTGGAATGTTTGTGAATCAGAGTCCACTCTACAAACACAGTTCCACTTTACAATACTTTGTTCAGCCTAATTCGAAAGCTTGTTGAAAACTGAAGTGGAATATATACTATATAGGAGGAGTTTTACATTGTTCTGGATGTTTCTCTGTTTAAACCTGGCGTTACAGACATATTCCTATAATCAGTAGGGATGAATCAGTAAAGACTGTAGTCTTATATTCAGTGATGTCACAATGGTCATCATATAGTGGAACTTTGGACAGGGCCATGCTGTTAACCCCTGGCTTTATAGTAGAAACACTAAGGGGCCGATTTACGAATTTCACGTGAAATGATCGAAGTTCGATCGAATTCGATCGAACAACGATCATACGAATTTTTCGTGAAATCATCGAATATCGAATAGATAGAATAGATCAAATGATCATATAATCGATAATTAGATCATTCGATGATCGAAGGAATCAAAATTTTAAAGTTATTTGACTGCCTACTTTGCCAGATTGAACCTACCGAATTGTAATAGAAGCCTATGGGAAGCTCCCCATAGGCTTCAGAGACTAAGTCCTGCTCTAATACCATTCGTACGATCGGAGTATTCGATTGTTCGAATCGTACGAATTTTTCAGGACTCTCGAAGGAAATTTCACAATTTTTTTGTGAAGTCGAACGATCGGTATCCGATCGTTCAAATTCATCGAGAAATCGGATATCGAGCAAAATGATAGCCTAAAACAATTCGATAAGCATTCGATAGTCAAATACTTATCGAATTGCAAATTTGGTCGAGTTAATTATGGGGAATAATAGTAAGTTTGCCCCTAAATACAGGACCTTTGAGAAAAGCCATTTTCGTTAATAAATATTTTTTATTTTTGTTATAAGACCTGAGAGTGCGGATCTCTTTGTGGTTGTTATATATATATATATATATATATATATATATATATATATATATATATATAGTAGCTTGCTGTGGTAAGTGTTAAGCATCTGGAACTGCTGAGGAATGTTGAAAAAGTCTGGCCACTCGTTTGTGGTTCTTCAGCTGTACTGGTGAAATGTTTTTAAGATGACTCAGCTTGGTCAGTTACTTACAAATTACCAAAAATAGATATTACACAATGGCTGGTCCAAATGTTCAACTGTTGAAGTTTTCATTATGAGAGATAAGTCTTGCTCATTAAGAGCGGATATTCAGGATTTGGAGAAATAAAATCATGAAAGAAGTCAGAAAAATACGAGGCCAAAGGACATGGAGCTCAGAGCACTGGTTATATCTTAGGAAGGATATTGTTATTATACTAAATATGTATTCTTCATATTTTACAATAGGGCGTAATTATTAGGAATACATAAGTTTCAGTGAGGTACGTAACAGAAATGACATCACCAAGCTCCGATTATAACTATAACATCACTAGGCACTGTTATAAGCATATTATTTACAGGATATTCATTGATAAAGGCATTAACCACAGAAAAATATTTTCCATTATATAATGAATTAAAAAATAGCAGCGTCAGGGTCAGTTTCCTTTAACTCGGACTATAGAATGGAATGACTGAAAAGTAAACCGGTACAATAAATGTAAGTATACCAACCACTTATGGAATTTAAAATTATGCTTGATACAGATGTTTTTAAGAAAAACATAGGAAAACTGGTATTTTTTCCCCCCACAAATGGCGGGAAAAATGGCTGCACTGGTACAAGAGCAAATGATTAATCTATTATTATAAATTAGTTCAAGATAAACTGGAAATATGAAATACATTAGCCCAGTGGATAAAATCGCCAAATAAGACCTTTAACCCACACTCACTGTAATACTGGTAACATTAAACACAATGCACATCATCGATCAAATGAATCCCCATCAATATAATCTGTAACTGTAATTTATGCTCCATTGGGAGACGCGCAGAGTTCTCAGTGAATGCTTCAGTGTTTTGTTCTTGGCATAAAGAAGATCAGTAAGAAGGACATGCTACCATTTTGAGAAATGGAAGACTAGTTCTTCACCTGGTTAGCCCTATCTCTAAACTAACCTGAAGGCTAGGGCCAGACAAGTCAAATCTGCTCCTCTGCTGCTGCTCTGCTGATCGAAGTCTCTGCACCCAGAAACATTGCCTCTACTTGGTTGCATACAGACAGGCCCGGATTTGTGGAGAGGCCACCTAGGCCCGGGCCTAGGGCGGCAGAATTTTAAGGGGACGACATGCTGCCCAGCCACTACCACATTGGTTCAGAAACACTGGGGATACACAGGAGATACAATAGTTTTTTAAATTTCCCATGTGTCAATCCCCATTGCTCAGGGCAGAGTATGGGGGCTACAAATGGCTGTGTGCTAGGGGTGCCTGCTATGCAAATCCAGCCCTGCATACAGACATGGCAATTTGGGTGTCAAATCGCAAGATTTTACATTTTGAGCCGAATCCACTACATCTGGCTGCACCTGAGTGGAGTGAACATTTACAGGTGCAGAGACTTTGATCAGCAGAGAAGCAGAAGAGGAGTGGATTCTCCGCCATGCCAGGCCCAAGCCTAAGGGTATTACCAGATGTTGCTGTTTCTCAGCCTGCATTTAACCAGCTGATCCCCTCACATCCACGATTGTTC
The DNA here is from genome assembly GCA_024363595.1 of Xenopus borealis. Taxonomy (NCBI): domain Eukaryota; kingdom Metazoa; phylum Chordata; class Amphibia; order Anura; family Pipidae; genus Xenopus; species Xenopus borealis. The sequence goes on along the minus strand of CM044441.1, from coordinate 117,310,241 downwards.
CATCAGTTCTCTCTGCACTGACAGATACTACAGTGACACTACACATTTCAACACCAAAATCTGCTCCATGGGTCTCCACCCAGGTTGGCACAGTGCCTATCAGAGCCAAAAAGCATAAGTGGATGTAACTGGATAGCATGTGTGACACTATACTAAACCAAATACACATTTCACATGAAACTGGGCCTCTACATCTTCTCAAGGGCTGCTTCTACTATCAATATCTTCCTGAAAAGCATAATGGGGTAAATGGGCTGTTATTTGTCAACCAATAACAGACTGAGTTTGACTTGATTGACTTAAATAAATAAAAGGGCAAGTACATTGTGATCGCATTAAACAAAATGCTTGTTTGTGTTATTTGTTGCAGTGAAGGTTCTACACTATTTTCATGCCAACAGTCAGAGAAGTATAGTAGCTTTTTAGAGGCTCAGTGGCCTCCCAGTCTACAGATTGAATGTGTGTATGAATTCAGAACTCTATAAACTTTACAAGGGTCCGTATTAATTGTGCACAGATTGTATATCAGCTGTATCCAGCACAGGGTAGAACACTGAGAGTGTCCCTAAACAAAAACCTATTGAATAAAACACGAGTATTGATGCTATGGATCTCCTGGAGGCCAGCATTCCTACTTCCCTTTCATCCTGTTATTGGTGGCTCAGTGCCATTTATATGAACGTACACTTTCATGAACTTCTCTTTTCATGAAACCAGTTAAAGGAGAAGCAAAGGCATTATTACTGAGGGCTGCCAATTTGTTAGGTACCCCTCCAGTGATTATAATCACTTACCTGAGACCATGGTCTGGTGCTCCTGAAAACTGCGCCAGATGAGAGTACTACAGTAGGATCCACATCACAATCTTCTATTTCCTAGCATTTGATGTGCACATTCTCAGTAAACTGAAATCTGAAGACAATTTTTTGATCTGCTGCACAATGTACAGTGGTGTGAAAAACTATTTGCCCCCTTCCTGATTTCTTATTCTTTTGCATGTTTGTCACACAAAATGTTTCTGATCATCAAACACATTTAACTATTAGTCAAAGATAACACAAGTAAACACAAGTAAACACAAAATGCAGTTTTTAAATGAGGGTTTTTATTATTTAGGGAGAAACAAAATCCAAACCTGTGTGAAAAAGTAATTGCCCCCTGAACCTAATAACTGGTTGGGCCACCCTTAGCAGCAATAACTGCAATCAAGCGTTTGCGATAACTTGCAACGAGTCTTTTACAGCGCTCTGGAGGAATTTTGGCCCACTCATCTTTGCAGAATTGTTGTAATTCAGCTTTATTTGAGGGTTTTCTAGCATGAACCGCCTTTTTAAGGTCATGCCACAACATCTCAATAGGATTCAGGTCAGGACTTTGACTAGGCCACTCCAAAGTCTTCATTTTGTTTTTCTTCAGCCATTCAGAGGTGGATTTGCTGGTGTGTTTTGGGTCATTGTCCTGCTGCAGCACCCAAGATCGCTTCAGCTTGAGTTGACGAACAGATGGCCGGACATTCTCCTTCAGGATTTTTTGGTAGACAGTAGAATTCATGGTTCCATCTATCACAGCAAGCCTTCCAGGTCCTGAAGCAGCAAAACAACCCCAGACCATCACACTACCACCACCATATTTTACTGTTGGTATGATGTTCTTTTTCTGAAATGCTGTGTTACTTTTACGCCAGATGTAACGGGACGCGCACCTTCCAAAAAGTTCAACTTTTGTCTCGTCGGTCCACAAGGTATTTTCCCAAAAGTCTTGGCAATCATTGAGATGTTTTTTAGCAAAATTGAGACGAGCCTTAATGTTCTTTTTGCTTAAAAGTGGTTTGCGCCTTGGAAATCTGCCATGCAGGCCGTTTTTGCCCAGTCTCTTTCTTATGGTGGAGTCGTGAACACTGACCTTAATTGAGGCAAGTGAGGCCTGCAGTTCTTTAGATGTTGTCCTGGGGTCTTTTGTGGCCTCTCGGATGAGTTGTCTCTGCGCTCTTGGGGTAATTTTGGTCGGCCGGCCACTCCTGGGAAGGTTCACCACTGTTCCATGTTTTTGCCATTTGTGGATAATGGCTCTCACTGTGGTTCGCTGGAGTCCCAAAGCTTTAGAAATGGCTTTATAACCTTTACCAGACTGATAAATCTCTATTACTTTTGTTCTTAGTTATTTTTTACAAGGGGGGCAATCACTTTTTCACACAGGCCCATGTAGATTTGGAGTTTTTTTTCTCCCTTAATAACGTAAACCTTCATTTAAAAACTGCATTTTGTGTTCAATTATGTTATCTTTGACTAATAGTTAACGGTTTTTGATGAGCAGAAACATTTAAGTGTGACAAACATGCAAAAGAATAAGAAATCAGGAAGGGGGCAAATAGTTTTTCACACCACTGTACATCCTATAGTAGTGCCCCACAATTCTGCAGCTTTCAACAAACTGGGGTCAGGTAAGTGATTATAATCACTGGGGGGGCTAACAAGTAAGAAACCCCAGTGATTATGCCTTTCCTTCTCCTTTAAATATACAGTATGATAACATTAGTATTATTATCAATAATAATAACTATTGAAGGGGTGGTTCACCTTTAACATAATTTTTATAATGTTATACTGTAGATTCTAAGCAAATTTTCAATTGGTCTGCATTTTTTTTAAATAGTTTTTGAACTATTTTAATAGCTTTTATTGTTATTGCTACTTTGTATTACTCATGTTTTTATTCAGGCCTCTTCTATTCATATCTCAGTCTCCTATTCAAACGACTGAATGGCTGCTAAGCTTATTTGGACCTTAGCAACCACATTGCTGAAACTGCAATCCAAAGAGCTGCTGAAAAAAGCTAAATAACTCAAAAAACACAAATGATAAAAAATGAAAACCAACTGCACATTAGCTTAGAATATCACTCTCAACATCATACTAATAAGGGGCAAATTTACTAAGCGGCGAAAATGCGCTAGAGATGGCTTCGCTATAATTCGCCGCACTTCGCCAGGCAAATTTTCGCCAGCCCGCCGCTAATTCACTAAAATGTGAAGTTGCGCTTAGGGAGGCGAATGGTAGCAAAGTTGCGGCACCGTTACTTCGCCAGGCAAAGCGCATTTACGCTAGCAATTCCTAATTTGCATACGGCGCAAAGTTAAAAGTATAATAGAATTATATGTTACAGCCACTACATTACACTACACAAGCCCAGGAAACCTTTAATAAATGAAATAACGTTGTCCTATTGCCCTACATGTGCCCCCTGTATAGTTGAGTTGCCATATGTTAGGAAATGTAGGGGGGGAAGGAGGGTAACCCCCCAAAAAATTACGCTATTTTTCAGACTATCACCCTAAAAAAAGTAAAAGACGCCAGTGTTTTTTTGGGACTTAGAAAAAATTTCAAATCTATGGTATCTATTGTATTGAACCTCGCCAGGTCTGACCTGACAAAGTAAAGTCTAGCGCAAGAGGTAACGTTCAGTAAAATGGGAATCTTAGTGAATTAGCGTAGTTACGTCCCTTCATCAGTGCGCAACTTCGCTTGGCGTAAGGGTGCGAAGTTTCACTAGTCTATCTACTTCTCTACCGAATTTTCACCAGGGACACTGTTAGTAAATTGGCAAAGTTGCGAAATGGCATCACGCTGGCGAATAAGCGCTAGCATTAGACGCTTCGCGCTTTAGTGCATCTGCCCCTAAAAGTTGACTCAAAGCTGTAACTGAGCCATTCCAGTCCAATCAGCACAAATAAAGTAGCCATTCTACACCAAGCAGAACAAGGAGACTGCAACTGTGAATGGAATCTAATGCAGAGACTCTGATCATGGCAACAGTTATGACAAAACTGCAACCCAAAACAGGAATAGTGATTGACAGTTGTTAATGAAGTTATTCAAAACTTTTTCCACCTTCCAAGCAGTGTCTAAGCAGTCCCAGCGGCAGTTCTTCCTTACCATTGCTGCTACTAAGGACTCATCCTCAAAAGCTGAATATAAATCAGTAGTGTGAAGCCAGGTTCGTAGAGGAGTTTCCTTCAGATGAATGAATCTGGGCATAGCTCGTTCCTATGCGGTGCCACTGAATGAAGTGTGTTTGCCAAGCACTCAAATCACCTACTGCACTGCCTCACTCCAAATTCCTTTCAGTATGTTCTTAGAAAACCAGCTACTCCCACAGACACATCATTCTTTCAGGGAAAAGTGAGACACATCAAGGAGGAACCCCTTATATAAACTGCCTCCTGCATGAAAGAGAATGCACAGGCCATCCTATTCCTTACTATAGAAATGACTCATCCTTGGGAGTTCTCCCACAATACCATAACATATTGTCTTATTATGAATGGAAACAAAAACTTCATTTACTGTACCAGAAAGTATATTCCTGTAAACCCTCTCAGTAAAGAATTTAACGTATTGAAATCTGAGTCACAAAAGTACTAAACTTGCTAATGACTCATGCATTCATATTCTGTGTTGTAACTTCCTAAAGTTCAGGTCTGACTCACATTTATTGGTTTTGCACTGAGAATGTGGTGGATATAAAGTGCTTGAACATGTTCAGTGTAAGACACTGACTCACTAGACAGTCTAGCTGATCCTGACTCACACCTGGCCCTTTAAAAATATTGCCAATTTCCCCTACTGCAGGCAGCTCTACAGTAGAACAGACACCTCCGTATCAAGGATCAATCACATGTGTAATTTCCCTGCATCTTATGTTGGCCAAATCCTGGCTGACCCTGTAGGGTGATTAGCCCAAGGGCCAAATGAATGGATACCATACAACCTGACATAATCATGCATGGCCACATTCCACTTGTTGCTTGTTTCAAGTCAAGCGCCTAAATGACTGGAACTGCAGGATGATCCAAGTACCTACATGGCCCAGCAGGATAGTCAGTGATCCCCAACCAGTGGCTCATTAGCAATGTGTTGCTCACCAACCCTTTGGACATTGCCCCCAGTGGCCTCAAAGCAGGTTCAGGGTCGGACTGGCCTGGCGGGACACCGGGAAAAACCCGGCGGGTCCCAACCCTCATGGGCCCTCGCTAGGCCAGACCCCCCTCTCTCAATAATCAGATTGTACAAAAAAAATTTTTTTTTCCGGAGACTAGCAGCGTAGCACCTGGTGGCACCGTTCATGCATGCGCCTTCATGCGAGCACGCCAAGGGGGCCCTGGACATCAGTCCTGGTGGACCTGGGCACCCCAGTCCGACCCTGAGCTGGCACTTAATTTTTTGATTGCTGGCTTGGAGGTAAGTTTTATTTGCATAAAAACCAGGTGTACTGCCAAACAGAGCCTCATATAGGCTGCCAGTCTACATAGGGGCTACTGAATAGCCAATCACAGCACTTATTTGGCACCCCCATTTTCATGCTTGTGTTTAGGGATGCACCGAATCCACTATTTGGGATTCGGCCGAATCCACTATTTGGGATTCGGCCGAATCCCAGAATCCTTCACAAAAGATTTGGCTGAATACTAAAACAAATCTGAATCCTAATTTGCATATGCAGATTAGTGACAGGAAGGTAAAAACTGGAGGAAACTTTTTTTTACTTCCTTGTTTTGTGACAAAAAGTAATGTGATTTCCATCCCACCCCTAATTTGCATATGCAAATTAGGATTCAGACTCGATTCAGCCAGGCACAAGGATTCAGCCAAATCTGAATCCTGCTGGAAAAGGCCGAATCCCAAACCAAATCCTGGATTTGGTGCATCCCTACTAGTGCTGCTCCCCAAATCTTTTAATACATGAATGTGGCTTAGAGGTTGGGGACCCCTGGTCTTAAATGTAGAAACTAATAATAATATACATGAATAATTAATGTGAAAATACAGATAGTTTAAAGCTAAATTATTCCAGTTTCGGTATAAACAAATCATGGTATCTGACACAGGTTGTTGCAAATTGAATATCACCATACTTTCACCATACTTTCTAGCACTGACAATTTATATTGTGGATGTTTTTATCTACAGCTGCTGTTGTCAAACTACAACACCCTGTACCTCCTTGTAGTTCTAACAGAGCTATATGCTCTATTGTACAGGTATGGGACCTGCTATCCAGAATGCTCAGGACCTGGGGTTTTTCAGATAATGGATCTTTCCATAATTTGGATCTTCATACCTTAAATCTAGTAGAAAATCATGTAAACATTAAATAAACCCAAAATGCTGGTTTTGCTTCCAATAAGGATTCATTTTATCTAAGTTGGGATCAAGTAAAAGGTTTTTTTTCTTTTATTATAACAAAGAAAAAGGAAATAATTAAAAAAAATTGGATTATTTGGATAAAACGAAGTCTATGGGAGACAGCCTTTTCGTAATTCGGAGCTTTCTGGATAATGGGTTTCCACATAACAGATCCCATACCTATAGTTTAATATGATGTGGGGGAGGATATTAGAGTAAAAATGGCATTGTTATCACTAGTGGGTTATAGTAAAATCTGATGGTGATCACTGTCCATTTACCCAGAATCCCTCCTGCCCCACGCCAGGCTGGATTCAGCTATGCTTCCATGGCTTCAAAACAATAATAGGGGAATGTAGTATACGTCGGTAACGCAAAAACTATTCGCAATGTGAAAAGTTAAGCCTTTGCGCAAACAAATTTTGCTTTGCACGAATGCAATATACCTTTTGCGAACCCGGAAACTGTTTAGCGACCACTTCCGCCAGTGGAAGTCCGTTTGTGAATTTTATAGTTTGCGCTAATGCGCTGTCCGTGTAATAAAACTTCTTACTGAAAAAGTTGCAATGTTTACTCCAAAAGATTACGACACCTTCAAGCGCAATTATAATTCGCAATGCGCAATAACGATTCACAATTCAGTAACCGTTTAAGGAACAATATTACATTGCGAGATGTGGATTTTTACTCTTATTGGTGCGCAATGTTTTGCTCTTTGCCACTTTAATTACATTCCCCCCTAAGTCCACAAACAACTCTATGCACACTAATGAATACATTTCAAAGATCTCCCAATATGGTAGAACAACTGTCTGGCCAGTTGTCGTTGAAATGAAGGACTGAAAGGACTATTTTAACCAAATAATTAAAGTGTTTTTTATGCTCTTGGCTATGGTGGCCCGTCAGGCCCAAAAGATATCCATGTACAGTCGGTTCTGGAATTAGGGATGCACCGCATCCACTATTTTGGATTTGGCCAAACCCCCAAATCCTCTGCAATTTGGCTGAATACTGAATTTGAATGCATATTTAATTGCATATGCAAATTAGGGGTGGGAAGAGGAAAAATTTTTTACTTCCTTGTTTTGTGACAAAAAGTCACGCAATTTCCCTCCCCGCCCCTAATTGGGAAATGCAAATTAGGATTCAGATTTGGGTCAGCCGGGAAGAAGGATTTGGCTGAATTTGAAGCCTGCTGTAAAAGCCTGACTCCTGGCCGAATCCTGGATTCGGTGCATCTCTATCTGGCACAGGGCAATATACCTGGCCAACAATCCAAATGGGTTGGTATGAGTGTGTGTGTGTATATATGTATATAAGTGCACTGGGGTTCTTTTGGAGGGGTTGAACTTGATGGATTTTCAAGCCAATTAACTATGTAACTACAGTATGTAACAACCAGAATCTAAGTAACCAATAGGTAATAATATAATTGGTCTCATTATGAAGGTTAATGTAAGAACTGGCAAAAATCTCAATCTGGCCAGTAAATTAATAAAAATAATACATACTGTATAACTGTTGGTCAATGTTCCCTCTAATTCCTTGGTTATGTGTGCAAAATTATATTTTTTGTGCGCACATTTTAAACATGTGTGAACATTTTTTAAACACTGTTTGCTAGGGTCAGAATTAATACAAAAGTTTGTGTTTAAACACAAAATTCTTTGTGCACACCACAATTTATTGTGTGTGCTAGCCTCAAAGTTTGTGTTTCTGCACACAAACACACACCTTAGGGTAGAACTCCACGGGAGATTTCAGCGCCAGTGTCAAGTCTGAGCAACAGAAATAAGGAAACAGACTGAAATGTTGGATGAAGTCGCAGCATTCATCCGACACGACACAACTGTCGGATTGCTGTGACTTCTTCTGACATTCCCATTACTTACCTTATTTCTGTCGCTCCGACTTGACGCCGGAGTTTTGTCGCAGCACGTTGGATTGCGCTGAAATTACCCGTGGAGTTCAGACCTTAGAGGAAACATTGCTGTGGGTTACTACACATGAGTAACATGTACACAGGTTTGGTGAATTCCCATTTGAGATTTAGTATGAGGCTGGTCCATACAATGATCCTAATTGGGCTTTTAGCAGAGTATCCCCTTGTCTGGGATCCATAACCCACAGACCCCAGTGTAATCTTTAGGGGAAAAAATGGTGCTGCAGGAAAAGTCACGACAAAAAACACTCAATAAATTGCATAGACTACAATGTATTTTGCGTGAAAAAAGTTGCACCCGAAAAAGTAATCACTAAATACTGGCTATTAGTGATGGGTGAATTTATTTGCCAGGCGTGAATTTGCGGCGAATTCCAGTGATTCGCTGCTGGTGAATAAATTCGCGAAACGAATTTTCGGCAGGCAAATTTTCGCTGGTGTAAAAAAAAAAACGAGACACGCGTCCATAAAAACGTGACGCGATTCGTTTCGCTAATTTTTCGGGGAAGCAAATGGGGGATAGATTCGCCCATCACTACTGCCCATACATTTCAATGCATTTGTCAAATTTCCGCTGCCCTGTTAATTTGCAGCAGAAATTTGACAAATGCATTGAAATGTATTGGGACAGTTTCACTTATCACAATTAGCAATACAATATGAAACCATATATCTATATCTATATATATATATATATTTATATATTTATATATACATTACTGCGAAATATGTTGGCGCTATATAAATACATGTTATTAATATTAATAATTATAATAATAATATATAATGTCCTGCATTTTGCACACTGTACAGTACGGATTAAATACAGTTTTACACCATATGCACCTGCTTTTACATATAATCTCCTCAGTAAACTGGTTGTTGTAGTGAAGAATTGAAGGGCCAACTGTGTGACACCCCTAATTAAAACTATTTCTTGACATGATAAATAACAGTGATTTTCCTTTAGACAAACAGATTCAACTTGAAGCTAGAAATCCTATTCAGGCCATTCTGTATGAAAGATGCTGGACTTTTCTTTCTTATGTAATAAAACACTTTCATGCTTGTTACGGGGGAGGGGGGGGGGTCAGTGGGATTATTAGGTGATGCACATAATCAATAGCTAGCACACTGAAAGTACAAACCTTTCATCACAACTACACACGCAAACAATATACACTATTCTATCTGATTAGACCTCTGAACCAGAATAACATTAATACCTTAGGAATTAAAGGGGTTGTTCACCTTTGAGTTAACTTTTAGTATAATGTAGAGTGATATTCTGAGACAATTTGCAATTGGTTTTCATTTTTTATTTTTTGTGGTTTTATATTTATCTAGCTTTTTATTCAGCAGCTCTCTAGTTTGCAGTGTCAGCAATTTGGTTTCTAGGGTACAAATCACCCTAGCAACCCTGCATTGATTTGAATTACAGACTGGAATATGAATAGGAGATGGACTGAATAGAATGATAAGTAATAAAAAGTGGCAGTAACAATACATTTGTAGCCTTACAGAGCATTTGTTTTTAGATGGTGTCAGTGACCCCCATTTGAAAGCTGCAAAGAAACAGAAGAAAATTACAAATCATTAAAAAACTATGAAAAATAAATAATGAAGACCAATTGAAAAGTTTCTTAGAACTGACCCTTCTACAATATACTAAAAGTTAACTTGAAGGTGAACCACCCCTTTAACCAGTTTAATGTGTTCCACAATGCTTTGGGGACACTGTTAAAGGAACAGTAACACCAAAAAATTTAAGTGTTTTAAAGTAATGAAAATATCATGTAGTGTTGCCCTGCACTGTTAAAACGGATCTGTTTGCTTCAGAAACACTACTATAGTTCATATAAACAAGCTGCTAAGTAGCAATGGCGGAAATTGAAAAACGGCTATATCGCACAGGATAAATAATGGATAACAGATAACATTATGTTCTACATGCCATCAACACTCCAGCATGGGATTTATAGAGGTAAGGCCCCGACAGGGGGGCCCAGGTGCCCATCCTGTACCAGGGCCCACCAGGGAGTGGTTACGCAACGGGGCGATGCACCGAATCCAGGATTCGTTTTGGTATTCGGCTAGGATTCAACCATTTTCAGCAATAATACTTGATCCTGGCCGTACGGAATCCGAATCCTTAAAATCATGTGACTTTTCGTCACAAGTAAGCAAAAAAATGTACTCCTTTACCCTCCCCCTCGCTAATTTACATATGCAAATTAGGGGTCGGATTTGGTTCGGTATGCGGCCGAATCTTTCACAACTGATTCGAGATTTCGGCCGAATCCATAATAGTGGATTTGGTGCATCCCTAGATGCACCAAATCCAGGATTTGGTTCGGGATTCAACCAGGATTCAACCTCTTTCAGCAGCATTTGGCCAAATTGAAGCTGAATCCTGATTTGCATATACAAATTGGGGTCAGGAAGGCAAATCATGTCACTTTTCATCACAAAACAAGGAATTAAACTTTTTCCACTTTTTTTCTCTCCTGCCCCTAATTTGCATATGCAAATTAGGATTAGGCTCGGTATTTCCTTCCTTCACAAAGGATTTGGTCAAATCTAAAATAATTTATTCGATGCATCTGTACAAAATACTGATAGTTCTTATTCTAAATATATATAAATTAGGCACATATGCATCATGGCTCTTTTAAAGGACAAGGAAACCCCTATTCACTGAAGGGTACAAATATGTTGGGCTCTGCACTTTGAGAACAAGTGGAGGACAAGGGAAGTACACAGGTGCCTCTTATTGTTCTTGCACATTTGTCTTGGATCTATGTAAATAATTCCTCCTATTATTTGGTACCACTAATCCTTCTTATAAACTAAGGGCCCAAACCAAGGGTGCAAAAATTGTTAAAGGGAAAGTTCAACTTTAAGTTAACTTTTAGTATGTTGTGGTAAGGCTAAATCTAAGCAACTTTAGAACTGGCCTTCATTCTTTCTTTTTTATCTTTTTTGAATTATTTGCCTTCTTCTTCTGACTTGTTCCAGCTTTCAGATGCGGAGGTCACTGACCCTGTCTAAAAAAAAACAAGGCTACAAATACATTGCTATTGTTACTTTGTATTATTCATCTTTCTATTCAGGCCATCTCCTATTCATATTCCAGACTCAATTCAATGCATGGTTGCTAGGGTGATTTTCACTCTAGAAACTGAAGTTGTAAATTGGAGAGCAGCTTAATACAAAGTTAAATAACTAAATTTAACTTTGTTCAGGCTTGAGAAATACCATTATAAAGATAGAGGAGCCACTTTTAAATCTCATTATCCTCATCAACCTTTACATGCTGATTTTCTCCATGGATCTATAGAGAACTGCTTTTGTATGGGGAAAATATACTGGTGAATTTTCGCAGAGAATTTATTCCAGGAGAAAATTTACCACTTACAATTTATGTAAATATGAGATGTGTTGTAAAAATACACCTGGTGAAGTGAGGTGAACTTTGCTGGAGATTGATGAAGAGAAAAGTCACACTTTACTAATAGTGATGGGCGAATTTATTTGTCTGCGACAAATTCACGTCGAATTCCTGTGATGCGCTGCAGTAAATTTGCGAAACGCCACAAAATTTTCCCCTGTACGAAGATTCGCCGGCGTCCCCATTGCCGGCATCGAAAAAATGGATGCCAGCGTCCAAAAATGTACACTGGCGTCCGTTTCAACACCGGTAATGGGCCAAAAACAGACACCCACGTCCAAAACGAGACTTTTTCGAAATTTCACGAATTCTAGTAGAAATTCGCTAAATTTGGGGCTGATTTTGCTCAAATTAATTTCAGTTTTTTATGAAAGCAAAGTTGACCAAACTCCCTTCCATGAATTGAACTCAATTATTAAAAACATAGTGACAATATTTTGTGACAAAATTAAACATCATTTGTATTGGTCAATTGATGCTCCAAAAACTCGATATTATTACATTTCCTGCAAAAACTCGGCTTTTTCAGAGAACCAGACCAAAACCCTGACTTTTTTTTTGGATTATCCAGTGCAGATCATGTGCCATGGATGTCTACATGACCTCGACAGGTTTGAGAAGGTGTATTTTCAGGTTCAGATTTTTAGCAGTTTTGGGGTACAATAAATTTCTAAAAAGTCAAGTTTTTTCCCACAAAAATAAGAGTTTTTCCCTTAAAAACCATGACCAGATAAATTTTAATAAATGGGACTTTAGGAGGCAGATTTATCAAGGGTCGGAGTGAATATTCGAATTAAAAAAAATTCTAATTTCGAAGTAATTATTGGGTATTTTGATTATCGAATAGCCCAAAATTCAATTCAAATTCAAAAATTTTGATTAGAATTAAAAAAAAATTTGATTCGAATTGAAAAAATCGACCATTCGCAAATCAAAGTACTCTCTCTATGAAAAATTCGAATTCGTCCCTTCGCCTTCAAGTTAACTTTTAGAATATTGTAGAAGGGCCAATTCTACCAAACTTTTCAATTGGTCTTCATTATTTATTTTTCATAGATTTTTAATGATTTGCAATTTTCTTCTGTTTCTTTGCAGCTTTCAAATGGGGGTCACTGACACCATCTAAAAACAAATGCTCTGTAAGGCTACAAATGTATTGTTATTGCCACTTTTTATTACTTATCATTCTATTCAGTCCCTCTCCTATTCATATTCCAGTCTTTTATTCAAATCAATGCAGGGTTGCTAGGGTGATTTGTACCCTAGAAACCAAATTGCTGACACTTTAAACTAGAGAGCTGCTGAATAAAAACCACAAACAATAAAAAATGAAAACCAATTGCAAATTGTCTCAGAATATCACTCTCTACATTATACTAAAAGTTAACTCAAAGGTGAACAACCCCTTTAATCCTGCCAAATTGCTGTTTTAGCCCATGGAGTCTTTTGTTAAATTTTGAGAAGTCAAAATCTTTTTTTATAAAATCATTCGAATCGAACAATTTAATCGTACATTTGGAATAATTCGAATTCTATTGAAAACTGACATATTCGATCGAAAACGGTTTGTTTTTGATCGGAAAAACATTTCAGCATAAATTCAATGGTCGAATTTTCACTTTGAAATTTGACCTTTGATAAATCTGCCCCTAAGTGTCTACTGTAAATAAACATCCTATTAAATGAGATTTCATGTAAATTAGCACCCTCTAGAATCTCTTCTAACATACAGACACTATGTAGTAAATGAGCATCCAAACGAATCAATTATAACACAGAGACAGTACTATATAGTAAATAACCATCCAGCAGAATGGCCTCTAACCTCCTCACACTGTATAGTAATTGTGCAAGAATTGCCTCTAACATACAGACAATATAGTGTAAATGAGGATCATACAGAGCTCTAACAAACAGATGCTATATAGTAAATAGCATTTTAAAGAATGAAATCCAATAAATAGATGCAATATAGTACATTGCCATCCTACAGAATGACCTCTAACATGCAGGCACTATATTGTAAATGGGAATCCAATAGAATATGTTTCAATGTGCAGACACTATATAGTAAATAACCATCTAGTAGTAAAGTCTCTAATATACCCCACACTGTAAACGTCGGACTGGACCGGCGGGACACCGGGAAAAAACTCAGTGGGCCCCTACCCTCATAATACCCCACTAGATCCCCTCTCACAATATTCTGATTTCTAAAAAAAATCAATTTGCGCATGCGCCGAGCGACACCTT
>CM044441.1:117177344-117296403 GCA_024363595.1 Xenopus borealis | reverse complement strand
CTGGGCCCCCCAGTCTGACCCTGGCAATGATTACCTCTAACGTACTGACACTAGTGATGTGCAAATTTATTTGCCAGCCGCAAATTTGCACCGAATTTCCACATTTTGCAGCCGGTGATTACATTCGGAAAACGTCTGCAAAAATTTGCCAACGAAGTGAAAAATAATATTTGACAACGGCGCCAATTTTGACAAAGGCGCCAATTTACCGTGCGCCCCTTGACCAATGCAATAGACATGTGGTAAATTGTCGCCTGCGTCAAAAGTCCAGTTCCGTGTATTTTTCGCCGTTTTGCGAATTTCACTGGAAATTCACAAACATTTTGCTATATAGTAAATAAGAATCCTATAGAATGACATCAATTATACAGATACTATATAGCAACTGGGCATCCTAAAAAACGACATCTAATAGATACAGATACCATATAGTAAAGGGGCATCCTATAGAATGGCCTCTAATAAACAAACATTATATAGTAAATGTGCATTCTACAATAGATTCCTAATAACTGGAGATCCTACAGCTTCTTATGAAGCACTGTGAAGTATATGAGCTTTCTCTAGAATGACTGCTATCATACAGACTATCATACAGGCTTCAAGCTCGAATACAGACGTTATCTAGTATGTGGGAATCCTACAGACCAGCTACTAATATGGCCAGTGGTTAGCATCGCTGCCTTGCAGTGTGAGGGTCCTAGGTTTGATCCCAGCAAGAATTTGTACATCCTCCCTGTGTCAGTTTCCTCCCACACTACAGGCAGGTTAATCGGTTCCTAAAAGTGACTCTAATGGGTATGTAGCAGATGTTCTGGGTCAGGGGCTGTAGAATATATCAGCACTATAAATAATATAAATAAAGGATAATACTATACATGGTGCTTTAAGTGAGCATTTGGTTGCTACTATACAGACACTGTGTGCTGCCTGGGAATCATATACACAGGCCTCTGTTATACAAGCAGTGTGTAGTAAGCGGGATCTTCCCTACATGACAACAACATTGTACATGAATAGGCATGCTGCAGCCCAGCAGGGTATTCTGAGGAAAACATGATCGGTGATGGAAAGCTTGTGTTCTTTTCAGCAATGCAGCTGCTGGCAGTGTGGAATTGTACACAATATACTGGTATCCGTTATTGGGCAAGTTCCCTGGGAGACCTATGTTTATATCCAGAACAAGGTAAAACCCAGAGTCTTGCTCATATTGCACAGAGTAGGACCATGCTGTAGGAGTGGAAGAATCCTGCATGTGAAAAGGAATCTTACAAAAAAAAAAAAAAATGGAACCCGTTGTCCCTAGTGGGTGGCAGGACATGCTGCATCTCAGGCAAACACAGGGAACACATAATAACAAGAAGAGCCCCATATACACTACTTACAGTTTCACCATCGACGCTGGGAGGCAGCTGCAAATCTTTGCCCTGATCACATCCGTTGAAGCTGGGCTGCTCACCCAGGGCCGGCTGCTCATCATCCTCCATGCACATGCGCCTGCGCTTCCTCCTATTATTCTGATTATTATTCCGCTCTATCGACTCTGCCTTCTTATGTAAAAAAAATCCCCCAAAACAGAGTTGCACCCCTTGCAAATCCCTGCCAACTGTGGGAAGTAGGTGCAGCCGCTTGTTATTCTGAAGCAGTTTGGATGGTGCCAAAAGCAGCAGGGCTGTTAGTGATTATACTGGAAGTAAAGGATAAGTGAACCGTGAATGCCACAGAGACCGATTAAAAAGGCAGCTCTCTGGGAGATACAGCAACTGCCTTCCTTTCACATGGAATCCCTTGACATTAAGGCAGCACATAGCAGTCTGTGTTCAGTGGGATGGCTAGCATTGTGTGTCCGCCTCTCTCTCTCTGTCTCAACCAGTGCTCCTTACAGAGTCATCTGCAACCTGTGACTCCCCAGCTGGCTCTAAACTACAACTCCCAGCCACAGTGGAAGGGGATCCCAGGATGCTGAGAGTTGTTGTTCACCCAGAGAGCCACAGGTTGCAGATCATTCAGGATCAACGTTTCGGCTCAGCCCTGATTCCAAAGCAATAAAATGATGTGACTCTCTAATAAAACAAGGAGGTTCAGATTTCAACAGATCGTGGGAGATTAGTGTATAAAATAGGACGATCCTAGCAATTTGTTGGTCTTTTGTTTGGTAAGTCAGCAAATGCAGCAGGAGGTGGGGGGGGGAAGGTGCTGGGAGACAGAAGAACAATAGAGCTGAGGCGGGGTGAGAAAATGGGGAGGGTGAAGGGTCCTAATGCTGATAAAAGACAAGGCACTGTGATTTTTCATCATTACTAACCTGAATTTGTTTGTTCCAGGACCAGAGAAAGGAAATGGATGTGCAGCAGGGAAAGAGTGGAAGCCAGCAGAAGGAGGAAGATAATGTGGCCTCTGAGATTCAGGGAGCTAGAGGAAGGAACACTGAAGCAATTAACAAGGAAGGGTAAAGAAAAAAATCCTCTCCTTCCCCTTCAGCGCTTCCCCAGACAGTAATGCAGGCACAATTCTTTCCTGCACAGCTGAATCTACAGTGCACGGAGCAGGTCCCCCTCCCGCAGGCACAACCCTTCGCTGCCCAGTTTAATCTGCAGAGAGCGCAGCAGTTCCCCTTCCAATGGCCGCATCAAGCGGCAGTGACCATCAGTATGCGCCCGTTATGGGTCATTATATCAGTGCTGGCAGGAAACGCTGTTGCCCCAATCTGTAAAACCCAGAGAGCAGACGCTTCGATTGAACAACGCCACAGGAAATAAGACCCCCCCCCCCGGCTATTGAAGGAGTACTGTCTTCTTCTTCATTAGCCAAGTGGTAATGATGAAATAGGCAGAGTTGCAGTTGGCGCAAGTAACTAAAAACATGGCACTGGAGATGGATAATTAACTTCCACCACTGCAAACCTGAATCCAGGCCCAGTGTTCAACAGGTTAATCAGGGCAGAATTGAACAGAGATGGGAAGGGGTAACTGCAGCAAAATAGCAGTAAAAAATCCCAAAAATGTAAATGAATGTACCAAACCAAACCAGGCAGTGCAAATAGCCAGGGAGTTCATATTCCTTTAGATGCCAATGCACCTTGGACTAGCAACTGTTACGTTCAGTCTCCACCATGGCCCCACGTGTTACCTTCAGAATCTCAATCTGGAGCAATTTCTATGGAGATGAAACCCATATTTTCAACCTGGCAATGTCATTGGTCTTTGAAGTGTTTATTTCTTCCCACCCCTCTCTCTCCTTACAGATAGTAGAATATGAACATGCAGCAGTATCCAGCTTTTCAGCAGCATCTAACGGCTTCTCAGACCAACTGCAACAGGCCAAATGGTCAGCAGCTTCTGCAGTGCAGAGGCATCAGCCACCATAACAGAGAGCCCCTACAGCCTAGAATAAACACCAATTGTGGCCAAGGATTCAGCTGTATAGCAGCCTTTCAGCAGCTCACTTGTGGAAGGGTCAAAATCACCAACTTCTAACAACTTGAAACTAGTAGAGCTAGTCTCACCCCAGAGCAGCTTTGTAATAAAGACAAGTGTGAGTTAATGTTGATTGTACTAAAATTCATGTATTGGATGGTGAGTTTTCATTGGCATGCCAGAGGAAAGAGCATTAAAACTATAAAGAATTTGTTGCAGAAGCCTTATGATAAAGGCAGAAGAGGTATCAATACAACTGAGAAGAGGAGGGATGAAAGTAACATTTAGGAACAGCAGCAGGCGATATGTTTACATGTGCAATTACATCTCTGCATGGACATTTGGGCCCCAAACTGGGAAGCTATTGAATTATATACACCAGATTCTGGCTAGAAAAGTCACCCAATGATCACAACAATATTGATATATTGCTATATTGACCAGTTAAACATTTCAAATCTAATTTGTTCAACCCTTTGGGTATGTTCACAAGAAAAAAGTGGGTTCATTTAGAATGATTCAGCACCTGCCTGATGGTCAAGATGAACAATAATGTTCAGTGTCCACATTTAAACATTTAAAGTAGGTTTGAATCATTCAGATAAGCAAGCCTAGGGGCATTAATGGCAAAGACAGACCTAGAATTTTAATTCAGTTAGTTGCTATTACACATACCGTACATAGCTTTTATTTTATTGGTTGTACAATAGTAGGCCTGTGTGTTGTGCAATACCATGCTTCTAATTTGAGACTTTTAAATCCTTTATTCAGTGGTGCCTGGAAGATAGAGCTGGGGGGGAGGGAAATGCTTGAGGAACTCAGAGTTCTTAGAGGATAAGAATAAACAGTTGGGCCCTGAGTTGTAACATTATACCCAGGCTTAACCATGCTGGAGAAGTTTATCAAAAAACTAATGGCTGTTAGCAGTTTATTAAAGGTCAAGGAAAGTGTAAAATAGAATAAGGCTAGAAATGCTGTATTTTGTATACTAAACATAAATATGAACTTACTGCACCACAAGCCTAATCAAACAAATGATTTATGCTTTCAAAGTTGGCCACAGGGGGCTGTCATCTTGTAACTTTGTTAGGCATCTCTGCAATATCAAGACTGTGCACATGCTCAGTGTGGTCTGGGCTTCTTAGGGATCGTCAGAAATGATCAAAAAACAAAGCTGCTTGAGTTCTGCATGGCTGGTAAGTAAGGCAGGGGCTCCCCCTGCTGTTCATAATTATGATTGTTTCCCTGCTAGAAGTTAGGGACTGTCTGCAAATTCCTACCCACAGCACTAAATGAAGTGAGAATTTCACTGCATACAGTCGGGTTTCTTATAAAAACAGTACACATATTTTAATTAAAGTATATTGGAGATAGATTTCTTTTTCATTAAAGAAACTAAAAATGGGATTTTATTTCTTTGCCTTTCCTTGCCCTTTAAAAGCAAATAGGGTCACACTATGAGACATGCAGTCTCTACGGGGACTCTTTACTGCTAGAATAATCTACATGGGATGAACATTTACTGCAGACTAGAAAGAGCCAGTGCAGGAGTTTACAAAAAAACAAAACTGGACTAGAAATTGGCAAGTAAATAAAAGAGTAAAATACATTTTATATCAAGTGTTAATGGTGCAACTATCTGGAATTTAGTACAGGGCCAAGCCAAAGAACTGCAGTTGTTCACAGATACATCAGATAACTATGGATTTAGGACATGTTTACAAGGTTAACTGTTTTGCTCATGTCTGGCCATATTAATGGGTAAAGGTAGGTTTAACATAGAATTTAACTCCATTAGACATTTTTCAATTTCTTTAGGGCAATTTAAAGGAAAACAGGAACGTCTCGTTTTGGTCTCAAGATGTGAGTGTGGTGCAGGCTAATAATAACCAACAATGATCTCTTTAATTAGGCAAGTTTTTCCTGTGCCAGAAACTTCCAATATTGTTGCAGACATAATATCCTGAACGAAACTGAATATTTTTTTTTTTAAACGAGTACCAACAGCAGCATTTAAAATACCACAATGACAGCCAAGTCTAGGTAGAGCTCACGAGTACATTTTTTATGGCCATTATATCCCATCAACAACAAAACAAATATTTAATTTACAAAATGGTATCCTTTTAGCAACATAGCATTGTCTAGATGCTAACTTTACATGAAGTACGTACCAGGCCCAGGCAAGAAATATCACTCATATGCTGTGAAATATATTGGCGCTATATAAATACATTACATTAATAATAATAATATATAGACAGCTGTGTACAGGGCATCCACAAATCAGTAACAATAAGATGGAAATTCAATGCTTATAAAATGTATCTGACTGTATAAGCATAAGGATATGTAAATGTAAAATTTAATCCAAGGCCTTTATAGGAGCGAGGGAGTTTATCTTTCTGATTCTTTCCATAACTTCACTACAATTTAATGAATTTTAATATAATAATAATACTAAGGTGTTTTGGGAAAATTTAAGAGAAAACTGAAAAATGGTTTTAAAAGTTGGTGGCCCAACTTGCCTGACACTGCTACTTTGTTTGCAGGTTAGAAGGAAAACCAGGTGAGCAAAAATCAGAGTAAGAATTAGCAACTTCCCCTATGGATTCCCTTCACCCCTGTTGGGGGGGTTTAGACAGGTGAAGCTTATTGTTATGATAGGAAGATCATGTATCCTCCCTTGTGAACAAAAAAGTGGCCTGTCCAGAACACTAGGGAGGAATTTTGTTTTTGTGGTCTGCCTCCACAAAATTACTTCAAATATGTAAGTTTAACCCCCATATGTAATATAAAACACTACGTTTGCCCAGAGGCAGTAACACATGGCAACCAATAAGCATTTTGCATTTAAACAGGTGACCAGTGAATGCTACCTGCTGATTGGTTGCAATAGGTTGCTGCCCTTGGGCAGACTTAGTGCCTTTTATAACATAACCCCAAATGATGTAATAAAGCTGTAAACTTACTATTTTTTCTACCAATTCCGCATGGTGTTGTCTTTTATTATATTCAGTATAGACATCTGCTTTAAGTTTTAAGAAATTAGCTCAAGCATGGCAAGCATTACAGGACTTTATACACTGTTTAATTAATGGGTGAACAAGATCCATAAAAACTATATGCAACATAAATCTTTAAAAATAAAGCACATTTATTCTCTAATTTAGAAAATGTTGATTAGAAAATGTTAATTAAATGTTGATCAAAACAAGGGGCCATCCAGAGGTAACGCACTAAATCAAGCACAGCTGCAATATTTCCTGCAGCAAAAAATTGACCTGAGATATATAAATATCCCTCACGTCATTTCCTCTGTTTTCATCAGAGCAGAAGTCAGGGTTCCCTGGTTACTCAGGGATATAAGAGCAGGAGAAATAGGATGGATTTGGTAGTGAGCATGTGTGGGTGTGTAAATGCATTGCAATGCACATAAAGCTGCTCTGTGTGATTGCACTAATGCAGTATTCCTGAGGTTATAATCTATTCCTCACAGGGTTAAAAGACTAGAGTTGGGGTATATTATGCCATAGGGTAGGGTATGGTATAGCTCATTTATGAGCTACCACTTTTATGGCAAAATAAGTATTTCTCCATCACTGGTGCATCTCTTTCATGTTAGGAACGTCAGGATTTGTCTTTCTGATTGGGAATAAATAAGATAACATATTAAATATGTTAACAGGTATGTGATGTAGTATCTGCAATGCTTGGGCGTTTCCAAATAAGGCATTTTCTGTCATTTACATCACAGTACCTAAGGGCTACTAAAAATAATTTAAACATTACATAAACCCAATAGGATTGCTTTGCGACCAAAATGCATTAATGCAGCTTAGTTATCATCAATTTGTTTATCATGGACTTTATACAACTTGGCCTTCCCGTTATCTGGCGCTTAACAGAGCAGATTTATTAAAGGGTGAAGTGGCTAACACTGGTGACGATTCGTCAGCGTTACCACTCGCAGGGACTTCGACTTACTAATGGGCGCAGGCATCACTTCGCTAGTGAAAGAGATAGATGCTAGCGGTGATTCACACTCTATCGGCAGGCGACTCTCTGGTGAATGGACGTTACTCCGCAAATTCATTAAGATGCAGACTTTACTGAACATAACCTCTTTAGCCAGACTTGCCTTCACCAGCTCAGAACAGGCAATGTGCAATGGAATGCAGAGAACATCTTCAATCTTCAGTTACTCATATTGTGAAAGTGAAAAACTTAAAAAAACTCTGGTGTCCTTTTTTCATGACGATAAGCTGCAAAAGTCCTAAACAAATATTTTTGTGTGGGTTTCCCCCATACATTTTATAACATATATGTGCCCTACAGTGAGCTCATGTGTAGGGCATTATAACACCTCTATTGACTTTATTAAGGTTCCTGGACATGTGTACTTCAGCCAATGTAATGTTTTAAATCAGTGGTCCCCAACCTTTTTTGGTCCGGGGCCCGGTACAGCTGCAAATTTGTTTGCAAGGACTGGGGGGAGTTGGGAGGGAGGTCTGTGTCAAATTCTGGAAGACTAGGGGGTTATGAGGAGTCAGGAGGGGAGTTGGAAGGGTCATTGTCCAATTCTGGTCACTGGCTTCCAATATTGACATTCCAGATTAATTTTAGTGGGCCAGTTCGGAACTGTCTGGGTCTGGTTCTGGGCCGTGGACCAGCGGTTGGGGACCCCTGTCTTAGATGCACCATATAACATAAAGACTTCCATTCAACTTTAAATTTCCTGCTGTATGAAAATCAGCCTGAGGGCGAAAATTCACCAGCCTCTGCTGGCCAGGATAAAACTTCACATTTAAAGGAAAACTATACCCCGAAAATGAATTTTTGAGCAACATATAGTTTATATCAAATCAAGGGACATATTAAAGAATCTTACCTACCTGGTATATATATTTAAGTAAATATTGCCCTTTTACATCTCTTGCCTTGAACCACCATTTGGTGATGGTCTGTGTGCTGCCTCAGAGATCACCTGATCAGAAATATTTCAACTCTAACTGTAACAGGAAGAAGTGTTGAAGCAAAAGACAGAACTCTGTCTGTTAATTGGCTCATGTGACCTAACTTTATAGTTTGTTTGGTATGTTTGTGTGCACCGTTGGATCCTAGGATCCCAGGAGGCTGTCCTTATTTTTTAAAATGGCAATTTTCTATTTATGATTACCCAATGGCTCATGCTACTAAAAAGTATATTATTATGAAAATAGTTTATTTACATGAAGCAGGGTTTTACATATGAGTTGTTTTAGGCAATATCTTTCTATAGAGACCTACATTGTTCGGGGGGTATAGTTTTCCTTTAAGTGAATTAGTATTGTCCTAGCAAATTGTCACCTGGTGAAGTGTTGCGATGGGTGTGAATCGGTCGCTGGCAAATTTTTCGTCGGTTAGCAAATCTTCCCCAAGGAGTTTACCAATAAAAGATCCCATACCTGGAATAACCTTTTATAATGGTTCAATTTCCAACTGATAATACGGTGTAACCACATTTTTGTTTATGACATATTCGGTAGATTAGCAATTATATCATATAACTATTTACTGAAAGTGGGACAAAGCTGGCTAAGGATGCTGGGAAGTGTAGTTAATGAAAGTGAACGAGTTGAGAAATTGGCAGCCTTGCTAACTGTCAGTTCACAGACTTTTCAACTTGCAACAGCCACACTATGGGAAGATTTATCAAACCCACTTTCTATTCCTATGGGATTTTAAAAAAAAAGGATTTTTATGAAATGGTGAACTCTAACTTTCACCTGCTGATAAATACATTTCGAAAAATCCCATGAGGATGAATAGAAAGTGGGTGATTTCTACAGCGCTGAACTCTGATCTCACATTTTGATAGATGTGTCCCTATATGTCCTGTAAACTACAGCAATCAGGAATTCATTAGTCAAACTGGCTGTAGAGTGATTAAAGGTAATTGCTTGTGGGTTATTATGGTTTACAGCACTTGTTCCAATTTGAATTTATGTTAATATATAAGCCAGAGCCAGATAATAGTGATCTCAGAGAGCTCAGAGCTGGGATGCACTGTACCAGTAACTTCATGTTCAGCACCATGGACAGAGCAAACAATGTTTGGCAAGTGCTTCCCGGGCCCGTGATAACAACATAACAAAGGTTCAATTGTGCTGCTTTATCTGAGCCTCACGCTACTGGCACTAGGGCTTGGCCAGAGAGAATGTCTTTATAATAAACATGGCACACAGTCATCAACCCCTGCCTTTAAAGGGGTTGTTCACCTTTGAGTTAACTTTTAGTATAATGTAGAGAGTGATATTCTGAGACAATTTGCAATTGGTTTTCATTTTTTATTGTTTGTGGTTTTATAGTTATTTAGCTTTTTATTCAGCAGCTCTCTAGTTTGTAATGTCAGCAATTTGGTTTCTAGGGTACAAGTTACCCTAGCAACCCTGCAATGATTTGAATAAGAGACTGGAATATGAATAGGAGAGGGACTGAATAGAATGATAAGTAATAAAAAGTGGCAATAAAAATACATTTGTAGCCTTACAGAGCATTTGTTTTTAGATGGTGTCAGCGACCCCCATTTGAAAGCTGCAAAGAAAAAGAAGAAAATTGCAAATCATTAAAAAACTATGAAAAATAAATAATGAAGACCAATTGAAAAGTTTCTTAGAATTGTCCCTTCTACAATACACTAAAAGTTAACTTGAAGGTGAACCACCCCTTTAAAGAATATGCTTCCAGCTTCCATTTATTTATTTACATTCAATGTGCTTCCATAGTATCCCATTTAGTACAAACTATTCCCTGCACTGTTAGCAGGAGATATATCAGCATATCCTATCTTTTCATGTTTCCCTTAACAAAATACCCCCACACCATCGACCTGACTGTATAGTGTAGGTTGTATATACAATGTATATATGTATATTTTATGTTCAGTGTCTGCACTCTTACCAGGTTGAAGACGATTCTGGGTGCAAGGGTAAAAGTTTCATTATACAGTCTTATAAAAGGACCCGCTCAACAACTTATCATGAATTTTGATGTGATTTTGTGTGAAATTGAAAAAACGGACGCTGGCGTCCAAAATGAGACATTCGCCCATCACTTGTTTTCATACTATCACAGCATATCCAAAGACATTCTAATAAATGTAATTAAAATTTGTGCAAATGTAATTACTTTGCTGCTTGCTTGCATAATATTTGTATAGGTTGTAAAAGGCTAGTGTGTGCCTAGTGACTTCCTCAGCGAGTTGTTATGGTTGAACAGTTTTATATGTAGGGAAAAGGCTTCCTCTGCAAATCCTACAGGAAGAAACAAAACAAAAAAAAAAGGGGCCGGTACAGTCAAAGCAAGTTATAAAAACATTTCGGCAAAAAGATAAAGGAAATTTAATGATTATGAAAAAGCTGGGACTTTTTGTGTGTAATTGTCTCTATAGAGAACTGCAGAGGATAGAGGGAGAGAGAAAGAGACAGAGAGAGCATGCTTTATGTGACCAATCAGAATGCAGCTAGTTACTGACACAGCACTCAGCACCTCCCCGAAAAAGATCAGCAGCAGAACCATGGTGGTTATTGTATGACACTGATTAATGTATTAGTTATAATGGTTGTCTTTAGTGAGGCTCATGGAGCACTCTTAGTAGGGCTGAGGGTAAGGTACTTATTACTAATGTATCATTTAAGGGCAATGACAAATGGGGCATTTTGTCACGCAAGTTAAAGCCTGAAATTACCCTTACATTGCCAAACACTGAAATCAATGCGATTAGGATAAGTATTTATTGCCAGCCATTCTTTAACATGCGCGAGAAAATGTCCTTTATCACTGCCCTAAAAGTAAAAAAGCAGTGCCCCTGATTAGGGCCACCATCAGGGGGACACAAGGGCTGCAAGTATACCGGACACGGGCCTAAAGGGGGGCCCGGCTGTGCTGCAGTTTTTTTAAATAGCCAAGCCCACCCTTGGCAAGTCTCGTACTCACGAAAAGGGCTGAACTGCCAAAGTCCTAAAGCCATGAAAAGACCCAAAGTCATGAAAAGAGCCAAACTTAAAGTCCTGAAGCTGCGAAAAGACCCAAAGTCCCGAAAAAAGGCAAACTTGAAGCCCAGAAGCCATGAGTCCAGTTGTGTTTCAATGTGTGTGTTTTTTTTTTTAATTTTTTAAAGCCCTAGCCACCAATGTATTATGTTAATATTCTACAGGCCCCTGCCACCAAAGTTTTTTTTTTAAATTATTCTCTGGGGCCCAATTTTTTTTTTACTTTTAAGAGGGGCCCTGGTACCAACAACAACAACAGTGCTTTTTTAAAAAAACTTTTATGGGGGTCCCTGGTGCAAATGTTTTTTTTTTTAAACACTTTTGTGGGGGGCTCTGGCACCACAGTTCTTTTTTTTACTTATAGGGGGGCCCTGACTTTCTTTATATAACTTGAGTTCCCTTTTTAGCACTGATGTCTGTGTGGTCATATAACTGCGGTGTAGGATGGGTGAGATCTGGGGTGGTGCTTGGGGGCTGGTGTGAGCGTGGTGGGTAGGGCCCAGGGGGCTGTGAATCCTAATGGCCCTGCCCCTGATACATCTTAGAAAAGCAGGCAGAAAATGAACTTCATTGAATCAAACATGGAAAAAATGTGCCCCCTTTAAGAAGAAGGGGAGGCAAAAGTGGAATAAAACAGGCAAAGAGAAGTGGTTAGGAGGAGGTAAGAGAAGAGCATATTGGAAGAATCTAGATTTACATATCCTCTAAAGGAGTGTAACCCTTTCTTGGCTATAATTAACCAAACCAACTAGCATAGGTAGAGCATTGGTTACACGCGACTCTTTCACTCTCAGGTAGGGCTTTCGCTAAGTGGAAAATCACGTGTGAGGTAGTTGAACTACAACTCAATACTGCATATAGTGTAATAAAGGTGTTGGACGCCAGGGGTTCTTTGTGCAAACAAGTAGAACAGTTTATTTACAAGTAAATCCACAGGGTATCATATACTCACATACAGTGGTATTAAAACAGCAATGCTTAGCACAGGCACAGCGTAGATTATGCCCTCAGGTAGGATACAAGGATGGGAGTTGTAGTTGCACCAACCAGGTTATCAATGCCCATGTGGTCCGGATCCCACCAGCAGGTTCAGGTGACTCAGGGGTTAAATACTCTTCCTGTAGTCCCTATATCTGAGGTCCCTTCACTTCAGGCAAGGTAGAGCCTGGGGGAGAGCTACTCCCTACTATCCTCCTTGATGGGGCTTTGAGCTGCCCTTTCTCTCTTTCCTCTCTATCTCACCTCTCCTAGAGAGTGCTATTACAGGAATATCCTCACTCTGACTATTCCTCATTCACGGGGCCCTGTTCCCCGACTTCCTCTAAAGGTAGTAATACCTCTAAAGGTGTGCTGTCCCTTTAGGGTAGAGCGCCTCTGGGGCCCGGTTGGCACCCAGGCTCAATGGAGCACTGCCCCTCTCCTCTGCTGCAGGCCAAAGAGGAAGTGCCCCTCCCTGCAAGTACTTTTAATACAGCACTCCAGGGGGTGGGTCACAACCTGTCACAAATAATAAGATACAATATAGCTATCTGGACCTTAGTCCAATAGCAGGTAGTTAAAGTAAGGGCAAGGGAAGAAGCCATAAGGGCCATGCTACTTATGGGTCCCTACAGGAGGTAAAGGGTCTAAGGGGTTCATTTTCCTGAGGGCATCTGATGGAGACTTTAATTCCCTTTTTTCTGTTTGGGTTCCAGCACCCATAGTATTTAACCCCCTAGCACCAAAGTCCAATTCATAACAAGGCTATGGCCAGACTATTATATAATATTAAGTATTATTATTATGAGTAATAATAGTAAGAATAATATTTTTATGGTTAATATATTGGTATTCTACAGCATGTTCATTTCTTTTGTTTTAATGCTCCTAAGCACTACAGACGTGGCTAGTCTCTTACAAGCTATACATTTTAAGTTAAGGATCTACATGCTTGTAGCTTCACACTGACCCTTTTCAATGCCTTTGGGACAAGAGATAAAAACATGGACTGAAAGCGTTAAATGAGTAGAAGGTTTTCAGCCTCCCTAAAGAATAAACCCAATACCGTGTATTGACTGGATGAAATCTAGCTTTTATCTGCTGGTGCCTTCCCACTAATGGATCCGCAAGCCAATGACAGATCATACCTCTGACCTTGTGTATTTCCTGTGTGCCCCACTATAACATTTCATTGCAATGTATCCCTTTATCCCTTGATTTATTGTATATTATATTCCACATTTTCTGAAGGTATTTTAGGTTTAGGATGTCTAATACAATGCTTCACAGATATCACAGCGACCTCACTAAATAGCTAACATTTTATGGACACACAATGATTAGAAATAGGCAGACTGTATGAATAGATTACATAAAAGACAAATATTTTTCTGCATGTGATCTCAAGTAGAGAATATAAAGCCAAGGATTCTACAAAATAAACTACTTCATGCCAATTTTCCATGTGTTTTCCAGTACAGGTATGGGATCGGTTGTCTGGGAAAACCCATTATCCAGAAACTTCTGAATCATTGGAAGGCCACCTCCTGTAGATTCCATTTTAATAGAATAATGCACATTTTTTAAAATTATTTTCTTTTTCTCTGTAGTAATAAAACAGTACCTTGTAGTAGATTCCAGCTAAGATATGATTAATCCTTATTGGTGGCAAACAATCTTATTGGGTTTATTTAATGTTTACACAGTTTTATTTTTAGCAAACTTTAGTTATTGAGATCCAATTTATGGATCTCTTATCAACATAGGTTCCAAGCTTTCTGGATAACAGGTCCCATACATGTACAGCAAGAGGGCATTACTTAAAGCAGGGGTCCCCAACCTTTTTCACCCATGAGCAACATTTATATGTAAAAAGAGTTGGGGAGCAACACAAACATGAAAAATGTTCCTGGGTAGTGCTAAATAAGGGCTGTAAATGACTATTTGTAGCCCCTATGTGGACTGGCAGCCTACAGGAACCTCTGTTTCATGGGACACATGGTTTTTTGCTACCAAAACTTGCCTCCAAGCCTGGAATTCAAAAATAATCATCTGCTCTGAGGCCACTGAGAGCAACATCCAAGGGGTTGGGGAGAAACCTGTTGCTCACGAGCTTCTGGTTGGGGATTACTGCCTTAAAGAGTGCACACAATGTTAGGGCTCATTTATAAACACTGGGCAAATTGTAAGCTGGGCAGCAACCCATGGCAACTAATCGGTGATTCATTTTTTTATCCAGCTGCAGGTTGAATACTGAAACCGATCAAATGATTGGTTATCGTGGGTTACTGCCCAGGTGCAAATTTGCCCAGTGTTTATAAATGCCCCCAACTAGGGTTGCCATCTTTTCTTGAAAAATATACTGGCCTTCCTATATTTTTGTGCATTTTCCCTATTAATAACATTGGGATCAAGCTTCATTTTTACCGTCCAGTCCGGTAAAATACGGCCAGGTGGCAGCACTGCCCCCAACCGTATACCTGTAGTTAGACGTGAGGGGGAGCCAAGGAATTGTCCAGATCAAGGTTGGGTGCCACATCCATGCTTTTGAATGAATCCATGTTTTCTACCATACAGAGTAAAAGAGACGGCAAATAGATTGAAGGTGACCTTTGATGTCTTGTCTTACCACTGATTCTGATCTGATGGAGCAGAATGTGCCTTGGTCTGAATAATAATAACATATATGAGGACTATGGATAAAAGTGCCATGAATGTGTATTCAGACAGAACATGAAGGGTAGCGCATGAATAAAACTGGCACTTGTATTCCAGAATGTAGATATATGGCAGCAGAAATAAAAGGGCAAGATAGGCAACTTGCACCAATTTAACAGACACAAATCCAATAAGATAACTATATGCTGGGTGCAGGCAGTGCAGAGGATTTTCGCTGTGGTTTTGCTTGACAGGAATCACCTGTGGGCCCTGAGTTGAGCCCTGGTGCAGTCAGTGGCGTTACTACCAGGGGTGCAGAGGGTACAATTGCACCAGAGACCCCACCCCCTTGGGGCACATCGGAGCCGCGAAAATGGTTATGGCAGGCAGTTATCTAGGGGGAGTTTTACAGCACACATGCCATCAACACTCCAGCATGGGATTTATAGAGGTAAGAGCCTGACAGGGGGCCCAGGTGCCCATCGTGTAATGGGGCCCACCAGGGAGTAGTTACGCCACTGGGTGCAGTCTCATGACCCCCCCTCACCCACAGTATTTCCGACACTGCACAAATCCAAAAAAAAAATGTACAAACAAAATGCAACCTCCACTGAGCAGCGCTCATTACCCTGGTTGGATACCTAGCCATTCTGATGGAACTGACTCAATTTACTATCAATTGCACTTCTTATGTTTATAAATTTGGAGCAAATGTATTGCCCCGGGATTGCTCTAGTATTCTGTCCTCTGGTTTTCATTAGCGGCACTGCTTGGTAACTGCAATGCTTTTCTTTTTTTCATAACTAGCTGCCTTATTAGTCTCCATATTGACGTGTTCAAAAGGGAGCCTTATTAAAATGATGACTGTGGGCCATAAAAGAACAGTTGCTGGGCAACATGCTGCTTGTCTTTAGTCAGCCCTGCCTTACTGCTGTGTCAGTATCCTGTGCCTTTGGCAGAATATTCTATGGTAAGGTATCGGCTATCATTAAAAGATAAATCATTGAGCATTGATCAGCTATATAGAATAGGGTCCCTTTATCTTTTAACATCTGATTCTGAAAGAACCTTCAGCCTACACTGCAGTGACTGTTCTAACCAACCATTTAGCTGTAACTGCTAGAATTAAATTATTTTATCTCACATGGATACTATTCCACAATGCGTAGAAAAATGTTTATTTAACATATATACTGAGATAGTTATAATGTCACTGGCTTCTTTCCCCTATGAAATTAGACCAGGACTTGCCAGAACCTCCAACATCCTGCTAGCATCTAATAAGGGGTTTTTATAATAATTTCTTGTACAGAAATACCATTAAATATGAATGTACACAACTCATTACATTCCAGAAGAAAATTGATGAAAATGTTTGTCAGAGACAAATGCTGTAAATAATGTAGGGTTTCCCTGGAAATGCTGCTGACAAATCATGGAGGTGAGGCTGGGGTGTAATGGGGTATGACCACAGCATGGCCACAAATCTCTTAGAGGACCTTTCACTTAGCTTGCAGTTTGTCTTTGGGTAAATTGATATAGTCTCAGGTTTTGTTTTAACTCCCATTAGCATCCTACTGGTTTATAATCACCTTACACAATGCCAGTACCAGATGTGACTTAATATATATATATATATATATATATACATTGTGGTGTTTATATATAAGGCAAGATGCTGCACTCACAGGAACTTTGTGCAAAAAACAAAAAACCTTTATTGGGCTCAATGTTTTTATCCCCCACAGGGATCTCCGTCAGAAAAAGTTCTGCATCTTGCCTTATACTCCAAATATCCCTTCTGCTGGCACCCATACAATAACATTGTCTGTCAATAGTGTGCACCATGAAGCTGGGAGTATATACTGTATATATATATATATATATATATATATATATATATATATATATATTTATATTTATATTTATTTATACATGCAAGGAATACCAGCACTCTTGTGTAAAAGATCGATGGTGCCTGGGTGCAGTAGCCAAAAAATCGGAGCACAGGTATGAGACCCGTTATCCGGAAACCCGTTATCCAGAGAGTTCTGAATTACGGAAAGGCCGTCTCCCATAGACTCCATTATAATGATATAATCCAAAATTTTAAAAATGGTTTCCTTTTTCTCTGTAATAATAAAACAGCAGCTTGTACTTGATCCCAACTAAGATAAAATGAATCCTTATTGGAGGCAAAACCAGCCTATTGAGTCTATTTAATGTTTACATGACTTTCTAGTAGTCTTAAGGTGTGAAGATCAAAATTATGGACGGACCCTTTATCCGGCAAGCCTCAGGTCCCGATGATTCTGGTTAATAGGTCCCATACCGTTATAGCCAGGAGAGAGGGCCCGCACACACAGGACTAACATGGCAAGAACTTACATTTCGGTCAGCAGCCTTTCTTAAAGTGCATATACAAAAGCAAGTTGACCTTTAAACCCCCAGTGGTGGAAAAACGTGGAAGTAACATCATAAAGTGAGTTAATTATACAAAGTGTCCATTAGTACAAAAAACTCCAAAAAAAACAAAACCACTAAAGTGCAGAAAAGACAGAATGTAAAATAAATAAAATCTACAAGTGATATATTATGACCAAGAATGAGGCAGTACAAAGTAGTAGTGCACCATCATAGTGTGTGTTGCATCAAACAATAATAAAAAGTCAAACTATTAATGCTGTGTAGTTTAGCTGCATTACACCGTTTTCAATGCAGAAAGGAACTAAGCAGTCAAGTATATCTCTTTTTTAGTGTGCAATCCGTTATATGAGCATGTGAGTGTCACAGACGCTTTCCAAGATGGTGACCCCCTGTGACAAGGTTGAAGTCCTGGATCATTGCTGCTATTGACAAGCTGTAACTTTAGGCTGGTGCAATCAGTTCATTGTATCAAATATGGTATGTTTTGCCATATTCCTTTTTAGGGTTTAGTTCTCCTTTAACACTGTGGGCCAGAAGTGACACCATAACCTGCAGCCGACTTGCAAACAAGTACAATTGTTTTGATTCACAGAGCAAAACTGCATGCATCTCCCTGAGTGGCTGCTATTATACTGGAATTCTGGGGGAAAACACTGCATTGTGGGTAAAAAAACATGGCAATTTGCATTCAATAATTGAATCTGCACTTCATAAGTGACGCTTGTATTTTTTGGGTGAACACACACACACACCAATACAAAAGCAGTTAGGAACATAATCCCCCACATCTCTCTCTCTCTCTCTCTCTCTCTCTCTCTCTATGACACCGCTGAATGATGGATAGAAGAAAACATTGCAATGTTGATGGCATATCATTTTAGAAATGACGATGGCATGTATGTATTTCTTATCTCCCTTCTTGGTCTGTATATTGATACTGGGACAGAGAAGCAGAAAAAAGAACTGCTGCAAAAAAAGACAATCGAGTCTTCTAGTATGAACTCTGTCACCACCTACACATTCTACATATTCTAGAAGAACATTCAGTTCTGTCATTTCAGTCTGCTTTCCATAAAATGCACCTTATTAGCGCACCCCTTCCCCTGCCTGAGACATGGGGGGGAATTCACAAAAGTGTCGGGAAGGAAAAAATGTCTTTAAAATGTCTTTAAAATGTCGTAGCAACAGACAACAAATTCACAGAGCATTTCCCCGCCAATTTTCCGACATATACGACACTTTTGAAAAAGTGTAGTGAAAAGTGGGCGTGGTTTTTTCTGCACCACTTTCCCCGACATTTTTATGAATTACTCGTAAACTAATTTTTTTTTGCAGACAATTTTTCCGACACATTAGGCTCTCCAAAATGAAAATGTCGGTCAAATTGTCTTTTAAAATGTCTTTAAAATGTCTTGTAAAATGTCTTTAAAATGTCTTTAAAAAGTCGTGTAAAATGTCGTCTGTACGATGAAAAGATATACGACATTTTAGAAAATTGTCGGACTTACGAGACATTCAGAGATGGTAACATCTGCCTTTGTGAATTTGCCGTTTGTAAGACATTTTACAAATTTGTCGACCGCCACTTCTGGGTTATTTATTTTACCGACACGTTTGTGAATTCCCCCCTTAGAGTTCTGCTCTATTTACTGTTGTTACTGAATAATAACAGGACACATACAGAAATGAAATGATGGGATGGGGATTGTGTCAGTGCAGGGTGGGCAGCTACAGGCACCCGTTAATGGCATCATAGCTAGTGTTGAAGTTGGACATTAGTAATGTTACCCAGAATGGTTTGTTCCTCACACTATATATAGGGATAAAGCCAATAATTCAGATTGTAGAATAATATCTTCTCAAATACAAGGGGAGGGAATAAGGTATACAGGGATTATTATGGCCTTAAGTATTGGATACAGCGCTGCATTTTGGTCTGGTGCCGCCTCTTTGAGCCCATTGGTGCATTCTCAGTGATGTCATAGGATGTGACGTCACTTCTGCTCCTTCACAACCGGGTACCCCCTCTGCTGCAGGATTTCAAGGGAAAGTATCTGGTGGGTTTTTGTTAATTTTATCAACCATATAGACCAGGGGTGCCTAAAAGGTAGATGGGGGTCTACCAGTAGACCTTTAGCTGGTGATGAATAGATCTCAAGACACTGTCAACAACTTGACTTAATTACTATCCTGTTTAATTATTTTCATTAAGATATTTGTTACAGTTTATTATTAAAGTTAAATAATAAATACTTGTTACTTAAACCTAGCAATATACATTCGCTCAAAAATCAATGCAATATTTAAGTAATGTTTTATTGGAACAGAATGGTAACAATGTTTTTATGGATGTAGATCATAATGCGACAACATCCCTAAAAGTAGACCCCTCATTAGTAAAATATGAAAACTCCTGATATAGACATTCGAGGGCCGCCCCTTTAAAGCTAGGCACAGGCCCTCAAGTGCCTATGTGGTAACTATGTCCCTGATTGGATAGTGTTGCCGCCTTTCAGTTGTTGAGACTCTGGATGGAGTCAATCATATCATAGGAGGAGCTGATGACTCCAGAAGTGGAAATTTGGTATTTAGGGTGGGCTTGTGATATTTGCTGGCAGGTGTCTCACTCAGCAGGGTCGAAACTAGGGGTAGGCAGAGTAGGCACGTGCCTAGAGCTCAAAGCTGGGGGGGCACAAGGCACGTACCTTCTCTTTTGCCTACCCCATGTCTCTACCAGACTGCTGCTGATATTGCTTGCGTAATTACGCTTTTGCGCATGTGCAAAACAATGCTTGCGCATGTGCAAGAGCACAATTACACGAGAAGTATTAGCAGCAGTTGGGGAGAGACAGGGCCAGACATGGGGTAAGCAAAGGAGAAGGTACGTGCCTGGCGCCCCCCAGCTTTGAGCTCTAGGCACGTGCCTACTCTGCCTACCCCTAGTTTCGACCCTGCTGAGTGAGATAGCTGGAGTGTTGATTTTGTGAGCGATCAGCTGGCACCACGACCGGCCAGGTTGCCTATGGCGTCTGTCACTTAGTGCAGAGTCTTGTCCTGGATTTCAGACTTGCAACATCCAGGCAACCAGTTTTGCACCAGACCATTTGAAAACAACTAGACAGGTGGCAACCCTAGCAATGGATGATAGATGATTTAGGAACCAACTATGGAATATATGCAAAGTGCCTAAAACGCTAGAATAGTGAAAGTGTTACTGCCATCCTGTATTGGACACCTCATCCAGAAACCCGTTATCTAGAAAGCTCCAAATTACGGTAAGGCCATCGCCCATGAACTCCATTTTAATCCAATAATCAAATTTGTAAAATATGTTTTATTTATTTTATTTATCTGTAATAATAAAACAGTACCTTGTTCTTGAGGGTAACTAAGCTGCATGAATCCATATCGGTGACAAAAAAAATCCTATTGGGGTTATTTAATATTTAAAAGATTTTTAGTAAACTTCGAAAAGGGTGGTCCGTATTACAGAATGAACGCCGGTCCCAAGCATTCTGGATAATAGATCCAATACCTATATCTGAATAAATGCCTAGGCTTCAGACAAGGGGTCAAGCCAGCTACAGAACCACTTGGGTTGCTGCCACCTTGTGTTACCATCAGCAGTGTTCACGTTTTACTGTCATTTTCATAGTCCTCATTATTTCATCATCGTTGATTTGAGACACACTTGACAAAACCAGATAAACGTTTCAGCTAGAAACTAGACAGATATACTTTGGCAACACCTATATGACAGCATCCCTGTGCTGTATTACTAAAGATGTCAGGCAGGTGTCAGTGTCAGCCCAACTATCACATTTAATTAGAGAAAAAGCAAAAACGATTTTACTCATTTCATGGATACTGCACAATTCAGCTTCAGCTGATACTATTGGCAAAAATAATGATGTACAGCAGCATCAATGGATCTGGAAGGTTGTGAAAAATCATTGTTTGTATTTTAAATAAGCATGAATGAGGGTTGAGAAGTGTAACATACACGTATGACTCTGGTTACACTCCATTGGCAGATTTTTTCTGTAATTCTAGGAACCACTGAAGTTTTTTACTTGTTCCCAGCAGAACTATTATCCGGAATCCCTTCATACAGAAAGCTCTGAATTAGAGAAGGGCCCTGTCCTATAGACTCCATTTTTTCCCAATAATCTAAATTTTTAAAAATGATTTCCTTTTTCTCTGTAATAATAAAACATTACCCTGTACTTGATCCAAACTAAGACGTAATGAATGGTTATTGGAAACAAAACTGGCCTATTGGGTCTGTATAACATTAACATTATTTTACATTATTTTCTAGCAGACTAAAGGGGGCAATACATGGGTTAATAAAAGCTGGTGATAGACTGAGACGGCAGCTTATTGGCCCATGTATGGGTCCCTTTGACGGGCTACTCCGATCGATATCTGGCCGAGAGTGGTTCAGGCAGGGGTAAAAATCCCGTCGGATAACGGTTGATGCTGTACCATGATCTGACCGCCCGTATACCTTTTGTTATGATCCGGTTGTTGGGCCCTAGGGCATACCACCCAAAATTTTGGAAATAAAAAGAGGGACCCAACAATTTGGCATGTTTAGCCTGGGGAAATTCTTTTGACCATGCCCATTTTTGCGGCCACACCTCCTAATTACCATGTTTATTTTACAAAATTTGGCAGGTTATGAAAGTTTGAACACATTTATGTAGTTTTTCTCATTTATTAGTTTTGTTAATGAAGGTAAATTGCCCTTTAAGCTGTAAGTCTAACTTTTCCCTAGGGACCTCCTTATCTAAACTGTTACAATTACTTACTTGCTTATCTCAAAATTATTACAAAGTATCTTATTTGCACCTATTGGCTGTTCTGGGCTCTCTACCAAAAGCCAATTAAGTTAGGAACTTTGTATCTTTTTCTGGCTGTCCAGTGCAGACTTTCCAGTACAAACGCCGGACTGTGGGTTGAGCTGTCAGACGCAGAACTGTCCCTCTGAAAACGGGACAGTTGGGAGGCATGCCCTAGGGCCCACTATAGAGTCAGCCAGATATCACCCACTTTAAAGTGGGGGTGTCGGGAAGAGAGCTACTTGTTTGGTGACATCGCCAAATGAGCAGATCTCTCTGTGTATGGCCACCTTTAATGTATGAAGATCCAAATTACACAAAGATCCATTACCTGGAAACAGATCTGGACTGGGATTCAAAATAGACCCTGGCATTCCAAGTATAAAGAGGCCCAAACAGCCCTCACCCACCCCCACTTTCTATGGCATCTTACAGCAGCCCATCTGGCATTTGCCAGAACCCACAAATTGCCAGTCCGGGCCTGCTTGGAAAACCCCAGGTCCTGAATATCTGGATAACAGGTCCTGTACTTGTCCCTTTAGGTATTTATGCATCCATTTACTATTGTGCAATAGAAAAGGACACTGAAATAAAAGGCAAAACATTGCCAGACCTGGTTTGCTAAACTGAGAATGGTTGGTGAGGATGAATTTCAGGACTCAAAAGGCAAACAGCTGCACATTCTGCACTACCAGAGTCAGGTCATAAAAAGGAAAGGTAGCATGGGTTAAAGTCCTGCAGCGGGTTGGGTACCCGCAAAAAACCTATGGTACACTGCGGGTTGTGGGTAGAAGTTCTGGGTGCGGATATAGACGCGTTGGGTCATGGGTCTTCTCAATAGCGATTTTTACAAATTTTTTTCTGATCACGCCTACCTCCAATGATGTCACTTCTGGTTACGACAGCACTTCCTGATTGTTGATGGTCAGCAGGTTACAGATAAGGTACTTGCATGTCGGGGTCAGGTAGCAGGTCCAGGCGGGTAAGAATGTGGGTTGCAGGTATGGGTTGGGTATGGGTTGCAAAAAATGGACCCGTGCAGGACTCTAGCAGGGGTGGTACTAGGGTTGCCACCTGGCCGGTATTTTACCGGCCTGCCCGGTATTTTTGATGGTTGATCCCTATGTTATTAATAGGAAAAAAGATAAATATATAGGAAGGCCGGTATTTTTTTCAAGAAAATGTGGCAACCCTAGGTGGTACATGTACCCCTAGTAAAGTGTCTGTTTCTCAACTTGCCTTGTGGCTGAAATTCCACTGGAAAAAGATGAGTATTTAGCTAGTGAAAGGTTATGCTATATCGTTTACTTCAGCTGTGAAAGCAGTAACACCAGGCATGGGACCTGTAATCTGGAAATCTGATGTCCAGAAAGCTCTGAATTATGGGAAGCCTATCTCCCATAGACTCCATTTTAAGCATATAATTCCTATTTTTTTCTTTAATAATTTCCTTTTTCTCTGTAATAATAAAACAGTGCCTTGTACTTCATGGTAACTAAGTTGCATAAATCCATAAATCAGTACTGTTGGGTTTATGTAGTGTCTAAATGTTTTTTAGTAGACAAAGTATCATGTTCTAAATGACATTAAAACGCTAAATTCGGAAAACTCAGGTCCCAAGCATTCCAGATGTTACAATCAATAGCTGCAGCTCCGGGTTGATAGATAGATTGATTGTGATGCTTTTTAAAATGTATCCCTTTATGTAATGATTAGTAAGAAGCAGCAATTCTGTCTCCTGATGCCGAGTGTGCACGTACATATGTTGCTGCCATTACACAGGCAATTTACTCTGTACAAATTATCGCTATGATAGAAAATACAGTGTCTTGCATCACTCCGTTGCCTTTCAGTAAACATTGCAAGACGTAACTTGATTTGCTAATGTGATGTTTTCTCCTTTCAGTGTATTCTATATTTGTATACCTAATTGCACCAAACAGTGGAAAGAGGTGTGATTTATTTACGCTAAGGGAGAAACCCTTGTGCATGTTAATTTCCCTACTTCAGCTCAAGCCCAGAGCATGCATATTATATGTTACATAAGCCAAGCAGCTGTTTGGTGGCAAATGTTTCACCTTCTTAATTGCTTCATAGTGCTACAGTATTTGCTCTTCCACCTAAGCGTAAATATGATATGGCCCACAAATTGAAATACAATAATGAAGTTGTTTGTGCATGTTTTTCAAAGAACAGAGCCTAAAAGCACATGTCAGTGTAAGCACAGGTTGTAAGTGCCCAAACTGGCAGTGCATAGCTTTATCAGGCTTGAAGAAATGTCTTATGAACCCTGGTTATTCCTAGTTTGCTGAATGATGCACAGGATAGAAATGTTCTATGAGTAGGGTTGCCACCTGGCCGGTATTTTACTGGACTGGCTGGTAAAAATGACACTTTACGCCAATGTTATTAATAGGAAAAAACGGCAACAATATAGGAAGGCCGGTATTTTTTTCCAGAAACGGTGGCAACCCTATCCATGAGACCTGCCCTTCAACTACCACCCTCTCTGGATTGTGAGGAGGTGATAGATTTTAGAATCAAAAAGAGCTATGCCTAAGAGCCTACTTAGTTGGGATGATGCAAATTGTTAAAGGAGAAGGAAAGGCTGGAGGCATATGGGGGTGCCAAACTTTAGGCACCCCCAGTGTCAGACTGGCCCACCAGGATACCAGGAAAAGTCCCGGTGGGCCCAGGTGTCAGTGGGCCCTCATGCTGCTAATTTGGCCAAGTTCATGGCCATTCCCTATTTCTAGAGACTAAATAGATGTAATAATAGATTATAGTATGTAAAGAAAATACACTAGGAGAATAGAGGTTGAATGAGTAGAGGAAGAATATTAGTACTAAGAGTGGGTCCCTGGTCTAAGGTTTTTGGGTGGGCCCCTGATGTCCCAGTCCGACACTGGGCACCCCCAAGTGATTGTATACCCCAGAAAATGCAATCTTCTATAAAACCTGGGGCATTAACTTTTTTCTGTAATGTCGTATTCACTATTTTCATATACTGCAGTTTAATTTATGAAATATAAGGCAATGTGCAAAATGTATTTAAAGGAGAAGGAAGGCTGGAGGCATATGGGGGTGTCAAAAGTTAGGCACCCCAAGTGATTATATCTACTTATCTGAAACCCCGGCCCGGTGCTCCTATCAGCAGAAATCTGCACTGGCCTGGGGTTATATAATATAAGTGAGCACCAGGGAGAGATCTACTTCTGTTTTCTTCTGTCTTCGATTACCTGAGACTACAGCCGTGCGAAGACAGAAGTAGATCTCTCTGTGGTGCTCACTTATATTATATAACCCCAGGCCAGTGCAGATATAACCCTGGGCTGGTACAGATTTCTGCACATTTTTTACATGGTGAAGCCAGGTGATGTGTGGTGTATTATCCCACTGTTTTTTTTACACGTTATAATAAATATGCCCCTTAGTGTAGGTGTGTTGTCATGATTTTTATGTGTAATTCATTCTACCATTTAAAATGTTATTCTTGAACCAATAAATGTATTTTTTTGTTGTAATACAAGTGTGTAGACAGCCATCTCATCTCATTGTTTCTGGTCTTGTGCTCAGAAAGAGCCAGCACTTCACAGTGGAACTGCTTTCAGACAGGCTCAATATAACTGAAGTAGTCTCGACTTGAGTTAGCTGGACATGGATTTTTACTACTGTGCGCTGTTCTCATATCTACCACTAGGTGGGGCATGGGAGCTTTTTTAGAAGTGCAGGTGTCAGGGAGCTGTTGTCTGGTGACATTCCCAATGTTCTGCTTATGGGCTGCTGGGGGGGAAAAGGGACAGGTAATAACACTACAACTTGCAGTGCAGCAGTAAAGAGTGATTGAAGTTTATCATAGCACAAATTACATGACTGGAGGCACCTGGGACATTGACATGTCTAACCCCATGTCAGATTTCAAAATTAAATATAAAATAAATCTGTTTGCTCTTTAAATGCTCTTAGGATCAGATACTTGGGGGGCATGCAGGGAACAGAGTGCTAATGTTGAAAAGACCATTAAACACAATTAAACAAAATCTTTGTGGCAATGGGATAGGTGAAGTGGCAGTAAAATGTTCTTTAGATGAAAGCTCCAAAACTGGAGAAGATTTTGGAACAGAGGGGTACAATAAGTTCATATCATAGATTAAAACAGGGATTCTTAGCCTTGAGGACCAGACCCAAAAATGGGTCCCCATGCTGTTTAGTGTGGGTCTCCCTGATCTCCTTTAAAGGGGTGATTCAGCTTTAAGTTAACTTTTGGTATGTAATTGAATAGCTAATTCTAAACAACTTTTCAGTTGGTCTGTAAGGCTATGAATTTATCATTATTAGAGATGCACCGAATCCAGAATTCGATTCGGGATTTGCTCAGGATTCTGCCTTTTTCAGCAGGATTCGGATTTGGCCGAATCCTTCTGCCCGGACTAACTGAATCAGAATCCTAATTTGCATATGCAAATTAGAGGCAGAGAGGGAAATTGCATAAGTTTTTGTCACAAAACAAGGAAGTAAAAAATATTTTCCCCATTCCCACCCCTAATTTGCATATTCGGTTTGGTATTCGGCAGAATCTTTCACAAAAGATTCAGGGATTTGCCAGAATCCAAAATAGTGGATTTGGTGCATCCCTAATCGTTATTGCTACTTTTTATTACTCCTCTTTCTCTTTAGAGCCTCCCCTTCCCCTGTACATATTCCAGTCTCTTATTCAAATCAGTACATGGTTGCTAGGATAATTTGTACCCTAGTAACCAGATTGCTGAAATTGCAAACTGGAGAGCAGCTCAATAAAAAGCTAAATAACGCAAAAAAATGAAAACCAGTTGTAAATTGTCTCAGAATATCACTCTCTACATCA
Organism: Xenopus borealis; assembly: GCA_024363595.1. NCBI lineage: Eukaryota > Metazoa > Chordata > Amphibia > Anura > Pipidae > Xenopus > Xenopus borealis. The sequence continues at coordinate 117,269,183 of CM044441.1, read as the reverse complement.
TATTAAAAGTTAACTCAGAGGTGAACAACCTATTTCATATGTTCTAGACCAGTTCATTGGTCACAAAGCGGATACCCTGATATAATGTGATGGCCTTGAGAAAAATATTGAGTAACACTGGAGAAGAAGCTGGGAAAGACAACAGAGGAGAAGGACACATTGGCATCACAAAGGCTAGGAAAGGTCATGGAGCAAAAGCACAATATCTACTCCTAAACATCATAGCTAGACGGTGTATTGCACAGTAAAATGAGTAAAATCTACTCTCAGTGTGAAACGTTTTATGAGTAATGCTTCTAAATCCTTTTACCAGAATGCTCACCCAGATATCTGCAAATGGTATCTTGGGATTTGTGTGTAAGCAATAGCTGGAAGGACACATATTGGCCATTCCACAACTATATAATACAAAAGAAATATACCTACAGATGCAGTCACTTTGGATGGTGAGTTTAATGCGTCGCGACTTAACTCATTTATCTCATCTATCCCACTTAGCACAGAATATTGTGTCACAGCATCCCATCCAATTAAATAGTTCACCATTGAAAACAATGGTGCTTTGGTATGCTAATGAAAAGGTTAAATGCATTAAATGAGTTAAGATAACTTTAGATAACACAGTTTCTTCAATTAATGCTGAGTCACGACGCATTTAACTTACAAATCCAAGTGACTCTATCTGTATGCTAAATGGCAACTTTGTAACTCTTTGCAAATACAGAAATGCTAAATACAGGGAGTCCTTGAGATACAAACATCCAACTAACACTTACAAATGGAGGTTATTACAGTAACATACTGTGGTTTGCTTGACCATTATTAGCATTTACATATTTACATAGTTACATAGTTAAATTGGGTTGAAAAAAGACAAAGTCCATCAAGTTCAACCCCTCCAAATTAAAACCCAGAATACACACACACACACACACACACACACACACACACACACACACACACACACACACACCCCTCCACTCTTTCACACAAACCATATTTGCCCATAGCTATACTAACTGTAGAGTTTAGTATCACAATAGCCTTTGATATTATGTCTGTCCAAATAATCATCCAAGCCCCTTCTAAAAGCATCAACAGAATCAGCCATCACAACATCACCCGGCAGTGCATTCCACAACCTCACCGTCCTGACTCTGATTCGAATAAAAATCTATTTGAATATTCGACTGAGGGGACATGGGCCCACCGGGACTCCTGTCGATGGTCACTGTATAGGACCTCCCTCCTGACGCAAGAGAAGCCGCCCTGTGTGCATGCACAAACGGCAAGGGACCACAACTTCTTTCTTCGTAGGGTCAGGAGAGGGGGTCTGGCCCGGCGGGGCCCATGTGCGCAGGGGCCCAGTGGGGGCCCACCGGGTTTTTTTCCAGGCATCCCGCCGGGCCAGTCCGACCCAATCAGCTCAGACAAGTACCACAGAAAGCTTTTTGTCTAATGTGATGATGACTGGGAATGTGTGTAGACAAGATAGGTAGATATTTGCAGTAAGCTAGGTTTGATGTATACACACAAGCGTTTTTACCTGCGCTCACCTGTATTCCATTTTGCTGCGTTCAGCCGCAGGGGAGCGCAGGTAAAAATTTGGGTGTTTAAGAGCCCTTAACCATGTATTACTTCTATTATGAAGAAGTAATTGTGGTTGATTAGAATTGCAGCAAAAGTGAAGAGAAAACCGAATAGTTGTTGATTATAGCAATTACAGGTTTTTAAAAGAAAACATGAGGTATGGCAATGAATAACAAGTGCTAAATACAGCAAAGTAATTGCATCCATAGCCATTAGCTGGTCTTTTCTTTTTATCTAGTTTAATGCTATGTTGACTGCCAATACTAAAAGCATAATTTGCATTAGAGATCTAAATAATTATTTTTAAATCTCAGCATCCACCAGTACCTAATTCATATACTTTGATGCAAAGATATTTACCTGTGTTAACAAAGGTTTTATTTGATGCAAAGATATTTACCTATGTTAATTATTAAGTGTGATAATAGCTGGATATCCTCAATATCTATTTCCTTTATATAAGCGAATTCCGTTTATTTTTATCACGGCATCTTTTTGTATTTCTGTCTGCTCTATGTCTACACTTCATTTAAATTGCATGTTGAGCAACAACAAATTGGCTTAAAAGACTGCTCTCTGGGAGACAAATCCACTTGTGATCCAAATTTGCTGTCTTTCCTACCAGTAGAACAGAATGGAACAGTGTGTAATCTGTCTGAACTTAGTCTTCTTATTTACCCAGTTGTCTAGACCAAGGGTCTTAGTGCCCTGGAAGAGCACAGGAATGAAACACACAAAATAAACATTGTCTGAGATTCTAAACACATTTTAGACTAGCTTATATGCTTTCAATACAAAGAATGATTAAACAAATACTAATACGTTTCATTAACACTGCAAAAAAGAAAAGCTAAAATTAAGATTAAAATTAGTAATACTCATCCTCTATAAAGTCACAAGAATAGTCAATAAATGTGTAATAAAAATAAAGCCAGGCATCTAGGTAGTGCTGGTGCTAAGTACACTCACGCCATAGATGTACAAGAAGAATTGTAACACCAGCCATCTCACATGCTACAATTTATTTTTTCATTTTGGGTATTAGCTTTAGTGTTAAACTGCTCCCCTGAGGATTGAGGAATTCATGTTTGCTTCCTCCTTTGCCAGTATAAGTATTCAAAATCACAAGTAAAGACACTAATAGCTAAAAATCAATGCTGGGGTGCTCTGCTCTTGACAAACAGGATACGATCAACACTTGAAGAAGGACGTACTATTGTCCCGAAACATTTAATCATATATTGTGTCCAGACCACCACAATTGGGAACATTGGACAGTGGATTTTTGGGTATTTGTGTCATTACTTGTGATTTGGAAACTGCAGCCCTGAAACTGTTATTCATTTGTTCCCCCACCCCACTACTGAGAAAGAAAAATAGGTCTATAAATAAACACAACCTGGACGAAGAAGTGGGTCAGTTAGATCACAGGTGGGAGGGATGGCAAGGGCAGCAGGAAAATCGTGGCCCAAACTTGCCCACAACCCAAAAATTTTCTGCAATTGTGTGCCCAAACCTGACAGACCTGCAGGCTTTGGGCCAGTCTGCGGATCACTAACAGTGACCCCAGCATTTCATGACTAACAATATAGGTCATAGTGACTCAATCAGCATTAAAAGACTAATTAGCCCCACTTAATCCCCTTACAGAACACCACTGTGACCTCATCTATCAAATTGACTGTATATATATATATATATATATATATATATATATATTTATATATATTTATATACAGATATAGCTACAGATAAATTTATATAATGCAGAGATCTCAGCTTTTCATGATGACCTAGGCCCCCAGCATTATATGACACAGTTTCCCAACTTTCAGTATGTTCTGCCCTGTCTAATAACAGAGACGTACAGAGTGACTTTGGTATTAGGAATGAATAGCTCCAGTTCCCACTTTAAATATTTCCATTTTAGCTCTATTATTCTGGTGAGTTGCACTTGACCTATAAAATAGAAATGATGGGATGGCACCACACCCTTCCCAACTATCTAGCACTATGTAATGTTAAGAAAACTGGACATACAGTATCAACAAAAAATGCTAATGCTAATGACTATTTTCAAGTGCATTTTAGAATAGGAAAATGTAAGTGTTATAGTATTTATGGCATGTTTCACTTATTAACTACTACTGTGAATTAACTGCGGTGGTTTAAATTAATTCCTTTATTAAATGAAGGCCTAGCGACTGACAAAGTAAATTATATGCAAACTGATCTTTAATTAAAAACCACATTAAAAGATGCTGCTTGTGCAATACATGGAGGCATTACATGACAAATCATATGCATTATTGTCAGGAGGTCTTATGTGCAATAATTTAAAATGCTAACATGCTTTATTGTGAATCACAATCCATATAACAATTGAAGCATTGCAGTTGATTATGTATGCTTTTACTAATGCAAAAACTCCCTAGGGTGCAAAGTTTATTTCTGCCTTTTAACTTTGCACTAATGGGGAGGAACATTTACCAAAGGTAACATTTTGAATTCATGTGAGTTTATACTAATTTTACTGACTCGAAAACTCAAATAGAATTAGACTTAATTTGATTCGAGTTTTTTTCCCCAGAAAAAAAGGAGAACGTCAGGAAGGCTACTAACATGTCCAAATTGGTCCCTGGACCACTCACATGGATTTGGTAGGTTTTAGGTGGCAAACTCAAGTTCTTAACGAGCCAGGGTGGGATAAATCATGAAATTTGAATTAAGACTCGAATTGGGTTTGGATCATTTACAATTCGAATTTGAGAGTTTGGACCTTAAAAAAAATTCAACCTTTAATAAATCTGCCCCTAAATGTTCTGGTCTGAATTAGGAAGGAAAATACTAAATCAGGGCCATTTATGAACTTTTGTTATGAACAAATTGTTCAACGCTGAAAACAAAACCTAGAGCAGGGGATCCCCCACCTTTTTTTTTTTTTTACCCATTTCTAAAATCCTTTTGTGCAACCATTAAAAACAGGGAGAGCATTTACAAAGCAGGTGATAAGTTCAATATCTGGATGCAAAATTCCATGGTTTTTTTTCCAGATTTACAGGATAGACAGGGCGAGGGTTCTGATTCCATTGATTCAAAACAGACCTCATGAAAACTTTTGCCAAATTTTATCCCTACTCTGCACTGTACACACCCCCTTTGGCTTTAATTAAACATAATAACCATTTGGCATAGAGCTGTCTGTGGCTTTTTACTATTATTACTATCATCATTTATTTATATAGAGCTGACAAGATATGCAGTGCTTTACCTTGGTTATAACAAACGGAATAAATGGCGAATAACAAACAAGGGTTTACCGAGTACAATAGGATTAGAGGGTCCTACAAATTAGAGTTTACAAACTAAAGGTTAGTATACAATTGAGACATTAAGAATTTAGAAACAATTTTGTAATTTATGATACAGCAATGTGATTAATTAAGGTACATTGAATAAGCTTCTTCAAACAGGTGGGAGTGTTTGAAAGTTTGGAAAGAAGGAGAAAGTCTAACAGGTGGAGGCAGAGAGTTCCAGAGAAAAGCAGAAGCCCAAGAGAATTCTGCAAATGATCAGCAAATCAACTCCTCCTAGACAGATGAAACCTCCAGCTACTTTGACAGGTTGACCAAGGCCTAAGGGAGATAAATCATTGCACACTATACTTCCATCAAACATCCAGCCAATACAAAGTCAGCAGCACATTACTTTTTGTGAGTTACATTTGCTTTGTATTTGTTAGTGTTGTGAATGTTAAAACAACCTGAACATCTTATAAAATATGATGTTTAACACATTTAGAAACCTGTATTCCTGTAAGTGTCTGTTGGTGTCTTGTTCTCTTTTTATTTCATTCTTTATTACCTCATACGGGTAATTTAAATTCACTGTGTTTCAAATCCAGCACACCATTTATCAAGTAGCCAATATAACAAGATAAATGTCTGAGTAGTATAAGTCAATACAGATTCTTAGTCTGACTGCTATTGATTAAGAAAGAATGATTTAAAAGAGAAGGAATGGTGAATACCTAATTCCCTGGGCTATTGCTCCTGTTAGCAGAAAAGTGCACTGACCCTAGGTTCTTCTGAGTGTGCACCATGGAGTGATCATCTCTGCTATCTCATTATTCAATGGTCCCAGGCCAGTACATGTGCTGAAGAAAGGCAGCTTTTTACTTAAAGTTCAGCTTTTCACTCTTCTGCGCACCATCAAGAAGATTGCTATGTGGTGCTCATTCAGAAGTCCAGCACAAATACGGTTCACTGCTGCACACCATTTACTTATTTATAGGGTGCATTCAATTCCCAGACAGCCTCCAAGTCCAATGGTATTTAGAATATACAAGGGAAGAAGCACATCTGTTCACACACGCTTAATTTCGTCCTTTCTTGCAGAATTTGTGGCACAAACTTTCGAGGACTAACTCCCCTGAAGTGCTCATTCAGAAGTACCTCTGGTCATTTGGCACCCCCAGTGACTCACCTTTCCTTCTTGTTTAATGTATTGGTCTGATAAAGTGACAAGTGAAAGCATAATAAGATAAACCTACATGCCGTCTCCTTATTGCCCTTATCACCCCTAGTGCTACTGAACACCTTCTCTGTATTTATGAGGGAAGTTCAGCTCCTTGTGCTCCAGAAGTGGCCATAGGCATTGATAGCATGGCAAATGGTTTTTTGAACTCAAAAACCTCCAGGTCTTTTTCTATCAAGAATTTGTCTAATTAAAGATTATCAGCAAGGGTGACACATACAGGATGGATTTTGTTTAAAAGCACTAATTAAAAAACTTAAATCCTTCTGAAAACTTAGAAAAGGACAGGTCCATGACAAACGCAATAGTATCAGAGAAAAAAGATATGCAGTTATGATGCAACACATGTAGGACAGTATGTAGATATCAGGATTTTAGATAAAAAAAAACATATAAGGGTTATGCATAGTTACAAAGATTTTAGAACAGGACACTGACACTGAACAGCAGTGTGAGACTCTACAATTCAAGGTTAGAGGGCTTTCTACTAATTAGGGTTGTAGAATGTTTATAAAAGAATAGTGAATTACAAGTATTTTAAGAAAGACACTTATAGCTTCAAAAACACACCCATTACACAGATACCATTTTGGACACTGTGCTAGCACAGCAGATGTACTTATGTGGATACCATACTAAGGTTAGAAAGGGTTCTACTTAGAATGGACAGAGAGGCACAAATATGTTAAACCAAGGACGATGATTGGATGTCATGGGATCAGCTCCATGAGGGAAGAAATGGTTAAATGGCTGTATCTTATAATATTACAATGTCCCCCAATGTCCTCACAAGCTTTCAGGATGTGTGAGCTATTATTTAATACTCTGTATTAATGTATACCTCAAATAAAGCTGTCTGGTTAATTTCCAGAGAGACTTCAAGTTCAGGTTCAAGTCAGGCCCAGGGGGAACTTTGGGGCCAGGCTCGATTTGAGTAAACATTTATTTAAATCCAAGAGGGACTTACTCATCATGAACGTGAATCTTATATCCCTGGAGGACTATACACTGATGTGGGGGAAATGTAAGGAGGTTTCTTGGGAGAACTAAAGGACAATTCACCTTCATTAGCAAAACAACAGAAATGTGTTCAAACTTTCAAAACCTGCCAAGTTTTGTAAAATGGTCATGGCAATTAGGGGGTGTAGCCACAAAAATCTTTTTGTCCTTCTTTCTGTTTCCCAAATGTTGGGAGGTATGCAGTTTTTGCCATTGGGGTGCCCTACTGACAGAAATCTCTGGGATCTTGCATCATCTTGCTTTCACTTTGCTACTGCTTCTCTCTCCCACAAGCACTTCCTGTGCAGCACTTCCTTCCTGTCAGCTCACAGAGTTGGGGACTCCTCCCCCTCCTTGCACAGAACAATACAGAGGAGAGACAAATGTACATAGTTCCCCTACATATATGTTATAAAATCTAGTGTAAAGTTGTTTATTATAAACCCAAACATAAAAGCAGACATGCTGTACTGTTGTCTGTCAATACATAGGACTGGTGTGTGACAAAAGAGGCCACTAGGAGGCATTAATATTACTTAGATAATCTTTAGAGCAATTATCCAGAAACAGTTGAAATGTCCCCAGATTAAAAGGATGTGCAAAATCAGCAAATCAAAAATAAAACATGCAAAGACACATTGGTCTGCAGTTTATTGATTTATGTCTGTGCCAATATTGTTCTCTAGCCAAAGGAAGGTTTCTTGTTTATAATGGGTTGCATTTTTCATTCTAATGAACATAATTTGTCAAAAGCTTATCTGAACAGTACAGATTGACGATTAATTGTGGAGCGCCATCACAAAACCCCATGTCAAACGCTAATCTCTGAGCCAGTCAGATAAGCCATGTGTGAGATTCCAGAAGACTAAATCCTGACAAAGTAGACAGAGAGAGGCAAAATCTGACACATCTCAGGCATTTCTGTAAATGGGGATAAACATATAGAGAAGTCAGGTTTTCTCTTCCTGTAAATTCTCAGTTATATTAAAGATCTTGTGAAAAAGTCTCTAGTTCATTTTAGCCAATACTGATTAAAGTCCCAGAGCGAGTAAGATTAAATGAAACATAAATAGGAATGTAACAGTGTGTTAAAGAGATACAGAGCTGCCATGTTCTCTCTCTAGGCACCAACCCCCAGAACAACCTGTCAATAAATATAGGATTCAGATAGACAGGCACGTACAGTTACCAGAGGCCCAAAGCTATGACTTTAAGGCACTTCTCTAAGAATCCCCATCATATGATTTCCTACAAAATCCAGTTCCACTGCCTCATTACAAACAAGTTGACAGCAGGCATGCTGACAATTCAAATAATGCATGACATATTTAGTATGATGTAGACAATTTGCAGTTGGCCTTATTATTTTATTAAATATTAAGGGGGACTGTAATATTGGTTGCTAAAGGTTGCAAAATTCATTCACAATCCATTTGCCATGCGAATAAATGTTTTCTTTGCGAACACTTTGCCCCATGCAACAGTAGGATAGCGATTGGGAATTTTATATTTTGAGAACATTTGTAGTGTATGTATTAAAATTTCAAAATTGAAAAACGTTTTTTTTGTACGACAAAATATATACCGAAACTCCAGAGCATGTATGAAAGGTTTGTAATGAGCAATTAAGGTTAACAATGCAATAAAAGCCTAACAAAGAATATTACATTGCGACATGTACATTTTTATTCACAATGTTTTGCTCTTTGTAAATTCTATTACATTAATTAAGTATGGGATCCATTATCCAGAGTTCTCAGGATCTGGGGTTTTCTGGATAATGGGTATATCTGCAATGTGGATTAATTCAGATCAAGTAAGTCTATCTAAAATCTTAAGATAGGCAGCTGAGTAACTGATATCGACCAGGCCCCTACAAAAATATTTTCAGGAGGCCTGGCTTAGACATGCACTTTCTGCAGCCCCAGGCCATGGTAGGGCATGCACCATCTCTCCCTACTGGATGTTGCACACTTACTTTAACAGTATACAGGGGCCCCACGTATAAACCCACCCCCGCTTAGTATGTGCGCTCCTACCCAGAGCTCCGAATTTTCAAGCTGCAGTTAACTGGCTATGGAGGAAGCAGACCCCATGATCCGGGCCCCCCTTGCACCCCTGTGACTGTGGTGTTTGCCTCCACTATAGTTAATTCACTGACAATTGTTTTGCATCCAATAAGGATTAATTATATCTTAGTTAGGATAAAGTACAAGGTAACGATTCATTATTACAGAGAAAAAGGAAATCATTTTTTAAAATTTAAATTATTTGATTAAAATTAGGGATGCACCGAATCCAGGATTCGGTTCGGGATTCAGCCATTTTCAGCAGGATTCGGCTCAATCCTTGTGCCTGGCCGAACCGAATCCGAATCCAAAAAATCATGTGACTTTTCGTCACAAAACAAGGAAGTAAAAAATGTTTTACTCTTCCACTTGCTAATTTGCATATGCAAATTAGGGTTCGGATTCGGATTTGGTTCGGTATTCAGCCGAATCTTTCACAATGGATTCGGGGGTTCGGCCGAATCCAAAATTGTGGATTCGGTGCATCCCTAATTAAAATAGAGTCTATGGTACATGGATTCCCCATAATTTGGGACTTTCTGGATAATGGGTGTCTGCATACAGTATATGTATACAGAATGGAAAAAGAAATGATTACTAAAAGTTACTTTAAAAATAAACTAATAATAAAAAAAAAATATCACTGCCAATGTTACCATGTGTTAGAAAAAATGAGTCTTAGCATACACCATTGCTGTATTGGTGTACAGTTGTAAGTTCAATGTACATCAACATTTTGGGAGGCCTGCACCCCCTTCATCAACCTCTCTCCCCTGACAAAGGGAGCTGTAGCCCACCAGAAACATTGTTGTACAGTGATTTCTGGCAGAATAAATAACCTACTTCTAAAGGTGGCAATTATAAAATCTGGTGACCTGGCAGCTTAATGGCTTGTACATGGGGGCCATCATATCTGTCAGGCCCGCGTGACAGATATCTGGGCTGAAATTAGACACATAAGAATTGGGCAGGCTTCATTTTCCCATCTGATGAATACTGTATAGGTCTGTTGTTGTGTTTTCACCCTATGGTAGGGACAAAGGCACACTCCACGCAACTGCTTCAGCAAATATCTTTCAATGTTTTATTCTAGTAGGATCTCAGTAGCAAATTTTTTGCTGACACACCCCCATCATCTAACATTCTTGTCCCTGAAACATTTGCTATTGAGATCTCACTAGAATAAAACATTCAAAGATTTTTGCAGAAGCAGTTGTGTGAAGAGTGCCATCGTTCACCTCCAAATACGTTTTTGGATATTTTTAACAAGAAAGGAAAAAAAGACATATAATTCACATATATGGGCCCCCTTTGTATGATTCATTTTCCCATCTGATGAATACTGTATAGGTCTGTTGTTGTGTTTTCACCCTATGGTAGGGACAAAGGCACACTCCACGCAACTGCTTCAGCAAATATCTTTCAATGTTTTATTCTAGTAGGATCTCAGTAGCAAATGTTTTGCTGACACACCCCCTCATCTAACATTCTTGTCCCTGAAACATTTGCTATTGAGATCTAACTAGAATAAAACATTCAAAGATTTTTGCAGAAGCAGTTGTGTGGAGAGTGCCATCGTTCACCTCCAAATACATTTTTGGATATTTTTAACAAGAAAGGAAAAAAAGACATATAATTCACCCCTATGGGCCCCCTTTGTATGATTCGATATTTGGCTTCTGGGCGAGCAATTGGATCAGCCTCACTTGGCCTAGTGCGTGGGAGGCCAGATCCGACTCCTTTTCTTCAAACTAACCTTATTGCTAGATATGGAAACAATTGCACCAGGAGAGCAGGGAGAGCTCCCATCTATCATTTTCCTATTTGTTTCTGTGAATAAATATACAGGGACCAGTTATCCTGAATGCTTGGGACCTGGGATTTTCCAGATAATGGATCTTTCTGTAATATGGATGTCCCTAGCTTAAGTCAACTACAAAATTATTTAAATAGGAAATAAACCCAACAGGCTTGTTCTGCTTGCAAAAATATTAATTGTGTTTTAGTTTGGATCAAGTACAAGGTACTGTTTTATTATTACAGAGAAAAGGGAAATTAGAATTATTTGGATCAAATAGGAGACAACCTTCCTATAATTCTGAGCTTGCTGGATAACGGATCGCATACTTGTATTTGCAATCTTGGTTAGAAAACAAAGCAGGCCTGGAGTTCTTAGCAGCAAAGAAGTATAAATATAGACACACAACTCTGAACCCATATGTCCCAATATTGCTGATAGCATGGACATTTGGAGCCATGCACATACTGTACCTATCCAGTCAAATACATGTCATCCAACCCAATGAAGACCATAACCATTTCAGCTCTAGTAGTGAAGGGTGGCATGCTGTTAGCTATTAAAGTTATGTTTCCTGCCATTTCTGTGGCTCATATCACCTCTCATCTTTGTGTGGTGATCCCCACATTTTTAAAAGTTATTACTTTTTGAAGCATACCTTTACCAAATATATCCTACAGAATTCTGCATTTTGACTTGAGGTCAGCTTTTGGGAAATGCATGTAAAATGTGCATATATTAACTATAACATCAATCTAACATTATTCCATAGCAACTAGAATGGTTCTTCTATACAGGTGTTGCTATCACTAGTGATGGGCGAATTTATTCGCCTGCGGACGAATTTGCGGCGAATTCCCACAATTCCTGAAATGCCAGAAAAATTTAGCCTGGCATCTGGTTTTGGATGCCAGCATCTGTTTTTGGATGCCAGAATCCAAAAACAGATGCCCGTGTCCAAAATGAGACGCACCAGCATTTCGCAAATTTTTCAACATTTTCGGCGAAGCACAACACCCCAGATTGGCCCATCACTAGTTATCAATTACCTCACTTGTGCAAAGGTACACTGTGTTAACACATGACACTTGTGTTAATCAATCAGAAAACTCTAGCTTTTTTAAATGTAAATGTGGCACTAAAATAAACAGTGACAATGTGTACCATATATGATTATATCCACCCACTTCTACAGATCTGCGTTAATCAAAATGTAGCAATAACACAAAAAGAAGGATAGAGGAGAAAAATGGCACCTACTGGACGACCAATGGAACAAAACTCAAAAAGATTGTATATTATCCTCTATTTCTGTCCATGGCTATTAGACTTAAAAATCCCTCCTTGCAGTTCTACCTCAACTATAGAGCCACAGATAGGAGTTTTGTGTCCAGTTTGTAAAAAAGTATGCTGTGATCTCCCAACACCTTTTTAAAACAAGTGCACAAAGTTCTTGCAAGACACCGCAGAGGGGAAACTCTCTGTGTCAGAAACCACCAGCCTCCCCACCACTACAATATTATTATCCACACGATTTTCTTTATGTCAAAACTGTCAAATTCAACTATGGAATTATCCAACCTCTATTCAAATTTGTTTTTAAAAATTGGAATTTGATTTTCGAGCTTTACCCTTTAAGAACTCAAATTCAACTATTTGCCACCTAAAACGGTCGAAAGGGAGACGTCCAAGGGTCAATTCTGAGTTGTTTGCAGCCTCCCGGACAATTAATATTTTTAAAATTCAAATCAAATGTGATTCAAATTCGATTCCAGTTTTCAGGTCGATCCTATTCACCCGAGCTTAAAAAATTAGATTTTTATAATAAATTTGGAGTTCACCGGAGTTTATGGGAATTTTAAAAAAAAACTCCCATGAATTTGAAATTCAACCCTTCATAAATGTGCCTCATCGTGTACAGAGAGAATAAATTAATCAAATCATTAATGTACATTAATACACTAGCATATTTCAAAACTGTATATTAAAGTTGGCATTCGAACATTAAACAGCCTTAAATGTAAAGCAAAGAGAACACATGGCAAAGGTGGAAAATAATTACATTTCCCATCAGACTAGGGATTGAATAGACACATTTTTATCACTGACTAAGATAATATTATGTTATATTCTAACCAGATCAATTTCCCAGTTCTGGGTGTTGCTTTAAAGTATAAAAGCATCACAAAAAGAACAGTAGCAGCGTGTTTTTTTTTACCTTAAAAAAAAGAATGATGCCTTTTCTTTCTCTTTTGTATCCATATTTCTGAGGTTTGTCCAAATGGAAGTTATCAGCATATCTCCGTGTTCGAAGGGGAAACATTAGCTGCCTCCACATTGGTGATATATCTTAGCAGGCACTAGGCCTTGCTTCAGTAAAGTCCAGGCCGTTTGTCTCCTTTTCTTTTGGTGAGGATGTTACAGTATAGGTTAGACATCAAGGACCATGGTGGTAGGTTCTCCTTCCGTCAATGAATCATTGCAAAGAGGGTTGTTCACATTTTGCCAGTTCTTTTCTTTCACTGTTTACAGACATAATGAAGGAATAAGGGATTATCTTTCTGTCTGTGTACCAGTGCCTTACTTACCCGGTGAGCATTAGTAAAGTGTTCCGGCTTACAGATTAAGCTATTACATTGAATGCTCTGATCTAGTACGGCTGGCCACACAGTAAAGGCTGAATAGTCTGAGTCTTGGGGGCAAATAAAGGAGAATTTAACCAAGGAAAGGAAATTCATTCATAAGGCATATCATTTCTGTATTATTTTCTACTTCAAACATTCCTTTCCTACAGGTATCTCATTAAAGTAAAACAGTTTCATCCAGATGACTTTCCAGTAAACAGATGGCAAACAGACAGACCCCACTATAATCTCCTCAGTCTTTTGGAAAATAACATTTTAACTGAATTAGCGGAGGATTGGGCTGTGGGTAGAAATCATTAACAGGTTACATGAAATGGGAGATAGTTGCTTTCTCCTTTATGTAATATGAAATAAATGTTTTTTTTTAAATGAATTAATTCATTTCTATCATTTATTTCAGGGCACTTTATTGCAAAGAAAGTTTTATATTTCTGTTATCTGACCTAGAATGCTTGTGTTTTCACAATTAGGGGCCCCATGCCTAAAATCAAACTAATAAACCTAAAACATAAATTTTAAAAGATAAAAAAATATATATTTTATATATTATGCACAGTTATTTGACATAGGTAGGTTACTTAAAGGGATAACGTCATGGGAAAAAATGTTTCTTTCAAAATGCATCAGTTAATAGTACTGCTCCAGCAGAATTCTGCATTGAAATCCATTTCTCAAAAGAGAAAACATATTTTTTATATTTCATTTTGAAATCTGACATGGGGCTAGACATATTTTCAACTTCCCAGCAGCCCCAAGTCATGTGACTTGTGCTCTGATAAACTTCAATCACTTGAATTACTGCTGTACTGCAAGATGGAGCATTATCACCCCCTCCATTTTTCCCCCCAGCAGCCTAACAACAGAACAATGGGAAGGTAACCAGATAACAGCTCCCTAACACACGACTACAGCTGCCTGGTAGATCTAAGAACAGCACTCAATAGTAAAAACCCATGTCCCACTGTGTTCCATTCAGTTACACTGAGAAGGAAAAACAACAGCCTGCCAGAAAGCAGTTCCCTCCTAAAGTGCTGGCACAAGTCACATGACCAGGGCAGCTCGGAAATTGAAAAAAATGTCTAGGCCCATGTCAGATTTCAAAACTGAAAATAAAAAAAATTGTTTGCTCTTTTGAGAAATGGATTTCAGTGCAGAAGTCTACTGGAGCAGCACTATTAACTGATGTGTTTTGAAAAAAACATGTTTTTGCATGACAGTATCCCTTTAACACCATTTACTTGGTGCTGTATTATTATCATAAAAGAATGAATAAGGCATTGGGGGAGCATTTTGTTTAGTACAAAAGGTAGTGTGATATGAACTATAGATGCATTTTAGAGGTAGCAGAGGGACAGTGCCCTCCTGTACATACATGGATAGGATATTTTTTTAACAGACCTTGTGAATACAGGTGGTACAGGGAGACCAGTGGGGCAATAACTAATTGCGGTTTCATAAAAAATATCTTTTTCCCAAAATTTAAGGGGGCCCTTAAATGATTTTGCACGACTCTAGTGCTGCTGACCTCATTCCTTGCTAGGTCAAACCTATGAAAATATTTCCATGGACTGAAATTTTAAAGGGGCTGTCCACCTTTATATTAACTCATAGTACTGTATCATGTAGAAATTGATATTCTGAGGCAATTTGCAATTGGTTTTCAATTTTTATTATTTGAGTAATTTTTTTTATTCAGCAGCCTGTCAGTTTCCAAATTCAGCAATCTGGTTGCTAGGGTCCAAATGACCCTAGAACCCATGCTTTGATTTGAATAAGAGTATGTAATATTAATAGAAGCATACCTGAATAGAAAAATGAGTACTAAAAAGTAGCAATAACACTAAAGTTTATTAGTTTATTTTCCGGCTGATTTCTTTTTGGACAAAAGCTCAAATTTTTACAGGAAAAAAAAATAAACTCACATTTTTATACCACTGAATCAGAAAAATCCACCATCTCAAACCTGTCGAGGTCATGTAGAAGTCAATGGCAGATGTCCCTTTTACAATTTGAAGATTATCTGCAGTGATTTTTGTCCAATAATACATCCGAAAAAATGATTCAGGCATCAAACACAATTTCATCAAGTTTTTTCCCACCGACTTTTTCAAGTTATTTTATAGATAAGGTAAATCGTGGATGGGCATTTGGTTGAGCTTTGTTTAATAAAAATATGAGCTGAATTTGAGTTTTAGCAAATAACCCCCTAAATGTGTATCCTTACAGGGCATTTGTTTTTTAGATGGGGTCTGTGAAAACTGGACAGGAAAAAGACAAATAATTGAAAAAATGAAAGCCAGTTGAACAGTGGCTTAGAATGAGCAATTCTTTAACACACTAAAAGTTAACTTAAATGAGAACTAAACCATAAAAAAGGAATTTGGATAAAAATGACATATTGACATACTGATTGCACCAGGTGAAATGTTTCAGCTTGTCAATAGCAGCAATGATCCAGGACTTCAAACTTGGCACAGGGGGTCGCCATCTTGGAAAGTGTCTGTGACACTCACATGCTCAGTGGGCTCTGAGCAGCTGTTGAGAAGTTAAGCTTAGGGGTTGTTGTAAATTATCAAACAGAAAATAAGGTTTGTCTGTAATATAAACTGATGCTACAATGCTTATTTCTGGTTTTGGAGCTGACATAGCTGATATAGTAATCATCTGTATTAATGACTAATCAGCCTTATATTGTGACTATATTTCTATTCTATGTGTACTGTATATTGTGAGTGGGTCCCTAAGCTCAGTAAGTGACAGCAGCACAGAGCATGTGAATCAGTGAATCAGCAGAAAAGAAGATGAGGAGCTACTGGGGCTAGTGATGGGCGAATCTCCCGCTTTTCACTTCGCTGAAAAATTAGTGAATTTCCAGAAAAATTCTCGAATTGGCGAAAAAATTCGTGAAACGAGTCGCGCGTCGTTTTTTTTGGCGGCAAATTTTTGCTGCCATTTCGCGAATTTATTCGCCACCGGCGAATCGCGGGAATTTGCCGCGAATTCGCCCCTGGCGAATAAATTCGCCCATCACTAACTGGAGCATCTACTGGGGAGACACAGACCTTTACTGCTAAAGGATGTGGTTGCCTTGGGCTGGTACAGAAGCACAAAACATAATGTACAACATTTCTAGCTACTTCTTATGTTAAGCTTTGGTGCTTCTTTAAAGGAGAACCATCCCTTAAGGTGAAGCCAGCAACACACATTTTTTTTTACTATGAAAGAAAATGTCATTCTTATCAACTGTCCAATAAAAATTAAATGAAAATGAAATGGTATAATTCTAATGATACGTTATATATCAATGTACAAGCTGTTTTTTGTTTCTGTTTTCTGCTTATGACCTTTGAAACAATGTTTCAAGGGTCATCTGTTAATCAGCGGATTCCTGCTACATTAATAAAGGCGTCAGTACAGCGAATATAACCAGACAGATACTGCTTTCAATCAACTGCACTTACAAATTAGTTTCAAATTTGTACAAATGTTTCTTACACTTTAAAATTATATTTTACTTTCATTATGAAAAAACTGCTTTGTATTGGCGTTCAACAACATGTGGTAGGATTTAAAAAAAAAACAACAACAAAAAAACATTCGCAGTGCAATACAATGCTGCATTTCCAGTTATTATTATTAATAAAATGTATTTTTGGAGCGCCAACATATCGCGCAGCACTGATAATCCTTTATTTAACACAAAACACATTTCAGGTTGCTACTTTAATCTAGTTATTTCAATGCATTGTGCTGTCAGACTGAAGCAGAGAAAAAGGAAAAGTGCATTAGGAGGGAAGTCTAATGTAAAAAGGTAAAACAGAAGAAAATCACACAATTCACACAGAACAGCTCTTTTATTTGATGTGAACAATAAAATGTGTAGCAAAAATGTGTAGCAAATGTTAACACGGCTTCCAAAGGGAATAAAGCATTACACTAATAAAGTTGCCATGGCAGACTGTTTATGCTTTTCAGAGCAGCTTTGATTACTTCTTACACAAGCATAAAGTGCACAGCTATTGATCTCAAGATCTGCAGTTAGCTTTATAAAGTATGTGTGTATAAAGTCAAACCCTGATTTTACACACCCCCATTCTGTTTTTTTTTTTTACAGTCCATTCATGTAATGAATTTTACTGGGAGTATTTCCTGGATTTCCTTAAAACCCCATTTATACTTTGTGAACTTGTCACTTTTCCCAGTTTTTTTTTGGCATTTTATATCTGTACCTTTTTTTACAGAAAATGTACCCTTTCATGTACCCTCATTTAACATTTTCCCTTGGAAAAAATAAAATGGAGTATGACTATATTCATATAAATTGGAGTGTATTGATAGGTCTGCTCAGTGTTGCTTGTGTGTGTCATACTCTGCTTGCCCAGTGCTGCTTGTTTGCGTCATACTCTGCTTGCCCAGTGCTGCTTGTTTGCTTCATACTCTGCTTTCCCAGTGCTGCTTGTGTGTGTCATACTCTGCTTGCCCAGTGCTGCTTGTTTGCTTCATACTCTGCTTTCCCAGTGCTGCTTGTGTGTGTCATACTCTGCTTGCCCAGTGATGCTTGTGTGTGTAATTCTCTGCTTGGCCAGTGATGCTTGTGTGCGTCATACTCTGCTTGGGCAGTGCTGCTTGTGTGTTTCATTCTGTGTTTGCCCAGTGCTGTTTGTGTGTCATACTCTGCTTGCCAAGTGCTGTTTGTGTGTCATACTCTGCTTGCCCAGTGCTGCTTGTTTGCTTCATACTCTGCTTTCCCAGTGCTGCTTGTGTGTGTCATACTCTGCTTGCCCAGTGCTGCTTGTTTGCTTCATACTCTGCTTTCCCAGTGCTGCTTGTGTGTGTCATACTCTGCTTGCCCAGTGATGCTTGTGTGTGTCATACTCTGCTTGCCCAGTGCTGCTTGTCTGTGCCATACTCTGCTTGCCCAGTGCTGCTTGTCTATGCCATACTCTGCTTGCCCAGTGCTGCTTGCGTGGGTCATACTCTGCTTGCCCAGTGCAATGTGTGTGCCATAATCTGCTTGCCCAGTGCTGCTTGTGTGTGTCATTCTGTGCTTGCCCTATGCTACTGGTGGGATGTAAGCCTGGTAGGGGTTTGTTCTGGGTGTTTAGTAAAGTTAACATTTTGGACGCGGGCGTCCATTGCCAGCGTTGAAAAAACACATTAATCCGTTACATTATGTTGCCTTAAAACTTAATATATCTGCCCAAACAATTAGACAGTAATTGCCACCAGAATTTGAGATTTAGCTGGCTGGTACCTGTAAAAGACCATGTATTTCAGTGACGTTATAAATACTCATGAAAATTGAATAAGACCGTACAATACATTTCCCATCATTGTTGAAGTGCACAGCTGCATAAAAAAATATCATCAACTGTGGAACAAAGTCTGTTTGATTAAATGTATTGTATTTCTACAAAGAAGCAGAGTCATTAAGAACAGAAAACACATCAAAAGCAATAAAGGGAAATAAAAATAAGCAATAGAAAGGTCTGCCATTGTCCAAGGCATTGTATTTTAATTCACGTTCTGACATGAAAAGGAAAATAAACAGAAACAGCAGATGCAACTTCAGGAAATATATTTCATCAGGTGCTTTCAGCTATGAGCTGCAGATGGGATCTCAGAAATAGGTGACAGTGCCTTTTAACTTTAGACTAACCAGCAGGATTTCATTGGTATCACCCACTCATCCCTGCCAGTAATTTTTTCATCATTTTAGCGCTTGGAGGTTGATTCCACCAAAACAAAAAACAGGTTGAACAGTGTTCTATTTCCTATGAGTAAATCAGAACTGTGAAGTTAAAAAGTATATATCCCATAACTATGCATTTGAATGGTGCAGGTCTCTGTTAAAGTAAACTATATCAAACTTGTCATATTAAAAAAAGACTATTTTGTAGAAATAAGTTGTTTTCAAGAAAACTTATATTAATGTATTAGTATGAGCCATTGGATAATCCCATATTGGAACATTGCCATTTTAAGAACTAAGGTCTGCCCCCCCCCCTTATTAGGCACTGTGCTCACACCCAAGCCAAGGGCACACATACATACTGGGTTACATCAGCCAATGAATGGGCAGAGCTGTGTCTTTTACTCCCACAACTCTTTCTTTTAAAGTCAGAAACTGCATATTTTCTGCCAGGTGATCAGTAACTGACACACAAACCCCCACAAAACGGCAGCTAAAGGCAAAAAATGTTAAAGTGAAAGATTTAATATATGTATAAGCCAATGTAAAAAGAATCCTTGCAAGAATCACTGGCAAACTGTTACAAGTTGCACTGTTTTTTCATTATAACTGAGATAGTATATAACCTACAAAGCTACAGTGTATAAATATTTAGAGATAACAAAAACAACTGTATGCATTCTAAACAAATTAGTAAACAAACCAAATATTTGATGGGGCCCACCTTTAACAGTGATGATATGTTTGTGTGGGTTTTGCAGGCTGCCATCTGTCTGGACATTCTTTAGTTTATTGCTCTACTATTTACAAAACCGGTTGCAAAAGTACAGTGTTTTTTGCCAGTGTAGCTGAGCCTACTGATCTGGAACCATGTCTGAACCGAGATTCAAGATAGACCCTGGCATTTCAAGTACACAGAGGCCCAAACAGGCCACACAGCAGCCCAAACAGCCTCCCACCAGCCCTATAAATAGTGACTGTCTATGGCAACTTACAGCGGTCTCTCTGGCATTTGCCAGAACCTACGGATTGACAGTCCGCAGTGGCATAACTATTAGGGTTGCCAACCTACCTACCTGCCAAGGCCGGGTTTACAAATTTACCCGAAATGTGGCTGCTGGTAAATTTGTAATACCCCTCACAAAAGCCCTTGGCTTGCCCCCAATCCGCTAAAAATCTACAATTTTTCCACCTTCTGGCCAATTGCGTGCTGTGGCTCTGCCCCTTTTACATGGCCCACGCGTTTTACGTCACAGCCCTCCCTTTTGTTCCCACCTCAGGCCGGTGGACATTTATTAAAAGGTGGCAACCCCAGTAACTATAGAGGAAGCAGACCCCACAGTTGTAGGTAGGGGGGCTGAGAAAAGGGGGTCTGCTTCCTCCATAGCCAACAAGAACCCCCCCCCCCCCTTCCCCAGACACTCTTACTTCTGACGGGGAAGCAGAGCTCATCAGCACAGGGTGGATAGTGGGCGGAGTCTGGGCAGCAGAGTGGACGGAGTCTGGGAGTAGGGTCACCACCTGTCCAGTTTTAACCCGGGCAAGCCTTTAAAAACTCAGGCTGTCTGGGTCAAAACCACCTGCCTGGCTTTCTGATTTCCTAGGATTGATGTGGCGATCGGCCAATCACCACCTCATAGCCCCGCCCCTGATATTGTGACATGCCTACCATCTGCCTCATCTTTTTTGAAGTTGTGTGGCACTGTTGTTGATAGTTAATTGGATTTGAAATTAACTAGTTCTAGTCCTACTCTATTAGTTAACATTTTCATGCTCAGGTCACGCAATAGAGATTTGTAGCTGCAACTAGTAGCTGGCTAATATTGGTTTCATAAGGGTAATGACACACGGGCAGATCAGGGAGATTTAGTCACCTGGCGACTAATCACCTCTTCTTCTGGGCGACAATCTCCCCGAATGGTCTTCCCATGCCATACCGCCGGCTTGAATGAAAAGTCGCCAGCGGTATGGAACTTACGGTGCTTCATTTACCGAATTCACCCAAAGTTGCCTCATGAGGAAACTTCGGAAAATGAAGCCCTGCGAGTGCCATATACCGCTAGCGGTATGGCACGGGGAGGCAGTTCGGGGAGACTGTTGCCCAGAGGAAGACAGGTGACTCTCCTCAAATCTGCCCGTGTGTCACAACCGTAAAACAGAAAAGTATGCTAGTCTCAAATCTCCTTGTGGCATAAGCACTAGCCTTGAGAAGAAATGTGTATGCCGAGGCTAAAACTTTTTAATACTGGCTACTAATTACAACTTCCTGCAGGGCCCTCCTTTCTTGGTAGGTAAGTTCCCAAGGCGTGACTGATACGGTGCTGCTTTAAATGGGAAGCAAATATACAAATAAAAAATTGCTTTTATAACAAATAGGCCCAACAATGTTTACTATACAACAGCCCAAACTAATATGCTCACTGGATACTTTTGACATAAATTTCACATACAACTTAAATTAGGATTATTGTCCTTTACTGACATTGAATCAACATATTCTGCAGTGCTTTACAGCGCTAATTGCAATTTGTAGTGTTTGCTAAATTATTGTGTGACCTCTGTTGTACATGACTGCAACATGTGGTGTCGCTTGCTGTCACTACATAATAAACTATAATTATGATGATGACTTTATTTTATTATTATTAACATGTATTTCTATAGCGCCAACTTATTTCGTAGCGCTGTAAAGTGAATGTGATTATACAACTAAATCACATGAATTACATACATAGAACATAAGGAGTTACATACATCACAATACATACCGGTACAGAAGGTGAGGAAGGCTCTGTGCAGAAAGAGCTTACAATCTAAAGGGAAGGGAATGATACACAAGGTGTGGGAGTGGGCAAGATCAGAGTTAGGTGGATGAGATGTAGTACTGTAAGTGGTATTGAATTGGGTAGTTAACAGTGAGGGTAGGCTTCTCTAAAAAAGTGGGTTTTAAGAGATTTCTTGAAAGCTGAAAGGTTGGGAGAAAGTCGGACAGACTGTGGGAGAGAATTCCAGAGGAGGGGTGCAGCCCTTGCAAGTCTTGAATGCGAGCATGTGAGGAGGTAATGAGAGAAGAGTTGAGTAGCAGGTCAGTAGAGGGGCGTAGTAAGCAGTTGGGTGAGTATATGGAGATTAGTTCAGAGATGTAGGGAGGGTCAGAGTTATGAAGTGCTTTGAATGTCAGGGTCATTAATTTGAATTTAATTCTGAAGGGGAGTGGAAGCCAGTGCCGGGATTGGCAGAATGGCATGGCAGAAGAAGAGCGGTTGCTGAGGTGTATAAGCCTAGCGGCAGTGTTCATTATGGACTGGAGAGGTGACAGTCTCTAGCAGGGAAGGCCAATTAAGAAAGAGTTACAATAGTCTAGACGCGGTATGACGAGAGAGTGAATAAGAATTTTGGCAGCATCTTGGGTGATAAATGATCGTATTTTGGATATGTTCCTTAGGTGGAAGTGACATGATTTAACAAGTGACTGGATGTGAGGAGTGAATGTCAGGGCAGAATCTAGGATAACCCCAAGGCACCCGGCCTGGGGAGACAGGGTGATAGTGGAATTGTTAACTATGATGGATACATCAGGGATGTTACTGGTGTTAGTTGAAGGAAAAAGAACCATTTCAATTTTGGAAAGGTTTAATTTAAGGTAGCGTTGTCACATCCAAGTAGAGATAGCAGACAGGCAGGAGGATACACGAGTTAGGAGTTCTGGGTTGAGATCAGGAGAGGAGAGATAGATCTGAGTTTCGTCAGCGTAGAGGTGGTAGTGGAAACCATACGAGTTGATTAATTTGCAGAGGGAGGAAGTATATAGAGAAAATAAGAGGGTGATCTACAGTGTCAAATGCAGCTGAGAGATCAAGCAGTATTAGTAGTGAGAAATTTTTGTTGGCTTTAGCCGTTAAAAGATCATTAGTTAGCAGGGTCAGAGCAGTTTCAGTGGAGTGTTGTGGTTTAAAACCAGATTGTAGGGGGTCCAGCAGGTTATTGTCAGAGAGGAATGAGGTTAATCTGTTGTAGACTAGGTGCTCTAGTAGTTTAGAGATGAAAGGTAGCAGAGAGATAGGTCGGAGGTTGTCAAGATTGGAGGGGTCAAGAGAGGGTTTTTTCAGAATGGTTGTGACTAGAATGTGTTTTAGTTGAGATGGAAATAGTCCAGTTGAGAGATTAAATAGATGAGTTAAGGCTTTGATTAGACAAGGGTTGGAATTGCGGAGAAGTTTTGAAGGAATAGGATCAAGCAGGCAGGTGGTAAAGTGAGAAGAGGCCAAACATTTTGAGACTTCCTCATCAGTAACAGGGGTGAAGGGGAACAGGAGAGACTGGGGAGTGTGGTGGAAGCCTAGGGGGGTTGAGTAGTGTAATGTCCCTTCTGATAGTGTCAGTTTTGTTTTTGAAGTGCTCAGCAATGTCTTGAGCAGAGATAGATTTGCATGGAGTGTGTGGAGACGGGGAAAGGAGAGTGTTAAAGGTAGAGAATAGTTGTGCCGGTTTTTTGGAAAGGGAGTTAATGAGTGAAGTAAAGTATGTTTGTTTGGCTTGGGAAAGTCTGGTGTTAAAGGAGCGCAGGGCAGATTTGTAGCTCTAAAAGTCTGATTCTGAGTGCGATTTGCACGTGAGTGTCTTTGGAGCATTTTAGTATGAGCAGTGTGCCAAGGTTGAAGAGGTTTGGGTCTAGTTTAGATTTTAAAGGAGCAAGCTCCTTAAAGGAACAGTAACACCAAAAAATGAATGTGTTTTAGAGTAAAGAAAATATCATGTAGTGTTGCCCTGCGCTGTTAAAACTGATATGTTTGCTCCAGAAACGCTACTATAGTTCATATAAACAAGCTGCTAAGTAGCAATGGCGGAAATTGAAAAATGGCTACATGGCATTGGCACAGGATAAATAATGGATAACGGATAACATTATGTTATACAGAGCTTATCTGCTATTTACTGTGTAACTTGAGCCTTTTCTCCTTTGAATTGGCTACCTCACTGTTTATAAGTAATTTTCTAAGGTGAAATTCCCTCCATGTGAATAGAACCACGAAAAAGTCACACCGTGTCTAAAGGGGTAAATAAACGCATGAGGTATAAATACAAATAAATTACGATTCATTCCAATGAGACACAAATGTATTTACTACAGCTAGGGCTACTACCAATTACACAGTGTTTACTGTGCGACACGAGCCAGGCAAAAGAGAGAAATGAGACGACAACATAATACTCCCAGCCTCCTCCTCACGCGAGATACCATAATGACGTTCGCTGTCACAAGTTAGCTTGTTCCGGGTTTGGGAGTCACATGATCACGCTCCCGTCACATGATTCTGCTGTCAACCAGATAGAGAGGTCATAAACTGGAGTGTCGGGGGCTCCGGTTAAGCGGGACAGGCCTGGGAACCGGGCTCCAGAGACGCGGGTGAGTTTATTTTTTATTATTTCTCCCTGTTGCATTCATTGTAGGGGAGTAGCATTGCGGCCTGTAGTATTGTACACGATTATTATATGTATTTTTTTTATCAGTCACTGGATATTTGCAGTTTTATTCCCTGTGTAACAATAATCTAAAGCCTTTCCCTTGCAGTCATGTCATTGTGGTCATCCAACATAAAGCTGGGAACAGGACACTGCAGTGATCATTTATCACTGTTAGATTGTAAGCTCTGTGGAGCAGGGGCCCCTCTGTATCTCCTGGTTATCACTCAGTATTTGTATGCAAGCGGTGTTGCACAGCACTACAGAAAAAGTAGCTGCTTTATAAATAGTGCTTCAGTAGTGGGATCACTTTCTGTGTTACATTTTGCTAAATTTGGGTATTAGAGGTCACAGGGTACAACCCACTGTGCCCCTCAAGTTGTTGCTAAACTTCAAATCTGCAGTGTCCAAAAGTGAGTTTATTACCAGCAGATCCGATCCCAGTAGCCTTGCTTTGGCCACAAACCCTGCTTCATAACATCACCCATCTGGGTACTCTCCATTATTTCAACTTTAAAACAGTGTTTTCAGAAGTGTGTGTTTATTCCTTTTACATAAAAGATTGTATTCTTATAGCCTAATGCAATAAGTGGGATACCCTAAAAAAATAACTTCACTTATAATAAATGCTACATCATTAATATCTGGGCACTCTTATTTTTAGGGATGTGCAGTACAGGTATGGGACCTATTATCCAGAATGCTCGGGACCTGGGGCTTTCCAGATAATGGGTCTTTATGTAATTTGGATATTCACAACTTAGTAACAACAAGTAACATAACAATAAAACTGTTTGCTACCAGAGCAATATTTTTCTGTCTAATGGGCCAGTGACCCCCTTCTGAAAGCTGGAAAGATTATAGAAAAAAAAAAAAATGCAGACCACACATTGGGTGCACGATAGGGGGGCACAGGAGCAGGTGGATTTTGCATTTTTAGGCACAAATGTCAATATCTTAGTTTAATGATAGCTTTTAAAGTTCTTTATTTAATAGCTCTATATAAGCTAAGTATCTTTACAAAATACTAAGGCAGAGATGTTTTATTAAAAGCCTTATATATTGTTAAAGTATTTATATGAACAATATACAATACATAGTCTGGTATCTGAATTATGCTCTTTATCCAATGTTGCAGAATACACCCATTTCTTCTACTGCTTGTCTTCCTGACGGTAACCAGAGAGCTCTGCTAATTTCCTGCTGAAGGTAAGGCTAAGTACTAGAGAGAACTCGGCACAGTGTGGAAAAATCTGGCCGCACCTTTCAGAGCATTGTTTATGGAAAAGCAAAGTGAGTGTTTTGTCATCAGATTCAGCTCATTGCACCAGAAATGAAGGACACCACAAGAGTGAAAGTCAAACTCTGGTGAACCATATCTACATTTTTCCCATTTACTTAGTGTAGGTGTATTTATGCACCTTAAAGGACATTTCAACAATATTTCACTGAGGGGTGTCAACATTTTAGGCCGTGAAATAAGTAAAGTTTCTTCCCCATACTAGTGTTCCTTTTAGGAAAAAAAACTGCACCACACTGCCACTTTCCTTTCCAGAATCCCTAATGCTGATTGGCACCAAGCAGTGTTTTATTCCTAACAGGAGCACAAGCAGGAAGGAAAAACCTAGGAATCCTATCCACTCGGGGTGCTCCTAACATTTTGGCACACCCCAGAGAGTAGGAGTTTCTTTGCCCTGTCTTTTTGATAGTAAAAGAATGGAAACTTTGTAGCCCCATTTGTGCAAACATTGCTTATTACTACCTGCATACGTACCACCTACTTTGTGCAATAGGCAGAAAGCAGAGCACACAAGCCCTTTGCTAAATACCTGCCTTGTAGTGGTAAGTGCACTGCACTTTACTATGATCTTCATACCTTAAGTCTGTATTATTTGGGATCAAGTACAAGTTACTGTTTTATTATTACAGAGAAACAGGAAATCATTTTTAAAAATCTGATTATTAGAATAAAATTGGGTCTATGGGAGATGGCCCTTCCGTAATTCAGAGCTTTCTAGATAATGGGATTCTGGATGCCTTACCCGTACCTGAAAAAGCCAGCTTATATAAAATTGGTCGGGTATATATTTATATAGTGACCATATTACATATTGTTTTCTGCATTCAATTTACACAATATTTAGCTAAAACATAGTAAAATTGCTTGTGCTCCAATACATTACTAATATGGTTCTCTCTCTTTCTTTTTTTTAAGTGACAAAAAAATGGATATTCGGGGTGCTGTTGATGCTGCTGTTCCAACAAATATCATTGCAGCAAAAGCTGCAGAGGTTCGCGCAAATAAAGTAAACTGGCAATCATATCTCCAGTGAGTATGAGATGTATTTGGTGTGTTTTCTATTATAGCCTGAGGGGCAGATGTTCAGAAAAAATTAATGCATCTAGACTAACATACATTATACCTAATGCAGGTTTAACTGTTCCGTTAACTGCTCATCAGCCCTTTATATTGACATGGAAACATTTTTGCCCATTCTTCCTTACAGAACAACTTTAACTCAAGGATGTTGGTGGGGTTCCAACTTGCCACAGTTCCTTCCACAACATTTTTATAGGATTAGGGTCAGGATTGGATATTCCAAAACATTAATGGGCAGATTTAATAAGGTTAAGTTGTGTTTTCCACAGGGATGCACCGAATCCAGGATTCGGTTCGAGATTCGGCCTTTTTCAGCAGGATTCGGATTCGGCCGAATCACATAGCTCCAAACACTACCACTATTTTGGATTCGGCCGAACCCCCGAATCCTTCCCGAAAGATTTGGCCGAATACCGAACCGAATCCGAACCCTAATTTTCATATGCAAATTATGGGTGGGAAGGGGAAAACATTTTTTACTTCCTTGTTTTTTGCCAAAAAGTCATGTGATTTAGCTCCCTGGCCCTAATTTGCATATGCAAATTAGGATTCGGATTCGGCCAGGCAGAAGGATTTGGCCGAATCCGAATCCTGCTGATAAAGGCCGAATCCTGGCCGAATCCCGAACCGAATACTGGATTCGGTGCATCCCTAGTCAAAACCTCACATTCTGAGGTTTAAAAAAAAAAAACAAAAAAAAAAACCTGAATATTTTGAGTCATAAAAAAAAAAAAAGATTTATTATACCCCGACCCTGGAAATAGTTTGAATCTGAAAAAAAACATTTTCTAAAACCTTTTTAGGTCATGTCGTAGTCAATGGCAGAGGTCATTTGGAGATGTTAATAGCCTGCATGATGTTCAAGTTTTTATTTGGAGGGCTTTGCCTGAGAACTCTCTTGTGCTCTCTTGTTTTCTTTGGTAGATCAAGTTATGTGTTTAGGATTACTGTCTTGCTGCATGACCCACTTTCTTTTGAGCTTCAGGTCACAGACAGATATTGACATTTTCCTGCAGAGTTCACAGTTCCATCAATAATGACATGCTGTCCTGGTCCAGAGGCAATAAAGCAGGTCCAAGCCATGGGACTTTCCCCACCATGTTTCACAGATAGGAAAAGGTTCCTATGATGGAATGTAGTGTTTGACTTTTACCTAAAATGAGCTTACACCCTGCTCAGATGTGAATCGGATGCGCAATACAACATGGGTTCTACTCCCAGAGAGTTAGGAAAGTAATTTGCACTTTCTGTAGTAAATAAATGTTTAGTCTCTCCCACTCTCCCCTGGCTTTTGGTGTCTCTTAGTTGCTGAGAATTTCAGTTTATGATTCTGCTCTTATGTTCTCCCTCCAGCCACCAGCTCTCTGCTCACCCTCAAAAAACACAAGACACAGAAGCAGTTACACACTGCCAAAATATCAACACACCAGAGCCCTGCTTGATTTATACTCACTGGACACTCTGTACAACAACCGCATGTAGATAAATGTTTTCAGTATAATCCCAATTGCAGTCTCGCCTCTTGTTCCACTGCTCCACATTCACTGCTTCACTTCCTGGGTTCTACCTCTCACTACGGATCCCCACTTGGGTTGGAATGCGTATTCCAAGAGCTGCAGGCTGGGAAACATTCAGGCAACATGGAGAAGACAATCCTATTTATAATAGTACACACTTATATTTAAAATTCAGATTGTCAGCCTAACGCGTTTCATGATTGATTCACTTCCTCAGGGGCTCTAATCTACCTCACTAGGTTACTGGTCAATATATAAATATGTAAAAAATAAGTCAATAAATAAATGACTTAATTTATTGAATCTATTAAACACGAGCTTAATAGCTTTTACACTTGCTAGCCAATAGAATATGTAATTATGACATGCATAAGAGGAGTAATCTAATGAGGTAGATTGGAGCCTCTGTGGAAGTGAATCAATCACGAAACACGTTAGGCTGAAAATCTGAATTTAAATGTAAGTGTATACTATATTTATTGTAATAAACGCTAAATTAAATTACCTGAGTCTTTTTCATGTTGTCTGAACAATTTCCCAGCCTGCAGCACTTGGACTTCATATTCCAACCCAAATGGGGTTCTGTAGTGAGACGTAGAACCCAGTAAGTGAAGCAGTGAATGTGGAGCAGTGGAACAAGAGGTGACTGCAATTGGGATTATACTGAGAACATTTATCTTCATGCGGCTGTTGTCCGGAGTGTCCTGTGAGTACAAATCAAGCAGGGCTCTGTGTTGATATTTCAGCAGATATTTCAACTGCTTCTGTGTCTTGTATTTTTTGAGGGTGAGCGGAGAGCTGGTGGCTGGAGGGAGAGTTTGCTACCATGGAAAACAGGACAGCGGTTTGCCTTTTGCCACAGAACATTCTTCTAGTAGTTTTCTGACTTCTATCCACGTGCTCTTTAGCTAGCAAGCAAGCAAGCCAGACATGATACAACAGCAAACCCTGTGTTAATAAAGAATATGTAAACCTCCCAGAAAAAAATTAATCCCTTAACAGCTCCTTTAATACCTGCCATTTTGGTTGTACAAAGGTTAATAGGCTGCAGCCTTACTTTTCCTCCTCTAATCCACTAAACCTCCACTCAGCCCTTAATTTGGCTGCTGGCTACTGAGCATGCTCAGTTCTTCTCAACTCCAATTGCTAAACATGCCCTTCAGTCTAGCAGCCAATGAAAATATGGCACTACTGGTTTCCATAGAAACTCTGCTCTAGCTGCCTGCTCCTATTTTTTCACCTAACCTCCTGTTCTGAGCTTAAATTAACCATTACAGTGCTCAACCCAGGCAGGACATTTTATCAAAGTAAGTTTTGTTGTATAAGCCTGCATTTTAATTGCATGGGGGAGGTATGCTCAACTGATAAACAGTTGTGAAATTTCCATCCTGGAAATCAGGCGCAGCCACCGGAATACGGCCGTGGCGGGCGCAAATTCGACAGTATGCGAGCTGCAAGGGGGGCCCTGAGTGGGTGCGGCCCTGGCCCAATTGCACCGACTGCTCCCCCGGTAGTTACACCACTGCTGATATACATGGTAGGAGAATGTAGGGCTTACTTGTCCTTAAATATCCAACATTTGTTCTGAAAGCCAAAGTTCTGTTCTTTAAAGTGTACCTGTCACCCATACATAAAAAAACTGTATAATTAAAGTCCTTTTCAAAATATTTTTTTATATGTGTTCATAGCTGTTGTAAATTCATTTAAAAATCTTAGCTATAAATCAATTATTGCCTGCCCCTCTTCTATGCCTTAGGCATAGAGTTGGGGAAGGCAATTACTTTCACTTTACATTCCGCACTTACTAGATGTCCCTGCACTCCCCACATTCCCATTCTCTCTTTACCATTTAATTGTGTAGCCAGTGCATAAGGATAGACATCAGGTCCTCCCATCGTGGTGCACAAACAAGATTTTGAGATGATGTAAGGCTTGCCTTAACAGCAGTGTCCACAAAAGGTGTCTGCCTGTTTGCTATCATTATGAATTCCCAGACATATTCAAATAATTTTTACAGTGTAATTAAAGTTAATTTTGCTTGACTAACATGATAAAATAGGATTTGAAATCATTTTTTTTTTTTTGGGGGTGACGGGTCCCTTTTAAATAAGGCAGGCTTCCCACACTCACACCTCATTATTTGCCCTGATTAAAACACCTGACTCTTAAGTTCCCCTTCAAACAAACTGAGAATCCTAGAGGTTTACTAACTTTTGCCACATACAAATGTGTAACTTTGGATCATTTTCCTGACTCATGTATTTAATTGAGTGCTTATTATATTTGAACTGTAAGGCTTCACAAACTTTAGCATTTTTGGCTTTGCCTACTCCTAATTCTGTGCTTTAGCTTTTCTGCTTCTTCTGCAGTTCCAAAGTATCAAATTGAAATTATCATGATGACCAAATAAAAGGAATATCTGTAGAATTTGGTGTGATCAACCCTTCTGGTATAAACCCGCCAGGGTAGAGACACACTGTGCTATTTGGGGGAGAACTGGATGGTCACTCGGAGCGCCAGGCGACTAATCTCCCGCACCTTAACACCCTTTAAGTTTGGGGCAGACGGGCAGATTCGGGGAGATTTAGTCTCCTGGTGACTCATCGCCTCTTCTGAGGGGCGACAATCTCCCTGAACTGCCTTCTGTCTGCTTGAATAAAGAATCTCCTGCACTAATGCACTCTCGGCGCCTCGATATCCGAAGTCGTTGAAGTCTCCTCGTGAGGCAACTTCGGAAATCGAAGCGACGTGAGTGCATTAGCTCAGATGATTCTTCATTCAAGCAGATGGAAGGCAGTTCATGGAAATTGTCGCCCCGCAGAAGAAGTGATTAGTCGCCAGGCGACTAAATCTCCCAGAATCTGCCCCTACCCTAAGGCTGGGGACAGACCGGGAGATTCGGGGAGATTCTGTCGCCTGGCGTTTAATAGCAGGCGACAATCTCCCCGAACTTCCTTCTCCCTGTCCGTCGCTAGTTGAAATGACAAAGCGCCGGCTCTGTGCACACGCGGTGCGGCAATTTCCGGAATCGCCGAAGTTACTTCGTGAGGAAACTTCGGGTGATTCCAGAAATTGCCGCGCCGCATGTGCACAGCGCTGGCGCTTTGTCATTTAAACTAGCGACGGACAGGGAGAAGGACGTTCGGGGAGATTGTCGCCTGCTATTAAACGCCAGGCGACAGAATCTCCCCGAATCTCCCTGTCTGTCCCCAGCCTAAAGGTGTCAGGTTCTTAATCTAGATAACCTTTTCTTGCCCAACAGGTCCAGCATTCAATGTAGAAATAAATCAGTAGCACACTGATTGAAGTGAAATAAATGGATTTGTTATTTATTTAGCCCATGTACATACAATATAAGGGCAACAGTTTGGACAAAGGTCCCAGTGGGGTCTGAAATTTTGCCTTTATCTTGTATTCACATGGGCTAAATAAATAAAGAAACCACTTATTTCACTTCTCTCAGTGTGCTACTGGTTTATTTCTACACTAAACTAAATAAAGTGAAAAAAGTACAAATAGTCAAAAATGACATCCTAGTTCCCTGTATTGTTTAAAAGTACTGAAATAATGTGAACATTTATTACTGAGAAAGAAAACCCTGTGTGGCGGTTTCATTATTCCACATTGAAAAAAACAGAATCCAAGTTCTCTGTCTGTTCAGTTACCAACAAACGATATGTATCAGAAGAACACAAAGACCCTGCATGTGAGATTTTACCTGGCCCCGTATGGAACCTTATCTCAAATTTTCATTCTTTGTAATCGATTGGCTGTCAGGTACAACTGTGTGTAAGGAATGAAAGTACAATGGGCCACTTTTGTTCAGACAGTAGTGGTCATCCTGCTATTAGCTGTTACTGTAATTTGGATTAGCCTCAGGGGTTTTGTTGCAAATTGCATTTCTGTTGCACTTGAAGGAAACAGGAGCTCTTTCAATTTGTCCTAAAAAAGGAGACAAAGTAGAAAAAAATACAATGCTGTAATAAGTTTCTGTTCTCTAGCTAGGGCAACATAGGTGATTCATTTAAAACCTACTGGCAATACTAGTACTGTAGATCTGAGGTTTTCAGAATTGTTGTGTTCAGACAGCATTTTCTTGGGTTCCCGCTTCGCTCATTTAGGGGTAGATTTATCAAATTCACATGAAGGATTCGATATTCGATCGAATTTTCAAAAATATTAGAATTTTTGAAGACCACTTCGACTAGTCAATTTTGAAAATTAGATCAAATCGAATGATTTGAATAATTTGAATAAAAATCTGTTCGACTATTCGACAGTCAAATACTTCCCCTTTAAATTTTTATTCGACTGCTTAGTTCGCAAGATTCAACCTAACAAAGTGGTTTTAGTGAATTTAGATTGAATAAAAAAAATTCGATCGAATGGTTAAAATCGTTCGAATCAAATTTTCACAATTCGATCGTTCGACCAATCGAATAGCGGTAAAAGCCTTAAAATTCGAAGGATTTTAATTCCCATGCTATTTCCATGGTCAAATTCGAGGGTTTTTTAATCCTCGAATTTGACCCTTCGTAAATCTGCCACTTAAAGTTAGAAAAAAGATTAATGCTGTACTGAGTATGAATGGCTTCCCTACATTTGACAGTTTGGACCGTCCCACATATTTCAAGGTAAACACCCTGTATTGGTTATTGCCTTGTAAAAGCTAATTACAGTTATATTGCTAATTATACACATTCCATAGGATACTTTTAATTATTTATGATTTTAAATAAATTATATGGTAGTAGTACTTTTTGATTCACTAGTGAATGTATGAAATATAGGGTATAAAGCTTTATAAGTTTTAAAGCTGTTAAAGGGGAACCAAAATTTCATAAACATAGAAACCCCTAATATACCAATCACAGTTACCTGGTTTTTATGAATAAATGCCATTTTGTATGCTGAAATGCAGCTGTTCTTCTTTTTCTGCATCATTTGGACAGGGAAGGAGGGACTAAACACTGAATTACAAATTGTAGCAACCTCTCCACAGCTTACAAACATCATGCAGGAACTACATAACCCAAAATGCATTGTGTTCCTTTCCTTATTGAAATCACGTGTGTCGGGTATTGTGGGGCTTGGAGGATCCAGGAGGAGTACAGCTGGCTGCTGAAGAAAGTGACAGTAGTCAGCCAGCTCAGCAGAGTAGTCGGGCAGATCAGCAGGGGGCTAGGCTTAGGGAACTGTTCCAAACCATTTAAAATCATGACAAGTCTGCATATTTTTTAATTGATGTATATTGCTTGAACTTAAGTTTACTTTTCAAATCTTAGGTTTGTGTGGAGTTCCCCTTTAAACATGATTTCTTGTGGACAGGGAAATTGCAACCCTGGGTCAGCCCTACTCTTTTTTGTGAAATACACAGATAACTTTGGGTGCCATGTTGCTATATTTGCTGCTTTTCCAGAGATCCCTTGTGTACCGCCCCAAAATGGGGAAGTGCATGCAAATTATAGTAAAATTTTAAATTTCAATATTCTGTACGTGTTTAAGTCTTGGATAGCTTCAAGGCTAAGATGATGGTTTGGTATTCAAAGGTGAATGTAACTAATAAAGATTACCTTGGTGGTCCAGTAGTTCTCCCTGGTGGTCGGTGGGGGGTTATTCTTAGTGAATCCTGATTGTCTTTCCTGGTTTGACCCTTGCCTGCCTGCTGACCATTCTGAACTCTCCAATCTGACCTTAGCCTGTCCACTGACTATTCTACATTCTCCAATCCTGACCCTGGCCTGTCTGACTGACTATTCTCTATTCCGCTTGTGCTGGCCCGGCCTGCCTTTTCCACACTGTGTTGTTTGGCTTTTCTTCCAAGTGGCATTCCTCCATCTAGTATCCTTGATGAGACGATCATGCCCCTTTGCTTGTCCAGAACCTTTAGCTTTGTTCCCCTCTTAGTAAGACCTGGTGGCATCCAATTAGCCAAGGCTTCCTCCACAAACACTTTTGATTTGTAAAAGAAAGAAAATGCACAGAAAAGAACTACTACCAGTTGGATAACCAGATGGAGCTTTCACTAGAAAATAGGACACCTGTCTATTAAATAGACTTATATTATTATTATATTATTATTATTACACTAACACGGCTATGGGCAGAGTGCCCCCTCCTGTTTACTCCTTTGCTGTATGACTTTAACTCGGGAACCAAGCATTTCAAGCTTGGCTGCATTCAAATTCATCCTGGGCCGCAGGTTGGACACCCCTAGTGTAAAACCTTGGCAGTGACATTGTGTGCTGTGCAAAACCAGCTGCTGTATTTAAAAGTGTACAGACATTGGGCTAACTGCGACCACCTATTTCTTTCTCACTTTTCTCTAGGGGGCAAATGATTTCTGGTGAAGACTGTGAATTTATCCAGAGGTTTGAAAATTCTCGTCCCGAGGATAAGCAAATCATTCTAACCAGTGACGGAAATCAGGTAATATTTGTTTGCACAACCATGGCTGTGGAGTTGGTACATAAATTCTTCGACTCTGTCTCCTCAATTTTTGGTACCCCCCGTATCCAACGCCGACCCCTCTGTTTTAAAGTAACCGTGACACCAAAAACTGAAAGTGTTGTATCAAAGTATTTAAAATATAATGTACTGCTGCACTTCACTAGTGTGTTTGCTTCAGAAAGCATACACACACACAGTTTTTGCTAGTGCATGCTAACTGTAGATTATATGTTAATTACTTTAAAACCCTTTTAATTTTTTGGGGTTACTGTTCCTTTAATATACTCATGTATTTCGATGTTGATTGAAAGAAGTTAAGTACACAACATACAAGGTAGAGTCCTGCGTGGAAACAATTTATAAGACACGGACCTGAAGCGAACCTGCAGCCCGTGACCCAAACCACAACCCTCATATTTACCTCAATATTCGTAGAGATAGTGACCACACTCTTGGAGGGAATTTTTAGGCTTCTCTTCTCAGTGTACACCCCCACCTTGGGTGCTAAATATCCAAGTAGAAAAAGTTACTGAGGAATCCAGCCAAAACTGCAGTGCTTGCTGCTCAATTAGTGCTTTATTGCCACAACATGTTTCGGGCTTCTGGGCCCAGAAGCCCGAAACATGTTGTGGCAATAAAGCACTAATTGAGCAGCAAGCACTGCAGTTTTGGCTGGATTCCTCAGTAACTTTTTCTACCCTCATATTTACCTGTGATCTCCTATGACCTAGACCCGCCACAGCCTTATCCGCAACCCAATCTGCAACCTGCCGATTATCATTAAACAAGAAGTGATGTTACTGCAGACTGGAAGTGACATCATCAAAAGTGAGCGGGGACAGAAAAAAGTTTTGTAAAATTTTAAAAGTAGTAAAATATAGTCAATAGAACATCATTTAGATCCAACCCGCAACCCACAGACCTGTGACCCGCATCTATACCGGCACCTGAAAATCCTACCCTCATCCAGCAGGGTACCTGCTTTTTTCGTGGGTAACCCGCGGGTAACCAGACCAATGCAGGACTCCAATACAAGGCATATTATCATGGCCAAAGCTCAAAAATATAAACTACATTCTTTGGTAATTCTTAACCAAAATCAAAGTTAAACCACACAAACTAAAAACAACTGAAAAACCTAAAACAACTTCTATATTAATTAAACATGGCAACATGACAAGAGCTGTTAAATAAAATGCAAAATTAACTAAAGTATCGTTCTTAGAAACAGAATTGCTTCTGCCATATCCTTCTTCATAGAAGCTCTTACATCTCATTTGATCATTGTCAGTGCTTATATTTAAAGTTAATAGGAATCAGAATCCGAGTCGGCCATCTCCCATAGACTCCATTTGCAACAAATACGGTAACTGAAATTTTCATAATTGACTTTTTCTCTGCAATAAAACAGTGCCTTGTACTTGATCCCACTAAGATATAATTTAATCTTTATCGGAGGCAAAACAATCCTATTGAGTTTATTTCAATTATTGTTATGGAAAAGATCCGTTATCTGGAAAACCCCAGGTCCCAAGCATTCTGCATAATAGGTCTCATACCTGTACTAAAAAATACTATATTTTTTTTTGTGCTCAAGACAAAAACACAATATTTTGAAATTTAGTTGTTTACTATTATTTATTGTTAAAATAAGAATTCTGTTATTCTTGTTATGCTACCCATGTTTTAGCTTTGTCTGTCAGTGCTGGTTTTTAAAGACTCGGTGTGAGCATTTTTGTTTTTTTTTTCAGCTTCAGCTTGGGTGTATTCCATAAATGTGTTATTCCAGGTTTTTAATACAAATCTATTTACAAGGCTTTTTAGTTACTGCTCACTGAACTGCTCTTTTCATTACATTGCTTTTACATTAACCCATGTTGTTTTGCTGAAATATTCATATTTCTTTTCATTTTAGTGTGCTAAAACTTTCATAAATTTGATGACCCATATATCCAAAGAGCAAACCGTGCAGTATATTTTAACCTTGGTGGATGATATGCTTCAGGTATGTTCTCCTGTTTAACTATGTTTTATAGTGAAATATGTTTATTACACTAATTGATTTATTTGTAAAATATGTTTATTACAGCAATTGATTTATTTGTAAAATATGTTTATTACAGCAATTGATTTTATTTGTGTAATGTGAAAGCTTTATCAGTAAATAGTGGTGACTGGCATCAATTTCATTCTCATTTTAAGCACTTGTTTAATAATGTATTCTCATCTCTTCCCAAATGAGAATACATAGATATAAACACTAGTGATGTGCGGGCTGGTCCGATATAGGGATGCACCGAATCCACTATTTTGGATTCGGCCGAACCCCCAAATCCTTCCCGAAAGATTTGGCCGAATACCGAACCGAATCCGAACCCTAATTTGCATATGCAAATTATGGGTGGGAAGGGGAAAACATTTTTTACTTCCTTGTTTTGTGCCAAAAAGTCACGTGATTTAGCTCCCTGGCCCTAATTTGCATATGCAAATTAGGATTCAGATTCGGTTCGGCCAGGCAGAAGGATTCGGCCGAATCCGAATCCTGCTGATAAAGGCCGAATCCCGAACCGAATCCTGGATTCGGTGCATCCCTACTCCGATACCCTTGGGACCTGGTTTACCTGTGGGTTGGGTCGGGTTCGTGCAGACCTCACACCCCAAATTGTGGAATGAGCCCTTCTTCCTGCTCGCCCTGCCCTCCACTGTACACTGCTGGCTTCCGACTTCCAGGTTCCAGTTTTACAGCTGTACGCCTGCTCGCCCTGCCCCTTTTGTGACATAGAAGTCACAGATCATCCAGATCAACAGATTTTTAAATTACTTTCCAGAATAGTTTAGACAAACTAATGATTACAATATATTCATTTTTTTCCTTAGTATTTTTCTTATGAATATATTGAATGATTGGAATGCCTATTTTCTTACTCTATATATGGTATAGAGGGCAGGGGCATGGTCTGGCATGGTCTGGTAGCACTGGTGGAGTTGCATTATATAAATATCTCAATATCCCTGTTTCCAGGTAGGGTAAAAGATGCCCTAGAATGGTGTCCGGTTAAACATTTCTCAGCTGTGACTAAGGAGTTTCAGTTTTATGGTATTAAATGAAATTGTTTTTTAATTTGCTTTTAAAGTGATTTTATGTTCAGTTAACGAAACTGCACTGCACTGTGTAAGCAAATGTGAAACAAGATAGTATTCCTTCAATAAACAGGTCTTTTTTTTTGTTTGTTTGTTTGTTCTTTAAATTGTAGGATGTTAAGGGATATCTTTATTAACACTGGAGACAAACATAGTGAATGATGTTGCCCATAGCAAACAATCGGATCTTTGCTTTTGTATTTGCTTTGCTTTTACTTGTAGGCGAGTGTTCAAACCTTGCTGATTGGAATCAAATCCGACCACTAAAAAATGTTTTTTCCTTTTAGGGATGCTCGCGAGGCAACTTTGGGCGAAATAGCCGGGTGTAATTAACGACGGCAATTTTTTATTTTAGCCAGGCGCAGAGTGAAGGAAGGCGTCCGGGGAGATTGGTCGCTGCAAAGTCGAGGCGATTAGTCGCCAGGTGACTCAATCTCTCCAAATCTTCTAGTGTGTCCTTAACCTAAGTAGGAGAAATAACAACCTCCCAGAAAGTTGTTCCATCCTAAAGTGCAGGCATAAGTCACATGACCGGGGGGCAGCTGGGAAAAAAAATTGCATATAAAAAAAATCTGTTTGCTCTTTTGAGAATTGGATTCAAGTGCAGAAGTCTACTGGAGTAGCACTATTAACTGAAGCGTTCCCATGACAGTATCCCTTTAATCATGTGACTTAAATGTACGTGATAGATTCGGTTGGGCCAGGTACTCGGATTCAGCCGAATTTGAATCTTGCTAAAAATAGTTGGGGTTCTTTAATAAAAATGTTCTTTTGGATTTAAAAATCTTTCTGTTTTAACTGGACTGTATTTAGAAATGTAACTTATTGTTAATCATTTTTCTACAATACATATGCTATTAACTAGGATATGCTTTCAGAGCATTGGAAAGTTTCTTATCCAGTTATTCTACCTTTGAGGGGTAGAATAACTAGAGAGATCTGCTAGCCTACCATTGACTAACTGTCATGGCTAGAAGTCTCTTCAATACCAACATGGGAAGTCTCTTCAATACCAACATGCCCCCTTTTGAAGCCACATAATTATTTTTTTAATTATTTGGTTTTACATAAAAATGATTGTGCATTGGAGCTATAAGAGTCTTCTAGAGGAAATT
The DNA here is from genome assembly GCA_024363595.1 of Xenopus borealis. Classification (NCBI taxonomy): domain Eukaryota; kingdom Metazoa; phylum Chordata; class Amphibia; order Anura; family Pipidae; genus Xenopus; species Xenopus borealis. The sequence continues at coordinate 117,229,788 of CM044441.1, read as the reverse complement.
GCTGTTCAATTTCCTAATTTTACATACTTCATAATATGAGTGCAAATTTACTAAAGCGCGAAGCGTCCAACGCTAGCGTCCATTCACAACTTTGCTGATTTACTAACCGTGTCTCTGGCGAAAAATTCGCTAGCGAAGTAGATAGACTTGCGCAACTTCGCGCCCTTACGCCTGGCGAAGTTGCACACTAACAGAGGGATGTAACCACGCTAATTCACCAAGATGAACATTTTACTGAACGTTACCTCTTGCACTAGACGTTACTTCTCCAGGTCAGACCTGGTGAAGTTCAATACAATAGTTTGAAAAAAAAATTTTAAATTTTTTTTCTAAGTCCCAAAAAACGCTGGAATCTTTTACCTTTTGTAGGGTGATAGTCTGAAAAATAGAGAACATTTTTTTTTGGGTTTACCCTCCTCCCCCTCCCCTACATTTCCTAACATATGGCAACTCAACTGTACAGTGGACATATGATTAGGGCAATAGGACAACTTTATTTTATTTATTAAAGGTTTCCTGGGCTTGTGTAGTGTAATGTAGTGGCTGTAACATACACCTCTATTATTCGTTTAAGTTTGCGCCGTATGCAAATTAGGCATCGCTAGCGTAAGCTTTAGTGAATTTGCCCCTGTGTTCGCTGCTTTGAATGAATGTGTTTACTGCCTACAACGATGATTAGTACGGAATATGGTAATGGGTGTATGCTGATTGCTGAGCAGGCAAGATTTTTACTTAAGAATCCTCACAAGTTCTTGCTAAATATTGTTGGTTTAGGAATGCTTCCTGAATATTGCTGGGGTACAGCTTCTGGTATGCATTAACACATAATAATATGCTTGAATCTATTGAGATTTGTAGTCCAGCGTTATTTGTGTTTAGCGAAGCAACAGTGTTTACCTTTGTAAGTGCACATTTGGCCTTCCAATCTCACGTTTTCTTCTGGTTTTCTTATTGCTTTTCCCTCCTATCCTCATCTTTTTCCTTTTCTTTTAGATTTTTTCACATAAATGTTTTCCTCTTAATTTTTTTTTCTGTTTCTTCTTTTCAGTTTTTACATTGTCCCTATAACCTTTTGTATTCCTTCTCCATTCATCATTTTAAGTTGTTACCCCTTCTGGTCTTCCTTTGTTTTCTTTTTCCCTTCTTTCTTTATCTGCCACTTCCACCCTCTCTTTTTCTGTGATGTTCTAATTTACAAATCCCTTTCTAGTTCCATTTTGATCTTTATTTCTTTTAAAACCTCTCTCGCCCTGTTATCTTGCTTCTTTGCAGCTTGATATCTATAGATCAAGACTAGAATATATAGAGTAAGTGATACCTTTTATTGGCAAATTTAGTTGATTGTAAAATGAAAGCTTTCAAGACTATATAGCTCCCTGCTTCAGGCATAATATATAAACAACAGATTCAAAATCGACATTTATACAAAGTAACATAGGGTAAAAAAATTGTTAGCAATCTGACAAGTATGTGAATATTGTATTCCCATCCAAATGCTGATCTCAGCCAGGATTCCTCTGTAGAGGTTAATATAATTAACATTTAGCTGTGAGGTGATGAAACTCCTGAGGCAAATGTTAAAAGGTCTTTTAAAGTGTGTCCCCTGGGCAGATCTCACAATCCCCTACAGTATATATAATATATATACCGTACCCTAAAGCTTTCTTCTCTTTTAAATCCACATTGAAAGGTATTGAATTTCTGTGTGAATTCATATTCCGACTCTTTTCACTCCTCATGTGTTTTAAGACTACCCATTAGTATGGTGACTCTAAGGTCATTAATACTGACCACAGGCCTTTTTTCTGTTTTCGAAATGTATCCACATTTTTTTATGCTCTCCAATGTCAGCTATATTTGCTGAATTTTATGACCACTTCATAAGGAAACTTTAGTTTTAGCTGTACAGGAATGGAATCCATATTACAGGAAGGCCCCCTCCCCAAGGCTACATTTTATCCAAATAATTAAATTTGTTAAAAAATTATTTTGCTTTTTACTCTGTAATAATAAAACAGTAGCTTGTACTTGATCCAAACTAAGATATAATTAATCCTTATTGGAAGCAAAACCAGCCCATTGGGTACATTTAATGTTTACTTAATTTTCTAGTAGAGTTAAGGTATTAAGAAGGATCCACTATCTGGAAAACCCAGGTCCCATGCATTCTGGAATCTGGATTAAAGGTAACATACTGTATTACATTTAGGGGCAAATTTACTATTATTCCCCATAATTAGCTCGACAAAATGCAATATTTGATTAGCATTCGATCGTCGATTGCTAATCGAATAGTTTTAGGCTACCTTTTATTCGTTAATCGGCCATTCGACGATCGAATACAAATTTATTCGATCATTCAAATCATTCGATCATTCAAATCATTCGTACGATTCGAACGATCGAATACTTTGATCGTTCTAATCCTATTCGATCAGGATTTAGACTCCGAAGCCTATGGGAGGGTTCCCATAGGCTTCTATTGCAATTCGGTAGGTCCAATCTGGCAAAGTAGGCAGTCGAATATTTAAAAACTTTTATTCGCTGATCGAATGATCGAACGAACGAATATTCGATCATTCAAATCTATTCGATCATTCACTATTCGATGATCTAATATGCCTAATTTGCATGTTCGACCAATCGAATAGATCTTACGATCAAAAATTCCATCGAATTCGATCGAATTCGATTTTATTCACATGAATACATGTGAATTTAGTAAATCAGCCCCTTAGTCTCCAAATGGGGTATTAAAAATCAACTTTCTCTGTCAGCTCAAATTCAAGCTCTATATGGATAGGGGTTGACCAGCATTTCATTATCAGAAAACCTTCTTAACCCAAAGCTAATTGTTTACTGAGTGGCTTATTTCTTAGCTTGGCATTGTGTTTTACTTGTTTTGATCCCTCTTCCGGATACTCTTGCTTTAAAAGAGATGGAAAGGTTAAAACTAATGAAGTTTATATATATATAAATACACTGGTAAACCCTCAACGTAATGCTGCTCTTCGGTCAAAAGAAACACCACATTTATTTCCTTCTATTGTGTACACACGAGCTTCTGTATCAGATTTCCTGTTTGGGCAGGAAGTGATGTCATAGCAAGCTAATATGGCAGCTGCTATCTTAAATAAACCGAGATAGTGTCTATAGCTGTTTACTCAGGTATGGAACTGCATTCTAAAGATAAAAATGACGTTCCAGCTTGCACCATTGTGGCTTATCTATTGGCAGTAAAATGTCTTGGTAGCTTTCCTTCTTCTTTAAATATTTTAAACATCATCTAATCGGTTAAACATGCCTAATTTTACATATCTGTAGCATAATAAATAAAAAAGGCAGAAGGTAGGCAGCCTATATCTATTTGTAAGTGAAGTAACTGTTGACTTTTTATTAAAGGATGAGTTGTATTTAACCAGAAATATTCAATTTTCTGTTAAAAAACCGAAATAATATTTATTATACCCCAAAACAGGAAATGGCTTGAATCCAGAAATACACCATCTAAAACCTATTTAGGTCATGTAGAAGTCAATGGCAGAGGTCCCTTGAACCATCTGATGTTAGTAGCCTTCATTTTTTTTTCGGTGGGTTCGCTTGAAAAAGTGATTCGAGGATCCTAGTTTTTAGCCCTGACTACACTGGTCAGAGTTTTTTACATTCCAGTTAATTCTTAAATTAGAAAGCATTCACTGTGTGAGTTAATTGGAGGTTTAAAAAAGCGCACAACCGAAATAAAAAGAACACAAGTGTGAACAATTGCTTTGTATCTAGCAAAGACCAAAAGTGATTATCTGCAAGGCATATTTACTGAATTTTATAACCACTTCATAAGGGAAAAGATTTTGGAAAATGTAAAGTTAATGGGGCACGCATTGCATAGCAACTAAGATAAGTTATATATAGTGGTTTGGCCTGTGGCACAACTAAATGTTTTTAGTTTAAGACATATGGAGAAATGGTGAGTGTCCTACTGTGCAGCCTGGATAAATGAAGCCTGGATAAATGAAATGAAAATCACCTGTTCTTTTATGGCCCCACTTGTAGCATGAAAACCTTTCTTATGCATAATTTGATGCTGCCAAGAAATACATGAAGAGGAAGAAAATATTTCCTATATATTCCTAATATATTTTTATTATAATTTGTACATTCCTTTTTCTTTAATCAACCTTTTTAAATGTACAACTGTTATACAGTTAGATTCATGGAGGCAGATTTACTAAAGGGCAAAGTGACTAACTAGTGAAAATTCGCCAGCGTGACGTCATTTCGTTACCTCGCCGATTTACTAACGAGCGCAGGCGCCCCTTCGCTATTGAAGGAGAGGTATGCTAGCGTTGATTCACACTCTTAACGCCAGGCGGATGTTTGCTCTGGCGAATGAACGTAACTCCGTCAATTCACTAAGATGTGGATTTTACTGAACGTTCCCTCTTGCGCCAGACTTGTCTTCGCCACCTCAAACCAGGCAAAGTGCAATAAAGTAGATAGGAGTTTGTCAAAAAATAATTGAAAATTTTTCTAAGACCCAAAAAACACTAGCGTCTTTTCCTTTTTATAGGGTGACAGGCTGCAAAAGATCATAAATTGTTTTTGGGGTACCCGGCTTCCCCCCCTACATTTGCTAACGGATGGAACATTAACTAAATAGTGGCCAATATAATAACTCTCTCTTCTTTTATTAAGTGATTTGTATATAGACAAATGCATAGATGGAAAAGATCTTTTAAAACAAGTATTTTGTTTAATCTATCATTTGGTTTTGTTGCTGGGATTGCTTTTGCCTTGATGTCACTTTAATGGCTTCCATTGAAGTGTTGTAATGTTAGCCAAGCTTCTTACCCCTCCTTTGCTTGAGAAGAGTGCACTGGCAGTCATATTACAGTGACAAAATGTACATTGGCTGTCATGGAATGAGCATAGACTGAACTTGACAGAAATCAATATAATTGGACAGTAATGCTGGTGAAAGGAGGAATTGAGCCACCAAACTAAATAAAGATCACTAAGCAACAGCTCTTTATGTGTAAAAGAGCATAGACTCTCACTCTGTAAAGATAGTACAGTACAGTAATGATAGAAAAGAATGATCAGTGTGAAACACTGAAGAAATAACATTATACAATGAAACACAAAGCAAAAGAACCAGTACATTATTCCCCATATTCAGTAATTAAGTTTTTCAGAATACAATTTACAGTTCTAGTTATTGGAGTGTGATCCTTGTTTCCATATACTATGAACTTTGGGTGTTTAGTCTTCAAGGAGGATCCAGTCCATGTTGGGTGGAGGTGTGTCCGGAGGTCTGTTTGAGTAGGATTCGTTTCTCAGAATCCATAGTGACCAAACTTTGGTAAATTTGGAGGGGCATTCTCTCGCTGAGTATATTTGTTCTAGAATTGGAAGAGACTCTTCCACTAGGCCAACCCAAAACCCAATCCCGATCCTCCCTCTTCTCTAACACTTTCTTCTCAATTCCCGCCCTCTATCTTTCTTCTCACTCTACACTCAGCTCTACAATACCACTCTCTTTATTGTTTTCCCAAGGGTGTAAATAAAAACCTCCAATGCAATGCATAAATATCACTGTATTAACATAGCACTGTGTAACAAGACTTGTGTGGATATGCATTTGTGTAAAAATAAAAGATCAGATGAATACATCCTAATTATTCTGTCCCACCAGCATGAAATAAACCTATTTAATAAAAGATCAAAACAGCAGCTCATTGAGGCTTTTTTGTCCAGACTAAAATTTTTCAGAATGTGCTTGGGTGAGGGGGCCAGTGCAGATAGCTCCTGGTTAAGGGCTAGACCACACGGGAAGTCACCTGGCGACTAATCGATGCTTCTTTGGGGCGACTAATCTCCCTGAATTGCTTACCCGTGTCTCGCATCCGCTAAACTGTAGGTCGCCTGCACCTATTCACACGCGGCGCTGCATTTTCCTCAGTCGCTGAAAATTGCCTTGTGAAGCAATTTCGAGCGACTTAGAAAAACGCAGCGGGGTGTGTGTGTGTGAATAGGCGCAGGCGATTCTTCATTGAAGCAGCTGGAAGGCAGGGGGAAGCGGTTTGGGGAGATAGTCGTTAGGTGATTAGTCGCCAGACGAGAAATCTCCCTGAATCTTCTCGCCTGGACACTGCACTAACTTTTCTGTGCTGGGTAGATAGATTTGTAGAGGCATGACATTTTTTGTTTTATCAATGGTAAACGTGTTGATTTACATGCAAATCATATAAAAAACATTTGAGGGAATAGTGTTTTTCACTACTCCATTGTGAAAATCTTATTTTCTTAACTGCTAAAGATAAGAGCACTAAAATAATATATATATATTTGTTTAACTTTCAGGAAAATCACCAGCGCGTCAGTATATTTTTTGACTATGCTCGGCGTGGGAAAAACACGGCATGGTCCTACTTCTTACCCATGCTAAACCGTCAGGATCTTTTCACTGTCCACATGGTAAAAAAATGCTGTTTGTCATACTAGATATTTAGGTGTTTGGTTTATGAACAATACGGGGCAGATTTATCAAAGTGTGAGATTAGAACTCACAAAAATACAATTTACGCACTTTCTGTTCATTCCTATGGGATTTCTAAAACCATATTTATCAAATGGTGAACTCCATTGTTAAATATGGTTTTAGAAATCCCATAGGAATGAATAGAAAATGAGTGAGTTTTATTTTGGTGAGTTCTAATCTCACACTTTGATAAATCTAAGAGATTATACTGAGGTATGATTTCCTGTACTTTTGTGGATTGTTTATTCTGTCCTTTGGATTGTCCGGATTTTAATTTATACCCCATATAAATTGGTCGGCGTCCAATTTGGGCACGCCGACTTAATTTCAGCCTAGGCTCGGTGGACCTGTTCAGGACTGTCTGCGGCCCGGTTCTGGGCCACGGCACGGCAGTTGGGGACCCCTGCCCTAGGTAGGGTTGCCACCTTTTGTAAAAATGTTTAACGTCCGGCAGGGAGGCCGGGAACAAAAGGGGGTGGGCTGTTACGTGAAGGGGGTGGAGTCACACACAGCACCACAAAAGGGGTGGAGCAACACACGGATGGACAGGAACCTGAAAAAAAAGGTAAGTGCTGAGGGTATTACAAATTACCAGCAACTACATTGCTGGTAAAGTTGTAATACTGGCCCCGGTCTTGGCATGTGTTTTACCAGCTAGGCCACTCTCACCCTTACACCCCCCTCCCGCTTACACACACCCTCCAGTCACATCTCCCTCACCTACTCTCCACTGCTCCCCTAGTGGTGTTCCCCTGATTGCTGACACTTTTCTCCATTTCAGTTGCGGGCCACATGTCCCCCCCCCCCTGAACTTTGCTGTTTTAGGCCCACATCTTTGTGGCCTACCCACAAAACCAAACCTAATTACATAAATGTCAGTGGCTGAACTATAGAGGAAGCAGATCTCGCAGTCGAAGGGGGTCACGGGGAACTGGGGGGCCTGGTCTGTGGTGTCTGCTTCCTCTATAGCTAATAAAAAAACCCTGCTCCCCAGCCACTCTCTCTTATTGGTGAGGAAGGGGGAAGCAAGTCGGGCGGGAGCAGGCTGGAACATGGGCGGAGGCAGGACATGGGCGGAGGCAGGACATGGATATGGGCGGGGCAGAGGCAGGATGGGAATTGGGCGGGAGGATAGGAATCGGAGTGAGCCTGGACCCTCTGAAGATTTTTTTGCAGGGGGCCTGGCACACTCTAGTTACTCCACTGATGAATGTAATGACGTGAGGCTCCCTTAATGATGAGATACCATGCTTTTTACAGTATCATTAGAATTGTTTATGCCATCTTAAAAACACAAAATATTTCAACCATGTTTGGTTGGGGCAATAACGTTTGCATTGCAGTCTATACTGCATTGGGAATTACAAAAAACATAACATAAAAACGCCACATGTAGTAGTAGTGTTGACACCGAAAAACACAATGATGGTATGTACCTGCAGCAAGTTTACTGACTATGCCTGTGTCCACCAAATAATATTTTAAATGGGAGCTATTGCCTTTATTTTTAGAGGTTCACTTGAGGTCTTTATATAAAAATACATCATTCATTATTGATGCTGTTCAAAGAAAGTCTGTTTACATATTAAAAGTTGATGCTGTTAAAGAAAACCTCTGCACTAGATAGAAAAGTCAAAGATTTATTCATGACCATGTTTTCCCTAAAGAGTTTCCTCTATTGCTGCTTTTGTGAAAAAAAAAAAAAATCTATATATGTATTTTTCTGTTTCAGGCTGCACGTATAATTGCTAAATTGGCTGCCTGGGGAAGAGAACTGATGGAAGGCAGTGATTTGAACTACTACTTCAACTGGATTAAAACTCAGCTGAGCTCCCAGGTGGTTATGTGTTATTTAATAAATGTTCTGTCCCAGTTTTCGGTGCCAAGGAGGGTTCTGTCATTGTTTAGGGCCAGTTTTTTTCCCATGTCCTGTGTTATCATAGCAGTTGTTCATGAGCCAGATGTCTATTTCTTGGTTGTCAATGAGTATATTCTGTTATGTACATTATATACAGCATCCTTATTTTAGCAAAATGCTGAATAACAAAACACAGACATGATATTTGTTATCCGGCAACCTATTATCAGAAAAGTTCTGAACTAATTAAAAAGTTCCATTGTAATCCAATAATTGAATTTTTTTAAAACGATTTCCTTTTTTTCTATGTAATTTAAAACAGTACAGGCATGGGACCTGTTATCCAGAATGCTCCAGACCTGGGGTTTTCTGAATAAGGGGTATTTCCATAATTGGGATCTCCATAGCTTAAATCTACTAAAAAATAATTTATAGATTAAAGGAGAAAAAGAGCTTAACTAAAGAAGTAGCTAGAAATGTTGTACATGATGTTTTGGGCTTCTGTACCAGCCCAAGGCAACCACAGTCCTTTAGTAGTAAAGATCCGTGTCTCCAAAGATGCCCCAGTAGCCCCTCATCTTCTTTTCTGCTGATTCACTGTACATGCTGAGGTCAGTTACTGAGCTTAGGGCAAGGCAACACGTGGCGTTTTTACGTTACGTTTTTAAAAAAGCTCCATTGAGTGTACATACACCACTGCAACTACACGCGGCTGTTAAAATACATTTTTGATGCGTTTTTCAGCACATAGGTTTCTCATTGTTCTCATTCCCCATAATTCCAGTGGCTAGAAATAGAAAATAGAAATGCTATTTACACGCAAAATGGAGCAGGAATGAACAGCGATACACAACCTAATTACGTCACCGGCCTAATATGCCATAAAAACGTATATGCGTCATTTATCTCGCGAGAATTTCGACGCCATATTTAAAATACACAGTGTATTTACGTGAAGTGTGATTTTAAAGGACATGTCAACCCCAAAAATATTTTTTTTTGCTTAAAAGAAAACCTGATTCTTGGCAGTTTTGCAATATACATTCATTACACATTTTCTATGGTTAGCTAGTTATTTGTACATGTATTTCTATTGAAAGCAGTGTTTGTCTGTCCCTTTCTCTGAACTGGTGGCTCTGGCTTTTGAAACAATGTAACATAAGCCAACCGATTTAACAGAGCTGTCTTGCTGGAGGAGACTGGCAGTTGCAACATTGTTTAAAATGTAACAACCAGGAATTATGCAAATGCTGCTTTCAATAGCAATTACATTTACAAACAATGTTTAATACATACATTTTTTAAACTTGCTTATAATTGTGTTTTTCTTTTATTAGGCAAAAAGTCATTTTTTGGGTTGACGTCCATAAACGTGCCGATCCCATAGACTCTATTGATATGGTGCCAATACTGGCGTCCCGTGGCGGATTTCGGCTTGAATTGTTGCAGTGCTTTTTCCATTAGTTTCAGTGGTAGTGCAGTTTATGCATATTTACGCCTGACTGAGCTTTTCTTAAAATGCAGCCTAAAAACGCCACGTCTGGCCTTGCCCTTAGGCACCCACTGACAATATAAAGTATGCATGGATTATAAATGTCACAATATATGGCTGATTATTAATTAATATGGATAATTACTACATGGCAGCACAGAAACCAGTGAAATTAGCATCATAATTTAATAATCAGCCCTGTAGCATCAGTTTATATTACAGACAAACATCATTTTCTGCTTGATAATTAGTGACGACCCCTAAGCTTAGCTTCTCAACAGCTGCTCAGAGCCCACTGAGCATGTGAGTGTCAGACACTTTCTAAGTTGGTGACCCCCTGTGATAAGTTTGAAGACCTGATCATTACTGTTATTGACGAGCTGAAACTTTAGGCTGGTACAATAAGTTCAGTTTATAAAATATGGCATTTTTGGCCATGTTCATTTTTAGGTTTAATTCTACTTTAAGTAAACCCAATGGTATTGATTTTTCTCCAATAAGGATTAATTATATCTTAGTTGGTATCAAGTACAAGGTACAATTTCGTTACTACAAATTATTATTTTTTTTTTTTTTAAATGTTAAGAGAGAGAGAGTCTATGGGACATGGCCTTCCCATAGTACAGAGCTTTCTGGCTTCCGTATGACGAATGCTATACTTGTCAAAGACAAGAGGTCCTCTGCACTCAACCCATTATCAATATATTTAAGACATTGAGACATTCTGTGCATACAGCTACTAAAAAATGCCTACCCTTTAAACAACAGGGATTGTTTGTCCATATATTGCAATATATTTAAGCTGGCCAACTACGTCAAAGTCATCCCATATCTGGCCAGTCCTACGCTCAACTTTCATCTGATTCATTAAGAATTCCATTGCTTATACATTTTACAAAGGGACTAAGTTTTACCTGCAACTCACTTGCTGCTTTCAAAGTAAAACTCCCAATCTTGGTTGCCCTTTTATTAGACACCAGTGGGATCACCTGACTATAGCTGGGAAGGGTGGGGGCTACAACAAGGAGCTGGTCCAGTATAACTACAACAAACAAGAAAGAGTTGTGCTCACCACTAATTTTTAAAACCATTAGGCGGGGGTGCAATGAGGCTGTGACCACAAAATACATAGACAAAGACAAGATCCTCTGCACTCAACCCATTATCAATATATTTAAGACATTGAGACATTCTGTGCATACAGCTACTAAAATGCTATACTTGTGCCATGTACTTTATCCCAACTAAAACGTAATTAATCCTTATTGGAAGCAGAATAATCCAGTTGTGTTTAATGATAAGACCATTCTGGATATCTGGCCCCATAACCTGTATCTTTATCCTGCTTTTTGTTTTGCTTTATAAAGAGCAGTGTCCATGATGCCATAGTTTTAGTCTCTCTCTCTCTCTTGACAGGCTTTGTTTCTTTTTCTTTAACAATGCAAAAGCAGTTTTGGTTGTTTAAAATCAGCTTGTTCATGCAGGACCTTTGTCACTTGATATATATGATTAAATGTAACTTCAATTTTCATTGTATACATTGCTGTGTGATGAAATATGCTGCCATTTATATATGTCATATAAGGGTACAAACCTAGAAGAGTGTCTCCACAGTTCACGGCAGGGATACGCATTAAAGGACATGGAAAGGCTAATTCAGTGGGGGGAACTAAAATGTTAGGTGCCCTCAAGTGAATTAAATTGCTGGGCTAGTTCTCCTTTTTATCTTGGCTCACACATCTGTAGCATTATTAGTATGCTGCTAAACCTACGGATAGGATCAGTGGGAATTAGAAATAAGATGTCAGCTCTGCTCTTATTTAAAAAGATTCCCTGAATGGGTGCATTTTTTGTTATTCCCAAAAGGAGGGGGGGGGCATGTGTCCCTAATATTTTGACATCCCCCAGTGAATAGCCTTTATTTGTCCTTTAACTGAAGGGAGGCCAGTGCTGAATGTGGAAAAAGAAATGTATGCCTATTTATTCTGCATTTAGCTTTGATCTGTCCCCCGTAGGCACAGACCAGCATAAGAGAACTGAACAAGTTATCCTATATTTTGCGTTGGGGCCGGACTGCACTGCATGGAAACATTTCCTACCATAAAAAAAATCTGGCAACCTTTCATACCGTAAAGTTTAAGGCAGCTGTTTTAGTCTTGATATAAATTCTAGTTGCTAACTAATCGTAAATGTTTTTTCTTTCCTACAATAGAAATTACGGGGAGGCATTAATGCAGTGGAAACAGGAACAGTGTCTCCAAGTGATGTAAGCAGAAATGGAAATCTTTAGTTGGGCAGTACAGCTGCATGATACTGAATCAGAGCTGGGAAATTAACTGTTTGCTTTAAGGCCATTAATGTACTTGCTAGTTCAGTGCTTTTGATCTCTTCAGTCAAACACTGCTATGAGCACTAGGTGAATCATCTAAATCCAAGTTTTCTAGCTTGTTGCTGCATCAGATTTTTTCTTTACAGTTACTAAGGTACTAGTAATAGTTATATACCACCATGGTGTTCGAATAATTTCCTAAAACCATTGGTTTTCATTTAAAATCTCTGCATGACACCAAACATGAAAAGCAAATACTTATATTCTGCTTATGCTTGTTGTATTGGGCTCAAAACCAGAAGATAGCATGTGGCTCAGTGGGATTATGGTTATACACTAGCTCCATTATGATTACACTGTATTTTGTACAACATCTCTAGCACTATATAGACCTTTGCATCCATCTAGCCTGCATCAAGTGTTGCTAAATGTTTAAACTTTCCTGACCTATTCCTTATTGATTATTTTTTTTTCATTTGTAGTGTTCCCAGTATGTACAGTGTGTTACTGGATGCCTACAGCTGATGTTGAGGGTTAATGAGTACCGCTTTGCATGGGTGGAAGCAGATGGTGTTACTTGGTAAGGCATCTAATGTGTACAATGATTTTTGCTTAAAGCCCTGGTTTTAGTCACATCTTGTATGGGACATTACAAAAACAATATCAAGGTAATTGAAATGTTTTTCTAGGCAAGATCTGCTCCATTTTTAGATTATTATAGATTTATGCTTCATGGTTCCGGAGAAAAATATCCGATTAACTTATGAAAAGATTTCAATACACAGGGCAGCTGTGTCTCCTCTTTTCATTTGCTGATTCAATGACCAAAATGATGCATTGGCAGATGACATTTTCTATCCTGCCCAATTCCTTAACTGACAGATATCCATTGTACATGAATATCATTTGGGGTCTGCGGGCACCATACAAAAAACAATACTTGGTACACCTGAAGACCACTTTATACATATACACCTTAAAAATCCTGATTGACTAGAATAAATACAGATGATTTTTGTCTAACTATATTTAAAAAAAAATACCAGATTTCCAAGGTGCAAATGCTCTCTAGATAATTAGATAAGAAGTGATCAAAAAAAGTAATATTTTTGTGGTTTACTGGTGACAAGATGCTTTTTAAAGCATTGTGCAGAACAATTAGCCCATACATACTGTAGGTTTATGATCTTTGCAGAGTTTCTAGCTACATGATAGCCATGTTAGATAGTTTTGCCAAACAGATAGTTAACAGATGTAGCTGGATGCTTTTTTACAAATAAAAATAAAATTAGGCAGTTGATTGCTATTATGAAGACCGAAAGGATTTTTTTTCCTTTACGGGAGACTTCTTCGTACTGGGTATTAACCTTAGTGTGGATCAGACACGATCTGAGATCTAGCCTTAACAAATATAAAATAAACTATGTTAATTTCTCTCTACATTCCTTATGTTTTTCCTTATTGCCTATACCGAGCCACTGCTAAACATTCTATACACACATAATTGACACATTTTTTCTTTCTTTATTTTAGCATAATGGGAGTACTAAGTAACAAATGTGGATTCCAGCTTCAATATCAAATGGTTTTTTGCCTGTGGCTTTTAGCGTTCAGTCCACAAATGTGTGAATATCTTCGTCGTTATAATATTGTACCAGTGTTGTCTGATATTCTTCAAGAGTCTGTCAAGGAAAAAGTGACAAGGATCATTCTTGCTGCTTTCAAGGTGAGTTTACAGTTAACTTCAACTGTATTAAGCATGACTGGCATAACCACTATCTGATTGTATGACCTATGGTTGATTGAGTTGTTTTCCTCTTAGTAGTATATTGCCCACACTATATTTTCTTTAACATTGTGCAGCTTATACATATGCATATATTAACTCACCTCCCTGTTCTGTTAGATCAGACTGAAAAATTATTGCCAGGGTGGTTATATTTTTGCAAGTCTTGAAAGTCAAGGAGCATATTTGTCTATAATGTCCTCTAATGTACTTGTAAAGTGTAATCATGTACCCTTGCAAACGCCTTTTTTCCAGAGAAAACAACCCCAACCTGGACAGTCTCCCCTCATAATTTAAGTCTTCCATCTCTCTAACCAGTTTAGTTGCACATCTCTGCACTCTCTCCAGCTCATTTACATCCCTCCTAAGGACTGGAGTCCAAAACTGCACTGCATACTCCAGATGAGGTCTTACTAGGGATCTATACAGAGGTATAATTATGTTTTCATCCCTTGAGTTTATGCCCTTTTTTATGCAGGACAGAACCCTATTTGCTTTAGTAGCTACAGAATGACACTGCCCAGAATTAGACAACTTGTTATCTATAAAAACCCCAAGATCCTTCTCACTTAAGGAAACTCCCAACAAACTGCCATTTAGTGTATAACTTGCATTTATATTATTTTTGCCAAAGTGCATAACCTTGCATTTATCAACATTGAACCTCATTTTCCAGTTTGCTGCCCAGTTCCCCAACTTAGACAAATCACTCTGCAAAGTGGCAGCATCCTGCATGGAACCTATAGTTCTGCACTATGTAACTAGGTGATAGTGAAAGTGTATTTTGTTGCAGATCCTTCTCCTGTGATTAGTCTTCAGATGCAAGCATGTCATGTGTGATCTTTGGTCTTCCAAGATGTTTATTTCAATATACGTTTTTTGTATGTGAGGGTTTGTCATGCCCTTTTGAGATTCAAGGGCTTGCTTACTGGGAACACGTGAGACCGATCTGTAGAAGTTCACTTTTATAGTAATATGAACAAGTAATAAAGTGTTAACTAAATTCAGAGGTTATGGTCATCATTCATTAGTAATGATAAATAATTTAAAATTGTAGCTTGTCGTGACTAGGTCAAAATTGGTATGGCGGTCAAGCAGAGTAATTTTCCCGATTATATTTCCATGGGAGGTATACTTTTTCTGTTTTCCCAAGACATCTGACTAAATGTTGGCATTCCAGCAGTAAATCTCTTGGCTTGGGCTTTGAATGCAAAGCTTCCCAGTTTTTGTTCTTTAAAGCATTATGTCAACCCATCCACATGTTCCACAGTGGGGCACATACTGCTTTCTGTGGTTCTTGATACTTTAGTACTGATGAAACTCAGGTACACTGGCATCTCTGATCCTGTTCATTATATGCTGATCAAATAAATACACTGAATATATAAAACCTTACTTGAACCTGTCCAGCAGATTTGCTTATTTAGTAAAACCTTGGTCTGTTATGTTTGAGGTGTCATTATTTTTCTAAAATAGCACTAAATAGAGTAGGGAGGAAACTGTGATATTAATGGTCTTTATTGTTCCTTCAGTCTGTGCTGCCCAAAGGAGGATGTTTTAGCCTATAATGTGTATGACCTTCTATTAATTACAGATAAGAATATTGCAAAGTAAAGCTACTGTATCTGCATGGACCTATATGAGCCACTCCCAAATGTGTTGTTAGCTTATTCACTTGAAAGCAGACCTCATAGATCTGTAAGCCTAGTCCTCTCCTTACTGCTTTCCATAGACCACTATTTTGATCCAGTCATTGACTCAGAGGCCAAATCAGGCAAAAATTGGTTTTGATCATCCCTGCGTGGCTAAAATGTGTGCAGATCTTTCTTTGTATTGTTTGCTTAATACAATTCTTCATTTACAAATTCAATTTCATTTGAGTTTATAATGGTTCCTAGAAGGGTGTAAAACGAATGGTGTGGATACACAAAGCACAGACTCCTTACTGCTGCATAACGGTGCCTTTATTGCAATCACAACATGTTTCGAGCTGAATAGCTCTTTATCAAGTGATACACTTGATAAAGAGCTATTCAGCTCGAAACATGTTGTGATTGCAATAAAGGCACCGTTATGCAGCAGTAAGGAGTCTGCGCTTTGTGTATCCACACCATTCGTTTTGCATTTGGATTTTGGCTTTTAAGGATGGAAGCTAGGTGTACTGGATACTAAAGGATACTTTAGAAGGGTGAGTGTATCAGCTCAACTGTTCCTAGAAGGGTGTGCCATGCATTCTATTTCTAGCAAAAAATGAAACACAATCCTGTTAAAGAACCAGGGAAGCATATTGGGAGCATGGTTACTAAATATGGTGACTTTACAATAGAGTACAAAGACCAATTCAATTGCTATAATTTTCTTACCTTGACACAGTTAAAATGGATTTTGAATTATTCTGGCATAAAATTCATATCAAGGCTACTCCACAAACATTGTAAGATAACAATAGATTTATGAGTGAATGGGAAAATGCAGCATAAAAACTCAATTTATAATGTGAGTAAAGTAGCACTTTCTAGGCCATCTATTCAGTACTGTAAATGCATTTTTATGTTTTCCTACAACTTCCATTACTAGCAAGGTGAAAGCCTAGTTCAAATTTAAAATGGGAAGAAACTGTAGATAAAACATGTGTACACAAGTGCAAATATTCTTGGGTAAAAATTCCGTAGTCTATGGCCATCCAACAGACTAAGTGGTATAGGGGAGCTGCCAAGGGTAAAAGTATGATGTAGTAATGAATCTGATTATTGAGAGCCCAACTAAATAGTTCATTTTGTTCTCGATATTTGTAAACATAATTTTGTAGGCAAAATCTAGGATTTCAGCCGGATGATGCACTGCATTTTGGAACAAGCAACATACTTGGTCTACTGCTAGCTAGCAGAGAGTGTTAGGAGCTGTAGTTTAGAGCAAAATAAGATGTATTTGCATATTTTACAGATTTTAAAATAAGGCAAAGCTGAATATGGCACATACAAAGGAGTGCAAGATTAGGGTTGTAGGATACATAGGGGGTTATTTGTGAAAGTTAAAATGTTAGAGCTATGTGAGCTTTTTTAAACCTTGAATGAGCTCACAACTTGAATGTTTTCTAATTTAAGAAAATTCTTGAATGGAAAAAACTCAAATCAGGGAGTTCAGAAAACTGAAAACTCGAATTGATGTAGGTTTTCGGTGGTAAATAACTTAAATAGCTCGAATTCATTGAGTTTTCATATGAAAACCACCGAAAAAAACCCTCGAACATTATGACCACTTCAAATGGTTCAGGGGACCTCTGCCATTGACTTCTACATGACCTCAGCAGGTTGTAGATGGTTTATTTTTGGATTCAAACTATTTCCAGGGTTGGGGTATAATGAATCTAGCAATATTTTATTTTTTTAAATCCAAAAAATAACCTTAAAAACTTGAATTTTTTCGGGGGGGAAACACAACTCGACCTTTGATAAATAACCCCCATAATGTTTTGACCATAGTCAGAGCCAAAGAGGTCAAAATTACCTTGATTTTCTATTTCCACTTTATATTGAAACTATTTGGAAATGCTCTGCTGATTGCACTTGGGAACTGAACAATGCCCACTTGTTAAACCGGCATCAGCCATTGGCAGAGCATTTCCTTAAAGCAGGGCAGTGGTCAATAATACCACATGTATAGGCATAGAGCTAATGTATCAATCATATTTTAGGGCATGGCAACACATATGAATAGAAAATATCTCAATCCCTACATTTTTATGTTAAAATTCATAGAAACCCATATGCTTGCCAACATACAATTGGACTTCAGGCACATGGACATTTTTGTGAGAAAATCACGAGACAATCATCTCTGATGGAATCTATTCGTATAGTCCCTTTAGGCGGCGGCAACACCTGAAATAGTCCCGTATGCAATTCTCTTGTGTATTGTGCCTTTAACTTTCAAAATATCTGAGCTCTGTGGATTTTGTGAATGAAATGTGTATACCTGCAGAATCTGTTAGAGAAGTCTGCAGAAAGAGAAACCCGCCAGGAGTATGCTCTCGCCATGATCCAATGCAAAGTACTCAAGCAGCTGGAGAACTTGGAGCAGCAGAAGTATGACGACGAGGACATTGTTGAAGATATTAAATTCCTTTTGGAAAAACTTGGTGAAAGTGTCCAGGACTTGAGGTTTGTTTTATCAGATCTCTGTATATTATTTGTGATTCCAGGCTTAATTATGCACACCTTTTGTACTTGTAAAGAAGATTTAGGAAAGATAACCATTATTGTGAAGGACATTTTGAGCATTCTTCATGTCTGACATGTAGGGAGCTCTCTGTAGTTTTCCAGTGCAAAGTTTTCTTGCTTTCTGTTTATTTGTATAGAATTTCACCATATTTAGCAAAGGGTGAAAATTGAGTAAAGACCGCATAGAATTTAAAGGGGATCTGTCGCAAAAAATTAAAACTTAATATAATCTTCCGCATACTGAAGTAAGACACTTTCTGAATACTATCAATTAAAAATTCTCATTGTTTCTGAAATAATCAAGTTTACATTCACTATTCCTCTCTCAGCATCTGTTACTCTTCATTGTGACTTCTTGCAGCAGTAGGGTTTCAGATGAATGATCCAATTTATCATGTGGTCCCTTTTCTAGCAGATGTATTAGAGATCACTCAAATAACTGATACCAGTGCAAAAAATCTAACAAAATAACTGCCTTTTGCACAAATCCTGCATGTAGAGAGACAGGATTTTTGGTGAGCTCTAATACATCATCTAGGCAAATGGAGCCCCTTATAAGATATAATGGATCATTCATCTGACACCCAACTCCTATATGAAGACAGGTGTTGAGAGAGGAACAGTGAAGATAAACTTGATTATTTCAGAAACAATACAGAATTTTTTATTGAATGTATCTAGAAAGTTTCTTATTTCAGTATGATGAAGCTAATACTGAATTTTCATTTTTGCTATAGTTCCCCGTTAAGCTTGCTGTAGGGAAACATAAAGTTGGGGATCTGATGGTTACCAGGTAAAGGTCAACCTGTACTCTCTATATATACTTGTTTTAGTACTTGAAATCCTTTTACAAAGTACTGCAGCATATTTTTCCCTTAATGTAGACAACTAATGAATAGATTTCCAGCCAAATATACTGAACCTTGTCTGAACTTACCTAGCAGATTCTTTTAAGTGCTTATTGAATAAAACCGTTAAATAGTCATGTGGCTGTTTGCAGTGGGAATGAATTGATCTTTCTTTCATCTAAGACTTTATGGTACTTTATTAAGTAGTCTCTTTGTATTCATTGCACACATATGCTCTTTACTAGAGATTCCAGCTTCTGCAAATGCTGAAATGACAAGTTTGAGTACCTGAAGAATTATAGTTAATATATGCTCGCTGCATTTACTTGGCTTGCTGATGTATTTATTCGCTAAGTATTGCTGTTGATCATCAGAAAAGTCTAATGTCTTGCAGTGTCTTGTGGCCTTTAACTTTTGCATCCCTAGGCTGCTTTACCTGCTGCCTAGTAAATTTAGTCTAAATCAGGGGTACGCAACCCGTGGCTCCTGAGCCTCATGCGGCCCTTCATCCTACTTGCTGCGGCTCGGTTTGGTGGCGTTGCGTGTCATGTCGTCTATACAGCCCTCACACCTGTTGACTGTTTCTCGAGTGTGTGACCATGGTCAGCTAACGGTTAGCTGATCGTGGTCGCACACTCAGGAAGCCACCAGCAGGTGCAAGAGCTGTATAGACGTCCCAGGAGTGACAGCCAAGACTGTACGCAGGAAGATGATTCATCATGGTCCTTACGGAGGTCGCACACTCAAGACAAGAGAGAAGCCAGCAGAGTCCAGCTGCTGTAGGTGCGAGGGCTATAGATGTGGATGTGACACATATTTTAATGACGTTTATAGCCCTCGCCTTTAAACAGATGAGAACACTAGCATTTAATAGGGCTATTCAGTGTTTCATTTAGTTCAAAGTAGGCACACATGCACACTGCACTTTTGTTTGTTGTATTCTGTTGTTGTAACAGAATACAACAGCTGGCTATGTTTTGTGGCTCCAGACTATTTTTCTTTAGTGGAAGTGTGGGCAAAATGGCTCTTTTGATAGTAATGGTTGCTGACCCCTGGTCTAAATCATATACAGGTATAGGATATATTGTCTAGAATGCTTAGGACCTGGGGTTTCAAGATAAGTCTTTTTGTAAGTTGGATCACCATACTTTAACTGGCATATTTATTATGCTGTGTAAAAAAAAAAACAGATACACCGCACATCTTCGCCATGTTTTAAAAGGCATAAAAATGTTATACTTTTTTTCCTTAGAGTGACTTGCCCCTGGAAGTAATGTAAAATAACGGAGGCAAATCTGGCCACCTTGATGTATTCATCATGTATTTTACACAATTTTTTTGTGGGAATTACATTTAACACTAGGGCTGCACCGAATCCAGGATTTGGTTTGAGAGTCAGCCTTTTTCAGCAAAATTAGCTGAATTTGACATGGCCAATTGAATGCTAATTTGCATATGCAAATTAGGGACTGGGAGTGAAATCGAGTAACCGTATCCCTAATTTGCATATGCAGATGAGGATTTGGTTCGGCATTCAGCCTTAATCTTTCGCAAAGGATTCAGCCGAATTGAAAATAGTGGATTTGGTGCATCCCTGTGTTACACGACATGATAACTATGCCCCACCCTAAAAGTGCTAAAAATCATTCAAACTTTCAATAAACCCAATAGAATTCTTTTGCCACCAATATAAACTCACATGGTTTAGTTACTATAATGTACAAGGTACCCAATAGGTAACCCAATAGGATTAACCAATAATTAACTGATTAATTAATGCAGCTTAGTTACCATAATATGCAAGGTACTATTTTATTAAAACAAAGGAAATCATTTAAAGATAGAGTCTGTGGGAGATGGTCTTCCCGTATTTCGGCGCTTTCTGGCTAAAGGGTTTCCTGATAAAGGATCCCATACCTGTTATGAGGGCCCTTAAGATTCATACTTTAATACAGATGTAGGTACATATTTATGGCATTTTGAATTTTCAGCTTTGCAGGACTTCTGTTTTAGATGGGATCTGTACATTAGCTCAATAATTTTCATTATTATAATTCTATTGTATATTATTATATTAAATATTCTAGATGCAGCAGGTGTTTGTACACACATAGTTGCCTGTTTTTGGGTAGGGATTGACATGATTTGTAAATCTCTGTAAAAAGCATTGCAGAACGTGCTGACCTTATTTATTTTAAATATGCGATAATATAAGATGTTACAGGTATTGGACCTGTCATCCAGAATGCTCAGGACCTGGGGTATTCCAGATAATTGTTCTTTCAGATTGTTGGATCTTCATATTTTCACTCTACTAGAAAATCATGTCAACAATAAATAAACCAAAAAATGCTGTTTTTTATTCCAATAAGGATGAACTATATCTTAGTTGGGATAAAGTACAAGGTACTGTTTTATTATTACAGAGAAATAAGAAATCACTTTTATAAATTTGGATTATTTTATTATAATGGAGTCTATGGAAGACAGCCTTTCCGTAATTGAGCATTCTGGAGAATGGGTTAGCAGATAATGGATCCCGTACTTGCATCTGTAAAAGAATGCAGTAGATGTAAAATACCTGATTTTAAGTATTTATTTGAGTACAATCCAGTCTGTTCTTTCACATTTACAGTTCATTTGACGAATATAGTTCTGAGTTGAAATCCGGCAGACTGGAATGGAGCCCAGTTCACAAATCTGAGAAATTTTGGAGGGAAAACGCTGCTCGATTAAATGAGAAGAACTACGAACTTTTAAAGTATGTGCACATTTTTCAAAAGTATTTGTTTTTAAATTGCTGTGTAATTCATCAGTGTTTATAGGCTTCTTTAAAGGGAAATCTCACTTTCATAAATCTGTTCTCATGTAGTACAAATATAAAAACCTTTTCAGTTGCTTTTTATGTTACATTATGTTATATATCATTCAGTGAAATAATTGAGTTTTTCAAACTGCACATTTAGGGGCCGATTTACTAAACTCACATTAATGAGTGCTTCGAATATTCGATCGAATTTTCAAAAAGATTCGAATTTCAAATATGCAAATTAGGCAAATTCGGCCATCGAATAGTCGAATTTGAATATTCGAATTTAATTTTATTCGAATATTGGAAAATTCGATGGTCGAATACTTCCCTTTTAAATTTTAATTCGACCACCTACTTCGCCAGATTAAACCTACCGAAATGGAGATCATTCCCTAAGATCGAATATAAAAAATTCTATTGATCGCTAAAAAATTGTTCGAATATTTGGATTTGAATATTTGAAAGAACGATCAAATTTTCTATATTCGATTATTTGAATTGCGGTAAAATCCTTTGAGTCCTCCCCACTATTCCCTGATCGAATTTCGATTTTTTTTTTTTTTTTTTTTTTAACATTTGAAATTCGACCAATAGTAAATCTGCCCCTAAGTGAATAATGTGTACATCTAAAGCCTTTATTTGTGTTTGTTATTAATCCTGAAGTTTTATGGTTTAGCCACTTATATTCTGAGACAATTTGCAATTCGTTTTTATTTTTTTTTACTTTTTTTTGGTTTTTCGTTTGTTACTTTTTGTCCACCAGCTCTCCGATTTGGTATTTTTTGCCCCACCTAGTGGTGGTTATGAGAATAACGTTCAATAGTAAAAATCTAAGTCCGCTCACTCAAATCACAGCTTCTTCAGTTACATTGAGTAGGAGAAAGCAGTTCCGTTGTGAAGTGCTGGCTCTTTCTGAAAACTCCGGATCAGGCACAGTGATTTTTGATGGCTGTCTACACACCAACATTACAGCTAAAAAATACATTTATTGGTTCAAGAATACAATTTTAAATGGTCAGATTAATTATTTGCAAAGTATACAGTTTAATGTAGTAATAAAAACTATACCATAAAAAACATGACTGAATCCCTTTAAAAAATACTCTTCTACTCTTTTGAACTCATTTGGAATCCATGTAAAATGGAAAGCAGTTGGTGGAAAAGGATGAGCGTAATTTAAACTGAAGAAAAGTCTTGGTGTTTCCCCCCCAACTCCTGTTTTCCAATTCCTCATGAATATCACAAGAATAACTGCACTGGGTTAATTAATAGAGATCTAGGAAGAAACTGAGGACACAGGAAAGAAAAGAAGAAACAGAGGACATTAAGAGAAAGAGGTGAGAAAGCAATGTAAAATACAAGAGACAAGGGCTGTGAGTTGTTATGATTAACAGATTAGCTCACCTAGTGTAGCAATAATAACTATAGTAATAGGAGAAAATGTCCAAATGTTAGTCAACCTCTCCCTTTTATATCGCTTAATAAGCACTTACCTGATACCCTGGGCCAGGGGACTTATAAGCAAGCACTCGTCTTCCTGCTTCATTCTTTGTCCCAGGTCTTCGAGTGCAGTAGAGCGAAAGGCCAAAATTTACAGAAAGCTGGTTTTTCACTCTACTGTGCCCAGAGCCTTTGAAGAATGAAGAAGTAAAAGAAGATGCTTGCTCCTTGGTGCTCACTCAGAAGTGCCACAGGACGGGAACATCTGCCCCGGGTATTGGGTAAGTGATCATAATCACTTACCCAATAAACATGTCAGAATTCATCAGTTAATGGTGCTACTCCAGTAGATGTCTGCACTGAAATCCATTTCTCAAAAGAGCAAAAGAGATTTTTTTTGTATTAAATTTTGAAATCTGACATGGGGCTAGAGATTTTATCAATTTCCCAGCTGCCCCTGGTCATGTGACTTGTGCCAGCACTTTAGGGGGGATCTGCTTTCTGGCAGGCTGTTGTTTTTCCTTGTCAATGTAACTGAAGGAGTCAAAGTGGGACTTGGGTTTTTACTATTGAGTGCTGTTCTTAGATCTACCAGGCAGCAGTTATCTGTGTTAGGGAGCTTTTATATGGTTACCTTCCCATTGTTCTGTTGTTAGGCTGCTGGGTGGGGGGTGATATCACTCCAACTTGCAGTACAGCAATAAAGAGTGACTGAAGTTTATCAGAGCACAAGTCACATGACTTGGAGCAGCTGGGAAATTGACAATATATCTAGCCCCATGTCAGATTTCAAAATTAATTATAAAAACATCTGTTTGCGCTTTTGAGAAATGGATTAGCAGCACTATTAACTGATGTGTTTTGAAAAAAAAAATGTTTTCCATAACACTATCCCTAGGACAAGGAAAGTCTAAAATAGAATAAGGCTAGAAATGTTGTATTTTGTATACTAAACATAAACATGAACTTACTGCACCACAAGCCTAATCAAACAAATGATTTATGCTTTCAAAGTTGGTCACAGGGGGCTGTCATCTTGTAACTTTGTTATACATCTTTGTCTGACACTGGCACTGCACATGCTCAGTGTGGTCTGTGCTGCTTAGGGATCGTCATAAATGATCAAAAAACAAAGCTGCTTGAGTTCTGCATAGCTGTAAGTAAGGCAGGGGTTCCCCCTGCTGTTCACAAGTATGATTGTTTCCCTGCCAGAAGTTAGGGACCGTCTGACAATTCCTATCCACAGCACTAAATGAAGGGAGAATTTCACTGCATACAGTCAGGTTTCTTATAAAAACAATACACATTTTTTAATTAAAGTATATTGGAGATAGATTTCTTTTTCATTAAAGAAAGTAAAAATTGAATTTTATTTCTTTGCCTTTCCTTGCCCTTTAACCTTTCCTTCTCTTTTAATATTAAATTTATACAGTGAATTTTAATAATATGATGAAAACTATAGCAAGTAATTAGCCATATTCCAGATGAATTTCAAGTTGTCTGCTTTCATTGTAATATTGCCTTAATGATAAAGATTTTTCTTTTTGTAGAATGTGAACAGATATCTGCAGTTCGGTTTTTTTTTTTTTACAAAAGAAAAGTTTGACTTAAGCTCATAAAATATTTTTTTTTCCAGTTAGTTCTCCTGTCTTAAATTAGGTTGTGCTTTAAACTCTGTACTTTGCTAGTTTCTCCAGATTTAATCATTGCAAGCTATCTTCAGTTGCTTGCTGTGCGTTGCCTTTAGAACCAAGGACCCTGTTGTGTGTCATTAGTCCTATTCAAATGTTCCTCTGTGAGATTAATGCTAGCAGAGCTGTGTGAGTAAAATTTAAATATCGCAGATGAAATTGTCTGCCTTGGTTATATTGTGTGTACTCCAATACTGCATCACATACATGTATAAGAATATTTTTTCTAAATATGTAATTGATTAGGCTGGGATTAATGATACCTGTGGTGTCTTTATTATAGATGATTAGGTTTTTCTTATCTCTTACGTTGGCAAAGTGTTAGTATACCTTCCCCTAAGTGTTGTACAGAACTTGACAGTTCCCTTCTTTAAAATAAATAGCAAATAAGATTTTACTGCAAACCTGTGCCCTGAAGAAGTCTATCTATTTCCCTGGAATTGAACAGACACTTTATGAAAGACTCCCTCAATCTCTTGTGGTTTCATATTTAGTGCTCATTCATTCAATGTCTTTTAGGCTTATCCAAGTCACTCACTTTTGATCAGATCACTACTGCATAAGATTCATCATTGTTATCCTTGATATTATAGCACCAGTGCTATAGAGAGATTACACATTATTCACATGCCCCAGCCCCAGTGGACCTCGCATTCACACACAATCTAATTAAACTGGCTGTATATTTTTGGAGTGCAGGAGAAAACCCACACAGACATGGGAAAACTTACAAATTTCTTGCAGATAGTGTTTTGCAGTGCAACAGTTCTGACCATTATGCTGCCCCAGAATCCACACAATATTAAGACATGACAGTTGAGTTATATTTTCCATTTCCTTTATTTCTTCTTAGGGTTTTCTGGCTCAGATGCTAAGCTGCATCTCTTTATTGCCATGGTAGGCATGTACGGGCGAGGGGGGGGAATATGAGGCTTGGCAGGCAAGATTTTTAATGACACTTATTGGGATGGTTAACAGTAGAAGGCCATAAATGGAATTCTCTATAAGTAAAAAAAAAAGCAGAGTAATGCAGCAGAGTTGGGACAGAGGGCATGCACTGTGGAAGTCAAGTGCAGACCAGTTTCACTGTCAGCCATCTCTTACAGGAGAAGACTCATCAGCTTGTGATGGCACCATACCACCCTGCTTTTTTAAAGGAATTCTGTCATTTTTTTTGTGTAGTTTTTATAAATTACAATGTTTACACTGCAAATAATTCACCGCACCATGTCAAATTTAATTCCTAACACAATAAGTGTATTTTTTTTTTAGTTGTAATATTACTCTGCTCATCCTCGGCTACCAAACACAACAGTTGTGTAGGCAGCCATTTCAGGTCATTTTGCCTGGTTGTGTGCTTTTAGAAAAAAACAGTGCTGCACTATGGAACTGCTTTCTGACAGGCTATTGTTTTTCTTACTCTTTGTAAGTGAAGGAGTCACTGTGGGACATGGATTTTTACAATTGAGTGCTGTTCATATACCAGGAAAGTGTTCTCTCGTTACATTCCCATTGTTCTGCTTGGATGGGGAAAAGGAGGTGGTTATATCACTCCAACTTACGGTGCAGCAGTAAGGAGTGACTGAAGTTTATCAGAGCACAAGTCACATAACTGGAGACACCTGGGAAGCTGGCAATATGTCTAGTCCCATGTCAGATTTCAAAATAACATATAAAAAATATCAGTACAGAATACTGCTGGAGCAGCATTATTAACTGAAGGGCTTTGAAAAAGAACTTGTTTTCCCATGACAGTATACCTTTAAGTTAGGATTTGCATGGGAAAATATGTGGTTCTGGAAAACAGAGGGAGTGCACTATATTGTTTTTGCTTTCATTGAAATGTATATTTTCTTATTCTAGAATGTACAGTTTTTCAGTTGTTTTCTGTTTCCTGAAAAGGTAAAGGGTTCCGGTTGTGAAATACAAATTTCTATATAATGTTTGTGCATTAAAGGAGAACCAAACCGATACTTTAAAAAAAAACCCTACCCCCCACCCTGCACCCTCCAGCCTACTTGCTACCCCTGGCAAAGGCCCTTAACATTTTACTCACCCCTTGTGGCAGATTCAGGCGTTGGAGTTCACGGCAGCAAACTTCTTCTTCTTCTGTAATCTTCATCTCTTCTTTCATCTTTCCGGGATTTTCTGTGCATGTGCAGTTGTCTGGAACAGGGAATTTGCAACTGCGCAAAGATTACCGAAGAAGAAGATTACTGTCGTGAACTCCAACGCAGAGAGGGGTGAGTATAAAGTTAGGGTTTTTATTTAAAGTATTGGTTTGGCTCTCCTTTCACTCATGCTTTATCATACATTTCAGAATCCTAACCAAACTTCTGGAAGTCTCTGATGACCCTCAAGTCCTGGCTGTAGCTGCCCATGATGTAGGTGAATATGTACGCCATTACCCCAGAGGAAAGAGGCAAGTTGTCTTTACTATCCAAAACAAACACTTTGGTAATACCATAATTAATGTGTCCATGATTTTCTTGAAGGGGAATATGATTTTAAATAATTGGTATTTAGTAGTGATTCACATTTCCACTTCCTTGAATAAAATGCTTTTCCTGGAACACTCTTCCTACCATTTTTTTTTCACTTTTCTATAAACAACTTGTTCTCAAAACCTTTTTTTTTTATACCCTCCATTCCTGCCGTTATTCTTGCTTCCCAACATATGCTTTCAAGCGTTTCTATTTAATCTTTTGATCTTAAGATCACATCTTAGTATTGCTATGGTTACTTGTAGTTAAGTACTGTATTGTTAACCCTAGTATGGTCCCTAGCAGAAATACCAAACCAATTCAAATGAAATCTCCAATGCTTCTCTGCTGGTTTTGTTTGAAAGAGGAAAATGAAAAGCTTGGAAGCCTGTTTATGGCAATAGCATTAGTTTGTTTAGAAAACGTTACCACTTATATAATGGGATTAGACTTCTTACATGTATAACAAAACAATAAAAAATTAGAACGAAATACCACATTGCCATTTATTTTGTATCTCATCTTTATCAATGTTGTTCACAGTCGGGGGAGCAAGGGCTTTAATTTATAGTAAGCATGTTGAAGCATGGGAGAACAAATAGAATCATTTATTGAGATTTCTAAGAATTCTTTCAGTGAAGTTCCATTCATAGAAATTATAGCTTCTAGGAAATTGTGACTTTTATTCCCCATATACAAATGTGTATGTGCAAATGTTTTGCTGTAGAGCAGGGGTCCTCAACTGCCGGGCCGCAGCCACTCCGGAACTGGGCTGTGAGCCTAGTGCGGAATTAACAAGGCACATCAAATTGGATGCCAACGCACCTAATTGGATGCTGAAGCACCAGAATTGGACGCTGACCCCTCCCAACCTCTCCTGACCCCCAGTCCTTGCAAAGAAATTTGGGGTTAGGCTGTTCAGGTTACTTAGGTTCTGTATACATTTGTCTTTTATGTTTTGCTTATTTATTCATGCATACATTAGGATAACTTTTGTCCATTGTGAAAGGTATTGGCTGGGAGAGGGATGCGACCAATAGAGCGTTTTATGACATTTATTTCCAGCCAGGGCAGTTAAGGCGGTAATACACATACAGATTAAAGCTGACAATATCGGTTCTTTAGACAAACTCGGCAGCTTATCTGCCTGTGTGTGGGGGCTTCCGACGGGTCCCTCCCGATCGATATCAGGCCAAAAATCAGCCAGATACTGATCAGGCAAAACATTTTGATTAATCCTATATTGCCCTGACGTTAGTGGGAATATAAGATACTCTCGTTTGGCAACCTCTTTTAGTGTATGGCCACCATTTAGATTGTGATCCAATGTCTTGCTTCATTTGCTGGCATTTATCATTTATTTATGTTGGCTTTATTCATATCTATTGTGTTTTACCATTTTTGGTACATGAATCCTGGTGGGTGAGCCAAAGCCCTTATTCACTTCCTGCTTTTTCGACAGTTCATACTTTCGCAGCAGACTGATTAAAAAACGACCATACCGTGCATGGTATCCATTCATTGGTTATTCAACCACCTTTAGTAGGCTAAATCCATGTAGACACATATGTCAGTTGTCAACATTTAGATCCCACTGCTATCTTCAGGAAAAGATTCTGCATCAAAATCTGGTCGATGCAATCAATAGGATTAGCAAATGTGGCCACTTATCGTCGCCATTTCTTCCTGACAACAGGAGAGAGAGAGTGTTCTTACCATGGATTTTTCTCGGGAAAGGGCTTTGAATCACAATACAGAGAATTATCCGACTGTGTTACATTAAAATCGATATGATTTAATTACAGGCGGGATGCAGTCTATTGACCATTTTTGAAGCAATCAAAGAAATTCTTAGCTATGTAACCTGACACACAGACAGACTTGTTGGATCCTATCTTTGCACAAGCTATTATGGCTGAGAGATTTTAAACTTTAAAAATTAGGGTAAAAAAATGTATCCAGTATAAATGTATATGATGATATACTTTCAAATATATTCTTTAAAATTGCACTTTTTTTACTAGTATGCAATTTGGCTTTTGAGTTATATAAAGTATACTTTTTTTCTTGTTGTTATGGAAAAGCTGTGCCCTGTTCTTATCCTTAGTAAAGTATTGGCCAGCCTATAATTTATATGTATTAAGCCTGAATATTCAGCATATTTATTACATATTGCTTTACATGTTTATAAATTTTTGTATGATTCAGTTTTTGGTCCTGAAATTTTCAGTAAGTAAATGAGGGTTTCCCAACTGTCCTGCTTTTCACAGGACCATCCAGCTTTCATTTCAAAACCTACTGTCCCAGACCTTTGTTTAAATTTCCTTTGTGCACATGCACAACAGTCATCAAAGTGTATGTTGTTACCAGGGCAGGGAGAGCACAAAGAGATCTCAGAAAGGCTGCTAACAAAACCAATTTTTACAAGTGTAAGATTCTGGAACACTTTACTTTATAGTAAAAATATTGGGTTTCAGGGCCCAGTAATGACTGGTTCTTGCACAGTTGTCACCTCTTCCCCCTCCCCCAATGGCTGTTTTTTTATTATTAGGAACTGACAATAATATTATAATATTTGTACTTTACATGGAGCTGCTGTTTATGAAATGCTTTACCGTATCTGTTAATAAAAATCAATAAAAGTAGTTTTGCTGTGGAGATTATTAGAAGAGCGACTGCTTAAACATGCCTTAAAATTAGACATTCAAATTGGGCAAAGATCCACTGATTTTGCAGGGTTTGATTTGTACACCCAACAATTATATCATCATTGATGCCTATTCAGGCATTTTGAGAGAGGACTCCAATGAGTCCTTGCTGGAAGGAATTTTTAAATTACCCAAAAATATATCTATTATCTTTGGTCCTGTATATTTCAGGCAGGCCATTTGGGTGCCCCATACAGGATGAGATAAGATAACAACTCATTCTGGAAGTGCCCACTCAGCAGCAATCTCGGTCTCTGTGTATGGCCAGCTTTAGCTGCATTCCTGGTCTGGACATTTAATTGGGCAACAGATAACAAGATAATATAGAAATACGGGTAGAAGCATGGGATCCATTATCCGGAAACCCGTTACCAGAAATCTCCCAAGTTATGAAAAGCTGTTTCCTATAGACTCCATTGTATCCAAATAATCTAACTTTTTAAAAATTGATTTCCCTTTTCTCTGTAATAATAAAACTGTACCTTGTACGTAATCCAAACACAGCTATAATTAATCCTTATTGCAGGCCAAATCCGTCTATTGGGTTTATTTAATGTTTTCATGATTTTCTAGTAGACCTAAGGTGTGATGATCCAAATTACGGAAAGTTCCTTTATCCGAAGAACCCCCGGTCCCAAGCATTCTGGTTAATCTGTCCCATACCTGTACTGATAAATACTACTTTGTACTTTGCTCTGCATTTAAAGATCTACTTTAGAGCCAGCTGTAAGGGAAGATTGTAGGTTGCCTTTGGTTGCATTGTATTCATCCTCCTCAGTGCTTGTGGGAAGTACTTACAATTCTTTGTGCTCACTTTTTAGCAGCTTTAAATGTTTTCTACTTCTGTATATCTTGCAATAGGATTTGGGGCTTTTTCTGAATAGATCATGTACAGATACATGCTGTCTGGTAGCCATGCCAATAGCTTCTAAAATGTATTTTCTAAGAATAACCATTTGTCGAAGTGTCGATTTAAGGCATGCAATTATAATATTGCACTTACATTTGTGAACATTATGACATTGTAAAAGAACAACCCTCCCTGTCAGAAGAAAGTGAGCACGGATAATAACTTAATGGGGACATCTGGTATATGTGTTGTCATTACAATTATCTCATCTGAAGACATTTAGTTCTTGTTTATTAAGGTGTACGTGCCAACAGCAACCATTCAGCAATAAGATTTGATCAGTCTAACTGTGATTTGTGACCGTGAGACAGTACTCAAAGGTTGTCCCAAAGCAGGCCTATAAAATCAAACAACTGTTTATTATAAAAACAATATCATCATTTTGAGCTGAGCTTTGATGTCATAATCATGGTTTTGAGCACCCTTTATTGAGTGCCTCCTTATTACAATGACTTATTATTGTACATATGTTTAAAATGTACCAAAGACACCAGCTATATGTCTTCTTGTTTTGCAGAGTGATTGAACAGTTGGATGGGAAGCAGCTGGTAATGAACCACATGCATCATGAAGACCAGCAGGTTCGCTATAATGCATTGCTGGCTGTCCAGAAGTTGATGGTCCATAACTGGTAAGACACTTCCCAATACCAAAAGTTTACAATTAATAGCCAATATTTTGATTCTATGCTAATATTATATAATAAATATGTGATACTTGTTTTATTAAAATTTAACAAGTGAATTTATGGATTTTATAAAAAAAAAAACTCATGTAGAATGGTAATAGATATAATATCTGACCATATTATAACAACCATGCAAGGCAAGAGTGGGATACTATTATTAGTTTCTTTTAGTTCCCATGAATTTATAAGTTTGTGGTAATCAGACCTAAACTTTAGCCAGAAAGCTAAGCGTTTTAGTGCCATTTTAATTTCAAGTGCTGCCATATCATGAGCAGAAAGAATTCTAAAATCAGACAGAAAGCTTTACAAATTGTCAAATGAAAGGAGCGTTGTTATGCAAAATATCCTTTTCCTAAAAGAACTTGAAAATGTCTATACACATAGACATGTGCCTTTTTTGACTCATGAAATACACTTCCTATACAAGACTAGAATCCCTTACTATCAAGGACTAAAATAAAATAAGTAATTTAGTACTTAGTATGCTGCACACAAATAGTGCAGAGTGTTCCTGCGAGGGAACGGGGGTTGGGTCAGGGTTTATATACGTCTACACCATTCAGTTGTACATATTATTGATGTGCGGGTCGGGATTTCCTTGTCCCTAACCTGCCCTGCCTTATCCCGCGCCCACCGTATCCACGCTTACGGGTTGCTTTTATAGCCCCGCCGATGACGTCACAAAAGGGCGCAAGCAGGCAAAGCTTCTGAAAAAGACGAAGTCGTAAGCCGGCATTTCGCCACCCACAGAGAAGCGTTCAAGGTCGCAGGTATCTGCTGGCCTGCCATCACTACTACATATGCAGTTCTAGTGGTGCAGCAGCAAGTACAAAAGCAGCCCTCTGCTTACCTCGTAATCAATTCAGGTACGGGTATGGGATCCGTTATCCAGAAACCCGTTATCCTGAAAGTTCAGAATTTCAGAAAGGCTGTCTCCCATTTTACCATTTCATCCAGATAATGTCAATTTTTAAAAAGGATTTTCTCCCTTTTTTTTCTGTAATAATAAAACAGTATAATTTACTTGATCCCAACTAATTAGTCCTTGTTGGAAGCAAAACCAACCTATTGAGTTTATTTAATGTTTACATGTTTTTTAGAAGACCTAAGGTATGAAGAGCCAAGTAACTGAAAGATCCTTTGTCCGGAAAACCCCAGGTGCCAAGCATTCTAGATAACAGGTCCCATATCTATATATGTATTTAGTATAGAGCTTGTTTGAGTCACAGCATGCTGCAACTTGTGCCACACACACCAAATGAGGTTCAGCAGGCAAATGCTACTCAACGCTAGTGTAAATAAGTGCAATCTGCAACATGTACATTTGTTAATGGCATTTTAAAGGGTGCCATTCGGTGCAAGTTTTTAGAGCCTAATCAATGAAGATGGGCCAAATGGAGAATGTTGAATAACAAATATTTAAAAGAAAAGGGTTGAAGTGAAGCCCTCATTCAAGTCAATGGGGCTTTTTGTAGAGTGTATTTAGTCCCCTTACATAATGGGCTTGAAGTGGGTAGGGAAGACCTTGGACTTTTCTGTCAGGGCTAGCGCCTTCATTTTTATCCTTTCCTTTCAAACAATCAACTTTTAAGTTAATCCTTTACGTTTTTTCCCTGCAAAATAATCTATTGTAACTGTTCTTTGCATAAAATCATACAATGCTGTACATGATGAGCATATTTATTAAAGGTTGGAAAAACAAATTTCCACTAAATTCTTCTAGTCAAAAGAAGGATTTTATTACAGTGAATGTAAAAAAACAGCTGTTAAATTTCTTTCAAATTGTGATCTTACTCGCTAGTGTCCGAGAGGACATATCATAGAAACGGTGACCTCATGGTAAAATGTTTCCAAGCTTTACTGCAGTGGCAGTAGGGGGTGAAAGTAAAAAAGACAATAACTCACAGACAGGTTATAATTGTGTCTTTACAGTAGTCTAGACATGATGTGATGAGAGAGTGAATAAGAATTTTGAAAGCATCTTGGGTGATAAATCATCATATTTTGGATATGTTCCATAGGTGGAAGTGACATGACTGGATATGAGGAGTAAATGACAGGGCAGAATCTAGAATAACCCCAAGGCACTGGGCCTGGGAAAACGGGGTGATAGTGGAATTGTTAGCTATGCAGGGCCGGATTTACATAACGGGCTCCCCTAGGCCTGATGAATTTTTTCACCCCTATCTCCTCCCTTTTATTTGCTCAAATTTCCATCATCTGGACGGAGCAACTGGAACTGTCACACAGGAAATTTAAATTTCTGAACCAATGTTGGTGTGGTTGGGCAGCATGCCACCCCCTAAAATCCTGCCGCCCTAGGACCGGGCCTAGGTGTCCTCTCCACAAATCCAGGCCTGTAGCTATGATGGTTACTTCCAGGATGTTACTGGTGTTAGTTGGAGAAAACAGAACCATTACAGTTTTAGAGAGGTTTTATTTAAGGTAGCATTGTGACATCCATTAGAGATAGCAGACAAGCAGAAGGATACCCGAGTTAGGAGAGAGATCTGAGTATAGTCAGCATAGAGGTGGTAGTGGAAACCATACAAGTTGGTCAGTTTGCCAAGGGAGGAAGTATAGAGGTAGAATATTAAGGGTCCGTGGACAAAGCCTTGAGGAACCCCAACAGAAAAAAGTAGGGGAGAATATACTACTCCGTTGTAGGAGACACTGAACGATAGCTGAGGTAAGAAGACAACCAGGACAGGGCCATGTCACGAAGGCTAAGTGAATGGAGGTACTGGAGGAGGAGAGGGTGATCTACAGTGTTAAATGCAGCTGAGAGATCACGTAGTATTAGTAGTGAAAAATCATTGTTGACTTTAGCTGTTGTAGGTTGTAAGGTTAGTCAGGTCAGGGTGGCTTAAAAATTATATTTCCTGAATAAATCTATAATATGTAGTTTTCACTCTGTTGCTTGATATATTTTCTATTTTGTACCATTTGAGTCTAGGCACAGTAGTAGGATATATAACATGAATGACTTCAGCTATCCAAAATCCATAAACCTTTTAACTTTTATATATAC
Source organism: Xenopus borealis (assembly GCA_024363595.1). NCBI lineage: Eukaryota > Metazoa > Chordata > Amphibia > Anura > Pipidae > Xenopus > Xenopus borealis. The sequence continues at coordinate 117,194,954 of CM044441.1, read as the reverse complement.
AGTATCTCTGTCTCACCTACCGTGTGATGAGACTAAGTTGTGAGTTTTTATTTTTTTATTTTCTTAATCAACCGTCTACTATAGCTGAAATTGTATTTCATTGGCAAGGATGCAAAGCTGCCCATTTGAAAGATATTGGGGAAAAAACTCCACAGCAAACCATTCAGAGTACACACAAAGCTGAATTTGGGAGGGGCAAGCAATGAGGAGGTTTGACGAATACTACTTTTTTGCATGAATCTCTAACAAAAATAGTACCATCACTTTGTAAACATGTCATTTCCGCTTGTTCATTGCACTGCATTTACTACAGGCCTGACAAAAGCTTTGTTATTATCGGTCCGTATACAGTATTTGTCGTTCAGAACATTTTCAGTGATCACAAAGTAGGCTCCTAATGTGTTTTCAGTAGTAATTCTCTCCCTTTATCACATGCCGCTGGGTGCTGTTGTAGTTACCGAGATAGAACTGTCACAAAAGCTTCTTGATATGAAGCAGAGATAATTACATAATAGACTGTCATTTGAAGGATATGATAGGATCATTCCTTCTTTCATTATAATATTTTCCATTTAAGCTTATTCCATTATAATCTCGCACTATCCTCATTCCACTGGAATGTATATTTTCCCTCATGCCTTTCAAATACCATTTTTAATATATTGTAATCATTTTCCATTTGCTTACTGCTTTTAAGGAAATTCAGCCTTGTAGTCCGTTTCATCAGAATTCAGTCTAGCATCTGCTAAATCTCTTCTTGGGTTATGATGTAAAATCTTGAGCACTTTGGTGTGTGTGTGTGTATATACTGTATATATATATATATATATATATATATATATATATATATATATATATATATATATATATAATATTTATGTGTGTGTGTGTGTGTGTAACGTGTTGCTGTTATGTTGTCTGAGTGTGGTGTAAGTACTGTATGTGAGTTGGGGGGGGGGGAAGTTTAGAGGTCCTGCAGGCCATCAAACATTTATCAAAATGTGTTCCCTCTGCATCCTACCCCATTTGTAGGTCTTCATGAGCTGTAAGGCCACAGATTGCACAGCTAGGGTGCTGGCCTTTAATGTTTGTTTTCTGTAAGGTTGTGGCAGGCATAGGGCATAATAAACATAGACAGTTGAATCTTGTCAAATCGTTCTTGCTTTTGCAAAGCACAGGCACATGATATGAATGTCAATTCAATAACAGCGTTCAAATACAGGTATGGAACCTGTTATCCAGAATGCTCTGGCCCTGGGGCTTTCCATAATTTTTCCATAATTTGCATCTTCATAGTCTACCGGAAAATCCTTTAAACATTAAATAAACCCAATAGGCTGTTTTTGCTTCCAATAAGGAATAATTATATCTTAGTTTGGACCAAGTACAAGCTACTGTTTTATAATTACAGAGAAAAGGAAATCATTTTTGAAAATTTGGAGTATTTGAAAATTGAGTCACTGGGAGACAGCCTTTCTGTAATTGGGAACATTCTGGATAATGGATCCCACACCTGTACAAGCTTTACAAATAAATCACTAAATGTATTGTATTCAGTGGGGGCTTTTGTTGCTCAGATCTCAATGGAGGTTTTTGATTGTAACACATTGTGGTACCAAGGTACAGAGTGAGTTTCACACTTGATGTATCAATTAAAGCATGTGTCCCCAATCTTTTTTACCTGTGAGACACATTCAGAAGTAAAAAGAATTGCAATACAAGCATAAAAAAGTTCCTGGAGGTGCCAAATAAAGGATAAGATTTGCTATTCAGTTGCCCTGCAGTTAGCCTACCAGAGGCTCTGTTTCGCCATAAATTTGGTTTTTATGCAACCAAATTTGCCTCCAAGCATTATTGAAAAACAAGCACCTGTTTGAGGTCACTAGTAGCAACATTTAAGGGGTTAGTGAGCAACATGTTGCTCATGAGCCACGGGTTGAGGATCACTGTGTTAGAGCTTGGTATAGATTTCTTTGTTTCTTGTTTGAGGCATTGCAGAGAACTTGCATTGGAAAAGGGAAAAAATGCTGAGTAGTGATGACTAAATTATGGGGTTGAATGAGCTATAATGACTCTTGCCTGTAGATGCAGAACAGATTTGACAACACAACTTTACCATTTTAATCTAATTACGAATTATAACATCATTGGCTGTTCTACCATGATGGATGAATTCACCAAATTGCCATAGTAGGTGGAAATCAGGGAGAATAATGGCACTTGTAGAACCAAAGCAATATTGTCTGTGTTGTATATCTACATTATGTTACTTTTATCTTTGACTAGATAAGCCCATTCCATCTGGGTGGTAGTCATTTCTCCGAATGCTCTTTTTGTTTTTTGTTTTTCTCCCACCCACTGGTTTCTCGTTATTGTTAATTTCAAACACTCAGAGGGTTAGGCTTGTTTAGAGAGTTAATCCATACAGTGCCCCTGGGATGAGTGGTATTTTCATTTACTTATCTAGCAGAGGGACAGTTCTCAGAATGGACTTTTGATTAGAGGCAAGTGCTCTCTTCACTGGGGAGATGAACTATGGATAAAAAGAGCCTTTTGTGCTCACTTTTTTCCATAGGTCACCCAACTAGAAGAGCATCAGCAAGAGATGGATCTAATGTACATTCCCCCCCCCCCAAATGAGACATTGCATTATCTCACCAAAGAAACCCACAACTGGCTATTTTGTTTTGAGGACAGACAAGCTCTTGCCATGGAAACATTCAATCCTTCTTTGGTTATGCCAACTGTTATCCCCTTTTCTCCATCTGAAATGTTAAAAGCAGGGAAATCAATAGGTAGATTATATTTTTATGAGCATATATTTTAAGCACCATCATATTCCAGTGACCTGTACAGTAGAAGGGCATATACAGTAGAACCCTCATTTTACAGGGGTGTAAAATCCAGGAAAATGTAAAATCAAGGAAATATATTATTTCTAATATACAGATGGGGCCGCAAAACAACAAGGTAAAATGAGAGAAAACTTAAAATCAGGGGATGTAAAATGGGGGTTGTAGTGTATGTCAAAACCTACAAATTCATAAGAACTGTAATATTAAATATGCTGTGGTTTGAAGTTTTGTTTGCTTAATCAATCAATTTTCTGACTGGTAGTGATCACTACCCTTTTAATGTTGGCATTCTCCTGTATATGAATCATAAAACTTTGGTTTCGTAGTTATGCAAAAGGCAAAATTGCAACCGTTTTCGTCTGTATATGGTTTAACGCCAAACACATGCCCCATGTTGTTTTTTTTACTGCATAGTTTATGTTGATTTGATATCACACAAATTTGCTTGAAGTATTAGTATTGTGTGAATAACATATAATGCATCTCAGCCGAGTTAGGCAAACAAATATTGCAAATACACCAGCAAGCAATGAATGCAGCATTTTGTGTGGCTGTTCTTGACCTTGGGTGGGTAAGGGTGCTTCCTACTGCAAGTCAATATCTGTCTTCGCAAAATGCTGACACCGTTTCCCTTGATGGATGTTCTATCTTTTAAGAGTTTTTTGAGAATTTGCTGAAACTAAGCAAATGCTGTACTGTATAATTAGACACACATATTTCCAGGGATTTATAGTATTAAGCTTAATACTTGCATGAAAACTCTGCACAAAAGTTTGGCAAAAGTATCAAATTCGGGTATTCATTCAAATGTTCCAGATTTATTAAACACAAAAGAACTTGAATAAAAAATGCTGCTTCTAAAAGCTGGCAAGTTCATGCAGAAGTCAATGGGAGAGATATTTTTCAATTTCAAGCAATATAGCGGTTCAAGATTTGTCACATTTTTTAACAGTTACCAGATGGAAATTAATTGCCACATAGATCAAAGACTTTCGACTTTTTTAATGTTAATTATCAGGGATGCACCTGATCCCAGATTCGGTTCAGGAGTCCAAGCTATTTTAAGTAGGATTTGGCTGAATCCAAGAGCTGATCCAAACTGAATATGAACCCTATATAACTGGAAAAAAACAATGCATTGCACACTCACTGAGTACTGACACTCGTAAGAAGTTTTTGGATTTGGTTCGATATTCTGAGAAATCCATACCCCAGGATTCGGCTGAACTCTGAAAAGCATGGTTATCGGGTGCTTCACTATAATGACACTTCTTAAATACAGGTATAGGATCTTTTATCAGGAAACACTTTATCAAGAAAGCTCTAAATTAGGGGAAGGTCCTCTCCCATAGACTACATTCTAATCAATTAATTTAAAAATGTAAAACATATTTCTTTTTTTCTCTGTAATAAAACAGTACATTGTACTTTATCCCTGAGCATTCTGGAAAACCAGTTCCATGCCTGTAATAACTAATATAAGTACTTATAAAACAACTGGACTTGCTGAGTAATCATTGAAGACTTTAAACTACTCATCCGAGCAGCTTCTTCACTGATTGGTGTGGGAAGTTCTCGGCATATAAACTCTTCCACTAATCCAATCGCAGTGGCACATTGTAACTCTTCAAAGAGGTGATGCAACTCCTAAAACAGGTGTTACTTGAGAGAGTTGTAAAGTGATCTGAAACCGCCGGGGTACAGATGTGAGAACTTCCCACAACAGTCATTTGAACTGAAGAAGCTTCTCGGATGAGTAGTGAAACATCTTCAATGATTATTCAGCAAGTCCAGTTATTTTAGAATTACTTATATTAGGTATACCATGACCTGGATGACTGAAAATCTTCATAGGCATATACCTGTAATAAGAATGAATTCTTATTGGTGGTACATATCGGAGGCAGAACTGAAACATACTGAGTCTGAAAAGGAGAACTAATCTCCATACATTAATATGGCTATATTTTATATATTCAACTGATTGCCCCAACGTAAAGTTTCAGCTTGTCAATAGCGGCAATGACTTCAAACTTGTCACAGGGGGTCACCATCTTGGAAAGTATCTGTGACACTCACATGGTCAGTGGGCTCTGAGCAGCTGTTGAGAAGCTAAGCTTAGGGGTTGTCACTAATTATTAAGCAGACAATGAGGTTGGTCTGTAATATAAACTGATGCTACAGGGCTGATTATTAAATTCTGATGCTAGTTGCACTGGTTTCTTTGTTGCCATGTAGTAATTATCTGTTTTAATTACTAATCGGCCTAATATTGTGACATTCATATGTTTATGTGTACTGTGTATTTTTAGTTGATCCCTAAGCTCAGTAAGTGACAGCAGCACAGAGCATGTGAATCAGTGAATCCGCAGAAAAGAAGATGGGGAGCTACTGGGTCTTCTTTGGAGGCATAGACATTCACTACTGAATTGCTGTGGTTGACTTGGGTTGGTTGACAGAAGCCCAAAACATAATGCACAACATTTCTAGCCTACTTCAATAGTTACACTATAGTTTTCCTTTAAATAAGAACAAGCATTGTGTTAAATTTAAGTCAATGATCTTCTCTGTAAGAACTTCTAAATCAGCGTAAATCATTTTCAACATTATTGTAAATCAGTAGTAATAAATAATTTTACGTGATCCACATCTGGGAGCTTCTTTTTTTTTTTGTCCGAAATCAAATTTAAAATATCCTGAATCATACCAGATGGACATTATTTTCCTCATTGTACTTCTAATAATAACCATTGTGTCTTTCAGGGAATATCTTGGAAAGCAGCTTCAGTCAGAACAAGCGCCTGCAGTTGCTGCAAGAAGTTAAAACACAATTAGTTCACTTTGCACAAGTGGCTTCCGTGTCTGCCCTTCATATAAATATCATCATGTGTATTATCTTCTTGTCCTTTGTGAAATTTTTGTTTTAAATGCTTTTCCATAAAAACAGTATGTTGCTTGCTTTGGTCATTTTAAAAGTTTAGTTCATGTAAAAGCCAGGGAATTGGGGTGGGAGGGGACATAAATTGAATTTAGTGCGTTCTAAAACAAAGTGATTTAGACTGTATTATCTGTAATTTATTGTTAACAGAAAACATTCAAATTAAATACATTCCTTAACAGATAGCATGGGCTCTAGGTTTCTTTTCTTTAAGGATGCTATTGCGATTTTAAAATACAAATGTGTTGATGGAAGATGACACATTGGCAAAGACTGGTAGAACACATGAGAAAGCTCATGGATCCATTGCATTATTTTCAGTACACTGATAAGTTTCTCATAAATATTTGGCACATATAGAATAAAATGAAAGGAAACCCGATTCAAAAATGTGTTGCAATAGCATGATACAACCTGTTTATCAGGATATGTTATTGGTAGATACGAAGGATAGATCAATGGAAAGAGGTAGGCATAGGTTGTAGCTAATGATGGGCAAATAGGCGGCGTTTCGCTTTGGGAAAAATTTGTGAAACGCCGCTGGCGTCTTTTGGATGCCGGCGTCCGTTGCTGGAGTCCAAAAAATGGACGCCAGTATCCAAAAACGGATGCCCGCATCCAAAAGGAGACGCCAGCGAATTGTTGCCGACGTTTTGCGAATCGCCTGAATACGCCACAAGCGAATAAATTCGCCCATCACTAGTTGTAGCTATGGATTTAAAGGGATACGATCATGGGAAAACAGGTTTTTTTTCAAAACACATAAGTTAGTAGTGGTACTCCAACAGACTTCTGCACTGAAATCCATTTTTCAAAAGAGACTTGTGCCAGCAAATTAGGAGGAGACTGCTTTCTGGCAGGCTGTTGTTTTTCCTTCTCAATTTAATTGAATGGAACGCAGTGGGACATGGGTTTTTACTATTGAGTGCTGTTCTTAGATCTTGTGTTAGGGAGCTGTTATCTGGTTACCTTCCCATTGTTCTGTTAGGCTGGTGGGGGGAAAAGGAGAGGGGGTGATATCACTACAACTTGCAGTAAAGAGTGATTGAAGTTTATCAGAGCACAAATCACATGACCTGGGGCAGCTGGGAAATTGACAGTATGTCTAGCCCCATGTCAGATTTCAAAATGAAATGTAAAAAAATCTGTTTGCTCTTTTGAAAAAATGGTTTTCAGTGCAGAATTCTGCTGGAGCAGCACTATTAACTGATGCATTTAAAAAAAACGGTATCGCTTTAAATGTTTCTGGTGGGACATATCCCTTAAAGGGAATGAAAACCAAAAATAATTTTGCCTAAGAAAAGAAAGCAACTTTGCAATTTGCATTCATTGCAAATTCTCTTTGGTTTTTAAGTTATTCGTAAATGTATTGCTATTGAAATCAGTGTTTGTCCATTTCTATTCTCTGCACTGGTGGCTCAGACTGTTGATACAATGTAAGAGAAGCAGCTGATTAACAGACCTCTCTTTACTGGGGAACAAAGACTTTTGCAACATTGTTTAAAAAGTAACAACCAGGAGTTCGACAAATACTGCTGTCAATAGCAATTGTTTTTACAAATAATTTTAAAAGCACTGAACATTTTAATTAAATGTATATTGGAAAGTTGCTTAGAATTATGTTCTCTTGTATTGTGGACATTTTTATTTTGGGTTCCACTTGCCCTTTAAGAGTCCAACAGGGTTTAAAGGAGAAATTAACTTAAAAATGAATGGTGTTTTATGTACTGAACTTAACACACCAGCCAGTTTAGTATCACAATAGCCTTTGATATTATGTCTGTCCAAGAAATCATCCAAGCCCCTTTTAAAAGCATCAACAGAATGAGCATCACAACATCACCCGGCAGTGCATTCCACAACCTCACCGTCCTCACTGTGAAGAACCACCTACACTGCTTCAAATGAAAGTCCTTTTCTTCTAGTCTGAAGGGGTGGCCTCTGGTGCATGATCCTCTTTATGGGTAAAAAGGTCCCCTGATATTTGTCTATAATGTTCTCTAATGTATTTGTAAAGTGTAATCATGTCCCCTCGCAAGCGCCTGAAAACAACCCCAACCTGCACAGTCTCCCCTCATAATTTAAGTCTTCCATCCCTCTAACCAGTTTAGTTGCACATCTCTGCACTCTCTCCAGCTCATTTATATCCTTCTTAAAGGAACAGTAACATCAAAAAATTAAATTGTTTTAAAGTAATGAAAATATAAAGCCTTTTTTCAATTTCCACCATTGCTACTCAGCAGATTGTTTATATGAACTATAGTAGTATTTTTTTAAGCAAACAGAACAGTTTTACAAGTGCAGGGCAACATTATATGATATTTTCATTACTTTAAAATACTTAAATTTTTTGGTGTTACTGTTCCTTTAAAGGGGACATATACCATAAAATTTTACAATGGACTATAGCATGCTAATTAACATGAAATTGAAGTATTTGTTTTTATTTATGTACCTTTCTTATCAAATGTGGATGAAAAAGTCAGAAAACAGACTCGACCCACCCCTTTCACAAACTTCTGACCCAAGGCTCCTTTCTGTATTGCTCAGTGGCCACCCGCCGTTCCAAAGCTAAAGGCTGGACTGTGTGACAGACATAGGAGGTGCTTTCACTGATGTCATTTTTTTGTGTCTCATCTTCTCCCCAACTGCCTGCTCTTATTGGCTCCCTGTTGCTTTTACCAATATCTTCCCTGATGATCATCTCTCTGCTGCTATTTCTAATCACACCCCGCTGCATTCCCCCCATTGTGTCCCCTCTGTCAGTCTCCTCCTGCTGCCTTCCTCGATCAGCTCCCCACCCAACACCTCTCTGCTGCCTTAAAGGAAAACTATACCCCCAAAATGAATACTTGAGCAACAGATGGTTTATATCAAATTAAGTGACTTATTAAAGAATCTTACCAAACTGGAATATATATTTAAGTAAATATTGCCCTTTTACATCTCTTGCCTTGAACCACCATTTGGTGATGGTCTGTGTGCTGCCTCAGAGATCACCTGACCAGAAATATTTAATCTCTAACTGTAACAGGAAGAAGTGTGGAAGCAAAAGACAGAACTCTGTCTGTTAATTGGCTCATGTGACCTAACTTTATAGTTTGTTTGGTATGTTTGTGTGCACCGTTGGATCCTAGGATCCCAGGAGGCTGTCCTTATGTTTTAAAATGGCAATTTCTATTTATGATTACCCAATGGAACATGCTACTAAAAAAGTGTATTATTATGAAAATGGTTTATTACATGAAGCAGGGTTTTACACATGAGCTGTTTTATGTAATATATTTTTATAGAGACCTACATTGTTCGGGGGTATAGTTTTCCTTTAACCAATTGTGCCCTCTTACTTTTTCCAAATCGTTTTGCTGATGCCATCCACGATCGGCTGCCCGCAGCCTTCACCCAACACCTCTCTGCTTCCTTTCCCAATTGCACCCTCTGCTTTCCCCCATTATGTCCCTCCTGCTTTCTCTAATCTCTTCCTGACTCCTTCCCTGATCGCACCCCACAGCTTGACACCTCTGCTGCGTTAACGATCAGTCGCTTCCCTGCTGCCTCTTCTAATCTCTTTCTGTCACCTTCCCCAATCGGCTCCCTGCAGCTGTATCCCCGCTGGTGTAACTCTGTTGCTGCCTTTACCATCCTTCCCTGCTGCCTTTTCTTAACTCTTTGTGTTACCTTCCCCTGCAGCCTTCACCCAACAACCTTGCTGCGTGTTGTGTCCAAGCAGCATTACTCTATCTCTTCTTTCTACAGTTTTATTAAGAAAAAAAATTTTTTTTTCCAAATTTTTTTGCTCCAACTCCCTCCATCTAGCAATATACTGATTCTGCACGTTAACTCTCTGCAACTAATATTTAACAGTGTCTAAACATCAGGCCCAGATTTGGTGGGTGAGTGCCCCGAGGTTGTGTGATCCTAGTGCCCACCCACATACCTAGGGTTGCCACCTTTTAAAAAAAAAAAAATACCAGCTAGTGCTGGGGGGGGGGGGTGGAAAAAAAGGGGCGGGGAGCTTCGTAAAGGGGGCAGAGTCATGGAAATTACACAAAAGGGGCGGGACAGTGACACTTAAGGGGGCGGAGCCACAGCAGCATCGGGGAACAAATAAATTTAAAGTGAAAGTGGACCTGTCACCCCAAAAATATATTAAAAATCATATTTTATCACATTAGTCAAGCAAAATGAACATTAATTACACTATGTAAATTATTTTATTCTTGTTTCCTTCAGTCTGGGAATTCATAATTATAGCAAGCAGGCAGGAGCCATTTTGTGGACACTGTTATTAAGGCAAGCCTTGCATCATCTCAGAATCTTGTTTGTGCACCAGAATGGGGGACCCAATGTCTATCCCCATGTCCTGGCTACACAATTAAATGATTAAGAGAACTGGGGGAATGTGTGGGGAGTAGTGACATCTAGGAAGTGCTGAATGGAAAGTGAAAGTAATTATCTGCCCCGCCTCTATGCCTAAGACATAGGGGAGTGGCAGACAATATTTGATTGACAGCTGAGATTTTTAAATGATCTTAAAACAGCTATGAATGCTTTAATAAAAATTTGAAATTGGTTTTCATGTTTAATTTGAAAAGGACTTTTATTATACAGATTTTTGTGTCTGGGTGACAGGTCCACTTGAAGGCTTATTGTAAGGGTATTGCAAATTACCGGCAACTACATTGCCTGTAAACTTGTAATCCCGTCCCTTGCAGGTATTTTACCGGCTAGGCATATGAGTTGTATTATGCAATATCTTTTTACAGAGACCTACATTGTCCAGGGGGTATAGTTTTCCTTTAAAGACTGGAGTCCAAAACTGCACTGCATAGTCCAGATGAGGTCTTACTAGGGATCTATAAAGAGGTATAATTACTTTTCATCCCTTGAGTTTATGCCCTTTTTTATGCAAGATAGAACTTGACACTGCCCAGACAACTTATCTATAAAAAACCCAATATCCTTCTCACTTAAGGAAAACCCCAACACATTGCCATTTAGTGTATAACTTGCATTTATGTTATTTTTGCCAAAGTGCAGGGGGGGGTAGTCAGGATCAAGGAGGAAGCCCCTTCCAGAGAGTCCAGGCAGAGTACAGTTCAGGGTAAATCCAATAGAATGGTCAAAGTCCAGGCAAGAGGGTATAACAGGCAGGCAGAGCAGATTCAGGGCCAGGAAACAGGCTGGAGGTCAATAACAGGATAACAGGAACACCCAGGAACACAATGCTAGATTGAGCTATACTCGGGCATCGAACCCGGGTCTTCAGCGTCCTTTTAAGTTTGAATTTCGCGCCACAGCGCGTGGCGTCATCGCGCCGGCGCTCCGGCATCCTTGCGCCCACGTGTATTTGCTGGGCGCCGCCATCTTGGATCTGCGCCGGCAAAAAGGTAGGGAGCGCCGAGTGCTTGTGACAAGATGTATTACTAGAATTTTGACTATTAATAAGGAAACCTTCAGTAGCTGATTCGTAGACAGACGAAAAACTTACGTTCAGAATCAGAGCTTTTTGCTTGTTCTCATCAACCAGCTGACCCCCCTCTGATAATAAAGGTCCCACCCCTTCCTGCTTCAGTTTTTTACTATTAACATATTTAAAAAATAATTTTGGATTCTTTTTACTGCTTACTGCAATATCCTTTTCCATATCAATTTGAGCTTGCCTGATTTTAAGAACTTACCATTTTTGTTCTGTGTTTAACCCGGTGAAAAGCATATAAATTTGCAAATTTTCTTGCGCAAGAATATGTGTTCGCCAGTTATCGCATCCACTGAAAATAACGCTATGTACAGATTAACGCCTAGTTTACTAAACAGCGAAACGTGTGAAAGACAAAATTAACTCCAGAATATTCGCAAAATTTTACCGCCATCTATATAGTGGCGTTAATTTATTTTTTGGCCAGAAAATTCTCAGTGGGAGTTTAATTCTCATTAAACTGTGCATTTAAATGATACAAAGAGATAACTGGTATGATTTCTTGTTCATATGATTCTATTGACAGAAGGGTGTGTGAGTGGATGGATGAAGTATGAGTTTATATGATACATACATGTTTGATTGGTGTCACTCTTTTAATGTTGTTGGATGGTATAATCATCAGTCAGTAAAGTTTATGAGTTTTGAAAGATGCATTTCTGGCCATAAATGTCACAGTACAAATTGCCATAATTAACACCATTATTAACGCATAAAACAAGACTATTTTCTAGAATAAATATTTGCAAACGTAATTTGTCGCGAGAAAATTCGCTACAATTACCGCTAATGTAGTTACCGCAAGTCATCGCAATGACTTCTGAGCACATCGCTGTTTAGTAAACTTAGTCGCTGCGAATATTCTGGCGGAAAAATATTCTCAGCGATAACATGCGGAAACTTATGGTCAAATTTACCACACTTTAGTAAACGTACCCCTTAATATGTTGCAAAGATGCCCTTATACTGTCAATGTTTGCATGGCTGAAATTTTGTGTTTTAGTTACTCCCTTATAGAGTTGCCTCTGCAACAGAATCTCAAAGGAGACCATGTTATGATCACTATTCCCTAAATGCTCACCCACACAAATGAGTTCAATATTATTAGTTATTACAAGATCCAAAAGAGAGATATTCCTCATAGGTTCTTGAACGAGCTGGGATAAAAAGTTGTAATTTAGCATAGTTACAAACCTGCTAGCTTTCTCTGTCTTGGCAACCCCATTACCCCAGTCCAATGTCCGGATAATTGAAGTCACCCATAGTAATAACTTGACCTAGTTGTGAAGCTGCTTCTATTTGTAAGAGTAACTGGGCTTCATACTCGTCACTTATACAAGGTGGTTTATAGCATACACCAATCATAATTTTCTTTGTAACCTTTTGCCCAGTCAAAATCTCTACCCAGAGGCATTCCACACCCTCACCAGTGCCAGCAATGGTTATTTCTTTAGTGCATGGCTTTAATTCAGGCTTTACATACAAACACACTCCTCCCCTCTTTTTAATCCTTCTGTCCCTCCTAAAAAGGTTGTAACATTCCCAACTGGTCTCTGTGATACCAATTATATCATGATTATATCAAATTTTAATACTGCAACTATGAGCTTGATCTTAAAAGGAGAGAAAGCCCATCATCCAAGGCTTTTTATGGCAATGGATTATCATGTCATCCACTGACTGACCTTCAGTCAAACGATGCCTTTTTTGTCTTAATTTGAATATTTTTAAACTGTTCTCATTAGACACTGCCTGCTGTATTATCCTTGTTGGCCTGTGAATTATGTAAGTCTAGTTCTGAGGGAAGTATCTCAACTTGGGGTTGTCTACAGTTCTGCAAGATTTTTTTCAACCATTCCAGAGTTTAAAAATAAAAATATTTTCTACACACTCCGCACCACTTTGCCAGGTGCAAATTCATTACCACTATGCTAATTCACTAAAATGCAAAGTCTCAGCAGCGAATGCTGGCGGGTTTTTTGCTAGAGCTGGGCGAGCATTTCATAGTGAATCTTCGCTAGCGTTCATTTCTGCCTAGCACTCTCTTGTGCTTAGGTTAATTTGAATAGGGCAGGTACCTAAAAGTTGTATGAAAATCTTTGGACTTATGAAGGCAATTCCGCTTTAAAAAAAGAAAAGTTGCATAATATTTTGCTTTAATGCATTTCCGGCAAACAGGATTTGATGTCACTGACATAAGATTGAGGAAGAGGTAGCTTAGTTTTATCAGTTTGCCTGGTCTGAGGTGGTGAATTAAACTCTGAGGAAAGAGGTAACTTTCAGTAAAATTTGCATCTTAGTGAATTTGCAGAGCAACAACCGTTCGCCAGAGCGAAAAGTCACCTAGGGTGCGAACGAATGCTAGCGACGGTCTCATCTGCTAGTGAAATGTCTGGTATCTGCAATAATCCCTAATATAATTTAAAACTAATTTGTGATAGAGAAATATTATAACATATGTTCCAGTTTCCTAGTAATGACCAGCTGAAGCTTAAAAAAATATTTCTATTTGGTCAGGACTTTTACTACCATATCCAGAGAAAATTTTGAAACACTGAGCAATTTATTTTCTATTGACAATAGAAGATTTTTCTATTTACAAGTGTAGGGATGTGAAAATTAGACACCCTCACATATTTCTGTCAGGCACATCCGTAGTATTATGGACGCCTAATGGGTCCTAATGGGGACCTTTTGTGCTTATGCAACCCCTGTAGTTCTCACAGTATGCCCTAGATGGCACTGTGTAAAAGTATAAAGGAAAATGTAACCATGTGATCTGGGCCTTTTTGTTGCAGTCAGCCCTGCAGGCTGAAAGGAGAAGAATACTCTTTAGATCATGAGTTAGACCCTGTCATAGATCACTCTAGGAGTGATAGGCAGTATATTTAGTTGAGCAGTTTAAGCTCCGACAGGAGAATTAGAGGGATTAAGATCCCGGGTATCAATAACCCAGATTCAGGGAATAAGTGGTTAAGATCAGGAACATAGGAATATCCTGCCTGCATTTGATAAAGCTGGATCCTGTGTGTTACCTCTCTCCTCTATTCTCCGATCTGAGTCTATGCCCAAGGGGGTTGAATTGTATTGGTATTGTGAGTACCTTGCTGTTTGTACATATTGTTTCACTGCATGCTCGCCTTATGATCTCGGCGAGGATATGTTCATTGTTCAATAAATATAGTTGTTCAAGCATCAAAGAAAACCGCTGGCGCCCAATTTGTGTGAAATAGCACCCTGTTACAGTTATACTACACCTTTCCTCCACCTCGATGCGAGGGCTCATCCCTGAGAAAAAGAGTTTCATTGGTGGTGTATACCCACAAAAAGTAGCTATAACTATCCCTGTCACAGCAGTTTACTATAGCGCTACACAAGAAACCATTTCTTGTTATTTCTCAAAATTAATAATGTAATTTAAATGTAATGTGGACTTGAAAGCAACATTTGCTGGTGTATTTGTGCCATACTTATTTCACTGTGCAGTTTATCGTACTAGTGATTTATGGACATATAATCTTATAGATTTGGAGATTTAAACAAACAAAATCTGAATTTAGGGTCCCCTAAAGACTGAAGATAAAGAATATGGTCTAACTGCTTGTTAGGATTTCCAGTGTTAAGGAATAGTGTTAACGTTACAGGACAGCTACTGAAAAGTAACACAAAACAAACACAATAAAAAACAAAACTAAAACATGTTGTTGAAAGGGAAAAATTTATTTTCTTACTAAGCATGAACTTGAGTGATTCTGGGAAGTCTAAAAAAGGTAGTTAAGACAAGCCATGCTTTGCTATAGAATATCTGTACAGCGCTACAAAATATGTTGACACTATATAAATACATGTTAATATCTGAGCACCCTTGATGGTAACAAGTGGGAGATGGCGCCTTACATTTTTTCAGGATGGCTGCTGGAGACACATTTATAGCTGGAAATCATTAGACTGTAAATTCCACTTGCATTAACCTCTGGTAACAATATTTCCTCAGTTGGCGACTAAGACCTTCACATTCTTCAGTGGGTCCATCTCAGTGTGGCGGCGTCTGTTCTGCATCTCATTTTTCATCTACACTAGCTTTGTCTGCCCTTCACTTTGCCTGAATAATATTAATCAATTCTCACAAACACTGCTGAAGTGCGTGACTTTCCATCCTCTTTTACTTGTTCTTATATGTCACTATCTATTGAAACAATTACAATTTAATATAAGCGTCATCTTGCTGAAATAAGAAGAAATAAATAAATATAACCAATTAAAAATTGGTACAATTTATGAAATTTGAAAAGATACTCTTCACTCTCCCTCTCCGAGCAACCTGTCCCTCTTCATTGTGTCTTCATACAGTAAGTGGAGTCAGTTTTTGATTGACAGGTGTAATACATCCTCTGGGGGGGGGGTTGCACCCTTACCCAGGTGCTCACTCTTTAAAAATAATCAGCTCTGATGGAAATCTCTGCATACAGGGTGTTTGCCAAACTCTTATTTTATTACCTTTTGTTAGTGCTGGAGTTGGTTATTTGAGTCATTCTACTAAGAAACGAAGCCCCCTACAAGATGTATTAGACCTATCTGTCAATCAAAATCTGACCCAGACCTCAGCATGAAGAGTGAGAGTGAGCTAATGAGGAGTAACGGTACAGAATTGTTAATTGATTGTATTTAGAAAGTGTCTAATTTCAGCAATAGTAAGCTTAATTTTCATGATAGATCCATTTTAAGTTGAATGATCTGTTTTAAAGATCCAAATGCCTTATTTATGTAATTTTTTTTTTTTTTTTGCATTACCTCTAACCTTGTGCTTTGCCGTCGCCAAAAACCAATAATCCGTTTTATGAATGTGGTGGTGATTGCTATCATTGGGGGATATGGAACAAAAGTCGGTAACAGAAAAATGCGAAAAATTCACAAAAATTTTGCTTTGTGTGAATTTAATATAGCTTTTGCGAACCCAGAAACTGTTTAGCAACCACTTACGACAGTGGACAGGGCCCCCTGGTAGTCTCCCGCATGCTGCAGCCGACTGGGGTTGGCTGCAGCTGCACAGAAATTTGTCATGGACGGTGGGGGGGGGGGGCCGCACCAGGGCCGCCCCCAATTAGTTCCGTTACTGCTACGGCATCAGATTTAGTTTGATCCAATAAAATCTATTGCTGTTGCGTGGTGTTGTGTAGCAAGATCAAATCAGACTTATTTATGGAAGAAGAACAGCATTATCATTACATTTTTAGAATCACTGAGGGTCTAATCTAATATGTTTTTAGGTTATTGTAGATTTTGTGCCCAGATGGGGAGATGGCAAATTGGTCCATAGGGATTCAAAGGTTCATTATCAATGTTCAGTACCTTCTTTAAAAAATACAGGCCAAAGGGCTTGTTTCCAGAACCTTTTACAGTGCTCCCATAATATTCCTGTGTACATAAAAATGATTTGAAACATAAGAAAACAGATCTGTCAGAGAAAGTCATGCAGAACACTGCACACTAATAATGCATGCCTTCTGTAGTACTTTATATTTCTCAGGGGCGCATAATGAAACCTTGCCCTCTCACAGAGACATATCAAATAGAAGCACAAGAAAAACATGCCCCCCTACAGAGCAGCATAAGAGATTCCTTGTGCTCTTTAGAGACACAGAATGGAAATGCTAAACCCTGCACAGGGAGACATATGTAAACCTTAAACACCGTCAGCATCACACGAGGTGTTGAAATAGTGTTTATCCTGCATATCTTTCTTTATAAGCTGAAATGCCTTCAGTGCCTTTCATATCTATAAACACTCCATGGGTTTTCCCACCCATTTATAACTGATGTATGTGAGTACAGGTATGGAGTTTAGTATCCAGAATGCTTGGGACCATATCTTAGTTTTGATAAATACAAGGTGTTGTTTTGATATTACTGAGAAAAAGGAAATCATTTAAAAAAAATGTCAATTATTTGGATAAAATGGAGTCTATGGGAGATGACCTTTCTGTATTTTGGAGCTTTCTGGATAACCAGTGACGTAACTAGACCCCTATGGGCCCTGGTACGGAAATTTAAAGCTGGGCCCCCTACCCCCCACGCATTGGGCTGGAATACAGCATTACTGGGTTGGGAGAGTAAGTAGTAGGGCGAGGATTAGCGCTGCAGGCATTCAGTCAGCTCTAGTCTATGGAGTCCTGTTCTTTAAAGAGCGACTTGCTGTGCGCTTTCTACAAAGATGTGCTGAATTGGGACAGCCATGTGAGATTATTATCCTACTGATACTATAGGCACCATCTTTCCCCACTATACCTGCTATCCCACAGTTACACTTCCTTCCCAGAGACTATTATCCACTGTTACTA